>CM068375.1:141893238-142518238 GCA_034769895.1 Magicicada septendecula | reverse complement strand
CAGAGTACTCGCGACCTATTGTTTTTGGTGAAGATCGGTTGAGGGAAAGGGGTAGTTTACCAGCAACGGTTTTTTTTTAGCAAGGGTAATTTTGTTTGTTTGGCAAACGATAACAGCCGCAAATTCAAACAGAATCAAATAATGTTTCGTATACAGCCCTGAATTGTAGAGTTCTCAAGGTCTGTTGATTTTTGTGAAGATCGGTTAAGGGAAAGGGGTAGTTTACCTGTAACGTTTTATGTTTTAACAAGGGTATTTCGTATGGCAAACGATAACAGCCGCAAATTCAAACAGAATCAAAAGATTATTTGCATACAGCCCTAAATTGTAGAGTTCTCAAGACCTATTGTTTTTGGTGAAGTTCGGTTGAGGGAAAGTGGTAGTTTACCTGGAACGTTTTTTTAACAAGGGTATTTCATATGGCAAACGATAACAGCCGCAAATTCAAACAGAATCAAATAATGTTTTGCATACAGCCCTGATTTGTAGAGTACTCAAGACCTATTGTTTTTGGTGAAGATCGGTTAAGGGGAAGGGGTAGTTTACCTGCAACTTTTTTTATCAAGCGTATTTTCTATGGCAAACGATAACAGCCGCAAATTCAAACAGAATCAAATAATTTTTTGCATACGTCCCTGAATTGTAGAGGTCTCAATTACTTTCGATTTTGGTGAAGATCGGTTAATGGGAAGGGGTAGTTTACCGGCAACCTTTTACGTTTTAACAAGAGTAAAGTACTTGAAAATTTATTTAAACTTTTTGAAACAATGGTAATTGTTAAAAATAAAATAAATTTGTTGCCAGGCAATAAAATTATAATTTTTTCATTTTAATGTAATATAATATTTTTCATTTAATACAGCAATAAAAAGGCAGGTAAGACACAGCCTGGCTGTTTGGCTTGGCTGAAATGATTTTAAATATAAATCTTAGAATATGGAAGTCATGTATGGTTCTCCATACCGATATTTTACTTCCATATTCCTTAAGGAATGGAAGTATGGTGATGGCAAAAAAAATCGTGTTCGAGATTATTGCAGATTCTGATTCTACTACACTCAAAACATGAAAAAAAGTCGTTTTCCGAAAAGTGTCTGTGTATGTGTCTGTCTGTCTGTGTGTCTGTCTGTCTGTGTGCCTGTCTGTCTGTGTGTCTGTGTGTCTGTAGATTTTTTTTCTATGGCAAACGATAACTGCCGCAAATTCAAACAGAATCAAATAATTTTTTGCATGCAGCCCTGATTTGCAGAGTACTCGGGACTATTGTTTTTGGTGAAGATCGGTTGAGGGAAAGGGGTAGTTTACCTGCAACGGTTTTTTTTTGCAAGGGTAATTTTGTTTGTTTGGCAAACGATAACAGCCGCAAATTCAAACAGAATCAAATAATGTTTCGCATACAGCCCTGAATTGTAGAGGTCTCAAGATCTGTTGATTTTGGTGAAGATCGGTTAAGGGAAAGGGGTAGTTTACCTGTAACGTTTTATGTTTTAACAAGGGTATTTCGTATGGCAAACGATAACAGCCGCAAATTCAAACAGAATCAAAAGATTATTTGCATACAGCCCTAAATTGTAGAGTTCTCAAGACCTGTTGTTTTTGGTGAAGATCGGTTGAGGGGAAGGGGTAGTTTACCTTCAACGTTTTTTTAACAAGGGTATTTTCTATGGCAAACGATAACAGCCGCAAATTCAAACAGAATCAAATAATTTTTTGCATACAGCCCTGATTTGTAGAGTACTCAAGACTTATTGTTTTTGGTAAAGATCGGTTAAGGGGAAGGGGTAGTTTACCTGCAACATTTTTTTATCAAGCGTATTTTCTATGGCAAACGATAACAGCCGCAAATTCAAACAGAATCAAATAATTTTTTGCATACGTCCCTGAATTGTAGAGGTCTCAATCACTTTCGATTTTGGTGAAGATCGGTTAAGGGGAAGGGGTAGTTTACCTGCAACTTTTTACGTTTTAACAAGAGTAAAGTACTTGAAAATTTATTTAGACTTTTTGAAACAATGGTAATTGTTAAAAATAAAATAATTTTGGTGCCAGGCAATAAAATTATAATTTTTTCATTTTAATGTAAATCATGTATAAAAGAAAATATATCGCGCTTGGCAGGCGGTATTAAGGTTTAAATATAAATCTTAGAATATGGAAGTCATGTATGGTTCTCCATACCGATATTTTTCTATGGTAATCGATAACAGCCGCAAATTCAAACAGAATCAAATGATGTTTTGCATACAGCCCTGTATTGTATAGTTCTCAATACCTATTGGTGTTGGTGAAGATCGGTTAAGGGAAAGGGGTAGTTTACCAGCAACGTTTTATGTTTTAAAAGGGTATTTTTTATGGCAAACGATAAGAGCCGCAAATTCAAACAGAATCAAATACATTTTTCATACAGCCGTTTTGTTGAGTACTAAAGACCTATTGTTTTTGGTGAAGATCAGTTAAGGGAGAGGGGTAGTTTACCTGACAAGTTTTTTGTTTTATCAAGGGTATTTTATATGGCAAACGATAACAGCCGCAAATTCAAACAGAATCATATAATATTTTGCATACAACTCTGAAATGTAGAGTTCTCAAGACCTGTTGGTTTTGGTGAAGATCGGTTAAGGGAATAGGGTTGTTTACCAGCAACATTTTATGTTTTATCAAGGGTAATTTTTTTTTGACGAACGATAACTGCCGTACAATAAAACAGAATCAACTACTCTTCTGCATACCTTTTTGAATTATACGGAACTCAAGGTCTGTTGATTTTGTTGAAGATCGGTTAAGGGAAAGGGGTATATTACCTGTAAGGTTTTATGTTTTAACTAGGGTATTTTTTCTATGACGAACGATAACTGCCCTAAATTCAAAGAAAATCAACTAATGTTTTGCATACAGCCCTGAATTGTAGAGTTCTCAAGACCTATTGTTATTGGTGAAGATCGGTTAATGGAATAGGGTAGTTTACCAGCAACGTTTTATGTTTTATCAAGCGTGTTTTCTATGGCAAACTATAACAGCCGCAATTTCAAACAGAATCAAATAATTGTTTGCATACAGGCCTAAATTGTAGAGTACCCAAGACCTGACGTTTTTGGTGAAGATCGGTTAAGGGGAAGGGGTAGTTTACTAGCAACGATTTTTTATCAAGGGTAATTTTTTCTATAGTAAACGATAACAGCCGCAAATTCAAACAGAATCAAATGATGTTTTGCATACTGCCCTGTATTATAGAGTTCTCAATACCTATTGGTGCTGGTGAAGATCGGTTAAGGGAAAGGGGTAGTTCACCAGCACCATTTTATGTTTTAACAAGGGTAATTTTTTATATGACGAACGATAACTGCCGTAAATTCAAACAGAATCAACTAGGTTTTTGCATACCTTTTTGAACTAAAGAGAACTCAAGGTCTGTTGATTTTGTTGAAGATCAGTTAAGGGAAGGGGTAGTTTATCAGCAACGTTTTATGTTTTAAAAAGGGTAATTTTTATTATGACGAACGATAACTGCCGAAAATTCAATGAGAATCAAATAATTTTTTGCACCCTTTCCTCAGTTGCAGAGAGCTCAAGGTCTATTGATTTTGGTGAAGATCGGTTAAGGGAAAGGGGTAGTTTACCAGCAACATTTTATATTGTAACAAGAGAAATGTTTCCATGACGAACGATAACTGCCGCACATTCAAACAGAATCAAATATATTTTTGCATGCTTCCCTGAATTGTAGAGGACGGAAGGTCTGTTGATTTTGGAGAAGATCGGTTAAGAGAAAGGGGTAGTTTACCTGAAACATTTTATGATTTAACAAGAGTAAAGTACTTAATTTTTATAAATAAATTATCCTGATAAGAAGCTCATAGTAATCCACTGTAGAAACGTAGGTGAAATATCTATAAATGAAGAATTTAGGTGAACGGGGTGGGGGTAATTTTCTATTATTAAAAATTATAGTTGAAGGTGTAGTGGAGAATTTTTTATATGTGTACTACGTTATCGGCAACAAAGAAGTATTTTTTTGTTAAAATTGCTTCCCGGGCTCTTTAGCCGTAGTCCAATGTTTTCTGCAAAACCAGACTTTTCGGCAGTGCCATCGACTGCCATTATCGGTGAAAATCGAGTGCGAAAACGTGAGGTGGTATACGTTAGTGACCACAGTACTGTGGTTAATGCTGAAGCAATAAGTAGAAAGACGTAGTTTCTATGGAAATATTTCATTTCGAATATGATTTTAAATATAAATCTTAGAACATGGAAGTCATGTATGGTTCTCCATACCGATATTCCTTATAAGAATCATGTATTTTACTTCCATATTTCTTAAGGAATGGAAGTATGGTGATGGCAAAAAAAATCGTGTTCGAGATTATTGCAGATTCTGATTGTACTACACTCAAAACATGAAAAAAGTCGTTTTTCGAAAAGTGTCTGTGTGTGTGTCTGTGTGTCTGTGTGTCTGTAGATTTTTTTCTATGGCAAACGATAACAGCCGCAAATTCAAACAGAAACAAATAATTTTTTGCATGCAGCCCTGATTTGTAGAGTACTCACAATCTATTCCTATTGTTTTTGGTGAAGATCGGTTGAGGGAAAGGGGTAGTTTACCTGCAACGGTTTTTTTTTATCAAGGGTAATTTTTTTTTTGGCAAACGATAACAGCCACAAATTCAAACAGAATCAACTAATATTTCGCATACAGCCCAGAATTGTAGACTTCTCAAGATCTATTGTTTTTGGTGAAGATCGGTTAAGGGAAAGGGGTAGTTTACCTGTAACGTTTTATGTTTTAACAAGGGTATTTCCTATGCCAAACGATAACAGCCGCAAATTCAAACAGAATCAAAAGATTATTTGCATACAGCCCTAAATTGTAGAGTTCTCAAGACTTATTGTTTTTGGTGAAGATCGGTTAAGGGAAAGGGTTAGTTTACCTACAACGTTTTTTTAACAAGGGTATTTTCTATGGCAAACGATAACAGCCGCAAATTCAAACAGAATCATATAATTTTCTGCATACAGCCCTAACTTGTAGAGTACTCAAGATCTGTTGTTTTTGGTGAAGATCGGTTGAGGGGAAGGGGTAGTTTACCTGCAACGTTTTTTATCAAGCGTATTTTTTATCGCAAACGATAACAGCCGCAAATTCAAACAGAATAAAATAATTTTTTGCATACGTCCCTGAATTGTAGAGGTCTCAAGGACTTTCGGTTTTGGTGAAGATCGGTTAAGGGGAAGGGGTAGTTTACCTGCAACCTTTTACGTTTTAACAAGAGTAAAGTACTTGCAAATTTATTTAAACTTTTTGAAACAATGGTAATTGTTAAAAATAAAATAATTTTGTTGCCAGGCAATAAAATTAAAATTTTTTCATAAGACACAAACACACACACACACACACACACACACACAATTCACGTTATTTCTGGCCTCACTCATGTTTATTTTCTTACGTTTGCACGCTTTTTAAATGGAAAGTGCCGAAACCCACACCAACATAACGCGTGCAAGCCGAAAAAATGGACATCAATTTGCTTACTGGCGAAGCTAGTAGTTAATGAATGGGTAGGCAAAAATCTTATCTTAAATTTTTTTTAAGGAATCACTAAAAGGACGGTGGGTCAAATCGGACGCTGAGGTAGAGTTTGCTGTAAGCGAATGGTTCCACAAACAGCCGTAAGAATTTTACTAGCAGGAATCTACAGGTTAGCGCAACAGTGGAACTCATGTCTTAATGTTATTGGAGACTTCTTTTAAAATCGTTGAATAAAAAATGCTTTACAGCTCTATACGTGTGTCTATTGAACAATCCTTGTATTAGTCATACACAATAATACAACTGATTGAACTTCAAATTTTTAAACTTGATTAGTTTCTATATATATGTTTAATGTTACAAATAATTCAAATAACAATCTTGATCATCTGTTAGTTCAGCGGAATAACAGTGACACTTTTAATAACCGCATAAAATAAACACTTAGAAACAACACAGGCGCTTTAACTTAACTGTTTGGACCACAGAAGTGAGGCATGCCTCAACGCTCTATGTGTACAGCGCGGGACAATCCCCCCTCCCTACACTTCCCTATCACACCACTACATTGCTTACATACGATGTATACAAAAAACGCTGAGGCAAGTTCAGGTTGCCTCATTCGCTTTAAACGAACTATGCCGAATCTCACCTGTCACCATCTAGCGGTCGCTCAATAAAGCACGTTTCGGTTTAATAAATTTGACAGTCTCAGTAACAATGTATAATCTTTACGTTATGTAGTTCATACGTATTTATAATTTTTATTCTACAGAATTTTTTAGGGTAGGCATTGCCTCAATTGCCTCCATGTAACTTCGCCACTGATATATATGTGTACAACGTTATCGGCAACAAAGAAGTAGTTTTTGTTAAAATTCCTTCCCGGGATATTTGGCCGTAGTCCAATGTTTTCTACAAAACCAGACATTTCGGCAATGCCATCGACTTCCATCATCAGTGAAAATCGAGTGCGATAACGTGAGGTGGTATACGTTAGTGACCACAGTACTGTGGTTAAGGCTGAAGCAGTAAGTAGAAAGAAGTAGTTTCTATGGTAATATTTAATTTCGAAAATGATTTTAAATATAAATCTTAGAATATGGAAGTCATGTATGGTTCTGCATACCGATATTTTGCATAGTTATAAATTTATAGCAACTGGATCATATTCCTTCAGATTCCCAAATGCTAAACGTAATACACTAAAATAAGTAGTTAATAATTTTAACGAATTATTATTTCTAAAATACATACTACAGTGTACCCATTTACACGTGGGATAAATACAGTATTATTCAGTACAAATAAAATTTGTTAAATCATGATAAATAGCTTAAAGGAACTTCAAACAACTAGTCATGCAACTATTAATAATGACAAAATAAATATTTATTTATTTTTTTGTAACGTTTAAGAAAAAATTACACTCAGATGATATTGTAAGATGCAGTATTTATTACAAGTTATTAATAATTAAATTTATTTAATTGTACTTTATTTATTTATTTTATTTTGTTGTAAAAATGTTTAGTTGCAGTGAATAATACTGTATTTATCCCAAAGCCAACTCATGTGCCAAACATGACTCATGTCATATTAGACAGTTCTACAGAAGTAAAGACAGTCCGTGTAGAGTATTAATGGGTATACCATAGTCAATATTTTAGAAAAAATACGTAAATAATTAACTAAATATTTCATTAAATGTATTTTGTGTAAATTTTGGGAATCTGAAAAAAATATTTCAGTTTTTTAAAACTTTTAACAATGCAAAAAATGCATGGTTATAATAAGGAAAATAAGGTGGAAAGTTTGTTGGGATAAAATGTAATCACGTACTCGCTTTTTATTCAAATTCCATAAACAAGGAATCGTTGGATTGTGACTAAAAGAGGTATTTTTGAGTAATATGAAATTTTTCTACGTAATTTAGAATTAAAAATTTCAATTAACCGCCATTTCGAAATGTTTTAAGATAACATTTTTTATTTGTTTTATACTCATACGAAAAGTCAAACTTATTGAGTATATCTAACTTTAACTCCACATATGCCTATCATCCCGTTTGGCATCGCTTGACACGAATAGATATACAGACGGAAAACGAAGCATTTCCGGTATACGTTTATTGCACACCTTCCTTCAATTTAATGAGTAGATTCCAAAATTTTGGCACCATCTTTTTTGGAGCACCCTGTATAAATGCGAAAATTACGTTTCACAAATTTTATTAATTTAATTATATATACAAAGTAATGTGGGAACAAAAGTCCTAGTTCTTTAAAGAAAGGTCTGCATATTGTCCGTCTGTTCACATTTTAATTAAATTTAAAGGTATAAAAGACTTTAGCTGCGTACTACGATTTTTTCTCAGTGTGAAATTTGAACTTTAACAATAACTGAAAGTAATCAAACTAGAAAAAAATGTTTTAAATTTCTAGGTTCTCTAATATTCTAATTACTAAACAGGCCGAACCGAGTTTCGGAGGAATATATTCCATGTTCTTCCAGTTCAATGCTCTGTCAATATTAACACAAACTTAAACGCTATTACGTAATGTTAAGCCGAATGGTGATATCTCATTATATAATAATTTACTACCAATACAAAAGAATATGTTCTTTGTTCTAGAAAAATTTAATATTAGCTGGTCACAAGAAACTACGCGTGTAATTTGGAAGTCACAATCGATCCTTTATCTACAATCCTTCTCTATTTGGGCCTGTAGAAAACATATAACACTACACTAATAGGTTTTGTAACAGCTGGTAAGTCATTTAAGTAAAACAGAAATAATAATAACCCTGTAATTTACTCTTTAGGAACACCACGTTTTTGCACTAAGTCAGCCGGATATACACTGGTTATAATTGTTAATGAGAAGTACTCCCGTTGTCTGTTATATAAGTACGAGACATTTCCTTCTAAAAGCATAATGATCGAGTGGCTCAAAATCTCTTGGCCAAGTAAATGAAAAGCCTTTGTCTCAAATTTGAAAGACATCTAAAAACTTCTAGGAAAAAAGGAACTTTGTGCTGCTGGCTTAGAGGAGTAAATTATTTTTCTATCATTATTGAAAATAATTATACATATACAGGCCTGTAAGTATCAAAATGTTTTATTTTCTATTTTCAATAATACGTTACTTTTGTTAGTATTAAGCATTGTACCGAACGTTAAACTCGTTTTACGAAGAGATATCTTCAGCAGCCCGTACCGGAAAATGTATGAAACGTTTGTTATTGAGAGAAATAAAACTTGTGTTAAAATACAAATCTGTATTCTCCTCAATAACAGAAACGTCGGTAGTTTACTGGTAAGCTTATTGATAAAACTGTTGAATTTGCACACAACTTGTATGAATGGAACTACAAACATTTTACGAATTGGAAAATGTTTCTGCATTAATATAAGAAAACGACACATGCCTGAATTAGCTTCCGTCTGGGTGTAAACCGGTTAAATTTGTTGGCGTTGTATCAATGGGACTGAGTGAGCAATGTAAGCGGAATTTGGTTTGTTTAGTTTGTCGGTCATTCTATTCATACCACATGTGGCTCCTTATTGGTTCTGGTATGTAATGCCGCTCTGTTTACAAACAACTTAGGATCTGTATTCGCTCAGACGTTTCTCACAAAGGACAAACATTCGGAACAGTTAATTATCGCAGTCAATAAATAACTGTTACAAGGACTGTAACGTAAAGTTTTTGTTAAATCTGAGAGAACAACTAATAAATTTATGTCTTTGTATTAAATAAATTAGGCTTCCGTCTGTACCGCCAAGTTGGTATAGAAGAGCAGAGTGGTCATGTTAACGGCAGATAAAACTTTCTGTAACTCGGTTCAAGGAAAGCAATGCTTTTTTTTATACAAATCGTTTCTCTATGTTTCAGGCATAAGCTTATTGGACATCTTCCTTCAGTTTAATGAGTAAAATCATTTCCCAAATTTTGGCGCTATCTTTTTGGGAACAGCCTGTATTAATGCGAAAGTTACGTTTCACAAATTTTATTCATTTGAATATATAAAATATATAAATATTTGAATACACACGCGCGCGCGCACGCACACACACACACACACACACACACACAGACACACACACAGAGTAAAGGTGGGAACAAAATTTCGAATTCT
Source organism: Magicicada septendecula (assembly GCA_034769895.1). NCBI lineage: Eukaryota > Metazoa > Arthropoda > Insecta > Hemiptera > Cicadidae > Magicicada > Magicicada septendecula. The sequence continues at coordinate 142,508,568 of CM068375.1, read as the reverse complement.
TTAAACATCGGTATGTTCACATTTTTATTTAACTTTAACTACATACTACGATTTTTTCTCAGTGTGAAATTTGAAATATAACAGTAACTAAAAGTAACCAAACTAGTAAAAATGTTTTAAATTTCTAGGTTCTCTAATATCCTGACTACGAAACAGGCCGAACCGAGTTTCGGAGGAATATATTCCACGTGTTCTTCCAGTTCAATGCTCTGCCAATATTAACATAAACTTAAACCCTATTACGTAATATTAAGCCGACTGGTGATATCTCATTATATAATAATTTATTACTAATACAAAAGAATATGTTCTTTTTTCTAGAAACAATTTCATTCTAGTTGCTTGTTTACTCAGATTAAATGGTTCTAGAACTCTAATCATATTCACAAACCATTATAAATTAATTGCGTCAAATTCGCTTTCGAATGTAACTAACTATCCGAATGTGTGGTAAAAGAGATATACTGCTAATACAAAAATTAATTAAGAAATTCAAAGGTAGAATGCCACATTAATCGCGAATTAATTGTGAATTAAGTAAGAAATGCCACTAGAATCGCGGTTAATCAGCTGTTTCTTTCAAAAACACAAATAATCGACGGTGAAGTCTCTGGTGTTCCTATGGACTAGGCACTAGGCAACTATACACGTTTTGCCGCTTACTGATTTCTAAGGCGCCAATATCAGGCATTTTGAATGAATATACGGATAAACGAGTCGCGCAAACACGAACAGAGAACTGGCGATCCAGGACTGTAGATTACAGTTTGAATGGTGAAATAAGTAAGAATAGTAAACGTTATTAGTGTTGCGAATTTCTGTTTATTGTCTAATAAACTTGTAGTCCTGGCTAGTTAAATAATACATCTGCTAATGATAGTACCGGGAAAGTTGAGAAATGTGGGTAAGTTGTAAAATTAATTGGTAATCGATGTAAGCAAATAATTGTTAACTTTGCCACCTTGAGGAGTTATGTTAATTTGCATTTAATATTAGCAGTAAAATAATCTAAGGTTACAGGTGTATTAGCTAGTAATGCTAAATAGGCTTACTTCTGTAATAACATTTGAAATGTAAATTTACAAATTTTAGAGAAGTAACTGGAAAAAATGTGGGCAGAGATAGTAGAGACGCTGGAGCTTCCGCTGAATACCGAACAACTAAAACATTGGCATCGATAAAGTACACAGAAGTTAATCTTAATGTTGCACTAGATAGTAAAGCATTAAACTATTTAAAGGGTACAGAAGGATGAATGGAATGTGGAAGTATAATTAACAATATAGATAACCACGAGGCAAATACGACGATGTAAGTAACTAACCAGTTGAATGATAAAAATAATAGAGCAATTGAAGGAGCACTACAGGATCCAAGAAGAGAGGAAAATGACTAGCAAGACATTTAAAAATGTAAAAAAAAAGAATATTGTGCTCCGGGGCCTAAAGGTAACCAGTAGAACAATGGGGATAATTACAGTTGTAGGTGGATTGAAAAATAGGTAACGTTTAAATTGATAGAGTGTTCCTGTTATAATGACAGTTGTTGGTTTCATTACAATTTGACTTATCACTGTATTATCAGTCACTCTCACAATCACACTAGTATTTCTGGACCACTATGCGTTTATAGGCAGTTATGTACTCGAGACAGTAATCAGGAAAGAATGTTCTAGATGAGGGCAATGACCCGTGCGCTGATAAACCCATGCACTCGTTTGTAACGGTGCGAATCAGTTCAATTTGTACTTAGAAATATTCTGTGTGCAATCAAAACTTACTGACAAAACAGTTTCACTAATAAATTTTACAATTATGCAGTGTAAACCTGCATCGTTATTGAAGATGTCGTGTTGTGAAATATTCTGGAATTTGAATGGAATTTGTTACATTTGTTCAAGATGTGTAAGAAAACCGTTAGATAACTGTTTCTTTAAAAACGAACAGTTACATTTCTTGGTTACATTTCAGATTGTTAAACGATTTTCATATCACTTAAAAACGGTTTTGCTTTAACAGCTGAAACGTTTATAGTAGAATAACAACTTAAGTTATTCAACGAGTCCAAAAAAAAGTGTGATCGCTAACAGTAACAGTTTGTGAAATTGCCCTGCTTAGTTTTCGTTAAGATTATCCACTTTTCGTAAACATTATAGCCGAAAAACATGAGACACACATAGATTTTGTTACTGACGATTCAGCACTGCGTTACTAACACATCCACATATTTTGCAAAGCTGCCTCGTTTGAACCTTTGCATTCGAGAATCAAAGCAACTGTTATTAGGCGGAATTAAGTGTTCATCTCCACCAATACACATTTCTGACATGTTTCTGCACATGAGTTAAACAAAGGCTACACCAATAGCAGAATAAAGACGATACAAACGGGAGGTTACATTGAAAGTGATAAGTGGATAAGCTTTAGTTAATGGATAAGATTTTTGCAACATCGCGGCCACGTGGACTCTATGTGAGAATGTAATTTTACTAACGAGACAATCTGACTGGCGTACAGAGGCAGTCAAACACTTCTACGAAAAATAATTACATCAAGTTCATTCGCCTTTACTCGTTTTGGCTGTGGCTACTATATATAAAAATAGAGGGATTGAGAGCTTTCGAAGTAGTAAAGTGTAGTTTATGGAAAGAAAATATCAGTTGCCAATTTGCAATAAGATAATGACACACAACCTCGATGACGATGACATTACAACTATGAGAAAAAGTTTTGTTGCTAAACACGAAGCAAAACTCCACAACACGTCAACTTTGAAGAGATTCAGATGAGCAAATTGAGCAGTATGAGCAGACGATTAAAGGGGATATGTCCACCGAAATGTGAGATGCTTAAGTAACAGTGGAAAAGTAGACTGTAGTGCGAGTGTTAGAAGTATAATAGAGCAACAAAGTAAAATTTGCGATGCCAATCGGCAAACTTTAGTTTTTAAGTTTACGAATAGAAAATTGTAACTTCGGTCTTATAAACCAGTTTGGACGGCTAAAAATATTTTGTAAATTGGAACGCCAATTAGCGGAAGATGATTTTTTTTTAATGGCACTATATGTACTAATTTTGAAGATCTTAGTTTACCCCATCTGTTTTTTTTTTATAGGTTTGTTCTACATGATGAGAGTTACAGCCTGGACAATACGTATCAAACGAAATTAATTATCGTCAACCGTTACATATGACAGAGTACAAGGAAGTCTGCAGTATGAAGTTCGATAATAGAAATGAAACACTATTTTCCAGATATTAAAATCTTAAATAATCCACAATATTTCCAAATGCCATTCAGAAGAACAAACGTTTCAACTACCAGAGCAATAGCATAATTATAAAAGATCAGATTAAGTACAAACTTTGAGTTAAAACTTTCAAGTCAGCACACAAGTAAAACCACGTAGTTTAAAATATGTTTCAGAAAATGGAGAGTTGACCAGTTTCCCGCTATCTATTCACGGTGTATAAATTCTCTGAAGGTGTTACAAAACAGAACTAACAATTTAAAAACCGACTAATATTCGGTTATAAGGATTTAATGTATCAATCTTCTTCACTAATTGTGTACAACAAAAGTTGAACTATAAAGAACAACAAACAAATCTAGATAAAAGGTTTTGTTAAATTCGTTACGAACATCATTAAAAAAAATATATATATTCAGAGAGTGGGCCACAAGTTGCTTGAAACCGTAGCTTAAAAATAAAACCTTTTATAAATCATCACAAATGGGTTAGTATAACACACACTACTTTGAACACTACCAAATGTTCTTGCAACGCACCTAAAAATATATATTGATGTGGGAAAGCTAGTTTTACAACGACCTTACTTTCAACCTGGTCTATAAGATTACTATCTAAAAATATAATATATTGCAGGTGTTTAGTTTGGAATGATCGTGAATGATCGTGATGATGAGAGAGTTTGTAAGGTTTACTCACTAACTAGACACAATTTTATTTGTATAGACGTTTTGACAAATTTGTTGTCATCATCAGTACTTGCATACGAGCAAAACACAAATAATTAATTCTAACGTTTTTTATGGGAATGTGTGTGTATATTTTGTACATGTTATCTGAAGAAAAGTAGTCAGTACTACATACATCTTTCAATAAGATAAAATAATAATATTTGATACAAATTAATCCTGATTATATACGAATTAATTATTTCTGTATTGCCTGTATACATGGACTAAGGTGACAATAAATTTCGTCGAAACCTCGACAATATTTTAAAATTGTTTGCTGTCACTGATTCATCACTTCAGGTTACAAAAAAACGTATTTTTATCAAGTGACATATGGTCCATTCTGTATATTAAGATTATCTGAAGAATAATCAATTTCTTCAGTGAGAACAAAATTATTTTGTCTAACCCATTTTCACAGACTCATATATGCATCACCAAACTTCGTGATGCATGTAATTAACTCTGATGATACACATATGAGTCTGAAATAAATGCGTTAGACAAAAGAATTTTGTTCTCACTGAAGAAACTGATTATTTATGTTATAATTAAGACATAAGTAAAGAACTAAGATTTACAATTTGTTAGAATATGCATGTCCTATTCATTTACGTTAAAACACACACACACACACACACACACACACACACACACACACACACACACACACACACACACACACACACACACACACACACACACACACACACACACACACACACACACACACACACACACACACACACACACACACACACACACACACACACACACACACACACACACACACACACACACACACACATCTGATACACGTGTGATAAGAAATCTTGTGTTTATATCTTTTTGTTTTTTGAGAGTACAAATAATTTAGACGCTTCAACAGAAAGCATGTGTTTTAAAGATTAAAGAATTCCACCGTTTAATGTGATGTTTAAAAAATGAAGTTTATTAACTTTCGAAAAGTTTTACAACTCGAACTCTTTTGTTTGAGTCGTGTAAGTGTTTACATTACTTTCAACAATACATACAAATTTCTTTCAGTAAATGAGAAACTGTAGTTATTAAAGGAGCTTTTGCGACCTTGTGAATATGTTTGCTAATTGTCTCAATCCCTGTCTTGAGATCATGGCCACAAAATAAAACGATATGTAACTGCTAACGGAAACTAAAATGTTGGCACATACCTGCGGCTCGTATTCCGGTGGTTCCATGCTGTCGAGACAAGCTGGTAAAGAAATAGAATTCCTTCTGTTTATTCTATTGAACGCTGGAGGCTGTGGCAGAAGGTTCCTGGACCCAGCAGTCTCCGCATTGTCTGTCGTGTTCGCATCTTGCGTTTTCTCCGCCTTTACGATCACTGGAGACATCTCGCGGTGGTTTAGCAGAGCTTTCGTCTCCTGCAACACGTGGAATAATTATTGTTTAGCGTCGCTGATCGTTCGAAGGTAGAATTAGTATGGGATTATTTATTTAATTTTCAATGTTGAAATAACGTTAACAAGTGTGTATTAATTGTTTACCGTGAAAAAAACTGCAAAGAAAAACAACAGGTCAAATTTGGGTTCATATCCAACATAAAAAGAACAATAAAAAGAAATTATATTGAACACGTGAAGCTCTTCTTAATAAGTAGTGTTGCTCCTTATCTAATTTAACCATGTCATATAACAAATTACATTTGTTTTAGCCTGAACAAAAAAATGTCCTTGATAATTTAAAATATCATTAAAATATCCTTGAAATAGAAAAAAAATGATTTAAAACTTACAAACAAAAACGCAGAATATTTATTTCTTTTCTAAATCTCTGTTACTAAATAAATGTTATCATTATATGTTAATAATGTCAGCCTGATTTTCTTTCAGTAAACGATTTATGATCTACATAAGTATAAAATGTATTATTATTATTATTATTACAATAATTATAAACTGGAATAACAAAATGTTTATAATTTATTTATTAACAAATTTTTATTTGTTAAAAACAACTATTGTTTTGATTAAAATATACACGTATATTAAAAATTCTTATTGTATATAATTATTATTATTTAATAAAACTAAACTATTTATCATTAATTGTTAATAATTGTTTTTACTTTCTATTTGAGCTTATTGCTTGATTTTGAAAATCGGTCTTTAATAAACATAGCGGGCCAAATAACATCGAAACAAGGAGGAATATTATTATTAGACATTCAAAATACACAAAAAGTTTAAAACATTTTTGCTATAAATAATGAATACTTTTATTATTTACATTATTTGTTTTTTCTTGTTTATTGTATAATTAATGCCTATAAATAATATTGTCTATTGGAACAAAAATATATATTAACATAAACTTTATAAATAATAATGTAATATTATAGGTTCCATTAGAAACATAATAAAAGAAAATTTATCTTAAAATTTATATGAAAATGTATCAAGTTTCGTATTATAGCGTACGCTACAGTGAATTTCACAAATATAGATTAATATTTATTATTTTTATTGTAATATAAAAAACATTTACCAACTCTTTTTAAAAAAGGTTATTTAATAAACCTTGCAAATGTTTATCACTATTGGTGATAAATTTTAAACTTGTTAAGCGCAAATAAAAGGAAAATGTGCCATTGTTCTGAATAATAGTTATAATACCGTATATCGTATATATTATACAATAAAAAAACAATCTGCAAAGGAAACGTAAGTTATAATAATTGTTAGTGTTATTATTAAGAAACAATATAACTTAAATACAATATTTTGTGTCAAGATAAAATTAGTTTAATCACATAACGAAAAATGTGATTAAACATTGTTGGAAAACTCTCGTAATTAAGAATTGCATTCTGTAACGGTTTTAAAACAGGGTTTCATTATATTAGCGGTTTCTGATTTTTGGATATTCAAATTTTTGGACAAAAAAGAAATTAAAAATTTGGCTTCTAACAAAACAAAAAGGAAAGGTGAAAACCAATCAGATTAGATTAAAGTAGTGAAAAGAGAGAAAGTGAAAGAGAGAGAGAGAGAGAGAGAGAGAGGAAGAGAGAGAGAGAGAGAGAGAGAGAGAGAGAGAGAGAGAGAGAGAGAGAGAGAGAGAGAGAGAGAGAGAGAGAGAGAGAGAGAGAGAGAGAGAGAAAGAGAGAGACATGAAGCACTCATAAAAGTTTGAGAACATGTAAATCTCTCAGTCGATGCCGTGGAAACTAAAACTCCTGTATTTAGCGGGGAACCTAAAATACCCGATTTATTATTAAAGATATTAGACTATCTGGATCTATGCAGGAAAAAGAATGGAAAGTTAGAATATTCCGAAGAAATCCAAAGAAGAATTGAAACAGGAAGAATAAGATTCATACATTTTTTGTAACCTTAGGTCTTGAGTACCATGCGACTAAGTTATTTAACGTTATATGTGATGTCTCCTGCATCATGGATGCAACGTAGGCAATCCGTTAAAAATATTTAATCTTTGGCTTTCCAGATGTATGCATACTAATAAAATGCTTAAAATCAAATTGACAGACACAATAAGCAACGATACATTTTGAGCAAAATAAAGACGTAAGCAAAAAGAATTCGGCCTAAAAATGAAAAGCAAAAAAACTTAACGCATGTAATGTTACACGGGAAATATGATGCGATTTAGATAACGTTACGACGATGGAAGAAAACGCACCAATGTTATCAGGAAAATAAAGCAATGGTTGATGGAATTTGAATACACGAAGCACGGGCCACAACAATTTGCCAAAATACCTAAGTAGAACACATTGTAATACAGTGTACTTATGAATCAGTTTTTATTTATTTCGTAAGCATACATATGTAATGTTTTCCTAAGAATCGGCCAGTGTGGAAAGATATAGCAGACGAATGGTGTCGTTTTGGTGTTATCCTGATTAGCGTACAGTGCAGATTGCGTTCAGTCGGCTGATTGCGTACCTGGGGTGAATCAGATTGTTTTTGACAGTTAATGGATGCTCCAGACTCCAAAAAAGCCAAGGAATTTACCTTTATCCGATTCATTTTAACATATTGTTAACATATTGTATACAGTAAAGTCGATAAAACCTATTTTAAAAGCACAATTTATTTAATTGTTTCAAAATTCAAATCGTTTCTTTGTCGACCCTTTAATGTGAAGGTGTCGCCCTCATTAAGCTATTCAGTGTGTAACGTATTTCTCCGTGGTAACCATAGTGTACGCTCTTTTGTATATTGCGTTTATATTTTTATTTGCGTCTGTACTTGTATGTATGTATGCGTGTTCTGCTCTCTCTCAATTAAAGTAATTTTTGCACTGGGGCTGTTTGTTTAGGTATCGTGCTGAGCGATGCCCGTTTTCGTGAAGGTAATGTGTAAGAAAGAGGTAGAAATTTCTCCCTCTGGGCGTTTTCTCTTTGTTATAATTAGTTTTATAAATATTTCTGTAGGAAAATAACTAGTTTCGTAACAGCTTACACATGGTGGTTTTTAACGAACACACTTTCAGTCATTAACTCTCCCACGCTCCAGATGCCGAGTTGTTCGTTGTTCGCAGTCTGGACACTGGATATTTGGGTAGCAGTCACGAACTTTATATGTGTTCGCAATCTGGATAAATTTTGGTGTGTACGCAATCTGGACTGTATGAAATCGGGACACAACCGTAATTTTTATGTAGGCCTATGTCTCTTACTTTATACATTCAAACATCGATTAAAAAGCAAAATGTAATTGCTCTCAAATTACCCTTTACAGGCTTCTGTCATGAAGATATTAAAAAGAGTATTAGAAGTATCAGAAAATGTTAACTCCAAACATGTAGAAAGTGTCGAAAATACTAAGCAATAATAAGAGATGGCACAAAGTACGTTGGGCTCTAAAAATACTTAGAGTCTGTCTACGATGTAATGTTATGTACTGAAGACGAGGACGATCTATAAGACCAATACGATCGACTGTATAAGAACGTACAGTGTGACTGACTTCAAGAAGTAAACGGGAATAGGCTGCTTCGTTTGGTACATAACTGTTAACCTGTGTGTTGAAGGTGAATTTTGTTTATTGATTCTTGTGTAACCGAAACGGTATTTTTGTAATTGTTCGAGTGTAGTTAACTCAGACCGATAAACAAATTGTAATACAAAACACGGGTATGCCTATACGATTTGTAAGTGATGATCACATTGCTGACAAACAAGTAAACTGGAAATAAACAACAGTTAATTATACGCTTTGTTTAAAATATAAACTCGTTTAGTTACTCCACGTTTTACGAATAACTAAGTTATTTGCCTAATTCGTGACATAAGCAGAGTTTTCTCAATAACTGTGAAGTTCAAGTAATATTCAAAAGGAACAAAATCGGAATGGGATAGTTTGTCTGATTATTCATGAATATATATATATATATATATATATATTGCAACAATACATATATTTGCATATTTGTAAATATTTAGCATAGAAACTCTATGATGAACAGTTTTAACAATATTATGCGGCTAAGAATTGTCAGAAAGCGCACCTGCCCCGCGAGTGAAACAGGGCTTGTGTGTGTGAACGCAAGCTACGACAGGCAAAGTTTACGATGGGGTGATGCGTACGAATTGTTGGTTTGTCTGTAATCAGGTTTTAACCGGATAAAAATAAACTAATTAATACATTTTAAACCTGTGAACAAAGACTTAGCCCAATTATAAAAGCACCTTTGCATTAAGGAATTTTTAACTAACATAATGATGTAAAATTATTGCAGAAAAGTGCAATAATAAAGACGATAGGTTATTTAATGTTAATTACTAGTGTAATTAAATAGTAATTAAAAAGTGTTATATGTGAGTGACCAGAAAAAAATTACGCAAACGATGATATCGCTCGTGCTACGAGTATGTTTACGAAATCGCGAAAATGAACCAAAAAGTGATTAAAAGGACGCTTTGCACGAAGTGACAATATCTAACAAGTCGAAAACAGTCCTGGACTTGTGAGATCGCTGTCCAGTATAAATACCACCGGCAATTTTGGGGAGATCTCACAGACCAAGATATCTTCACACAATGTCACGCTGCTGGTCTGCCGACCGATCGAACAACTTTACCACACACACCAAGACTTATGGAGGAACTCTGGACCATCAAAAACAACAAACCGTAGAGACAGAGAACACAGCATCAGCATAATCATCATCATTAAATTCTCAGGATTCAGGACACACACACACACACACACGCACGCAACGGTAACGTCGGCAGTACGCAGGTGATGAATAAACAATTATATTTTTTGTTTGTGAAAAGAACTCTTAAAAAGAAACTTCTATATAAACAGTAAAGACTTACAGTTTCAAATATAGTCACTGTACATAAATTTAAATGGTAGTTAAAGGAAATAAGTTAATTTAACAAGCAAATTTAAAAATACTAATCTTCTGTTCAAATTTGGGTGTGTCAGTAGAAATAAATAATAGGTTGGAAGTAAATGTTATATTTTTTATTTTGTTTATAGCAACAATTAGTTTTATTCTTGAGATTTAATATTATTTTTGTTTGTAAATGAGTTGCTATTATTATTTAAAATTGGAGTAAAAGTCAGACACACAGAAATAAAAAGTGTTTAGATAATTTGTTTAACATGTCTGTTTAGCTAGTATGATTATATGGCTGTTTATTTTTATATGTCATGAACAGCATAGAAGGTTATATTGTATTTTTGTAAACTTATAAAAGAGAATATTTATTTTTATTTTTATAATTAGAAATTTTAATATTTGCATAATTTCGATTAATATTAATAAATCATAGAATGATTATTTTGAAACAGTTTTAGTTAATTATTTCATGTCATCAACATCTCACTCCTCTTTGAAAATTATTTTATTATTATGCAACTACATATACTTGACGCAACGAGAATAAAAAAAATTCTGCGACCTGGCCGGTGTGATACACTTTATAGTTGCGTTGAGTACATGGTATTGTATTTGTGTAATTTTTTGAAATACTTGTAACGTTGCAGTATATATATTCAAACACTTTTTGCTGAATTCAATAAACACTAGACATGAATTCCCAGACATAACCAACATGACACTAATAAAACACATACCACACAAAGGCACCATAATGAACATTTGGGAAAATTTGCAAATTTATAAACATAAAACACAAAACAAATTAATACCTAAACAAATACAAATCAATACATAACACGACACAATTTTCAAAGGACTCAACATAGAAAATGTAACGCAAAATTTGAGCAATTGCTAATTTTACTCAATCAACTATGCTGAACGCAAAGAAATGGGTGTGTTTTAGAAAGCGGAGAGGTATTGAGACGCCAGAGCCGTAAGGCGGCATTACTTGAAAGAAATTAACTTGTAAAAAAGCTGTAGAGTAGAGCAGTAGGTTAATAACGCCTGCCTTGGGGCTGACGACTATAATGAATGAAATGTTAGGCTAAGTCACGTTTTGGGACATACTTGTCATAAAATGTATTATTCGCTAGGTTATTAAGGGTGTGTGCCAATGTTGTAAACGTTAAGTGCATGTAACAATATATACCGTTAGACGAGATAGAGCGTTGTGTGAGAGAGATAACTATAGACGCTAGTTTTTTAAGCACGTGGAACACGGAAAAACGTTGGGCGAATCAGAAAAAGCGTCATATGTTGCGCGGGAGGTTTTCGGTAAGCAGATTGGGCGAATTTGTATTTAGCGGTAGTTTAAACCTATAGGATCGTTTTGCTATCGAACGTAGGTAAGGGAAATTCAAAGCAAGTATAAGTTATATTATGAACTTAGAGAGAAATAAGTTAGTCTTATTTATATCGGCGGAATTACACGAAGAGACTCGCGTACGCTGCGCTGTTTTGCGTTAACTATATATTTTAATAAGTAATTTAAAGAATAAGTAAATTCGCAGAAGTAACCGAAGTACGGGAACGCGATAATTACTAACACTAAAGTTATAAAGTTTCATAAACCGTAATAAGTAAATGAGTGGATGATCGGAGTGATAACAAACAACAAGAAGTAATAATACATATAAAGTTCCATTAATTCAATACGTTGTGGTAAATCACGGAAGAAGGCGAATTAGTTCGGATTAAAGTCACGACTGTGTGAGATAGTCGAGCCGCACGCGACGCGAACTGTGTTAGATGCACTTAAGGTCAATTCAATAATCTTTGTGTCCAGAGTGTATAAGTATACGACATAATTATATGTATAACCAATATGTCAAGTGTAGTGTACATCTGTGATAAAGTGAATTAGTGCATTCTTAACCAGGATTAAACACGCAACAAACTGCTGCTGACGATTCATCGACCTGCAACATCTTCAGGACTACGCACTTCGGAAGGATTCTTACGCAAGTAACGAATAAATGAACATTTGATTATATATTGTTTGATAAATATATGTTTCTATTCAAATATATAGTGACTCAATCTGTCAGAAAAGAACTCATTGCTATTTAATAATATTCAAATTGTAAGATAAAACGATCCAAGTCATATTAACAAATTTTGTAGTATATAAATGCAAATGGTTCATTAAAAGTTGATTTATACATTTTAATTTGTGTTTATTATTACTGGCGCCCTGAGGTATAATCAAGAGTCGGTACACTGGAATAAGTGTTATAGACTATTAAATAAATTATTAATATTATTATTGATCAAGGTAGTTTGTAATCTTATTTCTCACATGCTCGTAGGCCAACGTAATATGCAAATGATTAATTTAACTCTTTCATAAAGGCCTATCTAGAAGTGTATTACAAAAATACACAAAATACTAATATATACACCACAATCACAAACAATAATACCAATTTAAAGCACCAGAGGCCAACAGGAAACCACAGCAACAACCAACCAACACACAAGTACCTCACAAGGCTCAAAATCAGAAAGTTGAAGATGGGAACACAAGGCTTCCCGAAACATGTTCCAAATAAGAAGAAACATCTTGAGGTAAAGTCTTTATAAATATTAGATATATGTATTTCAAAAAATTAAATGTAACAAGTTTTACTAATCGCGCGCGTTTACTAATCCGCAGCGTGCGGAAAGTTATAAAATTATCTTATGTTGCAGCTGGAGCCGACTATATGAATTGTTCACAGAACAATTTCCTCGGATTTAACGATCTCCTCCCATAAATGATAATGTCTACTGGTAGCCATTCAGCCTAGAATATTAAGCTTCTTATTACCTGACAGCTGAATAGGACAAGAAGGCGAGGTAGATTACTGGTCTAAATGTCAGGTCTAATGAACCTATCAATCCATAAAATCATTAGTCACAAGACAGAGTCCGTTAGCGAAATATCACGTAACACGCAAAAGCATCCTACTTAAGCAAAGAGCGATTCAGTTTGGGAATGATACTCTCACAGGAGAGAAGAGACTTGTAATACCTGTAAGAGTTAACACTAGTACTAGTTAAGTGTACATTCAATACTGCTAAATACGATAATATTGTTAAAAAATGATTTATATTGGATATCTGACAAATTTTGTTGAACGTCTACATTCAGAGACTGTGTCACAATTCGTTTTGTACCTCTTTCTCATCCCGCCTCAAATACGCACTGAGGCATTTTGAAACAGAAAGCATGATGGAAAACTTCAGACTCGAAACTGAATTACTGTGTATAGTTTACGGCGTGAAAATTCACACCACTTGTTTATGTGAATTAGTTTCGCTGTTAGTCTCAATGTCAGGTGACAAGCATGACCAAGGTCGGTGCGACAACAGTGGTGATTTTATGACACTGGTCAGTAGGCCAGCAGCACCAACAGTGTGTAAATTCGTACAGATTTTGACCGTGTTCTGAAATGAGCGGGCGCTTTGTATGTTTACTTTTCAATCTGCATTGTTTTTTCTGTTTATGTGTTTATTGTATATTAACAAAGGATTAACAAACTTATGGTTCTCTTCTATGAAATGTCTTGCATATAACGAATTCATAGTTCTATTACCTTCTCCACGTTTGTGGTCAGACAACCTGCATACGAATTTCCGTCCTGTCTCACCTAGGTACACTTTGTTCCATTCTTTACATTTTAATTAAACTTCTAATCCTTATAAAGTATAAAAAATAATAAAAGTGCGCTAAGTAGAGAAAAAGTTGTTTACAAGTTTTAGTGCAAATATTCAGAAAGTCTGCCCGATTAAAAAAAAAAATGACTATCGCATGACTTACACCGGTTGCCTGACAACTTTTTTAACAGGTACTTACAAACAGTTTCCTAACCGTTAAGAACGTTGGCGTCTAATATTCAGCGACGCGTACTTTTCTGCTGTTTTCAGGATTAACTGAAAATATTATCACTTTTAACAAAATCAGCTTTCTTGTAAAAATAACCAAATTCAGGATACTAGGACTAATTACTAAAATATTCATCTTTACCCACAGGTTTTTAAATCTGAAGACAAAACGACTAACAAAATATTTTTTTAAGTATTTCAGTGTACGAAACTCTTTAGGGTTCACAAATTTTAATTTTTCAATGTTAAACGTGTGTGGTAAACATTACTGACGAAAGCGTACAAGTTTCTTTGAAAATTCGGGAAATTTTCCTCTTCAAATGTTTGTAGCTTATCAGATATTTTAAATTTTGAGTCCAATATCTCATTTGGAGAAATTAAAAAAGAAAAAAAAACAGAAGTACCAGCGATTTAAAGTAAAGCAATGGCATAAAGAGGAGAACAAGTTTGATATTTAACTGATATTAAATTCACACGACTACAAAATCGGCAGAAATACAGTAAACTAGTTTCAGATTGACAGTACGAACGAACGAAAGTGACTAAAACACTTAGTCTAAGAAATAAAAAAAAATTAAATTCTTTTAGTTATAGGTAGTGAACATTCATAATCTTCAAATACGGCACTGTTATTTGTGAAAATTAAAAAAAATGTAATCCTAAACAAAATTAAACAACATTTACCTAACTAAAAGCCAGTGATGACTAGTACTTTAAAACAACACAGAAAATTCAAAAAGAAAAAATTAACTGCATAACTCTAACATTATACAACAATGTTCGAGCGACGTAATAATTAGTATTACAAGAATTTGTTGAAGAGTTTTGTTAATTTGTGAAAACGAATAAACTGAAACGATCTCAATAATTTTGGTGTTGAATATAGTTGTTAAGGTACAGATTCCTGGTTTGTAATGATTCATTTAGTTGTATATTCTGAACTGTAGTAAACCAGTAATGAAAGTATTAATAATGGGTAGTATCGTATTCCCCTATAGGAGGACACATCAAGCGCTAGGAACCGAAAGTTTCACACCTTCCGGTTGTAAAAATAACTATATTCTTAAGTAACCTTGTGTCAATGAGATTGCCATTATACACATTATAGTATACTATAATAAACTTAATAATATACTTCATATTATTACGGTACCATTTTAAAGTTTATTTCATACATATCATAATGTAATATATACAATGCAAACAAAAAACTTAAACTAACTCGTTATAGTGAAAGTAAAATAAAAATTATTGTAGAGGGGAGGGAAGAATTGTTAAGATTTCATCGCTTAAAGTCTGGATTGGGGTGCCACTTTAAGAAAATAATGGGGAATTCATAGGTCTAAAATACACTCTTGATAATGATAATTGTAAAGTTTTAGATTTGCAGTTTTTCAAAGAAACTATCCATTTTGAGTGTATCCTTCCTTATTACAGTTTAAACGATATCTGCATGCTTATTGGTGTTTTTTCACAGAATAGTTAGTTCTATATACCTACGAAGAGGAAAAAATTTGCAAGAGCTCAACAACATCCAGACGTTTAGACGACCGGCGTTTTACGTTTTACTCTGGCACAAAGCCACGCGCTCGCTCGCTCGCTCACACACACACACACACACAAATTATCTGAAAGCCATTTCTGTTTAAATTTAAAAATCGTAGATTACACATCAACAGTTATCTTGCACAGGACTGTTTAGCGCCACCACAGTAGACAAATACAAAGCATTACAATATTGTACTTCTTTTACGTTCAAGGAAGTAGACTTTGTTTTAATAGCACACTCTGTTTTGAAGAAACACCCTATCGTTATTGCGTTATAGTGTACACCGTTGATTCGGTGTGAGTGTGTGTTTTCCACCTACGACAGTGTACCAGATGAGTCGTAATCAAGGTGGCTTTGAACTTACCTAACTAGTAATCTCACAGGACGCAGGTAGTTGAATTTTTCCACGCAGGTTTACATCCTACGTATAATCACTAACAATCACTGATAACATTCGTATTACCGTCACGCACTACTACTTCGGCCTCACTACGTAACAGACTGATTCAGACTTTTCCATTCCTACCGATAATGTGAACTTTGATCCTTTCTATCACCGAAATTAAAGATTTATGCTACTAATAATAGCTGCTGTAAATTATGCGTAAAATATAGCTGCGGTCAGAGTTGTCGTTTTTCTATCAGATTAAGTGATAAGGCTACAAGCTTATTGTATCAGTAACTACATATTTCTTAAAAATATCTTTACACTGTGAATCTGGTACAGATTGCTTGTACAGAAAATTATTAGAATTTTTAGAAAATTTGTAATCGGTTTGATATATTTACAAGTAGCATCATGGTTTTGTTTATGTCAGTGTAAACATTACCTTATGTTTATCTTACCTACCTTATTTACCTAAATCGGTTTTCCAGAGTACGAACACAATAATACATATTACAACGAATACAAATTTTTACAAACGTTGACATAATATTTACATACATTTATAAACATTAACAATATATTAAATATTTAAAAAAAGACAGATTTACAAAAGACGTTTACCTTTATTAAACTAAGTGTATGTAATGTTCTGTGGCTCTATTCTGACAACATCTAACAATTATAAGCTTCTCCTCTTAAGAATTCCAGCTACACTGTTGTACATGGTCTTTCTAGACCAGCCACAACTCTCTTCCACAGTAGACCAATTTTGCAGACTGGTTTTTGGTAAGCTACTGTCATCCATTCGCCTCAGTTTCTTTCCTCGTTTCTCTCCTAGTGCCTTTGTACCAAATCTTCTCTTTACGTCATTACTTCTAACTTGTTCTTCTCGTTCGTGTATTGTCCTCAACTATTTAACTGAACAGTTTAAAATTTATATATAAAACATGGAATTCAGAACCAAGATTTCCCACTTACTGTAGATAAACGTTGCAATGCAAACTGCTTTGTTCGCCTACGCTTTTCTCGTGGATTGTGTTGATACCTCTTTTTGTTCACGAGTACTTTGTCCAATGTGTATAACATCTTATTTGAAAGAAATGTCTTCATGTACTCCTTCGTTTGCTTTTACTACGCCGCCAGCATCTTTATAAGCTTCTCTTTTTTAAGGATTTCAAATTCACTTCTTCATCTAGGCCTACGTCGATAATCTTTATGATGTAAGTTTAGTTATGTCTAAATTTATTTGTACGCGTCATCTGTGTAATTCTTCAGTATAGACAATCTAGTTAGAGAGTCTTGTGTGGTGCAGTCAGTGTCAGATCGTCGTCATACATAATTCCGGTGGTTACAACTCATCGTAGCGTATAGTAACCGACTTCAAATTCTCTCTTTTCCCTAATACATTCCTTTTATTACATCGTCCGACGTTACTATTGAGAGAATTATACTTTAACCTTCTCGATTTCAAGTCTTAAAAAATATCATTATATTCGTTAAATATTTAACAAATTTGATAATTGATAACCTTGATAATAAGGTATAAGGTTAATATAGTTAATAAGGTATATATACAAACATTCAATTTTCAGCGGTAATAGAGAAAATATGTACAAATTTCACTTTAAAATGAATTTTCTCTGACGCCTGACGCCTCAAGTTCATTCTCAGAACAGAAGAGAGAAAAACTGGGACTTTTTTCGAATTTCACTGGACTTTAAAACAGCGACACCCCAGAAAAATATGAAACAACACGTCAAGTAGTGAAATAAACGATAATTTTAATGGCGTATTTATTTTTGTTGTATCTCATATAATGTGAAAGTTATAAAATCATGGCCCCCTTTTCTTTGTACAGATTACGCTACAAGTGGTGTCACGCTGCAATATCCCATTTTTTGACGTGGAAGCCGATCTGCAGGTCGACGTGCCAGAACTCGTTTTTCACGTTGTAGTGTAGCGTGTTATTGTTGAAATTGTGTGCATTGACGGTTTTTTAAACGTAGGTATCTGTGTAAATTATTCATTCTGCAAGGTCATTCCCTGTGACGTCTTTCTGTGATCAGGTCCAACGCATTTCCGTAGCATTTTAACAGACCTGACGTAAGAAGTGCATTCGTATGAGACACATAAAAAATTGTGTAACTAAAAAGTTATGGTCGGTCGAATGGAATTAAAAATACCCCTATGGTTGACGCGGATCACTGTAAGTTCAGTAAGGTATTAAATATATTAAACATATCGGTTGATATCCATTATTAAATAAAGATTAGTTTTTGACACAGAATTTTGTATATTGTACATTAAAATTGATGTTGTAGTTTACTGTTTTTTTACGAAATTAGCTGCAAAACCGCTAAACATAATTCAATAAAGATTTAAAATATGTCACATATGCTATACTCTGAGATAAAACAAACGGAGAGATTATATGTTTATGAGTTATCAATCAAAAGATGACTAACAAGACGCAACAGGAGAAATAAACGCAGGAGTACATGACCACCTTAACATTACCAAATATAAAGGGCATAACAAACTACATAATAGGGTGAATACTCAAGAAACATCACATCAGAACAACAATCAACACGCACTAAAAAGTCATCTCCCTTCTACAAAACTCAAAGAGTTGCATACACTTAGAGGAACAAGGTGTGTACCAAATACAGATCAAAAACTGCGACCGATCGTATCTCGGCCACTCTGGAAGAAATATTCTTCGACGCATCCGCGAAGACGAATTGCCAGTAGCAAAACAACGTTTTAAATGTTGTCTTTCGTTTATACTGCTTTGTATTCCCTATGTGTAAAGTTATTAAAGATAATTACAGACGTTAGGTTTAAAAAACTAAATCGATAGCACTACTAAAGTAATTCAACTAGGCTATTTTACTTCCACGCACTTCGAAAGTCGTGCGACTAGCTAAGTGGTCCGCGCCTGAGGGATTTCGGTCTCAAGATAACGACGCCGTGAAACATGTTCGCTGATTTGCCACCACCTGTTCTGAGGGTCCAGCCCTATGCACCGTAAAATTATATAGATTATTATCAATGTCCATTCCATGATCCCGTACATGAAACAAATACATTTGGTCCGCGGTAGCTACAATAACCCGCTCCCATTACTAAGAAAAAGAAAAAGAACTACAAAAGAAATAGTCGTGGAAATTTTTTAATTATATTCCTTGCTAATTTTACTGAGTTGATACACTGATTTCTGGAATACGTTTTCGTTTTCTTTTAGGATAACTTAACCGTCAGCAAACAGCAGAGTGTTAATGTGGAATTATTGAGAAGTAAGTAAGATGGCAGGACCAGTTCATCGTTTTCATTGCCTTACAACATCGTCAATATATATGTTAAATAAAGTAGGTGATAAACTGCACCCTTGTCTAACGCCTCTGTTAACAGTAATAGGTTCTGTTTTCTGATACCGGTGTTTATAGTAATGTGCCTTATTTCATATAAGCTTTTCATTACTTCTATTATATGATGTGGATATCCTCTTTGCTCTAATATTTTTCTCAATATGCCTCTATTCACCCGATCAAATACTTTTTCATAGCCTATGAAGGCAATATGTGTCTCTAGATTGAATTCTCTTCTTTTTTCGATCAATTGGCGTATAATTGTGACATCGTCATTAAAGGATCTTTTTCTAAATCGAGATTGTTCTTCAAGGAGAAGAACGACTGCAATATTCTTTAGTCTGTTATTAATTATACTTGTAAACAATTTGTAGGCCGTATTCAACAGGCTTATGCCTCAATAATTTCCACAGTCGTTTCTGTCCCATTTCTTAAACAGCGATATTACTCTTGCTATTCTTCAAGAATCTGGAATTATTTTTGTTTTCCAGCATGCATTAATCAAATGCCAAAGGTGTAGTTTTAATAGCAGTCCACCACTGTTTAGAAGTTCTGTGTTAATTCCATCAGGTCTTGTTGCCTTTCTATCATTCATTTGGTCTAGAGCTTCTGTTAATTCTTCTAATATTATATTATTGTTTTTTGTTTTTCTTTAATTGAATTTTCAATTTCTTCATTCCATATCCTGAGACCTTTCCGACAGTGGAAATCTGTAATCCTAAATCCTTCCATATTCTATCCACTGAGTGTACAGCCATCTCCAAGCCGCTTTCGAATTTGCCAGGACAGCCTGATCAATCAGCAACTAAAATGTGTCAACTGCAGTTATCAGTCATGAAATCATCTGCCAATTGTGTATCGTCGTATTGTACAGTAGAAACAAAATACAGACACCAAAGAAGACACTAATTATTACCAAATTTAATTAATCAACAAATAATAATTTGTTATTTACAACGTACAACATACAGTGTTGTTATATACAACATAATCCAAGTTAAAAATTTCCACACGCAATAATAATGTCACATATAAGATTCCTAACTAATTATAACACAATACTCACTTTCCACTAAACCGTAACAATCACTTGATCCGCACTCTACAATAACGCCAGGTGAAACTTACTGACTAAGTCGGCCGCTGTTGCTTATATATAGCCCGGAGAAGTTCCAGAATAACTTTCCGTTCTTTTAGCAGCGTGGGAGCATAACTTGCGTAGTTACAAATACTCGAACAGTCTAGAGTGCTACGTAGTGGACGGCCTTGCCAGAGACGTCGCACGCTGGGGTAGTCGAGACGCGTTGGAACGACACTCTCGGCTTCTCGAGAGCGTTCCGTACTGTGTCGTTCCCCAGGAACCAGATTTGACGCGAGGGAAAATTGTTTCCAATAACTGTACTACCCTATCAAAATTTGCTTTGAAATTCCGTTAGCAGATCAAATATTTTGCTGCAGAACTCGCTCACTATTTTTAAGGAAGTACTTTTATTATAACATAAATTTTGATATTAAATAATCTTTTTATTAGGGGGACAATTTCAAAAATCGCGATTACTTAACTATTACTTTAGTAATGTAACAATTTTAGAGCACACAATGATACAATAAACACAAAAATTCGAAACATTAGCTTTTAGTGTAACGCGTTGCTGGAGTTTCACAGTTTTTTGAAATTTAATCTCTTTTGTAGGCCCTGGGGTCCCGAGTTATTGGAATTTTCAAAATTTAACATTACATTACATTCAGATGCTAGTTATAATTCTCTTTAACGTGATTCGCCACATGAATTTTTGCGATTTTTCAAAATTTGCACCCACTTTTTAAGCTCTGACGTTCAAAAATCTTAAAATTTTCAATGAACGCTATCTTCAAATTGTGCTATTTTTACAATTTGATTCCCTTACATTTTTGCCTCCCACCTCAATATATTCTGATGAGTCAATCTGAAAAACAATAGGCTTCTGTAGGAATAGAATATGGACACGCGTGTCAACTTTTCTAAAAACTGGTTGATGAGTTCGAATGTTATCATAGGACATACTCCAAATAGGCAGACTGACAGACAGACAGACAGACAGATAGGCAGAGTTAGACAGACAGACAAATGCCAAACGATCGTGTTAAAACTGAAAACTCCCTTCGCTCGTTCAAGTAATACAATTTATGTAGATATATTTACTTTATTTTAACTGTGCTAATAGATACTCAGACAAGGTTCTGCCAACTAAAGTGTAACCGTTACGAAATTAACAGACGTTTATAAAATACAGTAATTAATAACTCTAAATAGAATGTGATAAAAATGTGATATAATGCGTAGAACCTAATTGGAAATAATATTTGATGAGAAAATTTATTTTGTATCTTCATAACAGTTAGATAAATTCGATGCTTGTGGTAAATCAGGGAAAACCCGGATTTCTGACACATTTCGCTCAACTGTGAACCAGCGAAAAAAAGCAAAAAATATACAAAATTTTCGTGGCCAGATAGAAAAATGAGCAAAGGATTTTAATAGTATATTTATTATTCGTGTCTGTGATAATGTCAGATGTATAAAGTTCTAAGATTATGTCTCTATTTTCTTTTAATAGGGTATAAGAATACAAGATAAACTCCTGTTAAGTACAGTAATGCTAGAAGTATGCACGATGATTCTCAAGTCGCGGTTAACAATACTGGCTCTATGAATGAAATTTGTGTATACTGCAGAGCTAATCTGTTCCTGTTCCACGGAGAAGTAATTTATGAGTCATCATCTATTTGCTGCCGCAAAAGACAAGTGTAATTACTAACACAATCGTGTGGTGAACTAAATTAGATTCAGTGCAATGGTGAAATAACTGCAAACTGCAAATTACGTGAACACAATTGTGCGAAACAATTAAGGAGTCTGTAAAACGTATTAGACCTACAGTTGCAAATCTATTGACAATGAAAATTCTAAAGACGAACAGATCTATGCAGTCGAATTCCTAAACATTATTGATGCTAGGAGACTAACAAATTCTTGAACAAAATAAAGATCTTATGCTAATAAGATAGCTAAATTCTAAAGAAGGATTGTTAAATGGAGCAAGGTTGCTTATCACACATACTTCAATGATTTCAGTATTATTGCAAAATTAATCCACTTGAAAAATTTGTAATAACACCAAGAACCACTCTAACGCCTTCAAACCTATTACACGTTTTATACTGGCCAATAGATAATTTCCGACTAAAGTTAATTTCTCCTTGACCACCACTAAAGATCAAGGGTAAACATTACAAAAGACCAGATTAATTTGCTATATGTCTAAACATGTAGTTTGGCATTCCATGTTGCGCTTTCAAGAGCGGAAACTTCTTATAAGTTTTTAAAAATTTTATCTTCAGAAATGTTTAGAAGATTTTATAAGGACTTTCGTCAAGTTTAGGCCTATAACGTTTTCTGTGATTTCCAAGATATGAAATATTTTCTAAACTTTTATTGTTATTTCTAAATATTTTAATAAATTTGCCACTTGATTAACTTAAAATTTTTATTTCTAACGGCCGCTTCCAATTTATTTTGGTAAAGTGGTTACCAACCACCAATCAACCTCAGTGGTCCTGCCAGTTTGTTATCAGTATTTTAAATCTTATTAAGTTAAACAAGACAAACGATTTATGATCTTAGACACTATAGGTCAGGCAGACTGGTATTTAGTCTAACTCGAAGGGTTCACAAGACGTGGATACTAGAGAGACCCTCCGTTGGAGAGTTAAAAGATAGATTCTTCCTAACCAAAACTGGCACAAAGATGATTATTAGGGGCAGGGACACTATATTACTCTTTTCCCAGTACCAAACGTGAGCCCGACTGAAACGGCTTATCAGAAAACTATACACGGTCGAGGTAGACACTTCCCATTTGAATCTTAGATTCGTGAGAAGAGATTGCTATTTTAGGCCGCGATAATTGCAGTATCTGGTGATAACTTATACGCTATCCAGTAAAATTCGGAAAAATAAAAAAAAATCATAAAATGTATCATAAGCGTTGTAACTAATGATTTCCAGTCACATGTTTAGGTTCGGTTAATGACAGCGAACAGCTGTGCCAATACAGATGTACACGTTTTTACAGGGCAGACCGATGGCAGCTAGTAACTATCTGTACGTAAACACTTGTGCTTTGCATTTTAATTGTTTCGTAATCTGCCAACAAACCAGACTCAACTCAACACTTCACTTCATACGGTCAGATAGCTACAAGGACTACACAATAGACCTACTAACATTTATTGATCGATTACATTTTCATTTTCACTGAAACGTTACTGACAATGGTTGTAGTAGGCCTCTTAGTAACAGAAATAGTCAGAGACCAGTTTTCTCCTTAAAATTTATTTGCGTCACCCAATCGTAGTAAATACCAACTGGGCTATTTAAAAGGATATAGGCGTCATTATAACTACCTTACTCTACAGCAGTGGTTCCCAAACTTTTCAGTCCGCGGACCCCCCCCCCACCACCACCACCACCAAATAATTAAAAATTTCACGGACCCCGTCTGAGTTATGAAAACAAACAGTAAATGTGATACACTCTTATATTTTAATTAAAATGTATTAAAATCAAATTCTCTTAACTTTGCAAAATTATAATGTTAATTATATCAAACATAGTTTGATGTGAACAATGAAGCTGCATTAAACCTAATTAGCTCTCCAATATTAGGTTTAATGTCTGATAATTTCAATATTAAGTCACTCTCGACATAAAGTTTATTTCTTAACTTTGCCAACCTCGGAATTATCTTTCCAGCCACGTGTGTCGAAATCCAGCTACTTAGGCGCAAAACCAGCTTCACGGAAAAACACTTGGTTAGATACAGTGCTTATACGTGCACTAAAACAACGCAATAAGTTCTGCGTTGATGCGGCGCTCAAGACAGTTTGGCTGAGAAATGGATCTGCTGCACGACATAATTTAAAGGCATTATTAAATTCATTAGTTCAAAATTACTTTTACAATCACAATTAGTTTGAACAAAAATAAAGTAGGAATCTTTTGGAATCTTCTACTAATTGTTTTAAGATTCTAAAATTTACATTTTAGAGCATAAAAAATCTGAAAAAATTCAGTATATTTTATTTTTTCTTAAAAGTGTCCGCGGCCCCCACTTTGGGAATCACTGGTTTAGTCTAACTGAAATTTTGATAATTTTGATAATTTTTGATCGACATTGAAGTTTCAAGTAACGTTAGCACGGAAGTATCCCAAGCGAAACATCTGTTCCAAAACGTAATTATCTAAAACAATTTTTAATCTAACACGGTATTTGTTATTACCTTAGTACCTTAGTTTCTGTAATAGACTCCGCCTTATTATAAGACTTTCTAAGATGACCTAAGTGTAAATATCATCACTATCTTCACATCACGTCGTAGGCAAGGTGCTGCCTGTTCCGCCTTCAACGACCCTCCAGCCATCTCTTCCTGGGTCTACCTACACCTGTGTCCTGTGGGTTTATATTTCCAGACTTATTTGACTAGTCTTGAATCCGACATTCTTTATAAGTGTTCATCCCACCGTTGCTTATAACCTGTTAATCGTTCATTCAAGTTGAACATTTGCAATTCTTCTGTTATGACTTAATTCTTTATACGATCGAGTCTTGGATACTCTTTAACTCTTCTTAATAACCCCATTTCCGGGGCCTGTATTTTATGTTCTTATTTCTTGGGTCATAATTCATACCCATATGATAGTAAAGGGACTGCCATAACTTTGTAAAACTTTAATGTTGTCTCTCAAAAATACGATTGATTGTCCTACAGAGATTGTCTGGAACTTGCTTGATTTAACTTCAATGTCATAGTTCGTATCATAGCCAATATCATTTCCCAAATAACTAAAGTGGCTCACCTGTCCTATAATTTGATAAGTATTTATTATTTTTGTTACTGATTCGAAATGCCATTACCTTTGTTTTTGTAGTGGAGATTTTCATAATGTATTGTTTGCAAATCTGGTGTAGCAGATTCTTTATTTTGAATGACAAGCAAGTCCTCAGAAAGTAACAACACATTCTAATATCAATATCGTGATACCTTAATATCAGGATTCACTAGTTGTTTCCATTTCCTTAGTAGATATAAGTGTATAAGTAGATCGTCGATATAAGTGTTAAATGTATCCTTGTCTAACACCTTGAATGACAGATATTGTTGAGATGTGCAACAATTATTTTGCTATTCTAGCTATTCTTATTCCGTTATATAGTCCTTGTATAGTTCTTATAAGTTTGTGGG
This sequence comes from Magicicada septendecula, assembly GCA_034769895.1. Lineage (NCBI taxonomy): Eukaryota > Metazoa > Arthropoda > Insecta > Hemiptera > Cicadidae > Magicicada > Magicicada septendecula. Next base: position 142,482,728 of record CM068375.1, on the reverse strand, counting down.
TAACCCTGTACTTGCCACAGCGAATTTCTATCTATTCTATCAAAGGGCAATGTTTCTATTTACTCTTTCATTAATTCTCAAATTTAATGACAGCTACATGCGTTTCTTTATTGAACTCATGATGCTTCTCAATGATTTATGTAATAATAAAAGCATTGTCTGTATATGTACAGGCTGGTACCCTATAATGGCGAAATTAACGCACTCAGAACCTTCAAAGAAAACAGCTGGACGACAATAGAAGGGCAAGTGATTGGGAATAAATGAAAGATTAAAATTGGCGACATGGATCATTAACGTGTATTCATTAATTGTACAAAGCATCATTAACTATAAAGATCTCTCAGAAAATCATCCTTGCACATTACTGGAATTCAATTAAATTATTCTTAAAAAATTTGTTGTAAAGCGCTAGTCAAAATAAAAAAATAAATTTTGTTGAAATGAGGGAGCGTATTTAAAGGAAACAATTAGAATTGTAGCATGACAGATAATCCACATTATAATGAACGAAATAATGATCATAAATAAATTAAAATTAAAATGAAATCAAAGAAAATACAATAAAAAACAATTAAGGACCACAGTAAATTGCACTCATAGTTTGAAGAAATGAAAATAAATTAAAAACAACTATGCAATATAAATGAGTAATAAAAAATAAAACAAAAAGCCAAGATAAAGTAAGAAATTACCCAGGTAGGATAGGAGTAAGTAAGACAATACCCAGAACAAACCGACATCCCTAATAACAGGACTAAAATTGGAAGAAACCACGTAGTAGAATAAAATAAAGTAGGGAAATACCCAAAGCAAACCCAGTAATAAGAAAAAATGAAACCCCAAAAGAGAGTATATGTAACTAATGAAAGTATAACACCAAAAAATAAAAAATAATGTAAAGTAGATATAAACAAAAGTGTCTAAAGGTAGAATTAAAAGTGAACCAGTGGAAATTATTTATATAATGGAAAAAAACAAATCTTCAAATTCCTCTATAAATAAGATTCTTGATCTTATAAGACTATAAAACTGATTAGAGATAAGATCAAAGAATGCCAGTGCAAGTTATTTTATTATGTTAAATAGACTTCATGTGTCAATGTTTAAATTCATAAATTAAGTAAATTTGTGCCTTTATACAACTTTAAAGTTTTAGTATTGAATTCAGAAATGATATTCTGTAGAATATTATTATTATGAAAATAGACTACAAATATGTCTAAGTGAGTGCCACTCTTTATCTAACAACATTTATTAAAATGACTAAAGATAAACAAGAGCAGGCATTAAATAAGTGAAGTGACCAAGGGTACATCCCCAAAATAAACAAAAACAGCCAAGACTGCACAAAATTAGTTTTAAGAAATACTTTAAATAATGAAGGGACAGATGTGTTTTGTTTATATTAAGGTCAATGAACTCTATACTTAAATATTTGAAATAGAGTATAATGTTTTTTGTTATTCTAAAATATTTATTATGTTTAATAGTATTAATCAAGGCTGAAATGTCTGAGTTTGAATACAATTCTTTTATTATAAGATATTTATTATGTGTTACTAGTATTAATCAAGACTGAAATGTCTGAGTTTGAGTACAACTCTTTTGTTTTAAAATATTTGTTATGAATTAATAGTATTAATCAAAGCTAAATGTTAATATAGTTAAGTAAGGGAATTTTAATTAATATGGTATAAGAATAGAATGTCAGAAGGGATATAAGCAAGCTGTAATAGTCATAAAACATTATATGTGAACAAAACTAAAATCTGGACAAATGGTAAATCTCAACAACCATATCAATGATAAATAAGTAAAATAAATTTAGTAAATTGATGAAATTTATATAATGTAAATCAATCACAGTGTATTCTAACAGTACCAATACTTTATAAAGATATTGAAGAAATGTATAAAGGATTATTAGAAAAAATGCAAGTGTAATAACACTGGGACATAAGGGAAGATTTAAATTAAAGATATAATTTAAAAAAGATAACTAATTCATAAAATTACAAGGAATTAAGGAAAAATAAACATTTTATTTCAATCAGGTATCTTATTCAATAATAAATATAACTTCATAAAGATTGTAAACCATTTAATGTGACAGGAAGTAAAATTTTAGGCCTACATGTAAAAATACTGTAAATAAGGCATTTCGAGAGGAAAAACATTGTAAAAGTATCATATTTGGTATTAAATCACGTAGAAATAACTAAAGAAAGAGAATATGTGTTAGGTATTTAATAAAATTACATAATAAGTAAAAATGTATTCATTCATATAATGTAAAAGTCAACCAGGTAAGCGGAAATGCTAGAGATTTAAAACAATGTCTTTTTAATATTAAATTGGCTAAGACGTTTCGGATGAAGAAGAAAGGAAAACAGTTGATTATTATACGTTGAGTAGTTCACATCAGAACGAGAGCTCGCCAAATATTCACTTATAGCGACGGAAGAAGAAAGATGGAGAGCATCAACCAAGCCTATTCAACGTAAAATCGCGAATTTTGACAAAACCTTAAATAACTATTAAATTCAGTGAGTTAAACCAATATAACTATTAAAGTGAACCAATATTGAACAGTAGAAAGTGTAATAATCATTTTAACACATATAAACGATAATTCCGAATATCAAGACAAAATTTGCCAATATCGACCTTATGGAATGAAGTGAAATAAAAACATTACTCAATACAGATTACCGAAACGAATCACTGACCACTGATCCAGAACAACTACACTGTCACCAGAGGGATTAATCACTAATGCTGAGAGGAGGAAAACTTGGAAAAGCAACATTTATTTGAAGAGGATTCTTTGAGGTGCAGCAGCTGTCGACATCGGCGGTACGGAAAAGTGTTATACTTTTCCGACTTGCCCTTTCTCTGACTATTCTAAAATAACAGCTTAAAGAACCTGAGAATTAATATTAATAATTTGTGTAATAAATTTTCTCGCCCTGAAAGAGAGAGTCGATTAATCAATCGATACAAAATCGATTATTTTATATTTTGTCAATAAAAATCCTTGAATGTTATAATTGTTGCTTCTATTTATTTGAATTAATATAAATAGAAGAATCTTAGGTAATATTTGATAAATAGACTACAAAGAAAACCGAATTTAACAACTTCAGAGGAGAACACACTTAGTAGAACGAAAAATCGCAAATCGATTGTTACTGGAGACAATCCATTTAACGAAGAAATATAATTCCAATTACACAAAGCGATATATTTTGACAAAAACAAACATAAAAGAATTAAAATTACACCAAAACAAATTAAAATAATTAATTCATAATTAAATAAAAATAAAATATAATTTTTAAAAATAAACAAAATTTTTATTTTGTTACAAAATTGACGCTCACAACAGTGGGGCATAAAACAAAATAAACTCGAGCAAGTTTTATTTTGTTACAGAATTGAGGGGAAAAGCTTGTCGTTGCTTATTTTTCAATCAGTATACATCCTTTCTAAAAGCTCCAAAATTCAGTTTTTGCTTTCTCTGTATCCAGTACTATAAATCCTATTTTTTGCACGACAAGTTAAAAGCTTCCACGACATCAGTTTTTCAACAAAGTATCTGCTTTAGGTCAACGTAATGGGTGTTACTAAGGTTTTAACAATGTTCAGAAATTTTTAGAGAGAGCTTATTCTCAAGACGTGATCACAGTAAATAATTTCTTATGTTTTAGTGAATGGAAAATTATGTAATAATTTAGTAGAGGGTAAAAGGTTTTAAAAGGATGCAACGTTGAGTCTGACCACTTTCTCCTCATATCAAAGATTTGTATTCCTGATCAGTGAAGGAAGATACGCCCCATAGAGTGCCAGTGCCTCACACAAACTTTTAAAGTACATCTACTCCAAGATGATAGTATAAGACTTCTGTACCAGATATGACTGGCTCTTCGCAACAAATACCCATCAGTAGCAATATAAATCAGAAATGGGTTGATAACAGAGCCATCATATCCTATACAGCATTAGAGCCACTGGGGACGAGGCGTAAAGGATAAGGAAACCGAGACCTGCGTAGAAACAGACATTTGAAACATCTAGCTTTAAAACTAATCAGACGAGATTTGTATATAAGCTCCGGTGTGCCATTGCCAGAAGTAAAGTAAGGAAAATCAAATGAAATACTTGAGACAGATATATAAGTGATATAGAGCACGATGCACAGGGCAAGTAAGGCAAGGCTTACACAATATTACGATATTTAAATCAAACACAAAAAGATAACCTGAAGATCAGTAATATCATCACAGAGTAGACTCGGATATTATGAGCGGCTGTGGAGCCAGGAGCAACTGGAAGAAACAAAATTTAAAGACATCAGTTGATTGTGAGGATCCAGTAAAAATTGGCGAATTTTTAACTGCTCTAAAATGCTGTAAAAACAGAAAATCACGGGGAACTGATGGGCTAAATTTCGAGTTTATAAAGTATGCGTCACCCCTGCTGCATGATCGTTTCTTGAACTCCCTAAAGACTACCAAAGACTAGCAAATGGCAAAGGTAGTCCCAATATTAAAGAAAGGAGATAGTCATGACTGTGATAACTATAGAGGGGTCACCCTGGTAAAATAGGTCTTACAAATTGTATGCATCCATACTAGCAAAACGACTGAATCCAAAACGGGGACTATTCTCTCGGAGCATGGTTTCAGAAAAGGCAGATCACGTTTGGATTGGATCTTCACGAGAACCCAGGTCATTGAAAAGCACAGAAAATATCAGTTGCTGAAATAAAAGACCTTTTTCGACTCTGGAAAGGCATTTGATAGAATGAGTAGAGGCATGCTGTAGGGAATACTGGCAAAAAGGGATCTTTGCAACACCTCAAGAGCGCCATACAACGACTCTATGTGAGAAACAAAATCATAATTAGACAGCGAGACCGAGCACTTCTAGTGTAGGCCTGATCAAATGCGGAGTACAACATGGGTGCCCATTGTCACGTTATCTTTTTAATTTATATATATAGAGGACGTGATACACAATGGCAGATGATTTCATGACTGATAACTGCAGTTGACACATTTTAGTTGCTGATTGATCAGGCTGTCCTGGCAAATTCGAAAGCGACTTGGAGATGGCTGTACACTCAGTGGATAGAATATGGAAGGATTTAGGATTACAGATTTCCACTGTCGGAAAGGTCTCAGGATATGGAATGAAGAAATTGAAAATTCAATTAAAGAAAAACAAAAAACAATAACATAATATTAGAAGAATTAACAGAAGCTCTAGACCAAATGAATGATAGAAAGGCAACAAGACCTGAGGGAATTAACACAGAACTTCTAAACAGTGGTGGACTGCTATTAAAACTACACCTTTGGCATTTGATTAATGCATGCTGGAAAACAAAAATAATTCCAGATTCTTGAAGAATAGCAAGAGTAATATCGCTGTTTAAGAAATGGGACAGAAACGACTGTGGAAATTATTGAGGCATAAGCCTGTTGAATACGGCCTACAAATTGTTTACAAGTATAATTAATAACAGACTAAAGAATATTGCAGTCGTTCTTCTCCTTGAAGAACAATCTCGATTTAGAAAAGAAAGATCCTATAATGACGATGTCTCAATTATACGCCAATTGATCGAAAAAAGAAGAGAATTCAATCTAGAGACACATATTGCCTTCATAGGCTATGAAAAAGTATTTGATCGGGTGAATAGAGGCATATTGAGGAAAATATTAGAGCAAAGAGGATATCCACATCATATAATAGAAGTAATAAAAAGCTTATATGAAATAAGGCACATTACTATAAACACCGGTATCAGAAAACAGAACCTATTACTGTTAACAGAGGCGTTAGACAAGGGTGCAGTTTATCACCTACTTTATTTAACATATGTATTGACGATGTTGTAAGGCAATGAAAACGATGAACTGGTCCTGCCATCTACTTACTTCTCAATAATTCCACATTAACACTCTGCTGTTTGCTGACGGTTAAGTTATCCTAAAAGAAAACGAAAACGTATTCCAGAAATCAGTGTATCAACTCAGTAAAATTTGCAAGGAATATAATTAAAAAATATCCACGACAAAAACTAAAGTAATGGCGTTTAAAAGGAAATTCCCGGTACGCTCCAAAATAGTAATAGACAATAAAATTAATGGACATGTATCCCACTAATATTTAGGGTGCGACGTAAGTTATGATTATGGAAACGATATCGATAATAAAATAAACAGATACCAGAGGATGTATGGCACAATTCATAAGAGTCTGGGAAAAAGGTACGAAAAGATACAGTATTGAAATTTTATAAAGTAATGGCGGCACCAGTACTGATGTACGGGAGTGAATCGTGGACACTCACCCAAAATCAGAGAAAACGAATTGAAGCTGCTGAAATGAAATTCTTAAGGAGAGTCAAAGGATGCACCCTAAGAGATTATATAAGAAATGCAGAACGATGAAATTAAACTAAATAAAGAAAACTGGATAGAACCATAAATAGAATGACTCGGTGACTCGAGAATACCAAAAAAGATAATCCAGTATAAGCCTCTTGGAAAAGGAGATAAAGGCAAACCAAGAAAACGGTGTCTGTGAAGACAGAACAGGCTGCAAGCCTAATCCTTTAAGTAAAAAAGAAGAAGAAGAAGAAGAAGAAGAAGAAGAAGAAGAAGAAGAAGAAGAAGAAGAAGAAGAAGAAGAAGAAGATCTCCACACTGCAAACTAAGGTAAATGGCCTTTCATGGAACTGATCCCATACGAGCAAAAATTGTTGTAGAGGGTATTGTTCTTGATCAGGCCAGCAATTTTGAATATCTAGGCTATAATGTGACTTATATTATAAACAATGACGTGGTGAATAAGCTGCATAAGATCATCAAAGTGCGCGGGACAGGCACACATGTATGCATGCGCGCGCGCGCGTGTGTACGAAACTGTCAGGAGAACTCAAAAATCAACGAGTAAAGAAACACGCCTTAAGTTCTACAAGTTGATGGCCTTCCCCACACTTCTCTATGGGTCTGAGAATTGGCCCTTACCGAAATCGCAAGGCAGTCATAGTCAAGCGGACAAATGAGAATTCTCAGGCACGTATTCTCTTCGAGATCGGAAAAGAAACTGTACATCTGTAGACAGGAACTGAATATTATGAGTATACTTGATAGGATTGGCCAATATCGATTTAAACGGTTGGAATATCTTAACCGAATGAATGATTACTGCACCCCGAAGCAACTACTGAATTATAAAACGAAAGGACGGAGAGGTGTGTGTGGTCCGAAGAAGCGTTGAAGTGACCAGCTCCAGTCTATCTGTGAGGGCCCGGAAGAAACCATTTTTGGTTGAATCCTTGTTGAAGATGTTGATGATGATTATTCTCAAGACACTGTCCATTGCAGTTTTCAGTTCAGCGTATTTGCACAATCGTGGAGCTTTTATTAACTGACGCCACTTTACGATTCTTCCTGATGTTTTAGAAGCCGTTTTGTAGGTTCTAGTGCAGTTAGTAATTTTATTATTTCGAAATAACGATTTATATGTGATTATATAGTCTTTGTTTATGTTAATATTTTATATTAATTATATACCTTCATTGCAGTATCTTTAAACGTCATCCTAGGAATCAGCGGCAAATAAGCCTAAAGACAGCCACCGATTCCTCGTATTTTCCAATAACAGTGAACGTCCGTAATTCATATTTAAACTTTAATTACAATTAAATTAATTAATTTCCCGTACTACGATTTCCGGACGTTGACGATACACGTTTTTAATAGCCGTAATTTATTTGGATATAGTTACTGGATTTTGTAAACACAATTAGAAACAGTGCAGATTAGCAGTTGGTAGCAATGCGCTATCGTGTATGTATACCAATTAGTATACGTACAATTAGCACCGAACGGGGACCAGTCACGCATTGGTTAGGCACACACTGATTAACAGATTTTTCTAGTGATAATTTTTTGATTAAAGTGTTATCACTAATCAAACGGTCAATACGGTGTAACACAAAACAACTCTAAACAAATACACACGCTGTTAGTAACGATTTTCTAAACAGTAAATAAACATGGCCAAGCAATTGCCAGAATTTATTTTGCTATGTGTTTCTGTGATCGTTGAATACACCTGGGTATAGACCTGTGGTTTGTTACATATAACCCTGCACACACACACACACACACACACACACACACACACACACACACACACACACACACACACACACACACACACACACACACACACACACACACACACACACACACACACACACACACACACACACACATGTTCTTGCTTGTAAACTTGTATGTAAAACCAGTTCTTAGTTTCGTGTTTTATCGAATTTTATGTTTCCACATCTTCCTTTCTAATGTTTTAGTCAGAAGGACGTTTTCTGTTACTACGTTGTTTTATTCCTTTTGAGCTGTGTGGCCTAAAGTCCTGGACACCTTGTCATGGGCAACAACAAGGAGGCTGCCAGCAATCTCACTTTTACAACACGTCTCCTCATCAGGCCAACTTGGAACGTTAATAACACTCGCACATAGGTCATGTGAACTCAGGGATGAACAAACACAAAAATGAAAAAGACAAATTGATAGATGCACTTCAAAGGAATAGCTTTACGTGAAGACAGGTAACTACAGCGACCAAAAGCACACCGAACTCATTACAATGAAGAGAAAAGCAATGTTGACGCGGGAAAGATAATTCTTTCGTAGTAAATCAACGAAACCCAATTACAAGCCAAGAGGTCAGCGACGTCCGAGGACAAGATGGTTTTCGAAACAGGTGCACCACCTTAAGCCGTGAAGTGGAGAATAAGAATAAGAAGAAAGTCAACGAAACAACAGATAGCATCAATAAGGCCCTGAAAAAGCACAGCGCATTCAATACACAATGTATATGTGGGAAACATCGTATATTAGAACACAAGACAGCATACACAACACAAAATACGGGAGCAAATTTTTTTTCATTTGCAGACTGTAACAATGTCTGCAACAATTTGCAGATGTGGGTCACGCCAAGAGGAGAGCGGCGCATGAATAAAATGAAGCATAAAGTTGGTAGAGAATAACAATAAGTCAGCGTAATAAAGTACTACTATAGCAAATTTTAAGAAATAAAAATATTAATCTTCACAAACGAAAAGAAAATTACCGAAAAGGTTAGGATGTTTAAAGCATCCAATTCTTCCACTTTTTCTCACATTGTTAATAATTGGTATCTATAATATTATAGATATTATAATATCTATAATTATCGTATTCTGGATAATACACTGTAATACTACGATGACAATGAAGTAAGAACGCCAGGACAGTAGAAAGTACCTTCTGAAACCGAATCGTTCCCTCTTTCGCAATAAAACAGCTCACGAATTGTTTTAAAATACACTTTATTCAAACTATATATCATAAAAACAACACAAGGAATGTTCTACGGTTGTCGAAAGGAGACCAGATATGTGAAACCGACGTTCTACGTTGTGGAAACAAAGCGTGGAAACGCCTAGAGTGTCAACAAATTAATTATAGAATTAACAGCTAGACAACACGTAGGTTGCCATAGCAGTTAGTTATGTGGTGTGCCTGTTGTGGTCGGTGTGACGTCATAATAAGTTATTAGTCGTTGGTAATCGGGAGTAGATTTCAGCAATCAGTACTGAAATAGTTAATGTGAATAGTTCCAATTGAATTATTTGATTGTAAACTCTCGCAATGATGAAGAAGCAGAGATAAGGAGAAGGATAACTCTAGCCAACAAGGCCTACTTCAAGCTTATCACCACCTTTCAGTCAAGAGTTATTCATAGGCAGATAAAAGTGCGTGTATACAAGACTATCATACGACCCATCCTGTGCCATGGCAGTGAAACCTGGATATTAACACAAAGATCAATTGAACTGCTGAAGATATTTAAAAGAAATCTCCTTAGACGAATCCTGGGCCCCATATATAGAAATGGGGAATGGAGGATACGGCTTAATAATGAGATATACTGTAACTTCAACGAACCAACGGTAGAAGTGTAGGTAAAATTGAGGAGGCTGAAATGGACTGCATGTCGTAAGAATGGATGACAAACGAACACCTAAAAGAGTTCTTACTGGAAGTATGGATGGCAAGAAATAGATGGGAAGATGCTGTCGCTGTAGATGCAAGAAATATGTTGGAAGTGCATGGATGGATGTCTAATGCTACTGATAGAGAAAGGTGAAGGGTCAGGATAGAAGAGGCCAGAGATCGATTTCGGGCTGTAGCGCCATAGGAGGAGGACGAGGAGGAAAATCTCGCAATGTCCACAGGAAAACTAAGCTTCAGCTCATCGGTATCCTAAATGCTTAACCCGACAGTGATATCCAATGGTGCTATGGGTGGATAGAGAAATCGTGCAGCAGATTGGAGTCTATGAGTTGAAAGTGCTGCGTAGTTTATTCCGTGGACCAATAACCTAAGCAGGAACTTAGAGGGTATGGCAAAATCATTAGCTAATTCATAAGCCAACATCTTGGACCGTATAAAATAGAAGTGTTTCCACTAAATGGGGCATGCATTTGGAATTTCGAAGGACAGAGTCCCCCAAAAGAGGTCCACTCATGGAAAAAAGCAAGTGGGAAAACAGAAAGAACTGAGAACGAGATGAAGAGACAACGTAACAGATGTCGCTAAAAGGATCTTTGGATTGGTGTTTGGGAGAGAGGCATTAAACAGTGCCACTGTGAAAGAAGAAGAAGAAGAAGAAGAAGAAGAAGAAGAAGAAGAAGAAGAAGAAGAAGAAGAAGAAAGAAGAAGAAGAAGAAGAAGAAGAAGAAGAAGAAGAAGAAGAAGAAGAAGAAGAAGAAGAAGAAAATGTATCATTAAACTAAATGTAAGTCGGATAAATATGATTACTAAATCTGTAGTGTTATTAAAACTTGTCTTTACTTCAACTAGCCCTGATTTGAATTTCCTCTGAACATAGGAATGTTAACGTAACATACCTTTGTTCCACAATGGTTTGAAAAGCGTCCAATCATTTGTAGCAAATTTTGAGTGTGGTGTTTCGTTTTCCATTTGATCGCGTTATTCTAGGATACAATCAAGTAAGCATATTAAGGTGTCCACAAAATACAAAAATAACACTACAACTGCGGTCCAAGAAACCTGACAAAACAACTATCAGCTGAAGACGTGTTGCTGACTGCACAATCTAATTTAATAACTCATCAAATAACAATGTCATGAAATACCATAATATAAATAGCATGTTTTAGAACATTAATGAAAGATCTGACAAATCGAGTAAACCTGGTGGCGCCGAGATTCTTTACGGACGATTGTTTACCTTGACGGCAGAGAGGTCAGTCAGTTGGTGAATTGTTTTATAGCGTTCGAATCTTTCAGCTTGTGAAATGTATTAAGTCCTTGTCAACTACCGTTTAGTAAACTGAATAATCAATGTTTATTTTGAATAGTGGGCAAGTTACTGAATTCGAGCAAAATAAGTTTTGAATTGAATATGATTTGAGTGAATTGTTCAATAAAATATAGCAATTATTTTTGTCTTTTGTCAAAGATATAAGCATAATTTCGCCCCACTAAAGGTGATTCTCAATGTAGCATACTTACAAATCTTTCTTAACGAAAAAGATTTTTTTTTTACTAGTTATTTATCGGAATTTACAATTTACTTATCGCGTTTCACGTAACTTCATTTACTTAAGTTGGTTTCGTGCCCTACTCTAGTCACCTGTTGTTTATCAGTTGCAAATTGTTTATCTTATCATTGTTTACCAGTTTTAATGCGAAAAGTAACAGGAGATATCATTGGCGTCTTTTTGTGCTTAAGGAAATAAACAGTTATTTTATTTGTTTATAAAATACAGGTCATATATTACAGTGGCATATTTGCTCGAAAAGATAAGTTCCTGTTTCTGTATTAAACTTGTGTGGTATCGTTAATTATTTTCCTTTATTCAATTAATCTTTTTACTTTTAAACGTCTCATGGTCTCTTTTCCTACAGTTACTGAGCGATTAGAAAGGGCTGATTTTTATGGTATCAGATTTTTGTCAGTAGGGACAAAAATCTGATACCATGACAAAACCCTTTTCTTTCATGACATCTTAAAGCAGAAGATTATACGGAACACTGCTTTTTGGAATACAAGATCTTCAAGAAGAACTTAAAATAGCTTTGCCTTTTTGGTAACATTTTAATATATTTTTAGCTAAAATATTACGTTAATCACACGCATGCTTGATTTGACTTTTACATGTTTCACAGAATTATTCTTCACAGAGACTATGATAATATAGTCGACATTACGATCTGTCTTCAGATATAATATAGTCGGTTAAGGAATAATCGAGTTCTTTTTGGATTTAAATATTTTGATTTATGTATTGTTTGTTTATATAATCAAGTGATTCAAGGATCACATGTGTAGATGACATTAACATCATGTCAAGACGGATCACGGCAGCTAAAGAAATATTTATAGAGCTTAAAAACAAAGCCAAGGAAGTTGGGCTAGCCATAAATACGGATAAAACAAAAATGCTTATCCAAACAAGAAGGGACCAGGTTCATAACAACATCGAGATAGAGGAGGACACAATTGAAGTGGTGGACAATTTCACGTATCTCGGAGTGAATCTAGCAAAGACTGGATCAGAGGAACCGGAAATCCAAAGACGGACCACCATGGCTAACAAGGCGTACTTCGCATTGCTGCCATCATTTAGGTCTGGGGATGTGCACAGGGAAACAAAAATGAAATATATAGGACTGTCATCAGACCGGTGCTATGTTACGGGTGTGAGGCATGGACAATCACACAGAAAACAGTCGATATAGTAGACACCTTTGAAAGGAAAATCCTCAGACGCATTATAGGCCCAATACAAGAATATGGCTCATGGAGACTGAGATACAACAACGAACTGTATCAAATATATAAAGAGATACCAGTCTGAAAATTTATAAGAATTCAAAGATTGCGTTGGGCCGGACATGTTATGAGAATGGAGGATGGCAGGAACCCTAAGAGGGCTTTGCTGGGTACATGGGAGGGAACGAGACCTAGAGGTAGACCGAGGAAGAGGTGGAAAGATGGCGTTGCAGAGGACGCGAGAGACATGGGGATAAGAAACTGGAGGAGGGTTGCAGTGGATAGAGTGGATTGGAGGCGGAGATTGGTGGAGGCCAGGGCCCGACTTGGGCTGTAGCGCCATAGGAGAGAGAGATTCAAGGATCTTATTAAAACTTTTCTAACTTCTAACATTTTTGTTCGTTAGTATTCAATATTTTAAATATTATTAAAAAATTATTGCAAAAAAATGCAAGCATTCACATTTTTAATATATCTGACATAACAGCTGACTTCAGCAAAACATTACAACTATGAAATATTGACATTTAGCCAATCTGTATTCAAAATAATAAAAAATAAATTTCTAGATTAAGAATCATAAACGTTAGAATATATATTTAGAATATGCAAACAAAAAAATATGCAAAATGGACAGGAAATGAACATATGGAAAAATATTTAAATATATAAACACATTAGCAGTAATCTATACACAGTATAAAGTAAAGTCGGTCCGTTTTCTCTCTGTGTTTGAAATCGCTAATCTCAGGAAGTACTGAACGGATTTTATTCAAGTTTTCGCCAATAGATAGAGTGTCTATCGAGGAACATTTATGTGTATAATTAATACATATATGTTGTACATTAGCTTAGCTATCACGGTTTATGTCAAGTAAGTGGTATAGTTTACATTTATATATAAAAATGAATGTTTCTTTGTTTGTCCCGTATGCGTTCCTATACCATTCATCCGATTGCAATGAAACTTCGGTGAGTTGTTGTGCGCACGCCCGCGAAGGTTCCTGTATTCTTTCGATGGGGTCCTTTGGGGGGTTCTTTGGGGTCTTCCACATCTCCTCCTAAACCACTGGACCGATTTCAACCAAACTTGGCACAAATATTTTACGCAACGGGAGAACCAACATAGGATAGGTGTTTTTTCGATGGGGTCCTTTTGGGGGTTCTTTGGGGTCTTCCACATCTTCTCCTAAACCACTGGACCGATTTCAACCAAACTTGGCACAAATATTTTACGCAATGGGAGAACCAACATAGGATAGGTGTTTTTTCGATGGGGTCTTTTTGGGGGTTCTTTGGGGTCTTCCACATCTCCTCCTAAACCACTAGACCGATTTCAACCAAGCTTGGCACAAATATTTTACGCAACGGGAGAACCAACATAGGATAGGTGTTTTTTCGATGGGGTCCTTTTGGGGGTTCTTTGGGGTCTCTCACATCGCCTCCTAAACCACTGGACCGATTTCAACCAAACTTGGCACAAATATTTTACGCAAAGGGAGAACCAACATAGGACAAGTGTTTTTTTCGATACGATCCTTTGGGGGGTCCTTTAGGGTCTTCCACGTCTCCACCTAAACCATTGGACCGATTTCAGCCAAACTTGGCACAAATATTTTACGCAACGGGAGAACCAACATAGGACAGGTGTTTTTTTTCGATACGATCCTCTGGGGGGGGGGTCTTTTGCGGTCTTAAAAAACTATTAGATCTGGTTACTATGGCAACCCAATAGAATAGATTCTGTTCTAAATATATTATCGCATTAAATTGAAGACCACGCGAACGAAGTTGTGGGCAACAGCTATTTATTTTTAAGAAGCCTACTTTAATTGAACTTTATTAATTAAACTAACATTTTCATTACGTAGAACGTGAAACTCCGTAGCGAAGCACGGGTATTCTGCTAGTTCACTAATAAAAAACAAACTCAAATAAAAACAAAACAAGATGATTTATTTAAAAATTCAAATATTATTACATAACAATCTAATATAACCGGTAGAACAGCATACCATGTAAGAAAAAACTACACGTATTGAAAAAGAGTGAAATCGAAGGACTCCTATTTAAATCGAAGGATCAATATACGCGTGTATATTGTGCATATAGCCTATATATATTTTATATATATATTATACATTTTATATATATATATTCATGTTCTTGTACATATATATTTACGTACCCGACCAGAGTATATAATAAAACTAAATTCACTTTACCTTGGGTTACTGACAGATATTAAGAAACCACTGATAATTAACAAGTTAGTAAATTTCAAAACTCTGATAGGCTTATAGATTTTGTTGCCGGGGGTTCTTTAAATATTTCGTGCAGTTTACGATTACAATGCCTCCTCCACAGGCATCCGGACATGTAGCTGTGCAAATCTTCAAGATCTTCCTTTCACATATATTTATTTGGCATCCTTTTTGACATTTATCAGTCTTAGACGGATAACTTTATATGGGATTCTGTAGGTAACTAGTTTCGTAATATTAGTAAACAATCTGTTTTTTAAGTAAATTAAAAGTCTATAGTAGGCCTAAGCATATTTGATGTTATCAGTCTTGCTCCAATTTCTTCCCATACATCATTATCACAGATTACTAAGGATCCCTTATAAATACAATTTTGCAGCCTGTCAAAGGAATTGTTTCCGATTTTGATAGCAAGCGGCATATTTGTTCTGTGGGGTTTTCCGGCCGCCATGTAGGACTAATTGTTCTTAGAGCCTTCATCAATTGCCAGGAAGGATTCTTCCATTCCCGTCCTCCTTTTTCCAATGATGTCGAGACAGACCTCTTAAACAGAGTGCAATAATCAGATCCGGTTTAACAATATGGCCGCTAGATTAGAACTTTCTAGTCAGAATACGTCAGTCAGCAACTTTGGATTGGAGTTAAAAGAAGATTTTCGTAAGTACAATGATTTTTTGTATATCAATTAATTTTATCCTTTTGCACTACTTATATAACAAACAGGGGTCACATGTTTTTACAAAACGCTGAACCAAATGTTTTGAAATAATATTTCCTTTATTCGCTTTATAGATAAAGTGCTTGTGGCAACACACCCGTAAGAATCGTAAACGTTCCAATCAGTTTCTATTATTGAAATTCATGTCATTGCTGTCCGACGTCTGTTTGGCAACACTGCTACCGCGTTGTATAACCTTGTGTATTAACTGATTGTGTACTACAGTAACGTAACATGATTGACTTCCAGCTGGCTGGCGTTTTGACAGGTACTCCTGTCTACTCGAGCTCATTGAAAGACTCACTGTTATTTTACAAAGCTGTTCTAGGAACGTTTACGATAGATACTGACAATGCAACAGCTTTTGTTAGAGCAGGCGTTGCTGTAAACTATGAGGTGTAGTTTATATTCTTTCATTCTGTCCGGGGCGCTACCCCCCCAACACACACACACACACACAGAGTATATATATATACATATACAAATTATACATATACATATATACACATATATAAACATATGTTGCCGGCAAAGTATAAAATCAGGCATTCTACATTATGCCTAGGAATTTTATACAATGCCTTAATCCAGCCAGCAAAGTATGAAATAAAACACATTTCATACACTGCCTAGGCATTGTACAGAATGCCTAACGTCTTCTAGGTAATGTACAGTAGAAGACAATCTGGCATCAAACGATCACCCTATGAAGCTCTCTTTGGATGTAAAGTTAAGGTAGGGACTACAACCTCGATTCCCCATTATGAAGATCTCGTTTTGAACGCTAGTGGCAATAGTGGAGATGAGTGTGACGATGGCAAGAAGCTGTGTACTCTCTGCTTCAAAGCAAAAATGCAACTGAAGAAAGAAAAAGTTCAAAATAATTTCTAGAATTTCAGGCAAAGAAGGTGAAATCCGATTCTGACAAAAAATTTCCTCCAGCGCCTGTGGGCGCGTCTGTTCGTATTCCAATTCCTGAAGTAGACAAGGGGCGGGAAGTTCTACGAAACATCCTAGCAATCGTCGTGAGTGTGATAGAAGACGGATTTTACAAACTGGGAACCACTAACGGATTGTTAAAGGAGCGGTACACAAGATTGCAGTTTACTGCATGCCCAAGACCACTAATGGGGGTTGAAGATGTTCCTGAACAAAAAAACGCACTTCGTTCTGCTGCTACTCCCAATTATCAGGATCCGGACAAGGGTTCGTAAAATGTGTGTGTGAAAGACTAAATGTCAAAAAATGTAATCGTGTAAAAAAATGAAAGAAAGTGTACTTCAAAATGTCACAGCTCTCTGTCTTGTTGTAATAATTAGACTATTTTCTATATATTTAGAATTAATAATAATCACCAATAATATCCAATGTATGTTTCTAACCAGATTGCTTAAAAAAAGTTCTTATACAGTATAATTTTAACAAAATAGAATCTGAACATAATTAAGTAGAGAATAGATAATCTCGAAATGTCATAGAAAGTCCTCCTCTGTGTAAAATTAAATAATTATATGTGATTTTGTAATAAAATGTTTTCATTTTAAACGTAGTAATCTTATTTTACACTTTGCCTAAAGAATCACTGGCATTATATAGAATGCCTAGGCAATGTACAGAAGACCTGGGAAAAATATAAAAAACATTTTAAAAGTATTCTATTCTATACTTTGCCAAAAAAAAAAACTACAGGCATTGTATGAAATGCGTAGGTATTCTATAAAATGCCTGGATTAGATACTTTGCCGGTAACATATATTATATGTTATAATACCAGGATAGTTTAGCGAACTTTGAGCTTCTGAAACTTGTTCCTAGGCTGCTGTTGGTCCTTACTTTATCAGCTTCACAATAATAATTATTGTTTCAAAGAGAGGTAAGCTGCTAAGGATTTCAACTGTTTGGCAGGTTGTGGAGTAGTTTACTTACGTCACATCAGCTTAACCCTGCCGTGTGAGAACCCTCTTTGCCCCCGTTTAGTATATAAGTAGATATTAGTATCGTAAGTTCTACAGGAAAGTTGTATGGAATGTTAGACGAAGCGGTAACAAGGGAATAGTGTGAAATATCTCTCTTTACGGTCAGAAATATGCAAGGCTTAAAACTCAGATTAAAAAGGATCGAAGGAAATGAGCAGTAATAATCCTTAAGGTTACACTGATAGGATGTTGATTTGCAGATTTCTGAAACATTACAGGCAAAACAATTGAACTAGTAGCCTACATGAGCTTGTGAAGAATGGCAAAATAAACATGCTGCCAAAGAATATAGAATTTGTAGGCAAGAGTAAACAGAAAAAAAGACGAACAAAATTCGTAGCCAGCCACGAATTCAAAACAAATTCGAGAGATAGAATGGAAGCTAGAATGTAAGAAACTCCAGACGTAATAGATCAGCATATTATTATGTGTGCTACGTTAATAAGGCAGAAGAGTGAATGAAGTGGGAGCATTAAATAAAGGTTATTGTGATCCTCATACGCAAAAAATGTGAATGGCTGGAGAGAGAACTTAGTTAAAGGCAATAGGTACATGATTATATGTAGTAAATAAAACATTTTATTATTTGTTTGAGTTTCACGTTTGTAATGTGTTTCAATTCTACATTCGATCAGACAGCAAAACAAAACATCACAACATGCATAACACAACTATAAACTTCATCCAAAACTACGACTCGCTTATGACTATTCTAATCATCAGCCTTCAACTCGTTTGAACCGATAGATTTTCCAGCACCACTACCCTGGGCTAGTCTATTCATTTCAGCACAAATCCCACAACCCACATCTCAAAACTCTGATTCACATATGCCACACTAGTTTTCCTTTACACTAGAGTGTTAACTAAGTTCGGGACTCGGGGGCTTCAGAACGTGTTCTGTCAATCTGTGCATTCTCTTCGTAAGAGTCTTCCATAAACTTTACTCTACAATTTTTCCAAAACCTCTTGTTTCTCCCTAACCCTGTCTGTCAATCTTATCCATAACTCTTTCTGTAGCACCATATTTCGAAAGCATTAATTCTCAACTTCTCTGACTTTCCCAAGGACCGTGCACCGCTGCCATAAAGAGCTACGCTCCTTACAGAAAGCTTCAAAAATTGTTTCCAAACATATAAATAGATTGTTCATATTAATAAGTGTTTCTGCTTGAAGGAATCTCTCTTTCTTGAATAAAACTAGCTTTACTCCTTAAATAGCCGAATTCAATCAACGTCCAGAATTTTTTAAGTTCCTATTTTAATGTTTATTTCAATACCGGCATCAATTGTACTACATTTGTCACTTTAGTTTTATTTTCATTAATTCTCAGTCGCTCATTGCTTTTATCTGTTTTAAGTTCCGAAAACAACACAACATTCTGAACTACACAGACGAATGTTGCACTCTGCCAATGAAGGTTAGTGTAAGCAGGTTCTGTTTAAACTCCAGATGAACTGGAGCATACTCGGATGACTCGGAGATTAATCGAGCATATAATGAGTGTACTTGTTAGGATTGCCTAATATCGACAAAAATGGTTGGAGCATCTTAACTGAATTGATGATTGCCGCATCCCCAAACAACTTTGATTTATAAGCCGACAGGACGGAGAGGGAGACGGGACATCCGAAGAAGAGTTTGGGATGACCAGTTCTAGTGTATCTGCTTGGGGTCGGAGCAAACCATTTTTGATTTAATCCTTGTTGAAGACGATGCTCGGAATATCGAGAAACTTTGCAATGAAATTTGACATAGAACGAAATCAATATCACCTAATTTGGAAGAAGCCGATGAAAAGTCAAAACGTAAGCCACATGATATGAAAATCGACTGGAAATCGCCTTAAAAAGTGAAATAAAATATTCGTTATATATTTACTAAAAGTGCACTTTCATTTATGACCTAGTTTTTATACTAATTAACCAATGAATTACTAATTTTTTATCGGTATTTGCTTCATTTAGTTTTTTAAGGTTGTACACATACTCAGTGATTAAAACACGATTGGATTTTCAGATCATAATTATAGCTTACATTGTATTAGCGTTTATGATTACAGTGAATAAAATACATAATTTAAAAATTAATTGGAATTTCATCTATCTAACTGGATTGATGGAAGCTGATTTCAGGTTGTCAGACGAACCTGTCAGACATAAGTAAATTTAAAATAATTCTACTCTTGACAATCTGAATTCAGTCCTATCTAATCACTATCTGTCTCGTTCTATATAGGCCTATCTTCATAATTTGCTATTTTAAAATTTGCTGTTATATTGTTTACACGACATACTTATTCCTCCCTTTCGCTGAATCTATCTGTGTAACTCTTTCATATTATTTGCTGTTGCATCCTACATACTTTGTCTAGAAACCATCTGTAAGAAGGCTGACGCTTACTATATTGTTACGTAATGCGGAAAAAGTGTTACGTAATACGGAACGTTCTACAAGTTTTTCGAATATTCCAGGTGTAATGTGTGTGTGCGGACATAATGCTGCTACTTTGCGGTGAAAGACAATTACGCGTCAACTATCGGGTCTATACCAGACCATACCGGTCAGAGCAGTGTGTTCAAGGACACTGTTTCTAGTGGATTCTCGAGAGCTCCTGTTTGTTTAACAAGTCATTTAAAGTTGCAGATTATTCTGGAAATCAGCAGGGTATAAATACAGCCATTCAGCGACGGTCAAGTTAGTTATTGTCGGGCGATAACACAGTGCGTTTAAGCGGCGATTTACACAGTGCGGTTCAAAGTATTATGGCGAAGTATTACGTGTTTGCGCGGGAAAATTGTAATACAATTGTGTTTTATATTAGTTGACATTTTATTTGCGTGTGAAAAATTTTTATTTGATTTGTTGTAAGAGACTATCTTGATGATTACAAACTGTTTGATTGTGATAATTAAAGGTGGTGATTAGTGACTTAATTGGTGACTTGTATTTTGTTTTTCCACTGTACCATACGACGATCACTAGACCGCCGTACCAATATATAATTCATGCTAGCAATTGTTCTATAATTTCTGTACTAACAATCTTTGTTGGATCATCTTTGTTAACGTTCCTCAACCATGACTTTCTCTTGCCACCTATTTCGTCCATCACTCTTAACTTTGTCCTTTAGATCTAAAAAACTAATTTCGTGTTCCATACATTTTTCTACCCTAACATAGGTTTCCTTCCTACTTTCTATCGTGCTAACAAATTGGACCTGTGTGCCCAGATTTGTTTATAATAATAATAAAGGTTATTCTGACTGCTTTCGGTATGCTCATTTCGAAGGCCTGATGTTCTAACACATCTTCATTTTTCAGAGTCTGTGTTTGGCATACGTGAAATGGCAGTGAGCAACCCAAACATACAGCCTAAATTTTTTAGAGAATGAAAGTTGACAGCTCTACTACAAATCTATACAAATAAACGTGTACTATTTAAATTAATAATAAAGGGTATACCAACCTCCAGATTGCTGAAACTGGCATTAATGTTGTGCGAAAGTGACGTAAATAGTTTGGAAATGACGACTGTAAGAAAGACGATTCGCTAAGAAACAGGTAACTAACGAAGCATTGGAGAAAATATAAGAATAGTAACAGACTGGTAATCGACCCAGTCCTTTCCTGTAAGAATGAGTAAGGATCAAGCATTAATGCAATGATGTACTGTCACGGTCTACGTAGGTGGGAAAAATAGATGAATTGGTTAAAATGAAAATATTGTATATCCTGAGAGTATATCCTTCAAAGGCAGTTACGCTATTAAGAAGACGTATAATTGGCCACTACTTAGAGAGATTGATTTTATTACGTTATTTACTACCACTCTATTCAGTAATTGTATACCACCACTCACGTACATCACCATATTCTAATTGCTGAATCTAATCGTCTGTCTACTAGTTATCGTCTTGTTCGCTACACCTCATATTGAGTATACTCTCCACCCACCTGTCTTGTGCGCCTCTAATTCGTGGTAACTCGGCCAGTTTCACCATGTTTACAGTTCGTGTTATACAGTATAATCTGTTTGCAGTATTTAACTATTCAACGCCCCTTCCCGTCTCCTTTACGATGCAAGTTTGATATTAACTTATAATCCTGTTGTGTGTTCCATTCATAACGTGTACTGTAACTGTAAATGTAATATAAATTAAGTTTATACTGTTTTTAATTTTATGTTTCTTTTTTTATTTTATTTTTACCTTTTATTCTTTTTTCCATATTTAACTTTATAGGCCTATTTTCTTACTATTTACTTTATGTTTTTTAATCGTTTTATTTTTTTATTTATTTTTTTTTGCTTTTTAACTTTTTGTTATTTAACTATGAGAATATTGGAAATATTCTGCGAAAAAGCAAGTATCGTGAAATACAATAAAACTCATTATATTTTTTCTATGCCGTAGTTAATGTTTACTTAGTATCGGTGCCCTAGGCAATATTGTAAAGCCAAGGAATGGAAACCTTCCTATAAGCCTTCGCCTTCTTATAACAAAAGAATAAATTACAAAATGCTACTTATTGACTACTTAGCTGACTTAACGGCACAAGAAAGAGAAAGAATAGAGTTTGCACACCTTATTGAATTTTTGTACATTAGAATGTAAGCAGTGGCTTTTCTAAAGGTTTCTACTTGCCTGCGTTTTTCCTATGTTTATTCCGGGTTTAAATATGTGGCTACACATTTTTAGAGATGCCAAAAGGATTTTGGATTAGCAAACAAATATAATTTTTGCGTTCCCTGTAGAATTTTGATAAGATTTTTAGGGGTGTCCATAACCTTTTGACGTCAGCCCTTTCTGTCTCTCCTGCGGAATACAAAAGTTACGAAGAAATGTCATAAAAGTAATATAAAAGCAACAAACTGAGAAGAGTTACACCTAGAAGTAAGAATTAGAATTTATCTTCTTCTTTCTCTAGCCCTTGCGCCTCTCAGCGTCGGATTGTAGAGAGTTCCGACCATTGTTTCCGTTATTCCTGTCCAAGCCTTCATTTCAGTAAGTTCTTCCCACGGTCCTGTCCCAACCTCTCAATATATGACTGATATGTCACCCTAGACCCTCCTCTTGATCTCTGACCCTTCAGCTTTACTTCAAGAAACCGTTTTATTTTGCTTGCTTCATCTGTTCTACTTGCACGTCCCAACCACTTCTATTGCCCACCCCCCCAGCAAATCCATCAGTATGTTTACTCCAGAATTTCGTCTGATCGTCTGATTTCTAATACGAGCTCTACTTGTTTTCCCCAATTCTCGTCTCTGCTGGTGTTATTCTACTTGTGTATCTGTCACCGATAGTCCAATTTTCTTATTTTTCTTGAAGATAAAATAAACACCTCCCATCGCCTGTTTCTTGGTAGCTGTACTGAATGTATGAATAATTTCTCTTTTCCTCAACTAGCTATTCCTTCTTCACAACTTTCTATCACGTTCTCGCTTTCCTGTTTTCCCACCGGTGATGGTTAATTAAGTTTAATTAAAATTATTCAACATACGAGTCATATTTTAAAAACATTATTAACTTAAATTTTCAACATTTGCTTAGTACATATACAGAATCACGTATTGCGATCACAGCACTCCAACATATGGCGTTCCACGATACTTGAATGTTTGTGTAGAACCATAAAACCCGTTCTTATCAGTGTCACACTTTGCTTGTGTAATATAAAATCCACCTTTATTTTAACGGAGAACCATTCATTTACATTCGTTGTTATACTAAACTCTGGCGTCTGCTGGGCATGGTCCACAATCTGTCAATTCCAGTTCTCATTAGAAACAAAATGATAATAACCTTGTGTTTTGTAAATATTCTATATCCAGTCACTTTTTCGAGGTTATTGATACTTAACTTTTAAAACCCTCTGACTATCAAAATTCTCTTAAAAACATATTGTAAGGAATATAACACACACATTTTAGTAGTCAATTACGCTCCGCTTGTAAAAAACCCGGCCACTTACAACCAACATGAAAAGTTTAACGCGGTCAGTTGCAAACAAAGTAAAAATGTAATTTCTTGAGTCTTTCGAGTGTTAAAATTCCATTGTTTTTATACGATAACAATTATAACATAATATATAATTAGAATACGTATCTGTATTTTTGAGTCTTGATTTTTGCGTGATGTACCCTATGTCTTATACGTAACGTCTTTTTGGTATTTAGTTGTTCAGAAAACTTTGTACAATGTTACAATAAAACTTTCTGATCTTTAAGAGTTAAATAATATAAATATCTGTTTATTCAAAAAATAATGTAAATTCAATTGTTTAATTAGTAAATTTTATCAATGTATTGTATTTAGAAATCTAAATATATATATATATAGTAATTTTTTTAACTTCTTTGAAAAGACATGACACTAAACCTTTAGATATCCACTGACGTGTCTTTCAAAAGATTTTTTCTTTAAAAGTATGTCGTCCATTAAACAAACGGAACCTGAGCGTTCTGGCAGTGTTCATTTCACAAACGGTGAATGACAAATCCAATGTATTTTCACGTCAGATCGCTGTGTACGTCATGGCTTCCATTAAAAATTCATTTTCTATGACGTCAGCAGACGGTATATCCCACATTACGGTATTCGTGTCGATTTTATCATTCAACAGCTAAACAACTCGGAAGCAAAGTCACAATGAAAACCTTCACAGATAGTAATTAGTTGCTGAACGATAAAAACGGCGTAATGCACGCTTCTTACATTGTCGGTTACGTATTTCGATAAAGTCATACAGAGGTGATATTGTTTCACGTTTTCCTGTCTTCCTAGAAAATTTTGTATGCAAATGAATAAAGTGTTGTAATAAAGGAAGAACAGGTTTTTCAAAAAACTTAACATTGTTTTGTTTGCCAAAGCGATTCGAGAACCGGTCTTGACCTCTCCATCGGTACTAATACGTTACTTATGGTGCTAGGTTTGTCCCAGTGAAAAAGAAAACAATATCAAATTTTGTAATAATATATGACTTTCGTTGAAGACGAAAGCGATGACTTTCATTTTTGGAGATTAATATAAAACGTATAGCGCTGAAGACGCTTAGACATTTATTATAGCACAAGAAAATTTTATTGAAAGGGGTATGACAAGTGATATCTGCACTAGAAATGTATGAAGTGTGGAATAGGACAATGGACTGTCTGATGAAAATGTTAAAAGCGAACAAATTGAGCAACACAGTGGCTGTGTAGTTGTGAAACGCTGTAGTTTAATTCGATAAAATAATGTCACGGTGACACACAAAACGTATTAAAACAATTAGTGATTCGATACTGTTGTTGACTGCAATGTTAATATAGGCCTAGTGTGGAGTAACAAGATGCATGTGAGATGCTTACAAAAAGTGAGGACTCGGTCTTGGAATGCTTTGAGAGGAAATGTTTAAAGAAAATTTATGCGGCTTGGTGTGAAAATGGATCTTACAGGTAAAGGTATAGCTTGGAACTCTATATGTTGTTCCAAGGGTCAGACATTGAAAAGCAATTAAAGTAAGTAGACTCAGATGAGTTGGAGTTGACCATGTTATGAGACTGCATGAAGACGACAGTACTAGAAACAAACATTGTTGGGTAGGTCTTTTGGTCAGCGGAAGCGAGGGAAACCAAGAATAAGATTCTTGGATAATACAGAAGAAAACCTACGAACTATTGGAATGAGAGAGTGGAGGCGGAAAACAATGGATAGAGGTAATTGGAGGGATGTCTTATCACCCACCAAGGGCTGTGATGTTATGATGATGATGATAATGATGAGTAATAAGAAGTTGTAGAATCCCGAAGTCTCCTACACATCTGTAACTCGTTGTTTACTCTGAATAATACACAACGGGTTAAGGACTGTTTAATTAAGTGTGATTTGTGTGAAGGTGTTTAATAGAACTAGGAACAAAACTGGTATTCTTGTATAGCAACAACACAGGTGTCATTTATTGTTACAAGTCCAGGACGCTGTATTATCGCTACATGTTACGGTATGCAGATACGTTCATCTATTGTTTAGATTTTTTTGTTCCCTCCAAAACAAATAACACCATCAGCTGACACCTTTTTGATTTCGTTCCCAGTCTATACGTATTTACTTCTGTTTGTCAGAAACCGTCCAACCATTTTCAGATTAGCATTATTAAACACTAACAGTTTTCATGCTCTCTCCTCTCTCTCTCTCTCTCTCTCTCTCTCTCTCTCTCTCTCTCTCTCTCTCTCTATCTTACGCTCTGTCTATCTCTCTCGCTCCCCTCACCCTCACACACACACACACACACACACACACACACACACACACACACACACACACACACACACACACACACCACACAGGCGTTGCATACGTATCACCAGATTAGATCAGTAAGGAGTTTTAAACGGTTTGCCGCTAAACAGAGATCTGTGGTAGGTTAAAGTTTCAGGAGAAGCAAGTCAAAACATAATGGTATTTGATGTGTGCGTTTGTGTTTAGCAGCCTACCGCCCTTGGTATGTAGTAGCAAAAAGTTGACCAAAAATATTGTGGCCGTTTGGCGCAGTGGTCAGCGTATTCGTCTGCAGAGTGGAATATCCCGGTCTCGATCAGTTGCGACAAAACCACGTTTTTACCTGTTTTTACTCGGGCAATTGCGCCCCGCACTTCCGCTTGGTTGCAACTAACCGAATTTGCGGCAACTATAGTCAAAACGTTCCTATTCCAAACTTCGATGAAGGTTCAATTTTGTAACTTTCCATTTGTGCGAGTAACCTCTTTTCTCCAATATTTTTGTTGGGTTACGATACGTTAGGTTATGATTATTTAAAGTTATTTAAATATAACTTTAAAATGAATCCTGACAATAACTGTAATTCTGTTAGGAACGAATAGGATTGTAGGCTAATTGTAATTTCCGTATTATAAGAATACAGAAAATGTTAGTGACGATCGGTACCACCCTACGACAGCATAAAGTTCACATTACGATAGTATAGAAAACGTTGATTTCTATTCACACGCCTTTGATAGACGCAGTATGTGTCTACAGCTGATTGAGAGATGTTTTCGATCGCAATTGCCGGAGTTTTCACCTCGTCCGCAACTGACCGTGTTTTGTACGATTGGGTCTCGACTGACCACGGTTCTGGTCATGATCCCACCTGTACCGGACAGTTTTACTTGGAGACGGTGTAGGTGTTGGCGTTACGTTATTTGAGTACCGGACGACGTGAATAGTTAATTACTCTGGTAAACCTTGTCAAGACCATTGGGCCCCTTGGAAAAATTTATGTAGGAGCACAGTGACATTTCAAATGTATGGTTATAGTCAGTGGTTGATTTCTAAAATTATGGGTACCGAAACGCATCAATTCAAAAGTTGTACAGATACAAATATACTTATATTTTATATTAGCGTATAAGTTTACATCAGGTTATTACAAAGGAGGTCTACATTTTTAAAGCCTTATAAAATATGTAACATACGTATAAACTTGTATCTAAAAATTTTATAACAATAACATAGTTATTACTATTGATTTAACAGCATATTTCAAGGTAGAAAACTCTCCGGAAAAATTCTATAATGACATATTCTCGGAAGCTCCCAAATCAGTTGCCTTTCATGTAGTTTTAATTTTGAAGCAGGTTTCTTTGTTTCATTTCCTTCATAGGTTATTGGGACATTTTTTGAACGATAGTAGTTAAGATAAAGATTAGTGCTGGTGTTTGATTTTGACAAATGTTTAGTTTTGTAATGGGGCTGATGCGGGGCACAATTTAAAAAGTAATTGTAATTGTTTGTAATAATTAGGTTTTTCTTTTCATATATTTTGTCGGTTATTTATTTTTGGATTCAAGAGGTTCCGGAACGCCGTTCCGGCGCGTTCCCCCTGAAATCAAGCCCTGTATAGTAATAGGCAGTAAAACACACACACACAAAATTAAAATATGAACGAGGAATGAAAAGTTAATGAATTATTTAACAAGTGTACTGCCACCGTTGGTAGTCTAAAACTTATCAAGGACCAACCAGTTAATGACTCATTGGGTTGTGCTATCCGTGTAGTATCTCTCTCTCCCATGACTATTCCAGAAGGCATCCAACGAATTTGCTGACAACGTAACCTTAAATTTTTACGATTGCGCTGCAATGTGGCATCGCGATTCGTGATTTTCTGCTCTGTGGCATTCTCTACATCAAATATGCGAGTTTGCGTAGTGATTGTTAGTTGCAACAGTACATTGTTTTAGGATATATAATGCATTGTGTTGCGTTCATGTAATGCAGTACATTTTTATAGAACATCAAACGGAATATTTTTGTTTATTGTTATGTTTTAGGGAGAAAATATTTATTTTTAAAAACAATATCCAATTCTTGTCCCTTCAGTAAGTACAAGGTCAATTGCGCTTTAGTAACTTCAGTAATTACTTTTTGCGCTTTATTTAGGCCAATACTGTAAAGTTGTCGTAAATAACTGTCCTCATTTGAGACGAAGTATTTCCGTTAAAGAACCATTTCAGAACAGCCACATAAGCTAAACTTTGACATTAGCTCGCCACACAAATACAGGAAAGTAAACAGCAATTTTTAATAATATTGTAGAATCCAAACAAGCTAAAAACTAACTTGTCAAGAAATATAAAACTTTAATACGTGTTGAATGGAAAATTAAAAACGCCTCTGATTACATGAATTGTGTCAGTAAAACTTAAAATTTTACAATTACCATAATTATACGTAGAGGGGGGAGCCTGGAGGAAAAGATATAATTTAGAGCTCTCTAATTTGCATGATGAACCTGATGTGGCCACCTTATTAAATTAAAAAGGTTAGAATGGGCTGGACACTTTATACGTGCTTGTGAAAGCAGAGTTATTAAGAAGATATTTAATGCAAAGCCAGACGGTAGAAGAAACGTTGGAAGGCAAAAACTACGATGGAGGGACGGGCATCAGGACATCAGTCTGCGATGGGATCGCAGGAAATCTGCGATGAGTCAGGACATCAGTACTCTTGGATTTAGAAACTGGAAAAATATGTCTATGAATAGAGAAGAATGGGGAAATCTTCTAAAGAAGGCCAGGGCCCACAAAGGGCTGTCGACCCAAGGGTGACGATGATAATTATAAGTAATTTACACCTTTGATAAATACATTTACAATTTACTGTTTTACTTTTGTTTTCGTCCTGTGCGTGACTTCGTCTGTTACTCGTTTCTTTTTTGCTTTTCGAGTAACCACGTGTATGTGTTGGGACTAAACACTCCATAAGACGACTTTTTTACACGTTTATACAAAAACATAACGCTTATATGAAGATTACGATATAACCCATAATATACAAAATACTGCCATATTTAAAAAATTAATTTCACAAAAGTAAAGATCGAAATATTAAAATAAAAGCGTGTTAAAATATCATGTGTTATGTTAATATTAGTGTATGTGGTACATACACTAGTGGTAGTATTGTTGTGTGTGTGTGTGTACGTGCGCGCGCGCGTGTGCGTATATGTGTGTGTTTATCTTAATGTTTAAACAACCCCCCTTGAGTGAATATTTTCTGATGATCACACTGCTGTCTCGAAACACGTATAAATAACAAACCAAAGCGCAGACGGAATAACAGATAAAATAATTTATCTAGTGTATATTCTAATGATAGACAATGGATCTAATTAATTATATCACTGATGTTTATTTAATTATTTATTAGATCAAAGTTTATCTATTTAATTTTGAATTTTATCTGTGTTTTTATTATACATTATTATTAATAATAATAAAATTTTTCGTACAAGAGTATATTTTTTATTAGTTAATACTGTAAGTTAATACTACTGAAACAGTGTTATATTCAAAGAAATAATAAAAAATGCATTCTTGTTCAAAAAGTTTTATTATTGTTATTACTAATAATATAAAAATATATACAAGAATAATTGAACAAATATGAAAGTAATTTTTATTATAATGTAGTTTTACTTAAATGTAAATCTGTGATTTACTCGTTCTAGAAAAAATAAGGAATTTGCGTAAAAGTTATTTGTTTTAACAGTTGTAAGAATGGATCAAATGCATGTGTAAATAATAAATAAATAAGAAGTGAATTAGAATATAATATGTAAATAATAAATACAAATAATGTCATTTCTGATCACTCTTAGATGGGGTGCAGTAAATAATACCATTTTTACTGGTGGATGATGTTGAACACGATAATCCTTATAATAGATTATTCAAGAACGCCTGTTACAAAAATGGCAATAGTTACCTTTTTCTACAGTTTCTAATTATACTGAACTCTTAGATTACCTCGAAAGTAAACTTCCGATTTATACGTTGTGATTATTTAGCCAAAAAATCGATTCTTGTACATGTCTAGTAATGATGGATTAATGAATAATATCGCTTCCGATTATTTTGTCTTTTTTAAACAAAATGTTACATGTTGTTGACCACTTAATTTACAAACTGAAGTTGAGTTAGAAGTTTGAAAGCTCTTATCCGCAGTCACACAGTGGTTAGTAACGTATTGCATTTTGTTCTAAAAAAAGTACTACTGCAATTAACACAAGTTATTAATTGGATGACAGATTCTGTTTGTTACAGACGATGATCATGATGTTGTTTTATCACTCACCTCTTCATCTTCAGCCATTTTGCCGTTCTCTAGCGTACGCGCACACGGTTCGTTCGCGCTCACGACACTGGTGCGTCAGGAAACAGGTTACCGGGTACTGTAGTCAGTCGCTTTATTACGGATTCACCTGTGGTAACGTGACGTCACCCGACACGGCGAGCGGAGAGGAGAGCCGCAAGGACACCGACACAAACATTGCTCGGTTCGTTATCAGTGGCGACTCGTTTATTGTAAGTAAGCCTACTGATTGCCATATTCCAATGTGGTCTGAAACGCCGTACCTTCTGTAGTCTGCACGAAAGTGTTACATTCCATATCGGTCGAATAATATATTATTCAGTATATGTGTAATACGTGTACATTGTGTGTGTGTGTGTGAATAAAGTGTTGTTACTTTATATAACTGATCAGCTGCTTTTACAGTGCTAGATTTGTTAATGACATAGAAAAGTCCAGTTTTGAAGCAATCGATAAGACCGCTTATGAAGACAACAACCTCTCTTAAATTCAAAATTACGACTAAACGCACCGGGCTGTTAGCTGCTATTAAACGTCATTACGTCGGCAACGTTTCGATTACCCGTCGGGAATCTTCTTCAGGCCGCTAAGAAGCCACAGAGAGTAAAAACACAATAGCGGCAGATGTACGTCGACACTACCCCATACTTCCTGTATCTGGTTCCGATTTTCTATTGTAGTGTATTTATCTGTATCTGGTTGTTTTTACCTGATACAGGTATCGTAGCCCGGTTTTTAGTCGTAATTTTGAATTTATCGACACAGGCCGTACGAGCTTCAGACAGAAGTTAACAACCTCTTTTGTTTGATTAAATTTAACTTAGAAAAAGACCGTTCGGCGAGTGCAGAGTAGTGAGGGAGGGGGGATACTGAAACACAATGACGTCATCATGTTCCAGTACCCCCCCTACATCCGGGGGGGATTCTAAAACAGCTAGCTCTGACGTCATCGTGACGTCACTGGCCTATGTCAGGTATCTCTGGTGTCATCGTGACGTCACTGGCTACGTTCGCGGTTTTCAGTTCACCGTTCGCGGTTCGCAGTTCACCGTTCGCGGTTCGCAGTTCACCGTTCGCGTTTCGCAGTTCACCGTTCGCGGTTCGCAGTTCACCGTTCGCGGTTCGCTGTTCGCGGTTCGCCGTTCGCCGTTCGCCGTTCGCCGTTGACGTCGTCGTTGACGTCGTCATCGTCGCTGGGCGGCGGCCTGGTCGCCGTCCGGCGGCAGCCAGGTCACCGCCAGGGCCGCCGCCTGGACGTAGATTGGTCGGTGTATTTGTGCATGTTGTCGGGGCGGTCTATCATCGGTATGAATAGCCTGAGTGACGTGTATTGCATTGTTGTCAACTTGTGAACTGTATAAAATTTGAACGCCGTTCGCCGTTCGCCGTCCGGCGGCGGCCTGGTCGTGGCTTGATGCCCGCCAGGAGTGGTCGTCGTCCATGTTGTCGGCGGCGGGTATCGGCTCCCACTGTGATTTTCACATGTGGAGTTATTTTTTTTTTTTGCTGACAGACCATCCTTATAATCATGCAATTATTGTTTAATAAAATTGATTTTTTAAATTAGTTCTATGTAACACGTTCTAGCTTGTATATTGAGTTATGAATATGTATATAAGTTATGTTCAAAGGAATTTTGAAATTAAAAACAATAAAAATGTTAAAGCAATACTGTTTAATTACAAATAAATAAAATACATGTAATTAAAATACAAAATATGTAAACGCACACAGTAGTGAAAATTACAAAATGTAAATATGTGCAATATGACAATTGTATACGAATTACATCTAAGTAAAACTAATTACAAGTGCACTATGACATGACAAATATGTAAAAAAAAATTAAATAAACACACACAGTAGTGTCAATTAAAAAAAAGCAATACAGTTTAATTACAAATAATTAAAATATATGTAATCAAAATATATTACAATTTAAAATACATAATATGTAAACCGCACAGTAGTGAAAATTTCAAAATGTAAACATGTGCAATATGTCAATTGTATACGAAATACAACTAAGTAAAACTAATTACAAGTGCATTATGACATGACAAATTTGTACAAAAAAAAATGAAATAAACACACACAGTAGTGAAAATTAAAAAAAATACAATTGTATACAATTATATCAAATGAATTATGTGTAAGCACATTATATTATAACATTATATAAACGCATACACAATTGTGTAGAATTACAATAAAATCAAATGAAATATGTGTAAATCACATTATAATATATAAGTTAAAATATATTATTTATAATTGAATGAAATACAACTAAATACATGTTAATATATATATATATATACAATATATGTAATCGTACGCGACAAATGAAGATGACCATTCGGTCCTACCGTACAATTTCTACTATGTAAGCTCTATCCTTTTCTCCACGATAAATTAGTTGCAGCGAACACGGTACTAAATTTTTTAATTTCTCATCTTCGAAAACGCCTGCGTATCTCTTTGGTAGATATACACGATATTTTAGTTTAGGGTCTCTGTAATCTTGGAGAGTGACGAGTACAACTTTCCCGTACTTTGCGTCTATATTCTGCATTTCTTCTATTGGATATTTTACGACGATTATCAATTCCTTTATTTTTTTTATACTCAATTGCGCTAATAGTTGCAAACTTTTCAGTGAATGATACCATTTTAAAATAAAAGAATTTATAATTTCTCGCGCGTCTCTCAACGAATGAACGAATAACGCTCGTGCACAGCGAATAAATAGGGAGGTAGTTGTGGAGGTGGAAAATCCGGAGAGGGGGAACCACTCAACGCACAGTAAGCGTTTATTTTTAACCGTGTGAACAGGATACGAGCTGATTTCTCACGGTTCGATGGGTAGGTGGGGAAGAGGGGAGTCGGTTATTTTTTATACGTCTAGACAGCACTCGTGCTTGTTCGAACATGTCGTCGACGCTAATTTATTTTTAGACAGGTGATGTATTTAACTGTGTGAACAGGATACGACTTGATTTCTCACGGTTCGATGGGTAGGTGGGGAAGAGGGGTGTCGGTTATTTTTATACGACTAGACAGCACATGTGCTTGTTTGAAATGTCGTCGATGCTAATTTATTTTTATACAGATGATGTGATCGATTGAAAGGCGACGACTGTTATTTTTACGTAAGCGCTAAACAATAATGTTATCATTTTTTTTTTATTAAAAAATGTAATCAATTTTCACGTATTTTATTTTCTTAATACCCGTAACCTTGGAGGGGAAACGTCTTATTATTATCCCCTCCCCGTTCTTCGGAACGTTTACTTTGTATCTTGTCTCCCCCTCACGGATCAGTGCAACAAATTTTTGTGTCAAAACGTTGTATACAAAACGTTTTACAGGGTACAGTACTACGTGCTTTAAGTCACTACAACGTCTGTACTCGTACGAAGTTAATAGCTCCATGCGTCCGTTCTCGACGCGTACTGTCGAAACACTGAGGTATACGAGATTGTGGGAGAGGTAGTAGTGAGATATCTATTAATTATAAATACTTCCGTCACAGCAGCAGCATAGATTTTTAAACAATTTTTTACTGGTTTATTTCGTGCATTAGTCGAAACGTTCTTGTCCTTTTATTAACAGCTGGTAAGCGCGACTATGTATTTGCTGTGAAATCAGTTCTTCCGGCACTAGACTTTGTAAACGGAGTACACGTTCCCTGTTATTGTGTGCTGCCATGACGGATGCCTAATACATACTAATACGTTCGCACCAACCTGTTGGTCTAGGGCGCACAATGTCGAGCCCTACAAGGTCATTCTGCCCAACCGCCGCCACGCCTCCGCCTATCAACGCACAATTATGTATGCATTGCACAATATACCCATAACCGCAATGACAACCTGCCTATCGTTTCCGAAACGATTGCCACGTTCATTGAAAGCTGTCAGACCTAGGTACTGCATGCCATAACCGATCGTAACGATATACCCATAACCGCAATATTAACCTGCCTATCGTAAACGAAACCATTGCCACGTTGATTGAAAGCTGTCAGACCAAGGTACTGCACGCCATAACCGATCGTAACGATATACCCATAACCGCAATGTCATCTTGCCTATCGTTAACGAAACCATTGCCAAGTTCATTGAAAGCCGCCAGACTAAGGTACTGCATGCCATAACCGATCGTAACGTTATACCCATAACCACAATGTCAACCTGTCTATCGTTAACGAAACCATTGCCAAGTTCATTGAAAGCTGTCAGACCAAAGTACTGCATGCCATAACCGATCGTAATCATATACACATAACCGCAATGTCAACCTGCCTATCATTAACGAAACCATTGCCAAGTTCATTGAAAGCCACCAGACCAAGGTACTGCATGTCATAACCGATCGTAATGATATACCCATAACCGCAATATCAACCTGCCTATCATTAAAGAAACCATTGCCAAGTTCATTGAAAGCTGTGAGACCAAGGTACTGCATGGCATAACCGATCGTAACGATATACCCATAACCACAATGTCAACCTGCATATCGTTAACGAAACCATTGTCAAGTTCATTGGAAGCCGACAGACCAAGGTACAGCATGCCATAACCGATCGTAACGATATACCCATAACCGCAATGTCAACCTGCCTATCGTTAACGAAACCACTGACAAGTTCATTGAAAGCTGTCAGACCAAGGTACTGCATGCCATAACCGATCGTAACGATATACCCATAACCACAATGCCAACCTGCCTATCGTTAACGAAACTATTGCAAAGTTTATTGAAAGCTGACAGACCAAGGTACTGCATGTCATAACCGATCGTAACGATATACCCATAACCGCAATGTCAAATTGCCTATCGTTAACGAAACCATTGCCAAGTTCATTGAAAGCCGCCAGACCAAGGTACCGCATGCCATAACCGATCGTAACGATATACCCATAACCGCAATGTCAACCTGACTATCGTTAACGAAACCACTGCCAAGTTCATTGAAAGCTGTCAGACCAAGGTACTGCATGACATAACCGATCGCAATGATATAAACATAACCGCAATGTCAACCTGTCTATCGTTAACGAAACCACTGCCAAGTTCATTGAAAGCTGTCAGACCAAGGTACTGCACGACATAACAGATCGCAATGATATAAACATAACCGCAATGTCAACCTGCCTATCGTTAACGAAACTATTGCCAAGTTCATTGAAAGCCGTCAGACCAAGGTACTGCATGTCATAACCGATCGTAACGATATACCCATAACCGCAATATCAACCTGCCTATCGTTAACGAAACCATTACCAAGTTCATTGAAAGCTGTGAGACCAAGGTACTGCATGCCATAACCGATCGTAACGATATACCCATAACCGCAATGTCAACCTGCATATCGTTAACGAAACCATTGCCAAGTTCATTGGAAGCCGCCAGACCAAGGTACAGCATGCCATAACCGATCGCAACGATATACCCATAACCGCAATGTCAACCTGCCTATCGTTAACGAAACCACTGCCAAGTTCATTGAAAGATGTCAGACCAAGGTACTGCATGCCATAACAGATCGCAATGATATAAACATAACCGCAATGTCAACCTGCCTATCGTTAACGAAACCATTGCCAAGTTCATTGAAAGGTGTCAGACCAAGGTACTGCATGACATAACCGATCGCAACGATATACCCATAAACGCAATGTCAACCTGTCTATCGTTAACGAAACCACTGCCAAGTTCATTGAAAGATGTCAGACCAAGGTACTGCATGCCATAACAGATCGCAATGATATAAACATAACCGCAATGTCAACCTGCCTATCGTTAACGAAACCATTGCCAAGTTCATTGAAAGCCGTCAGACCAAGGCACTGCATGTCATAACCGATCGTAACGATATACCCATAACCGCAATATCAACCTGCCTATCGTTAACGAAACCATTGCCAAGTTCATTGAAAGCTGTGAGACCAAGGTACTGCATGCCATAACCGATCGTAACGATATACCCATAACCGCAATGTCAACCTGCATATCGTTAACGAAACCATTGCCAAGTTCATTGGAAGCCGGCAGACCAAGGTACAGCATGCCATAACCGATCGTAACGATATACCCATAACCGCAATGTCAACTTGCCTATCATTAACAAAACCATTGCCAAGTTCATTGAAAGCTGTCAGACCAAGATACTGCATGCCATAACCGATCGTAACGATATACCCATAACCGCAATGTCAACCTGTCTATCGTTAACGGAACCACTGCCAAGTTCATTGAAAGCTGTCAGACCAAGGTACTGCATGCCATAACAGATCGCAATGATATAAACATAACCGCAATGTCAACCTGCCTATCGTTAACGAAACCATTGCCAAGTTCATTGAAAACTGACAGACGAAGGTACTGCATGCCATAACCGATCGTAACGATATACTCATAACCGCAATGTCACATAATAATAAGTTCGCACCAACCTGTTGGTCTAGCGCCCGCTATGTCGAGCCCTACTAGGTCATTCTGTCCAACAGGTTGGAGCGAACGTATTAGTATGTATTAGACATCCGTCATGGTAGCACACAATAACAGGGAACTCGTACTCCGTGTACAAAGTCTAGCGCCGGAAGAACTGATTTCACATAATGTAGGTAAATTGTTGGTGTATCAGGTCTGTTTGCATTTCGGTATCGATGTTGAAAACGATACGAAAAATAGATTTTTTTAGAGTACGTATGAAGTGTTGGTAACGTGTCCCGGAGATAATGTACCAAATGCAGTCATTGTGCTTTGTTGTTCACCAACTCTAACGCACTTTCCAGTTTGTTAACGACAACGATGGACAGTCTGTGACAAAACTACTGATTGATTACTGATGCAGTCCGTTTACGGATCAGTTGTTTGTTGTTATTTCCGAAGTATGCCGAATTACGCTTTCGCGACGCGCGAGCCGAATAACACTGGTACGTTGAACATTCTCTGCTTCCTCCACATCCATCTCGGAGTCGTGAATTCTATAATGCCCATACGCTAGCGTTCTCTGTCCGTCTTCCAGGATATATCGTTTATCATCGTACGGCGATAGCGAGAGTTTGACGATCTTGCGCGTGTACAGTTG
The DNA here is from genome assembly GCA_034769895.1 of Magicicada septendecula. Classification (NCBI taxonomy): domain Eukaryota; kingdom Metazoa; phylum Arthropoda; class Insecta; order Hemiptera; family Cicadidae; genus Magicicada; species Magicicada septendecula. The sequence goes on along the minus strand of CM068375.1, from coordinate 142,445,140 downwards.
GTGGTTTTCACTGCGGATAATCTGCGCCGACGTATATGTTTGACAGTTACTCGATTCCGATGACGAAAGCAAACACCGTTTGTAATCAGCGTGCGTTAAACGGTTTTGTATTGCCACCCGCGGTACCCCTTTTGCTACACGCTTCTCATTTTTATCCCCGTCGTCTTGTAACACTAACAGTGAGTACGATTTTGCGCGCAACCCGACGAATTCTACAATAGGTTTTGCATGCGTCTCGTCCTTAAAAGTACCCAACCGTTTTTTATTTAGCACACTATAACACGGATGCGTCACGGGATATTCTGATGTATCGAAAAGATGAAGGTTTTCCTTAATGTCTGCGTAAACGTCATCAGTCCGTATATCATACAATAAAGAGTCCGTGTCTGTCATACACAATCGAACACGAGATCCATATTTCGCGATTATGTAATCGTAATGAAAACTGTACATCACATATTTACTAATGTCCAACACTGTGAACCCCACGTACAGCGGACGGTTGAGGTATACGGTTCTCTTTTTCATCATCACACCGACCAAGTCTTCGTTGTACACCTTTACGCGCACAAATCTTGGGCTTGCAGTCAGCTTTATCAGATCGCGTTCGTTGGACACCAAACGAAAATCTATCCGTTTTCGAACGTTTTCCAATGACTTTCCGTAAACAGCGTTAATCATCAGTTTAAAAAAATCCTTTTCAAAATCGTTCGCTGCGGCTTTCCGTTTTTCCGTATTGAAAACTATAAACGGCTTCATCCAAGCGCTCTGACGGAACGCCAACACGCGATTAACGGCTTTCAGTTCCATCCCGAGTTTTAGGTAAAGCTGCAACGTTCTGTAATGCACGATATAATTCTCCTTATCTTTCAGACTGGTGATGAGTTTTTCAACTGTACCGGTGGCAGACATTTTAAATTTCTTCAAGTAATTGAACCGTTTGCTGTAAGGCGACAATTCGTGTTCGTTGACTTTCCTGCGTTCCGGTGCCAGTGGATAGTCCGAATGCATATCATGTAAATTACGAGGATAACCAAGATCAACATCAAGAATATATCCGATTTCGTCTTCCACTCCAACTGTAGTCAAATCTAAAGCATCGATTTCTTTGCGTTGCATCCAACGGAATCCGGAATGAGGTAGCGGTTGTTCCATCGCTGTTCCGTACAGATTTGTACAGTCCAAGTAAAGAAGATAATTATTTTCGCGTTCCCGATTGTAGTCCGACACGTAAGGATTGTTGGCCTTGGCGTATCTATTAGATATCATCGCTATTCCGCCACGAACTCCGGTTTCTACGAACAGATGCATGTCGATATCCTTCAACAGTTCGAGTTGAATTCCAGTCATTTTCATCATAGCGTTCCAAGCTAGTCCCGGCGCGGAGTACACGTTACACGGATCTATCCCGTAGTACTGCAGACTTGTGTTGCGAAAATTTTCGAACACGTCAGCCAAAAGCAATACATCAGTTTTCAAATAGAGGTTATGGTAGTCCCCTAACGTTTGTATTCCAAAACTTGTCCAAATGTTTTGCGCATGAGTGTAGTCTTCGTCGGATAAGTATGTCTCGGCTAATTCGTTGTAAAAGTGTTCCTGTGCGGGCAGAGACGTGTCCTCGAACTTACTTTCGTCTGTCACATACGCATACGGGTAGACCCCCTTTCTAAGTAATAAATCGATACTATTTTCATTTCCACTGGTTTGCATGCACTGGTGTAAAATTTTAAAATTTTCTTTCCGCAAATTTTTTACCAGCTTCTCTAACGACGTGTTCATGAACTGCACGGAATCGAGAAACCGCAAGGGGCCGAGTGACACGGACACGTAACGCTCGCTGGTCGTAGCGATACATTTAATGTCTTCACGCTTGAATTTTCCGAAAGCCTGCACCAGATGGTGACAATCGTAGCCTCGCAAGTTGTGAAAGAACACGGGAACGTGTTGCGGTACCTTGTAGTTCAAATTACAAGTGTTATGCGCGGCTCCCAAGTACTCGCCCGTCACATGATCATGGTTTCGCACTTTGTCCCCTTCGTGCTCGAGACACTTCTTACATAGATGACATATGGTAGCGTTTTGAAACTCGCGCTCGGCTTCTTCAGTCATGCGAATGGGTTTGTTAAAATCACGTTCGAGCTGACTAATGTCTTCCAACAGAGTTTGAAGAAACGTCTCCACAACGTCTTTACCGCGATACAAAACCGGTTCTTTAACAGTTTTTCCGGTCCAATCAACGATTACATAACAAAAACTACATGACACGTGATGCGCGTTGTCGAGCGAGTGCGATCTATCGTTTTTGTGCTCACAACCATGCACGGGAAGAAGGAAGGATTCAAAATCTGCATACACCGTGTAAGGTACTCTGTGGCACTTTGTGTAATCCTTAAAATACATGTTACTATATTTTCCACTCGGTAATTTGACTTTTTGCGCTCCGTACGGTGTGCAGAGTACCTCGTGATCCTCAAGTCGTTTTTGTGAATTTTTAGGATCTGTATTATCTCGGAAACGTTGTAAGCAATAGTTGCAGTAGAACGAAGTGGTCTTACTTTTAGTTAAAGTATACAACAAGCGTGACATGTTTCTAATAAGACAATAATGTTTAACACCTTCATTGCTGACTAGCAGTAGAAGATTCACGTGCGTTCTACCTTTGTTCTTGGTTATCCGTATGGGGTACACTTCGTCTTTTCTGTAATCGAACTCATTAATTTCTCTTTCGTAACCGAACACGTTCACAGAAATATTCACATTTAATTTTTCAAATTTGTTAATTTGATTCACCGGTACCGGATAAACTATCCCTTCCATATTCAACTCGTTTTCATACTGTCTGTAATGATCCAAACGGTGCGGGTTAGAAGCGATCGGATGTAAACCGGCTAGAACGGACCAGAGGAAGCATTTCTCATCCAATAGATTCTGCACGTTTACTAATGCTTTCTTAAGTAATAATTTTTTCGGAGTGGGTACGAAACTTGATCCTGCCAAAGGACGATACTTTACCAAATGTACTTCAACGGCTACGATACCGTTTACGACCCATCCGCTACCTTCACGAGTAAACTTTGATACCGAATCCAGCACTTTTTCGATACACTCCCTATATTGTTCGTACACGTCTTCCGCGTCCGAAGGTAAAACGAGCTGCGTACGCGAACGAAACACTCCCGTCTGCTCCAGCTCACGTTCTGCTATTAATTTTTTGAACAAGACGCGCACGACCAAGTACCACTTGTAACTTTCCCCCATATCGCGTGATTCCGCGAGAACGTCTTCTGGAATAACCTCCACCATTCTCTTCAATAACACGGATACCGTGTCTACTCCGTCTTGAAAATCATCGTACTTTATTGTTTTTACACTCCCATTGAGAGCAATGGTACGAGTGGCGTATACTGTCATGATTTTACGATCACTTTAACACTTTATATCACACAAAGTAAATTAGAATAACAATTTGTAACACACAATTTGTAGCGCACCAGTGTTCAGCAACATGAACGACTTGTAACTGAGACGCTGTTGCGAAGTTCACAGGTTATATAGTGCGAGCGTCGATGCGCGCGCAACTGTACTAAAAAGCCGTTATGCGCATGCGCAAATAATTCTAATGCGTATGCGCAGATGACTGAAAAAAGAGATGACTTACATAATAAAGGTACGCTTAGGCCAACGATATGATCTTTAACGTATCCTTGTTTCTTGATTATGAAAGAACATTCGTCTATCTCCCCATAATACATATCGTTATACATCAGAAGAGTACGACCTGTGTAGGTGTGTATCGCTGCGTTTATTTTCGTTAGCGTGCGAACGTCGAGCGTTGTGATCGGTGTGTGGATATCCTTTCACCGGCTGCAGACTGTGTATATCCAACATGTAAATGTATTTGACTATAAACAGCGTTATTTCTTCGGTCCGCGTTCTCTAGTACATTGTCGTAACGTTAACGGAAAGAACGTAAGCCAAACCGTTAATAAAAGTGGACACCCGCCGCCGTCCGAACGCTTCGACTCGAGTTCCAGTGTCCACGAAAAGTTATCGTGCACCATATACACATGTCTGTTAATTATTAAAAATTGATTAACTCTCATTAGTCGACATAAATCCGTCGTCGTCCGGATGGTGACTTTTGTCGTTCGTCGTCGTCGTCGTCGTCATAGTTGATGATGAGGTTATACCGCTGCTCGGTTTTCCTTCATGTGGTGAGGTTAAACTGAATTTTATCGGTGACATCAGTTAGGTTTGTTAGGTTCATCCAGTATTTTTTTCACCGTTGTCGGTGAGGTTAAGCTGTGGTGAAGTCGGTTAGGTTATCATCGACGACGTCTGGGCGGCGGCCGGGCGGCGGCTAAAGCCAGCTCACATATTTTTTTTTTGCCGCCGCCGCCCGGCCGCCGCCCAGACGTCGTCGATGATAACCTAACCGACTTCACCACAGCTTAACCTCACCGACAACGGTGAAAAAAATACTGGATGAACCTAACAAACCTAACTGATGTCACCGATAAAATTCAGTTTAACCTCACCACATGAAGGAAAACCGAGCAGCGGTATAACCTCATCATCAACTATGACGACGACGACGACGACGAACGACAAAAGTCACCATCCGGACGACGACGGATTTATGTCGACTAATGAGAGTTAATCAATTTTTAATAATTAACAGACATGTGTATATGGTGCACGATAACTTTTCGTGGACACTGGAACTCGAGTCGAAGCGTTCGGACGGCGGCGGGTGTCCACTTTTATTAACGGTTTGGCTTACGTTCTTTCCGTTAACGTTACGACAATGTACTAGAGAACGCGGACCGAAGAAATAACGCTGTTTATAGTCAAATACATTTACATGTTGGATATACACAGTCTGCAGCCGGTGAAAGGATATCCACACACCGATCACAACGCTCGACGTTCGCACGCTAACGAAAATAAACGCAGCGATACACACCTACACAGGTCGTACTCTTCTGATGTATAACGATATGTATTATGGGGAGATAGACGAATGTTCTTTCATAATCAAGAAACAAGGATACGTTAAAGATCATATCGTTGGCCTAAGCGTACCTTTATTATGTAAGTCATCTCTTTTTTCAGTCATCTGCGCATACGCATTAGAATTATTTGCGCATGCGCATAACGGCTTTTTAGTACAGTTGCGCGCGCATCGACGCTCGCACTATATAACCTGTGAACTTCGCAACAGCGTCTCAGTTACAAGTCGTTCATGTTGCTGAACACTGGTGCGCTACAAATTGTGTGTTACAAATTGTTATTCTAATTTACTTTGTGTGATATAAAGTGTTAAAGTGATCGTAAAATCATGACAGTATACGCCACTCGTACCATTGCTCTCAATGGGAGTGTAAAAACAATAAAGTACGATGATTTTCAAGACGGAGTAGACACGGTATCCGTGTTATTGAAGAGAATGGTGGAGGTTATTCCAGAAGACGTTCTCGCGGAATCACGCGATATGGGGGAAAGTTACAAGTGGTACTTGGTCGTGCGCGTCTTGTTCAAAAAATTAATAGCAGAACGTGAGCTGGAGCAGACGGGAGTGTTTCGTTCGCGTACGCAGCTCGTTTTACCTTCGGACGCGGAAGACGTGTACGAACAATATAGGGAGTGTATCGAAAAAGTGCTGGATTCGGTATCAAAGTTTACTCGTGAAGGTAGCGGATGGGTCGTAAACGGTATCGTAGCCGTTGAAGTACATTTGGTAAAGTATCGTCCTTTGGCAGGATCAAGTTTCGTACCCACTCCGAAAAAATTATTACTTAAGAAAGCATTAGTAAACGTGCAGAATCTATTGGATGAGAAATGCTTCCTCTGGTCCGTTCTAGCCGGTTTACATCCGATCGCTTCTAACCCGCACCGTTTGGATCATTACAGACAGTATGAAAACGAGTTGAATATGGAAGGGATAGTTTATCCGGTACCGGTGAATCAAATTAACAAATTTGAAAAATTAAATGTGAATATTTCTGTGAACGTGTTCGGTTACGAAAGAGAAATTAATGAGTTCGATTACAGAAAAGACGAAGTGTACCCCATACGGATAACCAAGAACAAAGGTAGAACGCACGTGAATCTTCTACTGCTAGTCAGCAATGAAGGTGTTAAACATTATTGTCTTATTAGAAACATGTCACGCTTGTTGTATACTTTAACTAAAAGTAAGACCACTTCGTTCTACTGCAACTATTGCTTACAACGTTTCCGAGATAATACAGATCCTAAAAATTCACAAAAACGACTTGAGGATCACGAGGTACTCTGCACACCGTACGGAGCGCAAAAAGTCAAATTACCGAGTGGAAAATATAGTAACATGTATTTTAAGGATTACACAAAGTGCCACAGAGTACCTTACACGGTGTATGCAGATTTTGAATCCTTCCTTCTTCCCGTGCATGGTTGTGAGCACAAAAACGATAGATCGCACTCGCTCGACAACGCGCATCACGTGTCATGTAGTTTTTGTTATGTAATCGTTGATTGGACCGGAAAAACTGTTAAAGAACCGGTTTTGTATCGCGGTAAAGACGTTGTGGAGACGTTTCTTCAAACTCTGTTGGAAGACATTAGTCAGCTCGAACGTGATTTTAACAAACCCATTCGCATGACTGAAGAAGCCGAGCGCGAGTTTCAAAACGCTACCATATGTCATCTATGTAAGAAGTGTCTCGAGCACGAAGGGGACAAAGTGCGAAACCATGATCATGTGACGGGCGAGTACTTGGGAGCCGCGCATAACACTTGTAATTTGAACTACAAGGTACCGCAACACGTTCCCGTGTTCTTTCACAACTTGCGAGGCTACGATTGTCACCATCTGGTGCAGGCTTTCGGAAAATTCAAGCGTGAAGACATTAAATGTATCGCTACGACCAGCGAGCGTTACGTGTCCGTGTCACTCGGCCCCTTGCGGTTTCTCGATTCCGTGCAGTTCATGAACACGTCGTTAGAGAAGCTGGTAAAAAATTTGCGGAAAGAAAATTTTAAAATTTTACACCAGTGCATGCAAACCAGTGGAAATGAAAATAGTATCGATTTATTACTTAGAAAGGGGGTCTACCCGTATGCGTATGTGACAGACGAAAGTAAGTTCGAGGACACGTCTCTGCCCGCACAGGAACACTTTTACAACGAATTAGCCGAGACATACTTATCCGACGAAGACTACACTCATGCGCAAAACATTTGGACAAGTTTTGGAATACAAACGTTAGGGGACTACCATAACCTCTATTTGAAAACTGATGTATTGCTTTTGGCTGACGTGTTCGAAAATTTTCGCAACACAAGTCTGCAGTACTACGGGATAGATCCGTGTAACGTGTACTCCGCGCCGGGACTAGCTTGGAACGCTATGATGAAAATGACTGGAATTCAACTCGAACTGTTGAAGGATATCGACATGCATCTGTTCGTAGAAACCGGAGTTCGTGGCGGAATAGCGATGATATCTAATAGATACGCCAAGGCCAACAATCCTTACGTGTCGGACTACAATCGGGAACGCGAAAATAATTATCTTCTTTACTTGGACTGTACAAATCTGTACGGAACAGCGATGGAACAACCGCTACCTCATTCCGGATTCCGTTGGATGCAACGCAAAGAAATCGATGCTTTAGATTTGACTACAGTTGGAGTGGAAGACGAAATCGGATATATTCTTGATGTTGATCTTGGTTATCCTCGTAATTTACATGATATGCATTCGGACTATCCACTGGCACCGGAACGCAGGAAAGTCAACGAACACGAATTGTCGCCTTACAGCAAACGGTTCAATTACTTGAAGAAATTTAAAATGTCTGCCACCGGTACAGTTGAAAAACTCATCACCAGTCTGAAAGATAAGGAGAATTATATCGTGCATTACAGAACGTTGCAGCTTTACCTAAAACTCGGGATGGAACTGAAAGCCGTTAATCGCGTGTTGGCGTTCCGTCAGAGCGCTTGGATGAAGCCGTTTATAGTTTTCAATACGGAAAAACGGAAAGCCGCAGCGAACGATTTTGAAAAGGATTTTTTTAAACTGATGATTAACGCTGTTTACGGAAAGTCATTGGAAAACGTTCGAAAACGGATAGATTTTCGTTTGGTGTCCAACGAACGCGATCTGATAAAGCTGACTGCAAGCCCAAGATTTGTGCGCGTAAAGGTGTACAACGAAGACTTGGTCGGTGTGATGATGAAAAAGAGAACCGTATACCTCAACCGTCCGCTGTACGTGGGGTTCACAGTGTTGGACATTAGTAAATATGTGATGTACAGTTTTCATTACGATTACATAATCGCGAAATATGGATCTCGTGTTCGATTGTGTATGACAGACACGGACTCTTTATTGTATGATATACGGACTGATGACGTTTACGCAGACATTAAGGAAAACCTTCATCTTTTCGATACATCAGAATATCCCGTGACGCATCCGTGTTATAGTGTGCTAAATAAAAAACGGTTGGGTACTTTTAAGGACGAGACGCATGCAAAACCTATTGTAGAATTCGTCGGGTTGCGCGCAAAATCGTACTCACTGTTAGTGTTACAAGACGACGGGGATAAAAATGAGAAGCGTGTAGCAAAAGGGGTACCGCGGGTGGCAATACAAAACCGTTTAACGCACGCTGATTACAAACGGTGTTTGCTTTCGTCATCGGAATCGAGTAACTGTCAAACATATACGTCGGCGCAGATTATCCGCAGTGAAAACCACCAACTGTACACGCGCAAGATCGTCAAACTCTCGCTATCGCCGTACGATGATAAACGATATATCCTGGAAGACGGACAGAGAACGCTAGCGTATGGGCATTATAGAATTCACGACTCCGAGATGGATGTGGAGGAAGCAGAGAATGTTCAACGTACCAGTGTTATTCGGCTCGCGCGTCGCGAAAGCGTAATTCGGCATACTTCGGAAATAACAACAAACAACTGATCCGTAAACGGACTGCATCAGTAATCAATCAGTAGTTTTGTCACAGACTGTCCATCGTTGTCGTTAACAAACTGGAAAGTGCGTTAGAGTTGGTGAACAACAAAGCACAATGACTGCATTTGGTACATTATCTCCGGGACACGTTACCAACACTTCATACGTACTCTAAAAAAATCTATTTTTCGTATCGTTTTCAACATCGATACCGAAATGCAAACAGACCTGATACACCAACAATTTACCTACATTACGTGAAATCAGTTCTTCCGGCGCTAGACTTTGTACACGGAGTACGAGTTCCCTGTTATTGTGTGCTACCATGACGGATGTCTAATACATACTAATACGTTCGCTCCAACCTGTTGGACAGAATGACCTAGTAGGGCTCGACATAGCGGGCGCTAGACCAACAGGTTGGTGCGAACTTATTATTATGTGACATTGCGGTTATGAGTATATCGTTACGATCGGTTATGGCATGCAGTACCTTCGTCTGTCAGTTTTCAATGAACTTGGCAATGGTTTCGTTAACGATAGGCAGGTTGACATTGCGGTTATGTTTATATCATTGCGATCTGTTATGGCATGCAGTACCTTGGTCTGACAGCTTTCAATGAACTTGGCAGTGGTTCCGTTAACGATAGACAGGTTGACATTGCGGTTATGGGTATATCGTTACGATCGGTTATGGCATGCAGTATCTTGGTCTGACAGCTTTCAATGAACTTGGCAATGGTTTTGTTAATGATAGGCAAGTTGACATTGCGGTTATGGGTATATCGTTACGATCGGTTATGGCATGCTGTACCTTGGTCTGCCGGCTTCCAATGAACTTGGCAATGGTTTCGTTAACGATATGCAGGTTGACATTGCGGTTATGGGTATATCGTTACGATCGGTTATGGCATGCAGTACCTTGGTCTCACAGCTTTCAATGAACTTGGCAATGGTTTCGTTAACGATAGGCAGGTTGATATTGCGGTTATGGGTATATCGTTACGATCGGTTATGACATGCAGTGCCTTGGTCTGACGGCTTTCAATGAACTTGGCAATGGTTTCGTTAACGATAGGCAGGTTGACATTGCGGTTATGTTTATATCATTGCGATCTGTTATGGCATGCAGTACCTTGGTCTGACATCTTTCAATGAACTTGGCAGTGGTTTCGTTAACGATAGACAGGTTGACATTGCGTTTATGGGTATATCGTTGCGATCGGTTATGTCATGCAGTACCTTGGTCTGACACCTTTCAATGAACTTGGCAATGGTTTCGTTAACGATAGGCAGGTTGACATTGCGGTTATGTTTATATCATTGCGATCTGTTATGGCATGCAGTACCTTGGTCTGACATCTTTCAATGAACTTGGCAGTGGTTTCGTTAACGATAGGCAGGTTGACATTGCGGTTATGGGTATATCGTTGCGATCGGTTATGGCATGCTGTACCTTGGTCTGGCGGCTTCCAATGAACTTGGCAATGGTTTCGTTAACGATATGCAGGTTGACATTGCGGTTATGGGTATATCGTTACGATCGGTTATGGCATGCAGTACCTTGGTCTCACAGCTTTCAATGAACTTGGTAATGGTTTCGTTAACGATAGGCAGGTTGATATTGCGGTTATGGGTATATCGTTACGATCGGTTATGACATGCAGTACCTTGGTCTGACGGCTTTCAATGAACTTGGCAATAGTTTCGTTAACGATAGGCAGGTTGACATTGCGGTTATGTTTATATCATTGCGATCTGTTATGTCGTGCAGTACCTTGGTCTGACAGCTTTCAATGAACTTGGCAGTGGTTTCGTTAACGATAGACAGGTTGACATTGCGGTTATGTTTATATCATTGCGATCGGTTATGTCATGCAGTACCTTGGTCTGACAGCTTTCAATGAACTTGGCAGTGGTTTCGTTAACGATAGTCAGGTTGACATTGCGGTTATGGGTATATCGTTACGATCGGTTATGGCATGCGGTACCTTGGTCTGGCGGCTTTCAATGAACTTGGCAATGGTTTCGTTAACGATAGGCAATTTGACATTGCGGTTATGGGTATATCGTTACGATCGGTTATGACATGCAGTACCTTGGTCTGTCAGCTTTCAATAAACTTTGCAATAGTTTCGTTAACGATAGGCAGGTTGGCATTGTGGTTATGGGTATATCGTTACGATCGGTTATGGCATGCAGTACCTTGGTCTGACAGCTTTCAATGAACTTGTCAGTGGTTTCGTTAACGATAGGCAGGTTGACATTGCGGTTATGGGTATATCGTTACGATCGGTTATGGCATGCTGTACCTTGGTCTGTCGGCTTCCAATGAACTTGACAATGGTTTCGTTAACGATATGCAGGTTGACATTGTGGTTATGGGTATATCGTTACGATCGGTTATGCCATGCAGTACCTTGGTCTCACAGCTTTCAATGAACTTGGCAATGGTTTCTTTAATGATAGGCAGGTTGATATTGCGGTTATGGGTATATCATTACGATCGGTTATGACATGCAGTACCTTGGTCTGGTGGCTTTCAATGAACTTGGCAATGGTTTCGTTAATGATAGGCAGGTTGACATTGCGGTTATGTGTATATGATTACGATCGGTTATGGCATGCAGTACTTTGGTCTGACAGCTTTCAATGAACTTGGCAATGGTTTCGTTAACGATAGACAGGTTGACATTGTGGTTATGGGTATAACGTTACGATCGGTTATGGCATGCAGTACCTTAGTCTGGCGGCTTTCAATGAACTTGGCAATGGTTTCGTTAACGATAGGCAAGATGACATTGCGGTTATGGGTATATCGTTACGATCGGTTATGGCGTGCAGTACCTTGGTCTGACAGCTTTCAATCAACGTGGCAATGGTTTCGTTTACGATAGGCAGGTTAATATTGCGGTTATGGGTATATCGTTACGATCGGTTATGGCATGCAGTACCTAGGTCTGACAGCTTTCAATGAACGTGGCAATCGTTTCGGAAACGATAGGCAGGTTGTCATTGCGGTTATGGGTATATTGTGCAATGCATACATAATTGTGCGTTGATAGGCGGAGGCGTGGCGGCGGTTGGGCAGAATGACCTTGTAGGGCTCGACATTGTGCGCCCTAGACCAACAGGTTGGTGCGAACGTATTAGTATGTATTAGGCATCCGTCATGGCAGCACACAATAACAGGGAACGTGTACTCCGTTTACAAAGTCTAGTGCCGGAAGAACTGATTTCACAGCAAATACATAGTCGCGCTTACCAGCTGTTAATAAAAGGACAAGAACGTTTCGACTAATGCACGAAATAAACCAGTAAAAAATTGTTTAAAAATCTATGCTGCTGCTGTGACGGAAGTATTTATAATTAATAGATATCTCACTACTACCTCTCCCACAATCTCGTATACCTCAGTGTTTCGACAGTACGCGTCGAGAACGGACGCATGGAGCTATTAACTTCGTACGAGTACAGACGTTGTAGTGACTTAAAGCACGTAGTACTGTACCCTGTAAAACGTTTTGTATACAACGTTTTGACACAAAAATTTGTTGCACTGATCCGTGAGGGGGAGACAAGATACAAAGTAAACGTTCCGAAGAACGGGGAGGGGATAATAATAAGACGTTTCCCCTCCAAGGTTACGGGTATTAAGAAAATAAAATACGTGAAAATTGATTACATTTTTTAATAAAAAAAAAATGATAACATTATTGTTTAGCGCTTACGTAAAAATAACAGTCGTCGCCTTTCAATCGATCACATCATCTGTATAAAAATAAATTAGCATCGACGACATTTCAAACAAGCACATGTGCTGTCTAGTCGTATAAAAATAACCGACACCCCTCTTCCCCACCTACCCATCGAACCGTGAGAAATCAAGTCGTATCCTGTTCACACAGTTAAATACATCACCTGTCTAAAAATAAATTAGCGTCGACGACATGTTCGAACAAGCACGAGTGCTGTCTAGACGTATAAAAAATAACCGACTCCCCTCTTCCCCACCTACCCATCGAACCGTGAGAAATCAGCTCGTATCCTGTTCACACGGTTAAAAATAAACGCTTACTGTGCGTTGAGTGGTTCCCCCTCTCCGGATTTTCCACCTCCACAACTACCTCCCTATTTATTCGCTGTGCACGAGCGTTATTCGTTCATTCGTTGAGAGACGCGCGAGAAATTATAAATTCTTTTATTTTAAAATGGTATCATTCACTGAAAAGTTTGCAACTATTAGCGCAATTGAGTATAAAAAAAATAAAGGAATTGATAATCGTCGTAAAATATCCAATAGAAGAAATGCAGAATATAGACGCAAAGTACGGGAAAGTTGTACTCGTCACTCTCCAAGATTACAGAGACCCTAAACTAAAATATCGTGTATATCTACCAAAGAGATACGCAGGCGTTTTCGAAGATGAGAAATTAAAAAATTTAGTACCGTGTTCGCTGCAACTAATTTATCGTGGAGAAAAGGATAGAGCTTACATAGTAGAAATTGTACGGTAGGACCGAATGGTCATCTTCATTTGTCGCGTACGATTACATATATTGTATATATATATATATATTAACATGTATTTAGTTGTATTTCATTCAATTATAAATAATATATTTTAACTTATATATTATAATGTGATTTACACATATTTCATTTGATTTTATTGTAATTCTACACAATTGTGTATGCGTTTATATAATGTTATAATATAATGTGCTTACACATAATTCATTTGATATAATTGTATACAATTGTATTTTTTTTAATTTTCACTACTGTGTGTGTTTATTTCATTTTTTTTTGTACAAATTTGTCATGTCATAATGCACTTGTAATTAGTTTTACTTAGTTGTATTTCGTATACAATTGACATATTGCACATGTTTACATTTTGAAATTTTCACTACTGTGCGGTTTACATATTATGTATTTTAAATTGTAATATATTTTGATTACATATATTTTAATTATTTGTAATTAAACTGTATTGCTTTTTTTTAATTGACACTACTGTGTGTGTTTATTTAATTTTTTTTTACATATTTGTCATGTCATAGTGCACTTGTAATTAGTTTTACTTAGATGTAATTCGTATACAATTGTCATATTGCACATATTTACATTTTGTAATTTTCACTACTGTGTGCGTTTACATATTTTGTATTTTAATTACATGTATTTTATTTATTTGTAATTAAACAGTATTGCTTTAACATTTTTATTGTTTTTAATTTCAAAATTCCTTTGAACATAACTTATATACATATTCATAACTCAATATACAAGCTAGAACGTGTTACATAGAACTAATTTAAAAAATCAATTTTATTAAACAATAATTGCATGATTATAAGGATGGTCTGTCAGCAAAAAAAAAAAATAACTCCACATGTGAAAATCACAGTGGGAGCCGATACCCGCCGCCGACAACATGGACGACGACCACTCCTGGCGGGCATCAAGCCACGACCAGGCCGCCGCCGGACGGCGAACGGCGAACGGCGTTCAAATTTTATACAGTTCACAAGTTGACAACAATGCAATACACGTCACTCAGGCTATTCATACCGATGATAGACCGCCCCGACAACATGCACAAATACACCGACCAATCTACGTCCAGGCGGCGGCCCTGGCGGTGACCTGGCTGCCGCCGGACGGCGACCAGGCCGCCGCCCAGCGACGATGACGACGTCAACGACGACGTCAACGGCGAACGGCGAACGGCGAACGGCGAACCGCGAACAGCGAACCGCGAACGGTGAACTGCGAACCGCGAACGGTGAACTGCGAAACGCGAACGGTGAACTGCGAACCGCGAACGGTGAACTGCGAACCGCGAACGGTGAACTGAAAACCGCGAACGTAGCCAGTGACGTCACGATGACACCAGAGATACCTGACATAGGCCAGTGACGTCACGATGACGTCAGAGCTAGCTGTTTTAGAATCCCCCCCGGATGTAGGGGGGGTACTGGAACATGATGACGTCATTGTGTTTCAGTATCCCCCCTCCCTCACTACTGTGCAGTAAGTACACTGGTGTCGTCAAAAGAATGCTTATTACCATGTAGTTTGAATAAATATTTGTAACATTGTTTTGAATCATGTTTTTCCAGTGTTCGTCACAAGTTCGCAAGTCTTTTTGTACATTTCTAACAAACATAATACAGTTTTTCATATATGCAGCAGACGTGTCCTGTCTGGTAGACAGTAGTGATTAGCCGATTATTATGACTGTATACGCGGGCGTCTATTTTACGTTTTATGTTTTTGTAGACAAAATATGTCTTTTAATGAGCTGGGTTGTTTCCATCAGAGCATTCTTTAAGAAATAAACTAGGCGGCACTAGTGTCCCCTAGTGAAGGACTTGGTGCCGCCTAGTGGCAGGTATTGGTGCCGGTGCCGAAAAGTGAAAAAGTGATCAGATTTATAATAAGGCAGGAAACTCCTTGAGTAACAAAATTTCAAAGTGAGGTTTTCATCTAAGACCATGAAAACTGGGTACTCTTTTCATTCTACCTGTCCTAAACATTTTATTAACTTTATTGGTACTTTACCAATACCTTTATTTATACCTTTACCATTACCTTTAGGCCTATACCTTATTTGTTACTTTACCAAATGTAAATAATTTTCACTTATTATTTTTATTTTTATTTCTGTTAAAAATAAAAAATCGGCAATAACACTTTTTACAATGCTAACAACCTTGTAGATTTAAGATCCAACGTAACCCCCAGGTTACAAAAATGTTTAACTTGATGCTGAGCGTAGGCTAAAAACTATTGCGTATCAAAACACAACTATTTCATTGTTTGTTTCATTGATGTTTTATCAGGATTATATAGAAAACTTTACCTTGTTTTAACAATAAATTTTGTTATTATCTATTTAATGTCCCGCGTGTGGACGCCAATTTAACATTAAATTTTGTTATTGTTTGACGTTGTGTGCGTCAATTTTAACATTAATTACTGTTTATTCTCTTTATCTCAGGGTTAAAATAATAAATGCTCATTTCTACTGATAACTCTTAAATTTATTCACATTAGTTTGCTATTACTTGTAAATATTAAGATAGCACAAAATTCTACGTACTCATTAGTACTTGTAAATATATAAAATTAACACATTACCAAAATTTAATACTCATGGCTGAATCGTAAATATCAAACAATAATACATTAATAAAATTGAATACTCATTAAATTGTAACTATCAAATACTCATTAAATTGTAAATATCAACAATAATACATTAATAAAATTAGTTATCCAAACTCAATCTAATGGTTGCATATTAATGATCATTCATCAATTGCGTTTAGTACTTAAGTAACTTATAATGTTTAGCTTCATCTTATAAATTCTTAATATGAATATCTCTTAAGTTGTTACTATAATTTGTAATTACGGATTCATTTAGAACCTGGAAATAAACATTACTCCAAACTGATAAACAATGATAATTTTACTTCTACACAAACTTTAGAATCGATTTATTTAATTCCTTTACGATTACTTTATTGAATTTTATTGTGTGTGGATTCTTTGAGATGACAGACAGTGGATCTAAATTAATTAAGACATGTTTTACTATACTTGGTATTCGAATATCCAATCACTCGGTAGTTGCGGTGATGATTCCCCCATGTCGATCGTTCTAGAATCGTGCAGATAACTCCTCCAGATGATAGATGGCACTGGATGAATTCCACGATGTCACTCACAGACACTTCACTCACCAACTCCACGCATTCGGATTATAATTTATGAATAAAAGTTAGCGTTGTACACCGACATCGTAAATTATTTCAAATCTGAATTATTATTACGCACCTTTGTTGCGGTATGTCTGGTTATTAAGTGTTCATGAATGTAATTTGTGTTGTTAATCGTTCTTACAAGTTATTGTTGTAAAGTGTTTTTATACACTGAAATTACATTATTGTCTGATTACTATTTGTTTCAGTTAGTGTTCACTGGTAGGCTAATAGTGTGACTCTACTTCATAGTTCGTTTGCTTGTAATGA
This sequence comes from Magicicada septendecula, assembly GCA_034769895.1. NCBI lineage: Eukaryota > Metazoa > Arthropoda > Insecta > Hemiptera > Cicadidae > Magicicada > Magicicada septendecula. The sequence continues at coordinate 142,428,123 of CM068375.1, read as the reverse complement.
CTGTATTAATTTTTGTTATAAGTTCGAAAACTACCTTCTCACAGTGTGTATCGAATTATTCTAAGTTCGATAAAACGCTAATTTCTCCCGTCACGGACTTCACTCCTCTCCCGTCCGAAATTTAGTTAGCACTCTTCTCGCGTCCGTATCTCAGCTTGAATTCCTGAGCGCGTTCCTGTCTCCTTCCTATATTTTCCTTACCAAATCTCCCACCAGACTCCTGATTCCAACGACGCCGTGTCCTTATTGGTTTCATGTTTTTCCCTCCAAGTCCAAATACTACCCATCTTTTCAAAGGCGTTCTCTGATAGGGCTTCTGGTTCCCCACCAGATTCTTCCCTTGCTTCGTATTTTGAGGTCGTCGACGTTTCCAGCCAACGCAGCAATAAATTGTATCTGTCGTTTTTTCTAAAGTCTTCAGTGACAACTTTAAGTTTCTCTTCCATTTCATTGTTTCTCAACTTCGTCGCTCTGCCGTTATTATCTATTGTTGTTCAAGGGCCTCGCCTACCCTTCTTTGAAAGTTGGTTTTTTCTTTTAGTTGCCAGGCAACACCCCATCCTTGAGTTTGGACGTACTCTCTGCGCTTTCGTTTCCAAGTAAGGTCAAAACCCTGTCATCGACCGCTGGAGTCCTTCAAATCAATCCACCCTTCGTCGCTTTCTCCTGACAGCTGGCGTACACATGTATGCTTGACCATCGTTAAGCCTTTTCTCCTTTAATGGCTCTGTACACATTGTATGTAGTTTTCTATGGAATCAATGTGTTTTCACAAAAAACTGGTGTTCTACGTACCCGGAGCAGTGAACTCTGTTAACAGGGTACGCGTCGCAGCTGTCTACGAAATTTATGACCTGTCCGTCACTACAGCTTGCTTGCTCGTTCCCCTTTTCTCCCTTACAAAATATGTTTTCCACACATACACCCTTCGTTATTGCTTTCAGCGACATTCCTTACTGCAAATTATAAAATAAAACTTTTCGAAATTTTTTTTGTGTGTTATATTGTCCCCAAATTTTGTCAGTTTGGATGGACTCTGTACATCCAAAATTGATCCAAAATTTTTGCGCCCTTTCAGTAAGGTTTAAATGCCAAAATCTGCTTTCCAATATGTGTACTTTGTGTTGCCTTGTAGTGGTTCGTTCTTCATTGGACCTAGTATAGTGTTGTTTACATTTACTCGTTGACCTATATTCTCAGCGTAACAGAAAAAGGTTCGTTACATAATGGTAAACACACCCCAGCCCCCTAAAGTACTTTCGCTTTCAACATCCTAAATGAATCCGTTTTTCTTTCACTCTAATTAACATGTTATTATATTTACAAATTTATATTTAGTCAAAATCTTAAACTAAATTTGTAATTCTCCTTAACTATTCTTCATATAATATTTCAATATCTACAAAATTCAATTTCATAAATTATTCGATACTGGTATTAATATTTCTTGCCTTTAGGATTACTTTTCTTTGTATCCTTTAATACATCTAAATTTTTATGTCACAACTTACTAAAATATGCATCAATATCTCCAAATTAATTGGCTTTAAAAAAAACTTACCACATATATATAGAATTCTTAGTGACCATCATACTTTCTATCATCACTAAATTATAAACAGCACATTGGTATTAATAATAATAATACGTATTTCTATATCCTAATTCACTATAGTGTTCTAACCTATTTTATTATTACTGTCTCTGGTTAGTCCATATTTTCTGATATCTCGCTAGCATTTTCACTAAAAAAAACATTTTTTCTTTTCTATTTACTAACATTTTGGAACACAATTATATTATACAATTTTATACTAAGCTTGTAAGTTGTCCTTACTTAAACATGATCTTAAATACATACAACTTAAATATTTCTCTCACAATTCTATTAATTGTCTTCACATATATATCATTTAAACATTTACCCTTCTATCTTCTTCACTCTTATTGACATCTATTATCATTAATTTTTTATTCATAATCATTAACACGACATTTATTGACTATGACAACTAATCATTAAAATATAATTCATTTTATACACTTGCTTTCTTATTTCTATTTTCTTTTATCTCGTGTTACTACTAAGACATTTCATTAATTGTTCTAGCAAATTATAATAATTCTTTTACATTTTTGCTAGGCCCCCCCCCCTAAGGTTCTGAATGATATTTCTATTTTATACAAGGCAATTTCAAACGATCTACCTACCAGGCATCTGGACATTATTACATAACCCCGTACCCCTTTACTTGCAGTTCCCAGAGATTGGATATCGGTGCTTTGGGTATATTCTTAATAATCCCATTCCAAGCATTCCTTAATCACAGCTACTTCAGCCTTCTGGTGCCTTTTGGTCGAGGAAATCCCATTTTTCTTTTTCGGGTTCTTCATGTTGTCATGCCCTGGTGGTGCTTTTGTTTCAATCCATATCAATTATTTCCTGGGTATGCATAACTCTCATTTGTTTATCCATTCGTGACCTTCATTCCTAAATGATCAATTTCCTTCTGCGCCTTCGTATAACTCATCTTACTATTTAATTCGCTATTAATTTTCTTCATTAATATTCCGTACTTTCACGGCAATGTTTTTATTTACCATTTATTTAATTTTATTCATATTATATTCATATCTATTTATTTTCTTCGGTTAATGTAATCTTACACAACCAGTCTTATCTAAGGTATTTTACCCAATATTATCTAACTTAATTATTAAATTTTCGGACATTCTTAAGATTGTTTTCTTTAATCCTTTACATTTTATTACTTTTAATTTTCTATTTGTGGAGGCATAGTTGTACGTTTTGTTAAGTGAGTTCCGTTACAACACATTTTGTTGGTAATTAGTAAGGGTAGTAAGGGTATTGAATTCGTGAGTTTCGTTTCACACTTACCCTGCAGTGGGCCGTTGACACTTAAAGAAATTTATGACCTCTCTCTTTCTCTCTCTTTTATGACAGTGTTGAAAGTGGTTCTCTCCCTCCTTTTTTCGACAACTTTCCCCGGTCATATTACCATTATTTATGTACGCGCTGGGTTTTTTTTGTCGTCTCTTCTTTTCAACCCTCTGACAAATACGTTTTTTGACAGCTTGTGGCGTTTTAATTATTTTCGTTTTCCTGTCCGCGTACTCACATACTGATGTTTTGTTTTCAAGACTTCTAAGACATCTCATCTCCATCGCTTGAAATCTTCCTTTCGTTCTCATACCAATCTTCACAATATTCTTGAATAGTCCAGCAAATTTCATCCTTTTCTTCTTTCGTGCTAACGCAGTTCGCCCTTGATACTCATCAGAACGGTTTTTCATTTTCTTAATCTCAGGTTTGGTTTCAAAATTTTTACGTACTTCCCCAGTCCTACTTCTAATTTTTCTATCAGTACTGGTAATATTAATTGTAGTACTCAATTTGTTCTTTTTAATTCTCTGCTTTTCTTCAGCTTCCGTGTTAGCTAACTCAATTCTCAGGTGGTAACCCTCATACACATTACAATTTGCTTCCAAAGCACGATATGCACTATTTTCATCAGTAAAACGTACATATGCATGGATATTTGTTCTGTCTTTATGAAACTCTTTCTTAATAACAGTACGTCTTTTGGGAAATCGTGGATCAGATACTGCAGCATATCGCAATCTCGTATTTACAACCGTACCAAACTTTCTGAAATATTTGATTATTTTCTTTTTTGTAGTCGTGTTTGGTAAGTTGCTAACAAACACAGTACAAGTGTCTTTATCATCTTCATATCTACCATTAATAATTGTAGAGCTTTCTTTTGACCTTGAAGCGTGTTGTGCAGACAATGCTTTAGTTGTTGAAGATTGATACTCGGTGTCAATTTGATCCATAGTATTTCCATCTAATTTGTTTTCTTCCAATTTTTCTGATTGTTTTTGTAAATCAGTACCCACCTGGTGGTTTTGTCCTTGTAAATCTCTTCTCATTAACTCTATTTCTTTGTCTAATTTCTCAGCGAGTTGTTTACCTATTTCTTCTTTCTGTTTTTTCGTTTCTTCAATTTTTTCGTCTATGTGTTTTCTTGTTTCTTCATGTAATTTTTTCGTTTCTTCTATCTGTCTTATTGTCTCTTCATGTAGTTTTCTTTGTTTTTCATCTCTCTTCCTTTCCGATTCTTCATTTTGTTTTTTCGATTCTTCAAATTGTTGTTTCATCAATGCCATTAACATTTGAAAATTTGCTTCAGATGACTGCGACTGTGATTGCGGTCCCCCGGCCGTAGTTCCTGCACCGGTTGTGGAGCTTTCTTCATTCATTGCGTTTCCGTCCTCAGGCTGCTCATAGCCCATCTGGTTATTGACATCAAACTCATTTGAATTCTCTCCACTAGATGCCATTTTAGCTTGACTTCGGGTTATCATTCAGAGACTTAGAGACCGATATACGACAACAATAATATAGCTTAAGCTACTTACATGTACTTATTTTAAACTTATTGCTAGCCACTGTCTGTCACTGCCCTAGCTTACTATTTTATCAAGCCGTGCGGTGCGGCGCCAATTTAACAATAAATTTTGTTATTATCTATTTAATGTCCCGCGTGTGGACGCCAATTTAACATTAAATTTTGTTATTGTTTGACGTTGTGTGCGTCAATTTTAACATTAATTACTGTTTATTCTCTTTATCTCAGGGTTAAAATAATAAATGCTCATTTCTACTGATAACTCTTAAATTTATTCACATTAGTTTGCTATTACTTGTAAATATTAAGATAGCACAAAATTCTACGTACTCATTAGTACTTGTAAATATATAAAATTAACACATTACCAAAATTTAATACTCATGGCTGAATCGTAAATATCAAACAATAATACATTAATAAAATTGAATACTCATTAAATTGTAACTATCAAATACTCATTAAATTGTAAATATCAACAATAATACATTAATAAAATTAGTTATCCAAACTCAATCTAATGGTTGCATATTAATGATCATTCATCAATTGCGTTTAGTACTTAAGTAACTTATAATGTTTAGCTTCATCTTATAAATTCTTAATATGAATATCTCTTAAGTTGTTACTATAATTTGTAATTACGGATTCATTTAGAACTTGGAAATAAACATTACTCCAAACTGATAAACAATGATAATTTTACTTCTACACAAACTTTAGAATCGATTTATTTAATTCCTTTACGATTACTTTATTGAATTTTATTGTGTGTGGATTCTTTGAGATGACAGACAGTGGATCTAAATTAATTAAGACATGTTTTACTATACTTGGTATTCGAATATCCAATCACTCGGTAGTTGCGGTGATGATTCCCCCATGTCGATCGTTCTAGAATCGTGCAGATAACTCCTCCAGATGATAGATGGCACTGGATGAATTCCACGATGTCACTCACAGACACTTCACTCACCAACTCCACGCATTCGGATTATAATTTATGAATAAAAGTTAGCGTTGTACACCGACATCGTAAATTATTTCAAATCTGAATTATTATTACGCACCTTTGTTGCGGTATGTCTGGTTATTAAGTGTTCATGAATGTAATTTGTGTTGTTAATCGTTCTTACAAGTTATTGTTGTAAAGTGTTTTTATACACTGAAATTACATTATTGTCTGATTACTATTTGTTTCAGTTAGTGTTCACTGGTAGGCTAATAGTGTGACTCTACTTCATAGTTCGTTTGCTTGTAATGACTGTATTAATTTTTGTTATAAGTTCGAAAACTACCTTCTCACAGTGTGTATCGAATTATTCTAAGTTCGATAAAACGCTAATTTCTCCCGTCACGGACTTCACTCCTATCCCGTCCGAAATTTAGTTAGCACTCTTCTCGCGTCCGTATCTCAGCTTGAATTCCTGAGCGCGTTCCTGTCTCCTTCCTATATTTTCCTTACCAAATCTCCCACCAGACTCCTGATTCCAACGACGCCGTGTCCTTATTGGTTTCATGTTTTTCCCTCCAAGTCCAAATACTACCCATCTTTTCAAAGGCGTTCTCTGATAGGGCTTCTGGTTCCCCACCAGATTCTTCCCTTGCTTCGTATTTTGAGGTCGTCGACGTTTCCAGCCAACGCAGCAATAAATTGTATCTGTCGTTTTTTCTAAAGTCTTCAGTGACAACTTTAAGTTTCTCTTCCATTTCATTGTTTCTCAACTTCGTCGCTCTGCCGTTATTATCTATTGTTGTTCAAGGGCCTCGCCTACCCTTCTTTGAAAGTTGGTTTTTTCTTTTAGTTGCCAGGCAACACCCCATCCTTGAGTTTGGACGTACTCTCTGCGCTTTCGTTTCCAAGTAAGGTCAAAACCCTGTCATCGACCGCTGGAGTCCTTCAAATCAATCCACCCTTCGTCGCTTTCTCCTGACAGCTGGCGTACACATGTATGCTTGACCATCGTTAAGCCTTTTCTCCTTTAATGGCTCTGTACACATTGTATGTAGTTTTCTATGGAATCAATGTGTTTTCACAAAAAACTGGTGTTCTACGTACCCGGAGCAGTGAACTCTGTTAACAGGGTACGCGTCGCAGCTGTCTACGAAATTTATGACCTGTCCGTCACTACAGCTTGCTTGCTCGTTCCCCTTTTCTCCCTTACAAAATATGTTTTCCACACATACACCCTTCGTTATTGCTTTCAGCGACATTCCTTACTGCAAATTATAAAATAAAACTTTTCGAAATTTTTTGTGTGTGTTATATTGTCCCCAAATTTTGTCAGTTTGGATGGACTCTGTACATCCAAAATTGATCCAAAATTTTTGCGCCCTTTCAGTAAGGTTTAAATGCCAAAATCTGCTTTCCAATATGTGTACTTTGTGTTGCCTTGTAGTGGCTCGTTCTTCATTGGACCTAGTATAGTGTTGTTTACATTTACTCGTTGACCTATATTCTCAGCGTAACAGAAAAAGGTTCGTTACATAATGGTAAACACACCCCAGCCCCCTAAAGTACTTTCGCTTTCAACATCCTAAATGAATCCGTTTTTCTTTCACTCTAATTAACATGTTATTATATTTACAAATTTATATTTAGTCAAAATCTTAAACTAAATTTGTAATTCTCCTTAACTATTCTTCATATAATATTTCAATATCTACAAAATTCAATTTCATAAATTATTCGATACTGGTATTAATATTTCTTGCCTTTAGGATTACTTTTCTTTGTATCCTTTAATACATCTAAATTTTTATGTCACAACTTACTAAAATATGCATCAATATCTCCAAATTAATTGGCTTTAAAAAAAACTTACCACATATATATAGAATTCTTAGTGACCATCATACTTTCTATCATCACTAAATTATAAACAGCACATTGGTATTAATAATAATAATACGTATTTCTATATCCTAATTCACTATAGTGTTCTAACCTATTTTATTATTACTGTCTCTGGTTAGTCCATATTTTCTGATATCTCGCTAGCATTTTCACTAAAAAAAACATTTTTTCTTTTCTATTTACTAACATTTTGGAACACAATTATATTATACAATTTTATACTAAGCTTGTAAGTTGTCCTTACTTAAACATGATCTTAAATACATACAACTTAAATATTTCTCTCACAATTCTATTAATTGTCTTCACATATATATCATTTAAACATTTACCCTTCTATCTTCTTCACTCTTATTGACATCTATTATCATTAATTTTTTATTCATAATCATTAACACGACATTTATTGACTATGACAACTAATCATTAAAATATAATTCATTTTATACACTTGCTTTCTTATTTCTATTTTCTTTTATCTCGTGTTACTACTAAGACATTTCATTAATTGTTCTAGCAAATTATAATAATTCTTTTACATTTTTGCTAGGCCCCCCCCCTAAGCTTCTGAATGATATTTCTATTTTATACAAGGCAATTTCAAACGATCTACCTACCAGGCATCTGGACATTATTACATAACCCCGTACCCCTTTACTTGCAGTTCCCAGAGATTGGATATCGGTGCTTTGGGTATATTCTTAATAATCCCATTCCAAGCATTCCTTAATCACAGCTACTTCAGCCTTCTGGTGCCTTTTGGTCGAGGAAATCCCATTTTTCTTTTTCGGGTTCTTCATGTTGTCATGCCCTGGTGGTGCTTTTGTTTCAATCCATATCAATTATTTCCTGGGTATGCATAACTCTCATTTGTTTATCCATTCGTGACCTTCATTCCTAAATGATCAATTTCCTTCTGCGCCTTCGTATAACTCATCTTACTATTTAATTCGCTATTAATTTTCTTCATTAATATTCCGTACTTTCACGGCAATGTTTTTATTTACCATTTATTTAATTTTATTCATATTATATTCATATCTATTTATTTTCTTCGGTTAATGTAATCTTACACAACCAGTCTTATCTAAGGTATTTTACCCAATATTATCTAACTTAATTATTAAATTTTCGGACATTCTTAAGATTGTTTTCTTTAATCCTTTACATTTTATTACTTTTAATTTTCTATTTGTGGAGGCATAGTTGTACGTTTTGTTAAGTGAGTTCCGTTACAACACATTTTGTTGGTAATTAGTAAGGGTAGTAAGGGTATTGAATTCGTGAGTTTCGTTTCACACTTACCCTGCAGTGGGCCGTTGACACTTAAAGAAATTTATGACCTCTCTCTTTCTCTCTCTTTTATGACAGTGTTGAAAGTGGTTCTCTCCCTCCTTTTTTCGACAACTTTCCCCGGTCATATTACCATTATTTATGTACGCGCTGGGTTTTTTTTGTCGTCTCTTCTTTTCAACCCTCTGACAAATACGTTTTTTGACAGCTTGTGGCGTTTTAATTATTTTCGTTTTCCTGTCCGCGTACTCACATACTGATGTTTTGTTTTCAAGACTTCTAAGACATCTCATCTCCATCGCTTGAAATCTTCCTTTCGTTCTCATACCAATCTTCACAATATTCTTGAATAGTCCAGCAAATTTCATCCTTTTCTTCTTTCGTGCTAACGCAGTTCGCCCTTGATACTCATCAGAACGGTTTTTCATTTTCTTAATCTCAGGTTTGGTTTCAAAATTTTTACGTACTTCCCCAGTCCTACTTCTAATTTTTCTATCAGTACTGGTAATATTAATTGTAGTACTCAATTTGTTCTTTTTAATTCTCTGCTTTTCTTCAGCTTCCGTGTTAGCTAACTCAATTCTCAGGTGGTAACCCTCATACACATTACAATTTGCTTCCAAAGCACGATATGCACTATTTTCATCAGTAAAACGTACATATGCATGGATATTTGTTCTGTCTTTATGAAACTCTTTCTTAATAACAGTACGTCTTTTGGGAAATCGTGGATCAGATACTGCAGCATATCGCAATCTCGTATTTACAACCGTACCAAACTTTCTGAAATATTTGATTATTTTCTTTTTTGTAGTTGTGTTTGGTAAGTTGCTAACAAACACAGTAAAAGTGTCTTTATCATCTTCATATCTACCATTAATAATTGTAGAGCTTTCTTTTGACCTTGAAGCGTGTTGTGCAGACAATGCTTTAGTTGTTGAAGATTGATACTCGGTGTCAATTTGATCCATAGTATTTCCATCTAATTTGTTTTCTTCCAATTTTTCTGATTGTTTTTGTAAATCAGTACCCACCTGGTGGTTTTGTCCTTGTAAATCTCTTCTCATTAACTCTATTTCTTTGTCTAATTTCTCAGCGAGTTGTTTACCTATTTCTTCTTTCTGTTTTTTCGTTTCTTCAATTTTTTCGTCTATGTGTTTTCTTGTTTCTTCATGTAATTTTTTCGTTTCTTCTATCTGTCTTATTGTCTCTTCATGTAGTTTTCTTTGTTTTTCATCTCTCTTCCTTTCCGATTCTTCATTTTGTTTTTTCGATTCTTCAAATTGTTGTTTCATCAATGCCATTAACATTTGAAAATTTGCTTCAGATGACTGCGACTGTGATTGCGGTCCCCCGGCCGTAGTTCCTGCACCGGTTGTGGAGCTTTCTTCATTCATTGCGTTTCCGTCCTCAGGCTGCTCATAGCCCATCTGGTTATTGACATCAAACTCATTTGAATTCTCTCCACTAGATGCCATTTTAGCTTGACTTCGGGTTATCATTCAGAGACTTAGAGACCGATATACGACAACAATAATATAGCTTAAGCTACTTACATGTACTTATTTTAAACTTATTGCTAGCCACTGTCTGTCACTGCCCTAGCTTACTATTTTATCAAGCCGTGCGGTGCGGCGCCAATTTAACAATAAATTTTGTTATTATCTATTTAATGTCCCGCGTGTGGACGCCAATTTAACATTAAATTTTGTTATTGTTTGACGTTGTGTGCGTCAATTTTAACATTAATTACTGTTTATTCTCTTTATCTCAGGGTTAAAATAATAAATGCTCATTTCTACTGATAACTCTTAAATTTATTCACATTAGTTTGCTATTACTTGTAAATATTAAGATAGCACAAAATTCTACGTACTCATTAGTACTTGTAAATATATAAAATTAACACATTACCAAAATTTAATACTCATGGCTGAATCGTAAATATCAAACAATAATACATTAATAAAATTGAATACTCATTAAATTGTAACTATCAAATACTCATTAAATTGTAAATATCAACAATAATACATTAATAAAATTAGTTATCCAAACTCAATCTAATGGTTGCATATTAATGATCATTCATCAATTGCGTTTAGTACTTAAGTAACTTATAATGTTTAGCTTCATCTTATAAATTCTTAATATGAATATCTCTTAAGTTGTTACTATAATTTGTAATTACGGATTCATTTAGAACTTGGAAATAAACATTACTCCAAACTGATAAACAATGATAATTTTACTTCTACACAAACTTTAGAATCGATTTATTTAATTCCTTTACGATTACTTTATTGAATTTTATTGTGTGTGGATTCTTTGAGATGACAGACAGTGGATCTAAATTAATTAAGACATGTTTTACTATACTTGGTATTCGAATATCCAATCACTCGGTAGTTGCGGTGATGATTCCCCCATGTCGATCGTTCTAGAATCGTGCAGATAACTCCTCCAGATGATAGATGGCACTGGATGAATTCCACGATGTCACTCACAGACACTTCACTCACCAACTCCACGCATTCGGATTATAATTTATGAATAAAAGTTAGCGTTGTACACCGACATCGTAAATTATTTCAAATCTGAATTATTATTACGCACCTTTGTTGCGGTATGTCTGGTTATTAAGTGTTCATGAATGTAATTTGTGTTGTTAATCGTTCTTACAAGTTATTGTTGTAAAGTGTTTTTATACACTGAAATTACATTATTGTCTGATTACTATTTGTTTCAGTTAGTGTTCACTGGTAGGCTAATAGTGTGACTCTACTTCATAGTTCGTTTGCTTGTAATGACTGTATTAATTTTTGTTATAAGTTCGAAAACTACCTTCTCACAGTGTGTATCGAATTATTCTAAGTTCGATAAAACGCTAATTTCTCCCGTCACGGACTTCACTCCTCTCCCGTCCGAAATTTAGTTAGCACTCTTCTCGCGTCCGTATCTCAGCTTGAACTCCTGAGCGCGTCCTGTCTCCTTCCTATATTTTCCTTACCAAATCTCCCACCAGACTCCTGATTCCAACGACGCCGTGTCCTTATTGGTTTCATGTTTTTCCCTCCAAGTCCAAATACTACCCATCTTTTCAAAGGCGTTCTCTGATAGGGCTTCTGGTTCCCCACCAGATTCTTCCCTTGCTTCGTATTTTGAGGTCGTCGACGTTTCCAGCCAACGCAGCAATAAATTGTATCTGTCGTTTTTTCTAAAGTCTTCAGTGACAACTTTAAGTTTCTCTTCCATTTCATTGTTTCTCAACTTCGTCGCTCTGCCGTTATTATCTATTGTTGTTCAAGGGCCTCGCCTACCCTTCTTTGAAAGTTGGTTTTTTCTTTTAGTTGCCAGGCAACACCCCATCCTTGAGTTTGGACGTACTCTCTGCGCTTTCGTTTCCAAGTAAGGTCAAAACCCTGTCATCGACCGCTGGAGTCCTTCAAATCAATCCACCCTTCGTCGCTTTCTCCTGACAGCTGGCGTACACATGTATGCTTGACCATCGTTAAGCCTTTTCTCCTTTAATGGCTCTGTACACATTGTATGTAGTTTTCTATGGAATCAATGTGTTTTCACAAAAAACTGGTGTTCTACGTACCCGGAGCAGTGAACTCTGTTAACAGGGTACGCGTCGCAGCTGTCTACGAAATTTATGACCTGTCCGTCACTACAGCTTGCTTGCTCGTTCCCCTTTTCTCCCTTACAAAATATGTTTTCCACACATACACCCTTCGTTATTGCTTTCAGCGACATTCCTTACTGCAAATTATAAAATAAAACTTTTCGAAATTTTTTTTGTGTGTTATATTGTGTTAATTAATTATGTTTTGTATTCGCTACAATAATAACTTTCCTTATTAATAATATTATTATACATATGTGTATTATGTTCATCTTCTTTGTCTTCTTCTTCTACCGGGGACTAAGCGAATCACCTGTCCCGATCCCAAAGAATATATATATTTCACCAACGCTTTCTCGATCTTCCTATACTTTTCCCATCATGCTTGTATTGACAAACTTCTTTAGGCAACCTGCCATCTGGCATCCTATTCACATGAGCAGTCTTTACTCTCTGCAATACGATCTTGGATACTAAAGATTTTTGCTACAGTACTGTGGGAACCGGTGAGCCTATGAACTTTTCAATCGTAAACATTGAAGATGATCTCCAATGGTGGGGCCAACACGTCTGTTCTAATTAACAACATTGGACCACGACCTAAGAACCCGGCAGTGAGTAACAGCTTTAACAGGTCAGTGAAGAAATTCGACACTTGGAAATTCGCAGTCACAAAGTTAAGTTTTTTACACTTAGAAAGTCACACTTAAAGAAAGTCAGATCTATCTTCAGGTATTACTCAGGCAGTCGCAGTCATACTTAAAAGTTACAGTCCTACTCAAATAGGTCACTCAGTATATTATTTGCTAAATTAATTATTTGTTGATACCCAGTGAATACCAAGAGCATAGTGAATAGAAGAGAAAGTGAGATCACTTAGCTAGTTACTGTGGTTTGCTAGCATCAGTGTACTTGAGCGTGAAGCACGCAGATAAGTTTTAATACAAACCCAATTCTGTATTAAATAATACTTATTTGAAACTGTCGTGAAATGTTTTTACATATTGTAACAATTAAAATTATATTTACGATACACTGCAATGCGTGCAAATACAAAAGTATATAAGATTTAAACAATGTTTCTGCTTGTTGTCAGATTTAACAGTTATTTCTGCTGACCCTAGGATGTCAGCAGTTCGAAACCTTCGAAAATTTCCGAGAGGATTTAGCCGATTTTGTACTGGTAATTTCTCTACTTATTTTCTTTGTACGGAAAAAGAATCGGCACTTGATATATTAGAAAATTAGTTGCCTACAATGTCTAGTGTGTGTTCACGGCAACATCCTACGCTGTCCGTTGCGGGAACATTAATTTCTTTGATTTCGTCCAAACATTTATAAAAAATATCCCCCCACATACTGTTTGGTAAACTAAGTTTTATTGTTAACAGTTGTTTCTGCTTGCAACAGTATATACTAAACACCGTTTGAAGGGTGCTTTAAATGCGATGTTTCTTCGGTAGTTCCGTAATCTTTTATTTTTGTCCACACAGCAGAAGGTAGATTAGGAGGACGATCGTTCCTCAGTGTAACAGCACAGTCACCACAGTCGGTAATTCCAGATGGTTTTCTCACTATGTACCCTGCCAAATGATACACGAGACATTCTTTCGGAGCACTAGTTTTAAACTCAGGTAGTTCCTCTGCCCAATCGTAACATTCCGAGTCCTTTAAAACTTCCTTCTCCTTAATGAGCAACTGCATTGATTTCTTGAGAGCTTTGTTTTCATTTTATACCTCCTTACACATTTCACGGATTTGATTTACAAAAGAAGTGAGTGGAGATTCACGTTTCGGTTCACAGTTTGCTCCTTTTGCCAACGTAAGTTTAAGTGGAACTATACAGACTGCAACATATGGAGATGTAGAAAGTCAACTGTAGATGGATGGTCATAGCATGACAAAGAGCGGACCATCCCGAAATGGGATTTTAGAGGATGCTGATTGAATTTAGCAGTAAGTACATATTTAAATTTCTTGCTCCACAGATATTCGGATGCCTCCAGAGTACTTTTTAGAGTAACACTGAGTAACCCTAAAATGTACTTGACAGATATAAGATTTATGTGTAAGACATTTGTCCTTCCTGGGAATTGCCATCAGCCACTTTGCAAACTGATCTTCGTCCCTGGGAGGTCTAAAGAAACGATTTCCTTTGTAGGAGTTTTTACCATATCCATTCTCACATCCAGGCACAAAACAGGACGGCATTTCTATTAGGACAGCACGGTATTTTAACGCACACCTTCTATATAACTGCACTAATACATAACGTTTTTACACGCACTGTTAACTGAAACTAAAAACTACCCGTATATGAAAAATAACACACAAATCGTTACTGTAACCATTCATACATTCTGAGCATTTTTACTATATATTATCAGACGTTTATTACTCAGAATGTTGTAAATCACTCAAACCTATAATTAATTGCAACTGAACACGATGTAAGTTATAAGACGCACAAACACATAAAACACAGCTCTTTTTTACCCATTCATGGGTAAGTGAGTGATCTCACTTTCTCTTCTATTCGCTTATTTAGAAAAGTTTTTACAAATATATATGTGCAAATTTAATTTATTAAGTTTTAAGTCATCGTTAATATCCAGCCCTACACAATTTTTTAGACTTCGTTAATAAATAAATATTAACTGTCACTCAAATTGTTAGTTTATTGTGGTTATTATGTAATATGAATTATATACGTATCAAGAATAAACTTTCTTGATTGGTAAGCATAATCAGTTTGAATACTTTGACCAACACATTACCAGTTTTTGATTGGTACCCGCACAAAAATGTCTTGTATCCGTTAGGAAAAGATATGATTGTATCTTACGCTGTCAAATACTACCAACGCAATACACGTAAATCGGATTATAAGTGAACTTTTTATGAAACCATTATAAGTGAACCGTTTTATGAAAGAAGATTAAGAGGACTATGATTAAATGACCTAACCGTAATGAATCTTGGTACATGGTGCCCTTTAGTGGATGGTGCCTGACTTCGGACAATTTTCTAAAATATTAAGTTACTTATAGGCCACATGAATTAGCCATTTTTATGACTAATTAGGACAGAATAGAATTAAAAATGTTATTGGTGTAATACATTAAAAATCGATATGGAGAACCATACATGACTTCCATGTCCTAAAATTTATATTTAAAATCATTTAAATATTAATTAAATAAGTGGATGCTTGAGTTCTGAAAAAATTACGTATCAGCTAAAATAGTACCACCATGTCAGGTGGATTAAGACTATCCTCAACCTTCGTGAGGAAGGACTGTACTTTTGGACAAAATGTCTGTAGGTCGAACGAATATTATGACCTTCTTTTCAGGATACTTTATTTACCAAAATTAAACACTTTACTTTTGTTAAAACGTAAAACGTTGCAGGTGAACTACCCCTTTCCCTTAACCGACCTTCACCAAAAACAATAGGCCTTGAGTCCTCTACAATTCAGGACTGTATGCAAAAAATTATTTGATTCTGTTTGAATTTGCGGCTATTATCGTTTGCCATAGAAAAAATTCTACACGCTGACACACACAGACACTTTTTGAAAAATGACTTTTACTTCTTTTCATGTTTTGATGGTAGTACAATCAGAATCTGCCGTTATCTCGAACACGATTTTTTCGCCATGACCGTACTTATGGAACATGGAAGTAAAAATTATATTTTGTAGCGAGTACAAAACGTTGTGGACTAAGTTCGTGGTATAACACGCTCAAATTCGAGTGTAAAACAGTGTGAACAACTATTTATCCAAAGTATCTTCAAAACTGTGTATTTTTACCAAATTT
Organism: Magicicada septendecula; assembly: GCA_034769895.1. Lineage (NCBI taxonomy): Eukaryota > Metazoa > Arthropoda > Insecta > Hemiptera > Cicadidae > Magicicada > Magicicada septendecula. The sequence continues at coordinate 142,412,088 of CM068375.1, read as the reverse complement.
GTCAAGAATACGGATTCAATGTGAACTGACGGGTAACAATTTATTGGTTGCAGGTTTTATTTGCATAAATATTACCCGAGATAGAATTTTATTAAAATAGAGCAATTTTTCTAATTTCTTTCAACCCTTATATTTTACATTGACACACACACAATCTAAGAAATTCACAAAAAATTCTATACAAGATTGTTCATAAAAAATACATTACACATAAAAAAGGATTATACAGTTCTCTCGAAAAAAAGATCTTTCGTATCCATGTATGATTAAAATTGGACATGCTATGGCCAAAATACTGATAATGTTAATAATATTGATATACGTCATTTTGAAATAACGTTACCTGTAGTTATATTAAATGCGAATATTTAAATATAAAATAAAATATGAGGATTGTATAATATATACCACAAAATTTTAAATGGAAGTGTAAAACAAATGTTATATACTTGACATTTACTTTACTGTGATTGTATAAAAAAAGATCAATAATATGTTGTTTAAACCTCTTAATGAGGAAAGACATTTTTGTTTAAATTAGTTATCGTTTTAATATTTTTCTTCTGTTCCAGAAGAAATAACCTCGTCTGCCACTACAAAATTTAGACAGAAACCGGCTAATGGACGTATTTGCGTCAATAGTAATGATTTTGCCGCAAAACCATTATTTTTCAGAAACCTTTATCTCGGTAATTTTTTTTATTTTACGTAGCACCGCTCAAAACGATTACAAATTACCTTAAATTTAAATTCGAGTGCTTAATAAATTTTGGTAAATTAAATATTTTCAATATATTTAAAAACGTCTTTTAAACCTTTCAACTCCTATTTTTAGAGTGTTGACCCAAGAATTTATTGTGTAACATTTAGTAGATGTTAAAGTACGCTTTTTTAAATATATTCCAACAATAACATTTTCTACTCTATATTTTCCAATTCTTCCATAATTTACTTGGACTGTAATTTCCATTTTTACACGCTGAAAACCAAACGCACACACACACACACACACACACACATTGTTCACATAAAATCTAAAGAATTTTTCACTTGAATCAACATCCGCAGCAGTTTTAATAGTCCGTCACTGACAACTAATTTTGAGTGTTCAGAGGTGTGCTCCTATCTTAAAAACCTTTCTTTATAAACACATTGAAAGTAGGTAATAAAATCCTACTTTTGTTAATATATAATTTTTATTTTGAATTTGCATAGTACGAGTTGAGACCCTCAAAAAATAGAGAAGCTTTGAGACAAAAAAGTAACTTACTCATTTTTTTGCCAAGTTTTATTGTCTGTAATTTTGTTAGAAATTATCGTACAGTGAATTAAATAAACAAATAAATGAAAAACCATTTTACTAGCTACAATTAAGGCATCATAATTATTGTTTTAAAAGCATCGTTTCCAAGGTATTGCGAGAAGACGACTAAATATTTTACAAAACGTTTATAATTTTGTGAAAATAGGAGACTTTCAAATATGAAATGCGATAACTGTGGAAATGGGATACCAGGAAATCTTTCACCGGATCCTACACCTAAAGCATCCGGTTTATTTGATATATTTAGATGACAAATTTTCTAAGTATGAACTACAATACCTATTTTTGCAACAAGTTTTAAATTTTAACATTTCTTTCCTGGATTTTTCGATTTTATTCAAATAGCTTTCTGTCAAGCTATTGTTAAACTAAATCGATGCCTTAGGTTGCATTTGAAAAATAAGGTGTTTGGACAATTAACAGGTAGATACATAACTGGTTAGAAAAATAATTAAAAATAACATCATAATATAATTTCATAAATATGAATTAAAAAATTTATGTTTAAAAAACAGAGGTATATACAATATCAACTCTCATTAGAAAAAGTATGTGTTTTGATAAATTATTATGATAAACGTTAAATATGCCATATTAAAAAAATCGGTATGAAGAACCATACATGACTTCCATCTCCTAAAATGTATATTTAAAATCATTTAAATATTTATTAAATAAGTGGATGCTTGAGTTCTGAAGAAATTACGTATCAGCTAAAATGGTACCACCATGTCAGGTGGATTAAGACTATCCTCAACCTTCGTGAGGAAGGACTGTACTTTTGGATAAAATGTCTGTAGGTCGAACGAAGAGGTAGCTGCTGCGATCTGATTCCTGTAATGAAATTGGACTCTCGCTGCGAGGTGCCGAGGGATGTCTATAGTGTTATCAAAGTCTTTCCTGTCAATACTATACTAGTCATTTTTTTTTTTTTAAATCGAGTCTTGATTTCTTTCTTTCCATTTGTCTTCTGATTTCCTTAACGACTATTCTGTTCACCCGTATAATTATAAATTTCTTCCTTAATACGTTTGTGTCTCCTGTTTAACACCCACCATTCTGATCCATGTCATAACACTATATTCCACACAGGCTAGTAAATACCTAGCCATCAGGGAGGTCAAAATATTTTCCAAAGGAGAAAAATATTTATATATTTTTCATATACACACACATGCACATATTAGTTTATAATTCTCATATCATAATAGAAATAAGTACACAGATTGTATTAATTGCTTTAATACAACAACACTGCCCTGCGATCTACAGGAAGCAAATCGATGTCCACCTTTTCGGCTTGCACGCGTTGTGTTGGTGTGGGTTTCGGCACTTTCCATTTAAAAAGTGTGCAAACATAATAAAATAAACATGAGTGAGGCCAGAAATAACACGAATTTTGTATGTGTGTGTGTGTGTCCTGCCGGCCTTTTTATTGCGGTAATCACAATAATAAACCTTTGGAAAAATAAAAACATTACATAATTGAGATATGCTTGCCTGCCAGGAACGATATATTTTCACTCATAAGTGATTTAAATTAAAATGAAAAATATAGAATTTTGTTAAAGTGAAATGAAATGTTTCCATAGAAACTACTTCTTTGTTATCAATAACGTAGTACACATATAAAACTTATAAAAATTTACCTCCTCCATCAACTACCATTTTAATTTATAAATATCGGTATGGAGAACCATGCATTACTCCCATATTCTAAGATTTATATTTAAAATCATTTTCGAAATGAAATATTACCATAGAAACTACTTCTTTCTACTTACTGCTTCAGCCTTAACCACAGTACTGTGGTCACTAACGTATACCACCTCACGTTATCGCACTCGATTTTCACTGATGATGGAAGTCGATGGCATTGCCGAAACGTCTGGTTTTGTAGAAAACATTGGACTATGGCCAAATATCCCGGGAAGGAATTTTAACAAAAACTACTTCTTTGTTGCCGATAACGTTGTACACACATATATATATATATATATATATATATATATAAAATATGCATAAAATTAATGGCTTGTATAAGTTAATGATTGATCTCCATTAAGTAGTGCTCAAGTTTCCAAAGTTTTAATATTATGATGTCCGTAAATAAAACATCAGAGCAGGTTTAGTGTGTATGAGGGTACACCGTGGACAAAAATTTTCAACATTTCCTATTGAGCGTTGCTTAGAATAAAGCTGCGAATCTACAGTGTACGTTTCACAGAACAAACACGCGGAAAAGAAGGAGCTCTCCGAAGTCACTCATGGACCCTCAGCATCTTGCAGAGGGTTCATTCCCTAAAGACGAAAAGTCTGTCTATGAATCGTTCCTCTGTAAACACGTGCAGTTACACTGCCCAGCGATCCAAAGGAAGCAAATCGCTATCCACGCTGGACACTTTTTCGGCTTGCACGCGTTATGTTGGTATGGGTTTCAGCACTTTCCATTTAAAAAGCGTGCAAATGTAAGAAAATAAACATGAATGAGGCCAGAAATAACGCGAATTTTGTGTGTGTGTGTGTGTGTGTGTGTGTGTGTGTGTGTCTTCCCTGCCTTTTTATTGCTGTAGTCATAACAATAAAATGGAAACGTAAACATTACATAACTGAGATATGCTTGCCTGCCACGAACGATATATTTTCTCTCATACATGATTTACGTTAAAATGGAAAAATTATAATTTTATTGCCTGCCAACAAAATTATTATATTTTTAACAATCACCATTGTTTGAAAAAGTTTAAATGAAAATTCAAGTACTTTACTGTTGTTAAAACCTAAAATGTTGCGGGTAAACTACCCCTTCCCCTTAACCGATCTTCACCAAAATCAAAAGGCCTTGAGTTCTCTACAATTCAGTGAGGTATGCAAAAAATTATTTGATTCTGTTTGAATTTGCGGCTGTTATCGTTTGCCATAGAAAATACCCTTGTTAAAACATAAAACGTTGCAGGTAAACTACCGCTTTCCCTTAACCGATCTTCACCAAAACCAATAGGTCGTGAGTACTCTACAAATCAGGACTGTATGCAAAAAATTATTTGATTCTGTTTGAATTTGCCATAGAAAAAAAATCTACAGACAGACACACACACACACACAGACAGACAGACAGACAGACATACACACAGACACTTTTCGAAAAACGACTTTTTTCATGTTTTGAGTGTAGTACAATCAGAATCTGCAATAATCTCGAACACGATTTTTTTTTGCCATCACCATACTTCTATTTCCTTAAGGAATATGGAAGTAAAAAAATTACCCCCTCCCCCTTCAACTACCCTTTTCATTTATACATATTTCATCTACCTTTCTATAGTGGATTATTATGACCTTCTTTTCAGGATACTTTATTTATAAAAATTAAACACTTTACTCTTGTTAAAACGTAAAACGTTCCAGGTAAACTACCCCTTTCCCTTAACTGATCTTCACCAAAGACAATAGACCTTGAGTCCTCTACAATTCAGGGCTGTATGCAAATAATTATTTTATTCTGTTTAACTTTGCGGCAGTTATCGTTTGCTATAGAAAAAATTCTACACACTGACACACACACACAGACACTTTTCGAAAATATCGGTATGGAGAACCATGCATTACTCCCATATTCTAAGATTTATATTTAAAATCATTTTCGAAATGAAATATTACCATAGAAACTACTTCTTTCTACTTACTGCTTCAGCCTTAACCACAGTACTGTGGTCACTAACGTATACCACCTCACGTTATCGCACTCGATTTTCACTGATGATGGAAGTCGATGGCATTGCCGAAACGTCTGGTTTTGTAGAAAACATTGGACTATGGCCAAATATCCCGGGAAGGAATTTTAACAAAAACTACTTCTTTGTTGCCGATAACGTTGTACACACATATATATATATATATATATATATATATAAAATATGCATAAAATTAATGGCTTGTATAAGTTAATGATTGATCTCCATTAAGTAGTGCTCAAGTTTCCAAAGTTTTAATATTATGATGTCCGTAAATAAAACATCAGAGCAGGTTTAGTGTGTATGAGGGTACACCGTGGACAAAAATTTTCAACATTTCCTATTGAGCGTTGCTTAGAATAAAGCTGCGAATCTACAGTGTACGTTTCACAGAACAAACACGCGGAAAAGAAGGAGCTCTCCGAAGTCACTCATGGACCCTCAGCATCTTGCAGAGGGTTCATTCCCTAAAGACGAAAAGTCTGTCTATGAATCGTTCCTCTGTAAACACGTGCAGTTACACTGCCCAGCGATCCAAAGGAAGCAAATCGCTATCCACGCTGGACACTTTTTCGGCTTGCACGCGTTATGTTGGTATGGGTTTCAGCACTTTCCATTTAAAAAGCGTGCAAATGTAAGAAAATAAACATGAATGAGGCCAGAAATAACGCGAATTTTGTGTGTGTGTGTGTGTGTGTGTGTGTGTGTGTGTCTTCCCTGCCTTTTTATTGCTGTAGTCATAACAATAAAATGGAAACGTAAACATTACATAACTGAGATATGCTTGCCTGCCACGAACGATATATTTTCTCTCATACATGATTTACGTTAAAATGGAAAAATTATAATTTTATTGCCTGCCAACAAAATTATTATATTTTTAACAATCACCATTGTTTGAAAAAGTTTAAATGAAAATTCAAGTACTTTACTGTTGTTAAAACCTAAAATGTTGCGGGTAAACTACCCCTTCCCCTTAACCGATCTTCACCAAAATCAAAAGGCCTTGAGTTCTCTACAATTCAGTGAGGTATGCAAAAAATTATTTGATTCTGTTTGAATTTGCGGCTGTTATCGTTTGCCATAGAAAATACCCTTGTTAAAACATAAAACGTTGCAGGTAAACTACCGCTTTCCCTTAACCGATCTTCACCAAAACCAATAGGTCGTGAGTACTCTACAAATCAGGACTGTATGCAAAAAATTATTTGATTCTGTTTGAATTTGCCATAGAAAAAAAATCTACAGACAGACACACACACACACACAGACAGACAGACAGACAGACATACACACAGACACTTTTCGAAAAACGACTTTTTTCATGTTTTGAGTGTAGTACAATCAGAATCTGCAATAATCTCGAACACGATTTTTTTTTGCCATCACCATACTTCTATTTCCTTAAGGAATATGGAAGTAAAAAAATTACCCCCTCCCCCTTCAACTACCCTTTTCATTTATACATATTTCATCTACCTTTCTATAGTGGATTATTATGACCTTCTTTTCAGGATACTTTATTTATAAAAATTAAACACTTTACTCTTGTTAAAACGTAAAACGTTCCAGGTAAACTACCCCTTTCCCTTAACTGATCTTCACCAAAGACAATAGACCTTGAGTCCTCTACAATTCAGGGCTGTATGCAAATAATTATTTTATTCTGTTTAACTTTGCGGCAGTTATCGTTTGCTATAGAAAAAATTCTACACACTGACACACACACACAGACACTTTTCGAAAATATCGGTATGGAGAACCATACATGACTTCCATATTCTAAGATTTATATTTAAAATCATTTTCGAAATGAAATATTACCATAGAAACTACTTCTTTCTACTTACTGCTTCAGCCTTAACCACAGTACTGTGGTCACTAACGTATACCACCTCACGTTATCGCACTCGATTTTCACTGATGATGGAAGTCGATGGCATTGCCGAAACGTCTGGTTTTGTAGAAAACATTGGACTACGGCCAAATATCCCGGGAAGGAATTTTAACAAAAAATACTTCTTTGTTGCCGATAACGTTGTACACATATGTATAAAATATATGCATAAAATTAATGGCTTGTATAAGTTAATGATTGATCTCCATTAAGTAGTGCTCAAGTTTCCAAAGTTTTAATATTATGATGTCCGTTATTAAAACATCAGAGCAGGTTTAGTGTGAATGAGGGTACACTGTGGACAAAAATTTTCAACATTTCCTATTGAGCGTTGCTTAGAGTAAAGCTGCGAATCTACAGTGTATGTTTCACAGAACAAACACGCGAAAAAGAAGGAGCGCTCCGAAGTCACTCATGGACCCTCAGCATCTTGCAGAGGGTTCATTCCCTAAAGACGAAAAGTCTGTCTATGAATCGTTCCTCTGTAAACACGTGCAGTTACATTGCCCAGCGATCCACAGGAAGCAAATTGATGTCCATTTTTTCGGCTTGCACGCGTTATGTCGGTGTGGGTTTCGGCACTTTCCATTTAAAAAGCGTGCAAATGTAAGAAAATAAACATGAGTGAGGCCAGAAATAACGTGAATTGTATGTGTATGTGTGTGTGTGTCTTACCTGCCTTTTTATTGCTGTAGGCATAATAATAAAATGGAAACGTAAACATTACATAACTGAGATATGCTTACCTGCCACGAAAGATATATTGTTTTATACATGGAGGAGTTCAGTGACATACACACGTACAGAAGAATTATATATATAATTCATACATAATTTACATTAAAATGAAAAAATTATAATTTTATTGCCTGGCAACAAAATTATTTTATTTTTAACAATTACCATTGTTTCAAAAAGTTTAAATGAATTTTCAAGTACTTTACTGTTGTTAAAACGTAAAACGTTGCAGGTAAACTACCCCTTCCCCTTAACCGATCTTCACCAAAATCGAAAGTCCTTGAGACCTCTACAATTCAGGGACATATGCAAAACATTATTTGATTCTGTTTGAATTTCCGGCTGTTATCGTTTGCCATAGAAAATACGCTTGATAAAAAAACGTTGCAGGTAAACTACCCCTTCCCCTTAACCGATCTTCACCAAAAACAATAGGTCTTGAGTACTCTACAAATCAGGGCTGTAACAAAAAATTATTTGATTCTGTTTGAATTTGCGGCTGTTATCGTTTGCCATAGAAAATACCCTTGTTAAAAAAACGTTGCTGGTAAACTACCCCTTCCCCTTAACCGATCTTCACCAAAAACAATAGGTCTTGAGAACTCTACAATTTAGGGCTGTATGCAAATAATCTTTTGATTCTGTTTGAATTTGCGGCAGTTATCGTTTGCCATAGAAAAAATCTACAGACAGACACATAGACACACAGACAGACACACAGACACACACCCAGACACTTTTCGAAAAACGACTTTTTTCATGTTTTGAGTGTAGTACAATCAGAATCTGCAATAATCTCGAACACGATTTTTTTTTTTCCATCACCATACTTCCATTTCCTTAAGGAATATGGAAGTAAAATGACTTTTTTTCATGTTTTGATGGTAGTACAATCAGAATCTGCCGTTATCTCGAACACGATTTTTTTCGCCATGACCATACAGTACTTCCATTTCTTTATGGAACATGGATGTAAAATCATGTTTTTATTGATGTTATTTTATTATTTTTCGTGTATGTGGTAGGTGCCATCGAAAAGAAAATTATATATATCATCAGCTATGTATAAAGAAGTTTCAACGTCGAACAGTTATTTTTTAAATAAGTATTAAAACTATTCAGAAAAATATAAAAGTTTTAAAACTTAAAGAAAAAATATCGGTATGGAGAACCATACATAATTTCCATAGTCTAAGATTTATATTTAAAATCATTTACTTGAATTCGATTCGATAATTTCTAAAAAAAAAATGGCGCATCCTCAAACTGTTTTCACTATTTATAGATATTTTTGTTGTTACGATGGAGGGGTAGTTGTTTAATATAATGTTATTTTCGAGTCACTTTATCTATAAAAATTAGGTACTTTATTCTTATAAAGAAACTGAACTACGCAGATAATCATCCCTCCTCCTCAACCAATCCCCACTATTAATGATATTTACACTTTCATATAGTTTTATCATATGCAATTTATAAGGTATCTTATACTTCAAAATTAAATATTCGTACTTTACGTGATTTCACCACAGCAATTTAAAAAAAAAATCACCCCTCCCCCTTCAACTACCCACTCTATTTATAATTATCTCATTTACCATTTTACGGTGGATTAATATGACTTTGTTTTTGGGGCACTTATTTATTAAAATTAAGTACTTTACTCTTGTTAAAACACAAAACAATGCAGGTAAACTACCCCTCTCTCCTAACCGAACAACCTGATTGCCTGGCAACAAAATTATTTTATTTTTAACAATTATTATTGTTTGATAAAGTTTGAATGCTTTTTTAAGTACTTTACTCTTGTTAAAACCCAAAACGTTGCGGGTAAACTACCCCTTCCCCTTAACCGATCTTTACCCAAATCAATAGACCTTGGTCTATTGCTCTGTAATTCGAGTATGTATGCAAAAAATTATTTGATTCTGTTTGAATTGGCAGCAGTTATCGTTCGCCATTGAAAAAATTCTACACATAGACACACAGACAGACACACACACACACACACACAGACACTTTTCGATTTTTTTCGCGATCACCATACTTCCATTTCCTTACTGAACATGGAAGTAAAACACTATTATATCAGATATATCAGTCTACACAACTTAAAAGTGAAAGCGTCAAACTATGGGAAGTCGTGCCTACTTTAAAGTATTGTATTGTATTTAAAGTATTCTTGGTAAAGTATATGATAATTCATATTTTGAATACATTTTGAAGAAACCGGGTTTTTATTCCTTCGCCTTCCTATTTAAGAGTATTCTCCCCAAAATGTGTACAAAAACTTTCAGTAAGTGCTAAAGTACATCGGTTTCAATGTATCCCGGTAATTAAAACTTATATTCTAATTTCTCGAATCAATTTTTTTAGTTTAGTGTTACTAGTTACTCGAAACTGAGAGTAGTTGTAAATCGTTGATACCACCTGTAGCAAAGGGAAGGTCACAATTATGTCTGGAGACTAAGCAATAGGCTTGTCAACTTACAACGGTCGTCCCACAAACTTAGGGCTGTCACTTTACATAATATGTGGACTCAACTATGTAGACCTAATAGTCTTCAACAAGGATGAGTTACAGCTAACCAGTCAGTGGGATATGCACGCGTTGGTGTTCAACAATTTATCGATTCCATTAAAACCCACTAGAACCACTTCACAGGCACTGACTCCACTCGATGTTACGACCACAATAACACTGAGCTCGGAACTGTAACACAAGCTACGTGATTAATAACATATCTTCGCTGTAAACGAGACGGAACTCTATTAACCCTATAAATATTTAATGTCGCGATGTTAATGCCGAGGGCAATTACGTAGTCTACTAGCGCCAGCATGTATCGTTGAAGACGTAATTTTGAAACTGGCTCGCTTATTGTTATCTCTACAATGCGTTACACTTCGCTTTAACGATTATGGTTTAGGACTTATACGGCGCCTCTTATCCGGCTATCCGTCTGTTGGACACGTGCAGTGACGGCAGTGTGCCGTATGTGATCAATGGAGGTAACCGTGACATTGTTGTTAGTTTCTATTGCAGACTTGTACTAGATTTTTGGGTTAAGTGACAACGCTCCAGATCAGTGATTCTCAAACTTTTCAGTCCACGGACCCCCCCAAAATAATTTAAAAATTCACGGACCCCGTCTGAGTTCTGAAATATAACTCTGATATAAACTCTTATATTTTAATTAAAATCAAAATTCTCTTAACTTGCAAAATTATAATATTAATGATATCAAACATAGTTTAAAGTAAACAATGAAGCTGCTTTTGAACAATTAGCTCTGCAATATTGGATTTAATGTATGATAATTTCACAATTAAGTCACTCTCGATGTCAAGTTATTTCTTAATTTCGACTTCAAGTAAGTGAGCAGGGAGAATGCAGTTTCACACAGATAAGTAGAGGGAAACACAGTTGAACGCTTCAAAGTTTTTTTTGCGAGTTCAGGATAGCCAGTCATTACATATAATCAGAAGTCAGCTAACTCTAATTGCAAAAACTGTAATTTTTATGTCAAATTAAAAGTTCAGGTGAATATCAAAGTTCAGTTTATAATGTCAAAAAACTGTCATTTGAAAGTTCTGCCAATAAGTCTTCTTTTTGTACTGCAAGAGAGAGGTCTAGTCAGCTCGGCTGACAAAAAGCTCTGCTACATGACATGATTTAAAGACATTATTAAAGTCATTAGATTGAAATTACTTTTACAATTACAATTAGTTTGAACCCCCAAAAATACTGGATCTTCTACTAGTTGTTTTAAGATTCTAAAATTTATATTTTAGAGCATAAAAATCTGAAAAACTACGGTATATTCTAATTTTTCTTAAAAGTGTCTGCGGACCCCCTGAAACATTTTCGCGATCCCCACTTTGGGAACCACTGCTATAGATAATACGGCGTTTGAATAGGTCTCCTGCAGTGTTTAGCACACACCCATGCCGAAATACGTTATACGCAATTAAAACGTTTGTATACCAGGGTGTGCAGTCCGGATATGGTGACTTGAGGCCAACATTTCGTCCCCAGATATGCCGTGGTTGAAGATAGGCGAATCGGGAGGGGGGGATCTGTCTTGCCAAATCAATTCCCATCAATTCCCGGGGGTCTGCGTAGTGTATTCCTTTTCTACCAGCGTCGATGTCGGGTCCTAGAGACTGGATTAATCGTCTATGAACTGGTGTTAGACTTGAAGTCATTCTGTGCTTTGTTTAGGACTGCTGTCATATGAGGTGGTCTTGACGGCTGCTCTCTGATGTTGATTCTTAAACATTATCCCGCGGAGGCTGAGAGTTGCAAGTTCAAAGCCCGTAACATCGTTAAGCGCCTGCACAATTTTTAAAACACTCGATCTCCTGCTCGTTGGAAAGTCAAGTATGGTATGAACTCCGTCTTAGACCATCTCGCGTCATTTTCTATCGTTATTATATTCACAAAGTTTGATTCTGTTCGACTAAAATAGAATCATGTTCAAATGATCCTGATGGTCATAAGATTGATTACTTCAGATGTAAATCGTAATTACGCGCGCGCATGACTGCATATAATTGTATTCTTCTCAATATATATAAGAGTGAAATACATAGTAAGCATTATCAATATTTGAAAAATAGAGATAAGCTGTGCTGCTTTTGTGATTTGATCGCAGAGGCTTGGAGGAAAATGTTCTAGTAGACGGACAAACAACAGAATTGTAGGTATCTCAGATTGTAGCCACATAGTATCCTGCTGTAATAGTGAAAGGTCACTAAGTAATAAGTCCGTCTAATTTATATGTGGACTGTAGTTCAAAAAAGCAACAGTAAGGAACATTAAACGTTTAGATCGAGCCTAGAGGACAGCGGTCGACTTAACAGATGGTATTGTGCTGACATAGGCATCATTTTTCCCTATCTCTGATGACTCCTAAACGTCAAATGATTATTAGCTACTCACGTGATATTTATGGTCAAAGCACTGAGGTATGGTATACAGTAATGTTTGAAATCACAAATTCATCAATTTAGAAACTTATATACATTTACAAGCAATAATATTAGGCACTTCCTGAAATACTACGACGCAAAATGGTGTATCTCGTTGCATTCTGTTTGTTTGTTCTCGTTTGTTGTTTGTTGTTCAGTCATTCGGACAGCATCTGCCTATTACAAATTTATCAAAGGCTTCAACATAATCGATCCAGCTCTTCGTAGACCCACGACTAACGTTCTTTCCCTCTGCTTTACATTTTAGTTTGTTCTTCCATCATCTACAGTCTTTTATTCTTCCAGATTAGCGAACCATCCTAGTTGTTCTATTTCATTACACATCCTAGGATCGTATACCTACTCTTCTCTTTTTTTTCACATTTATCCATCCATCTATACGTGTTCGACTGCTTGTATAATTACTGCCATCTCTCGCATGAGCACGCCAGAGCTTTTTGTCGTCCAAATATTTTCCCTGCGTCGTAATTGTCATCCTTCCATGATCTGCTGAGTATACCTTGTTTCCGCTTTCTAGTCGGAACCCAGTTCAACACCTTTTTGCGCCAACAAAAAGTTTCCACGTGGGCATAGAATTCGAGGCTCTTCATGTTTACGCTGTCTAAAATTATATTTTATGCGAATTTTCCCGCCGATGTCTTCATTTCTAACGCATTGGAGTTTGATCGTCGCAGAAGTACTTCTCTATAAGTCCGTTTCAACTGCTTGGAACGTTCGTGAGTTCTCTTTGATTTGTCTCCCAAGTGTCAGCGCTGTACATGACTACGCTTGCTGGGATGACAGAGTAAATAATCTTGGTTTTGTGCGATTTTCCCACTCCGAAGGACAGAACTCACCTGCCCTATCACCACTTCCTCTTCTTTTATTTTTCGGCTGATATTTGCTATACTTCTACTATTTTTGTTACTGTCGCTTCAAGATACCTAATATAAAGTACGATTTTTATAATATGCGAATCTGCTGACATACCGGCTCCATCACTTCCAATAGCCAACTGTCACTTCAAATAGGATTTTATGTCGAGGCTCTAAGATTTTGGTATTCTTCATGGTCTTTACGTATCATATAATTGGAGTCCTATTCATCCAGTGCTACCACAATCTAATCATCGCTGAACAGAAGCGTGTCGGGATAGATGTCATTTATTTACGACAGTGTTTTTTCCACGTGCCTAAGGCTGCGTCAGTACAAATTTTGAAAAATGTAGATGTTATGGAACACTCTAGTCTTAAACCTTTAGTTAGGGCAAAGTACTGTGACACCTTATTCCCAGTTTAACAGCACTCGTAAATGTTACGTACTGCCGTAATATAAGCAGCGCTAACACAGACGGCTTGCGTGTCGCTAAAGCTTTGATAATGCAATTTCGGAAAACAGAGGCCACGAAATGCATTGTCCTCGAAACGATTCCAAGACTTCTAATTCGATATTTCTTCTTCCCATACCGTCGTCCTGAAATATTTTATTTCGACCGTTTGTAATCTCTGTTCAGACCTGTCCATTAGCATCCAAGATTCACTACTCAGACAATCATTGAGATAAACCCTGGTTTCGTGTTCGTCTAATTTCGATATTATTTTTTATAATTTCTATAAAAGACGTCAGTTATGGGTTATTGATAATACGCCTACTAGAAGGACGGGCTTCTTCCTGTAAAGCGACGTTTCGGCTACGCGACAAATCCGTATCCGTCTTCAAGCAAAAACTAAACCATCACAAAAAGGAAATAAAATAATACAATCGACAGAGGGGTAAAAACATACTAAAGAGTTTACGTAAAAAAAAAAAATCTCTCTCTCTCTCTCTCTCCCTCTCTCCCTCTCTCCATCTCTTTATTTATGCACCTAAGCATTCAAAGAATTTCGACGAAACCGAAACATCGAAGCATGATACTGTTTTTAGGCTTTTGAAACGTATAATGTGGATTACGTAAACCATTTCCAAACCACAGTCGATCACAAACAGAGCATGTAAAACCAAATTTATTCTCACTAAAACGTTTGCTAAACTCAATGTCAGCAGTGATTATTTCTGTCTTGTTGCGTTTACATATCAAATTTCTAGACTGTGGGGAATCGAAAGTGTGGAAGCGTCACGTTTTTCGATGACGCTAGGCTACATTTTTGTGGAATGACCCCCAGCCTAAAAAAATTATCATGTAAAAAATAAATAAACTAATTAATTAAACTTACCAACTATGGAATCTACAGAACACCACACGCGCGCGCGCTGAATACACGCACAGAACTCACATGAACAGGCATGGTTCAAGGTGAAACTGCAAACTGCGATTGACGACACTAAGTCACACCCCTTTATCTAGTTAACCGGAAGACACTCCTCCCCACCCCACCAACTAACGCCCAAAAGGCAGTAACGCTCGCTAATCTACCGCAAATCCTAACTTACCCACCTACCACCTAAACCATTTTTCTGATAGAACGAAGTCAGATATTCGGAATTTCACTGACTAATACTAGCATATTAGCCGTTATGAAGGCAGCATTCTTAAATCTACGTTCGAACCTTTTTTTTTTCTTTACAAATAACTTTCAGTTCCAAAAGACTTTGTGCTGCGCTTCCTACACATTTCCCAGCACAGATTTGTTGCATAGGCGAAACGTTGCTTTACAAAACAAGCAGTGATGGAAGAAGTCTGTCCTAGCTTAATGCTTCTGTTCTTTTTGCTTTGAATATCTGTGATTCTGACCATTGTCTTAGTGTCTTTTCTGATTTTCTAATATTAGCTAACCAATGTTCTTAAAATTATCCCAAACAACTATGCTTCAACATTAAACATGAAACGGTTTATTTCCTATACTGAGATAGTTATGCTAACTTCAGAAAGTTTCAGATCTCACGAAGTGCTTCTTTTAATCGTTATTACGTTTATATCCTTGTATGCAATTATTATATCGTATATTAAGGCATTTTATTTTTATCTGTTTCGAAGGCACATATGCATACGGCCGGAGTCACTAATAAACCCGTAGTCTACTGCTTAAATTATTGTTGCTAGACATTTCGGCTACACCTCCGGAGGTTACACATAGATTTCGCCTCAACACTAAGGTACGTTCTGCTTGCTACATTTTCTGCCGAGCATGGCCTCCGAAGGTGTGGCCGAAACGTCTAACAACAATAGCAACAATAATCTAAGCAATCGTTTACGGCCCAACAGCTTGGTTTTTAATGTTTTAAATAATTACTGTATTTTTTATTTTATCTTGTGAATTAAAATCGTTTTTTTGTTCATATCCGAAACGGTCAGGTCAGTTTGACAGTATTTACATAAATAATGTCAACCATTAAAATTAACAAACTTAAATAAAATTTGTTAATAACAGATTTTTGAATTATCACACACACACCATACACGCGCGCACACGCGCATGTATGTATGAGTATTGAAACGATTTGTCTCCTAATTTCTAAGCGAGAAAAGGAAGATGGCGTATAAAAGCCTACGAAGTGTATTGTCCTCTCAAAGTTTGCCTTTCTTCTGAACTCTACAATTAGGATAATTGCCACCACAACAGCTGACTGCGGGCATACGTCATGCTTGTTAACACATGTACTACTTCCTCTAGCGTAACGCAGATTAATTTTGGTTTGTCTGTTTATCATCCTTGTAAACATTCAGTACTGTATTAATGCGGTTAGGTTTGGTTCTCCTCTTTTAATAACATTTAATACCAATACCCTATCCAGGAACTGTGTTTGGCATTAGCAGTTGTTCATAGAGTACTCCATGTTTATCAACTACATGTAGTTCAGTAATGCATGTAAAAAGTAGTTACTGATGTGTCTGCTAACTTATACTCGTACAAGTTAGGTGAATTAAAAATTCTTTCTTATATCAACTGTTCCTCTTATGTGCATAGCTTCTCTTACCTGTTAATATCAATGGTGAACTTACATAGTGAAAACACTGTTTGGAGCTTAAGACGCAGATTATGGCGTTATGGCTTTTGTTAGCGCCGAAGTTCAACTAGTTCAACATGCGACAGGTAATTTCTTCAGGAGCTTCATTGAGATTCATTGAGGATGTTTCATCCTTTAAAATGGACGACAAAATAGTCTTTAAGGGTAAAGTGATATAATCTGACTAACACTGACCTTGAAACTTGCTTAAAGTACAAACATTCTATAGTCCGATTAACTTTGACAATGAAGACTGTCGGAGAATCAAAATTTAAGTTAATCTTTTTCAGATTGCTAAAATTAAACTTGAAAAAATTAAATCAGCAAATTATGAAGTAAAAATATAGTAAAGTACGTTGAATTGAAGCATAAACGAAAAACATTGCTAAATAGTTAATCATAAATACTGATGCTCCTTCGTACTAAAGATTAATGTACATTTAAAAATATATTTTTCATACCAATTCTTATTCTTGGTTAACATTAACTTTATGTTAGATTACCATAAAGTGAGCTCAGATTTCTTCGAAGTTTGTTAAATCGTTGGAAAGTTATACTCGTTAGAACACAAAAATGTCCAGAAAGAAATTTTAATATCTTTGTATACGTTTGTATGCATTAAAAATTAGTTTATAGCTAAACTAATTTATATAAAACATTGAAATAATATACTTGTAAATAGAATTAAATCTAATCCGTTATAATGATGATGATGATGATAATAATAATAATGATATTTTGCCTTTAATTATAGGTATATAATATGGTATAGGCCTAACTATGTCGGTATAATTGTATTATTGTTAACTTGGGACAGATAATTTCTTTAAGGTATTAAATCGTGGATATTATTTAAAGTTACGGTAACGACATGTTTCCCGAATTTGGCTGAATGAAGTGATCTGTTGATCTGTTGTCAAGTGAAGTATTTGTGCTTCTGTTGGTCATTCATGTCGGCCGGTAACAATAGGGCTTTGCTGATTGTGATGTGAACGGTTACGGAGGATATTTTTGTTTTCTAAACAGCGGCGTAGCGAAGGGGATTACTGGGGCTGATTACAACCCGTCCGTAATTAGGTACATCACTAATGGAGGTTTTATACGTAAAATCTAGAGGCAGTAGTTACGTCGCTATTGTCCGTGAGATAACGTACACCACACTGCGCTGTTTTCCTACTATCACCAACGCCTCTCCCCTCCTTCCCTCCATTGTCGGCAATAACCGGCCACCATGGAAATATCGTGGTCTATAATCCCACTCCTCGTCTAAATCTTGGCAATTACTACCCTCATAGATAATTATGGATACGATACTGTTCGTGAATGTTCCAGTATTTACTGTTCTGAAAATTCTGACGCATTTTGTATTGATTTGAATTCGTTCGGCTATTATTTTGTTTTCTGTTTTGTATTCTTTTCTGTATAGTATACTGTTAAGAAACATTGGTGGTATAATTTGGTTTGTAGAAAACAGTTATGTCCGCTGGAATATGACCAACCAAGGTCGCAACCAAATCTGATGGATGCTACATAATTATGAAAAAATTAAAGATACCCTACCGATAGACTCAGAAGGTTGTGCGAAGACTCAGAAGTAAAAAATGTTCGAATTGGTGTTAAGCGTTATATATTGAGCAATGCTGTGCGATTAAGTGTATTTATCATGTATATAACTCAAGCTAAGAGAGAAAAACGATAAACTTTTAGAATAAGTGAGCATCGCTTTAGTTTACGACAAAAATTACATATTACCGTTAGTACCTCATATAATTATTACAGGCTATATATGGTGATGATTAATTGGTGTATTAAGAAAATAAAAATAGAAATAAAAAATTATTAATTTATCATTTTACCTTTAGGAAGCGCAAATCCTAAGTCACTGGTGATTTCGTATGTCACTGTAATTCGCTGACTACAGTATTCCTCGTAACAGTGTAACGTGGTGTGGAAATAAGTACATAACATAAGAAGGCTGATGAAAATCGACGATGACTAAAAACGAGAAGATGTGTAAACACAGAACAGGCAACAACGTCAGGTTGGTCGGACGGACGCGATGCAACGTTCGCGGCGGAACACTTGACAAAGGAAAAACGAGTACGACTACGGAATCTTCAGTCATCCGTGCATCCTTGAGATGGCTAATTAACGTGGGTGTTTGGTCAAACCCACTCCTTTCATACGAAAAGCTAAAATTGATTGGCCGCTTCCAGTTTAGCTCTCGTTATTGAGATTTTTACAAGTTATACACAAAACTGTATTGCATACTTCCCATCAATTGGCTTAAAAAATTGACAGGCTAGATTGCTAGGCGTTCTATTGTAGAACCTAATGGATCTGATCCCGACTTCCAATGCCATATGATTTCAGATAATCGCACCTCTATTATGACTTCCGATCGCGGTACTATATTTAGGCCCAATATATGAAAGCTTTCACATATTACTGGTCTGTCTGGAGTACAATCATATAAATAAAGAGTCGATGCAGTTAACGGTAAACGGATAAATAAGTTAATTAATCAATTTCACATTTCATAGCATTTTGTAATATCTATCTACAAGGTTTTCATTGTATAATTATGTAAACAATGCAACACGATACTCGTGTAGGTATCAGCTGACTATCCTCATCTTATATGAATAATTATATAATATAGGTCTACATATTAATTTGTCTCTGCAGCTTGCACATATTATGTAAATATGAAGTGTCATAAGAATATGTTTTAAAAACGTTTATGAGACGACATGAGACAATAGAAATCGTTATACTTGAAGCGAAAATTTGTATTTTTGAGCTAAATGTGTGTGTGTGTGTTTGTGTGCGTGGAGAGAAAGAGAGAGAGAGAGAGAGAGAGAGAGAGAGAGAGAGAGAGAGAGAGAGAGAGAGAGAGAGAGAGAGAGAGAGAGAGAGAGAGAGTTGGTTATCCTACTACTCTAAAAAATCGTATTCCAGATTTAGGTAGTCTGAGTTATTATACGCGCATATATTGAAACGTATAAAATTGGCAAGAAATGAGCCTTTGGCAAAAAATTTGAAAATATCTAAACATAATATAAATATACATAATTTTTACATATATATTTATAAAACATATTAATTTAAGATCAGTTCATTGCTAATATGAATTTCATAATGTATTCTAATTTATGAATTTATTTTAATTAAGTAAAGGTAGTTACAGTATTAGTCCAAACACGATTTATAAATGAATAAACAACAAAGGTTGTGACTAAATTTTCAGGTTTTATTGTTGACTTATTTTATCTGGATGATGCAAATGATGATGGTATAAATCATCGAATTATGTGTGGTGGACATCATTTAAAATATATCCTTGCGAAAACTATGTATTTTACATTTACTAAAATAAATAAACAAATAAATTCCACCCCCCCTCCCTCTCTCTCTCTCTCTCTCTCTCTCTCTCTCTCTCTCTCTCTCTCTCTCTCTCTCTCTCTCTATATATATATATATATATATATATATATATATATATATAGCAACGTGTGTATTTATATAATACGTTTCTTTATTATAATTATAATAGATGTCATTATAATGTCTGTTTATTAATATTATGATAGATCAGTCTATATAAAATAAACTTACTACTGTTTTCAGTAAATTTACTTACTTGTATTATTGTTGTATGAACAGCAAATAATCATCAATTAAAATTTGACTCACTTGCATGTACACACACATCCGTAAATGATAACCATCTAAAATGTGAACTACTAACTCATGTTCAGTAGGTAATCGTGCTTTCCAGTTCACATTCAACTTGCGCTTGTTCACAGATACTCACAATAATAATTTACATCCCCTTTTACACTAGTTACAGTTCATAAAACAGTTAAAATCGTAATACAATTACAATACATGTATAATTACACAATATACAAAGTTTAGAAATACAGTTTTATCCATAGCATGAACTTCTCTGTTCTTGGATGATAAGCAATGATTGTTCAGGTGGCGAATTCTCAAGTATGTTAAGATTAAGATTGCAACAACGGACTGGTGCGCTGGATTGTTTCAAGTTGTGCTCTGTAATAGCCATAGGGATCCCTGAACAGAATTGACTGCGTGGCATTTTTGGCAAATACACTTCTTGAGGACACAGGGAACGTCCTCTTGAGGATCTTGAGGATAGGAAATGATAATCCTAAACGTTAATA
Organism: Magicicada septendecula; assembly: GCA_034769895.1. Lineage (NCBI taxonomy): Eukaryota > Metazoa > Arthropoda > Insecta > Hemiptera > Cicadidae > Magicicada > Magicicada septendecula. Next base: position 142,391,286 of record CM068375.1, on the reverse strand, counting down.
AGAGATCAAGACACTCGAACGGGTTCGTGTTATACGAGCAGACTTACGCATTCAATCAAATTTTAGACATTTAAGGAAATGGTTTGGATTAAATACCTACTTTAATATTTGTTTGGAAATTACGTGTATCGTATACAGTGGAAAGACGAAATGCACATATATATTACTTATTCATAAGAAAACAAGGTGTACTTACTATCTGGAAGTTACACTTATGAAGTAGGTACCGGGAGTCCTATAATTCATTGCAATCTATAAAGAATATTTGTATTCTTAATAAAATATAATAATCATTTTATTGTTACATCATATTACACTACCTTAATAATTAAATAATTATATTAAAATAAATAACCGAATAATGATGCTCATAAAATAATATATTTATATTATTAAAAATATCTATATTAAAAAAAAATCATTCATCATTTTCTATATACGTAAATGATGAATGATGATGACGCACTTTTCACTGCAATATATCAGTGTCATCAGAGGTTTGTAAATGATGTTACAGAAGAAACTTTATTGAATAATTTAATATTAATAAAATAATATATTATATTTCTAACTAAAATAAGTAGATCTAATAGTCTTTTGTAGAATGCAGTGACTTCATTTATACTACACACAGTATATTAAATATAATGTTTCAAAGTAGATTATGGAGTATGTTCTAGCAAGCAGATAGGATTGTGAAATGTGTCGAAAAAGATGTTTTTTAGATGAAGAATAGATATTATCGCCTAATTTATTAAGAAAGGACAATTAGTGTTTTGTTTATAACTGTGATTTATTTATGTTTAGTTCACTTTAGTACGCGAGTATTTAATAAATAAAATTTATATATTTCCTTACAAGTTTCTAAAGAAAATAACATTATAACTGACATAATGATGTATGAAAGGGATCTGCTTTCAATCAACGGTATCTGAAGGTCGGGAACATTCGTCAGAGTAATCGCAGAATAATGCCAGAAAGTAATAAAAGTAATTCTAACCTGCGGCATTAAGTATGAAAACTATACAGACACAGACGAGAGATACAGATATCGTTATCCATAGTCTTATTTCTACTTCGTGTCATGTTTAGAAGAACACCTTTATGGCGATGTTGGTTACTCATAATTTGTATTTGTCATAAATAATATTTTTAGTATTAGTTCTCACTAATCTACGTTTTATTTTTATTAATACAGTAGACACGCGATTATCCAGTTTAATGTGGCAGACGGCCAAGCCGGATTAGAAAAAGGTGGATAATCCGGAGGTTGGATATACGAAAACAGAAAAAAATGTCAGTAACTTACAGTATACAAAATTATAGCTTTGAAAAGTCTGATTTTGTCTGCTTCTTTCAACTGAGTTCTTGGTATTAATCTCGTAAGTTTGAAAATTACGACAGATCAACCTCTTTGTACGCTCAACTTTTAGAATCAACTTTTCCAGTTATTTTTGTTAGGCCTAATTATACCGAGAATAAAAGAGGATAATCAGGGCCCGACTAGTCGCCTGTTTACTGTATAAGCGTTTATTTTAATTTAAAAATTGTAATGTTGCAGTATTGCTAAATTATTATAAACAACAAAGCAAAACTTATTTGTTTTACGTGGGTATCGAAGGTGGAGACAATGTCAAACATGGCATTAGAGTTTATGAACAACTACGTTAAAAAATCTTACGTCTTACAGTCAGTAGCGGACAAAGTGGAGACAAAGTTGTAGACAAACTACTTCATCTGGGGGTTTCAAATAATTTTCAACAAGATTAAACAAAAAATTTTCTCAAATTTATATCCTATAGTTGAAATTGTTTTTCCCTTTTGATTCTGAGAATGGATTACTTGTAGGGAAGAAACGATTCCGAATTCGCGCTCAGAGTATTCTCAGACAAATAATGGTAACCTTATGTAACATACAGTAAGAGCTATCAAACAAACTTACTATAACTGGTAACATTTTAGGTACTGTATATCAGTGTGTGTTTGGAGAGTCCCCGAATTGTACAGCAAGTGCTATTTGGTAGAAGTGTGTGACAGTATTGCGTATTGCCTGAATCTCCAAATTGTCACAGTCATACTGAAGTAATATTAAGTAATATCTTATTGGCTAACTCGTTCAAATTTGTATTCTTGAATGATTAGAGCGAGTAGCACACATCTAAGTTGTATAGCACACATGCTCATGCTGCAGGTAAACAATAAGGGAGAGTCAATAAGTCTTTTTAATATACAGGTAGAAAGTAGAATTTGTACAAGCAAGAGGAACACTGTTCAAGAAAAGTTCTCGTCTGGCGTCCAGAAATATCCCCGGAAACCAGGTAGAAATTTATAAAGAGTTTTATTTGGAGAATATGCACACATGGCTCGGAAACCTATACTTTGAGAAAAACGGAGAGGAGCTACCTTGAAGTGGAGCATATGCACACATGGATCGGAAACCTATACTTTGAGAAAAACGGAGAGGACCTACCTTGAATTGGAGCATATGCACACATGTCTCAGAAACCTGGACTTTGAGAAAAACGGAGAGGAGCTACCTTGAAGTGGAGCATATGCACACATGGCTCGGAAACCTATACTTTGAGAAAAACGGAGAGGAGCTACCTTGAAGTGGAGCATATGCACACATGGCTCGGAAACCTATACTTTGAGAAAAACGGAGAGGAGCTACCTTGAAGTGGAGCATATGCACACATGGCTCGGAAACCTATACTTTGAGAAAAACGGAGAGGAGCTACCTTGAAGTAGAGCATATGCACACATGGCTCGGAAACCTATACTTTGAGAAAAATGGAGAGGAGCTACCTTGAAGTGGAGCATATGCACACATGTCTCAGAAACCTGGACTTTGAGAAATATGGAGAGGAGCTACCTTGAAGTGGGGCATATGCACACATGGCTCGGAAACCAGGATTTTGAGAAATATGGAGAGGAGCTACCTTGAAGTGGAGCATATGCACACATGTCTCAGAAACCTGGAATTTGAGAAATATGGAGAGGAGCTACCTTGAAGTGGGGCATATGCACACATGGCTCAGAAACCTGGACTTTGAGAAATATGGAGAGGAGCTACCTTGAAGTGGGGCATATGCACACATGTCTCAGAAACCTGTACTTTGAGAAATATGGAGAGGAGCTACCTTGAAGTGGAGCATATGCACACATGGCTCGGAAACCTATACTTTGAGAAAAACGGAGAGGAGCTACCTTGAAGTGGAGCATATGCACACATGGCTCGGAAACCTATACTTTGAGAAAAATGGAGAGGAGCTACCTTGAAGTGGAGCATATGCACACATGTCTCAGAAACCTGGACTTTGAGAAATATGGAGAGGAGCTACCTTGAAGTGGGGCATATGCACACATGGCTGGGAAACCTGGATTTTGAGAAATATGGAGAGGAGCTACCTTGAAGTGGAGCATATGCACACATGTCTCAGAAACCTGGACTTTGAGAAATATGGAGAGGAGCTACCTTGAAGTGGAGCATATGCACACATGTCTCAGAAACCTGGACTTTGAGAAATATGGAGAGGAGCTACCTTGAAGTGGAGCATATGCACACATGGCTCGGAAACTTATACTTTGAGAAAAGCGGAGAGAAGCTACCTTGAAGTGGAGCATACGCACACATGGCTCGGAAACCTGGATTTTGATAAAAATGGAGAGGAGCTACCTTGAAGTGGAGCATATGCACACATGTCTCAGAAACCTGGACTTTGAGAAATATGGAGAGGAGCTACCTTGAAGTGGGGCATATGCACACATGTCTCAGAAACCTGGACTTTGAGAAAAACGGAGAGGAGCTACCTTGAAGTGGAGCATATGCACACATGGCTCGGAAACCTATACTTTGAGAAAAATGGAGAGGAGCTACCTTGAAGTGGAGCATATGCACACATGTCTCAGAAACCTGGACTTTGAGAAATATGGAGAGGAGCTACCTTGAAGTGGGGCATATGCACACATGGCTGGGAAACCTGGATTTTGAGAAATATGGAGAGGAGCTACCTTGAAGTGGAGCATATGCACACATGTCTCAGAAACCTGGACTTTGAGAAATATGGAGAGGAGCTACCTTGAAGTGGAGCATATGCACACATGTCTCAGAAACCTGGACTTTGAGAAATATGGAGAGGAGCTACCTTGAAGTGGAGCATATGCACACATGGCTCGGAAACTTATACTTTGAGAAAAGCGGAGAGAAGCTACCTTGAAGTGGAGCATACGCACACATGGCTCGGAAACCTGGATTTTGATAAAAATGGAGAGGAGCTACCTTGAAGTGGAGCATATGCACACATGTCTCAGAAACCTGGACTTTGAGAAATATGGAGAGGAGCTACCTTGAAGTGGGGCATATGCACACATGTCTCAGAAACCTGGACTTTGAGAAAAACGGAGAGGAGCTACCTTGAAGTGGAGCATATGCACACATGGCTCGGAAACCTATACTTTGAGAAAAACGGAGAGGAGCTACCTTGAAGTGGAGCATATGCACACATGTCTCAGAAACCTGGACTTTGAGAAATATGGAGAGGAGCTACCTTGAAGTGGGGCATATGCACACATGGCTCGGAAACCTATACTTTGAGAAAAACGGAGAGGAGCTACCTTGAATTGGAGCATATGCACACATGTCTCAGAAACCTGGACTTTGAGAAATATGGAGAGGAGCTACCTTGAAGTGGGGCATATGCACACATGGCTCGGAAACCTATACTTTGAGAAAAACGGAGAGGAGCTACCTTGAAGTGGAGCATATGCACACATGGCTCGGAAACCTATACTTTGAGAAATATGGAGAGGAGCTACCTTGAAGTGGGGCATATGCACACATGGCTCGGAAACCTGGATTATGATAAAAATGGAGAGGAGCTACCTTGAAGTGGAGCATATGCACACATGTCTCAGAAACCTGGACTTTGAGAAATATGGAGAGGAGCTACTTTGAAGTGGGGCATATGCACACATGGCTCGGAAACCTGAATTTTGAGAAATATGGAGAGGAGCTACCTTGAAGTGGGGCATATGCACACATGTCTCAGAAACCTGGACTTTGAGAAATATGGAGAGGAGCTACCTTGAAGTGGAGCATATGCACACATGTCTCAGAAACCTGGACTTTGAGAAATATGGAGAGGAGCTACCTTGAAGTGGGGCATATGCACACATGGCTCGGAAACCTGGATTTTGATAAAAATGGAGAGGAGCTACCTTGAAGTGGAGCATATTCACACATGTCTCAGAAACCTGGACTTTGAGAAATATGGAGAGGAGCTACCTTGAAGTGGGGCATATGCATACATGGCTCGGAAACCTGGATTTTGATAAAAATGGAGAGGAGCTACCTTGAAGTGGAGCATATGCACACATGTCTCAGAAACCTGGACTTTGAGAAATATGGAGAGGAGCTACCTTGAAGTGGGGCATATGCACACATGGCTCGGAAACCTGGATTTTGATAAATATGGAGAGGAGCTACCTTGAAGTGGGGCATATGCACACATGTCTCAGAAACCTGGACTTTGAGAAATATGGAGAGGAGCTACCTTGAAGTGGGGCATATGCACACATGTCTCAGAAACCTGGACTTTGAGAAATATGGAGAGGAGCTACCTTGAAGTGGGGCATATGCACACATGGCTCGGAAACCTGGACTTTGAGAAATATGGAGAGGAGCTACCTTGAAGTGGGGCATATGCACACATGGCTCGGAAACCTGGACTTTGAGAAATATGGAGAAGAGCTACCTTGAAGTGGGGCATATGCACACATGGCTCGGAAACGTGGATTTTGATATTTATGGAGAGGAGCTACCTTGAAGTGGGGCATATGCACACATGTCTCAGAAACCTGGACTTTGAGAAATATGGAGAGGAGCTACCTTGAAGTGGGGCATATGCACAAATGTCCCAGAAACCTGGACTTTGAGAAATATGGAGAGGAGCTACCTTGAAGTGGGGCATATGCACACATGGCTCGGAAACCTGGACTTTGAGAAATATGGAGGGGAGCTACCTTGAAGTGGGGCATATGCACACATGGCTCGGAAACTTGGATTTTGAGAGAAATGGAGAGGAGCTACCTTGAAGCTTTAAAGATGTGGTGCTGCAGGAGGACCTTAAGAGCTACTGTAGACGGATAGAGTACCTAATGATAAAGTTTAGAAAAGAATGGGTGAAAAAAGGACGGACGCTGATTGGAACCACTATGGAAAGGAGAAACAATATTGTTGGTCATCTGCTACTCCATTCAAACCGGTTCATCACTGTGATCAAGGGGCATAGCGGGAGGGGAGGCCAGGCAGGAGTACATAGATTAGGGTAAGAGAAGGAAAAAGGCATGTGAGTGTTCAAGAGACTGTCTACGGGAAGGAAGAAACTGCAAGTCCACCAACCTCTGCGTTGGGAGGAGACGAAGAAGAAGAAGAAGAAGAAGAAGAAGAAGAAGAAGAAGAAGAAGAAGAAGAAGAAGAAGAAGAAGAAGAAGAAGAAGAAGAAGAAGAAGAAGAAGAAGAAGAGAATAAATGGACAGATGGTTTAACAACGCTGAGTACTGTGCAGAGGGTTTCAATTTTATAAATTATTCAACGGAACTAAACATGTCTACGATATTCTTGGGACACTTGACGTATTTCCGGTCGCAGTCTCCACCGCTGGCACCGTATTGTTCCGCCAGCAGAAACTCTGAGGATATATCTTCACTCTGCGTGGCGGATGGCCTGTAAATGATTAACAAACGTATTAAACAAATAGTCCTAATAGCACGTATTAAAGGTATTTAATATACGTTTAGGACTATAGTATTAGGACGTATAGTATAATATACGTATTAGTACAACAGTCCAATAATCCTACGTGTTAAACGCATTGAGTCTTAATGCTAGAAAAATTATTTATGATTTGCTTCGTGTAGAATTTGAAACACGGAAAATGTTTAAAAATTTATGCTCACTGTCCAGTAATATATGTTAAAACGTTTAGTGTATTAAATATATGTGTACGGAGTTCTAAATTTACAGTACGGAACACCTGGTCATGGTTGAGTAAGTCTTGGCTAATAGAAACATTAAACTAAGTGCGGACTTGAGGTAGAAGCAGAACGATGTGGAAATTAATTATTAACGACTTAGTGGTAACAGAACCTTTAAATAACGTCATATTAAGAATAAGGAGATTAGAATGAAAATGAATGTCCATAATACACAATAATTGGTAGGATAGCACTGCAAGGGTTGTTTGGTTCGGTTACGTTTGGACAGTCAAAAGTTGCCCTGCATGTTTTTGAGTGGAAACCATATGGAAGCCGGAATAAGAAGAACCCCGTATTAGATGATAAATAATCAGTTAATATCTGATTAACACTTTGAGCCCTATATGATTTCGGTTAACGTATTCTCCTGTGATCGCGATCATCTTATGAGAATATTAAACTGCATTATTGGTGTACAATGATCACAAACGATGTTTGCTCTTTATATTTTATAATTGCGGTTTCCAAATACGTTGACTCATTGACTGCTATTGTTAGTTGTGAATTGTGCGCAATAGAACTTTGTATTTTTACAATTTTTTGTTTAGCCTATTTTCCAATTATTGTTTTACAAAAAGCAATTCTTGTGCACTTCTTATGTCACTAATATGTATTTGTGACCGTAAATATTGTCATCTCATCCAGTCTTATAACAATACTTAAAATAATAAACTAAAAAGATATGTCCTTTTATAAAAAATAATTAGGCCTTTAAGCCATTTGTTAATATGCTGCTTTCGTACAACAATAATATGGGTGGGTGTAGTTAAGTACTGATGAAGATACCGTCAATGTGTCGGTCTTTAGTTTAAACGCTGTAAAACTACGTTTATTTTACCACAAACTCATAAAGTGCACCAATCTTTTCTGGACATGTATGTCTGTGGGAAGTTGGCACAGAGTTCCTCACATACATATGGAAGGAACAGATTAACACTGGTTTACGAACGACTTCAGATCCATCGACCGATGTTAGAACGGATTCCAAGCACTGACTTCTCTTATTTGGTGAGCGAGTGAATGGATGAGATAACGTTTTGTTTAACGTTGATCATTTGAAAGAGGATGTGGTAACCGTGCTGTATGAGCGTGAAATCATGAAATAATGTAGCGTATATTCTTGGTTAACAGAACCTACTTCGCAAATAGAAAGTTGTTTAAATACAAAAGTATTTAAAATCGAAACGACAAAAACGTAAAACACTACTTGCAGAAGAAATTATATTGAATATTATCGTTACATTACAAAAGTATTTAAAATCGAAACGACAAAAACGTAAAACACTTCTTGCAGAAGAAATTATATTGAATATTATCGTTACATTAAATACATAAGTGTTGGCCCGCTATAGTAAAAATAAATTGCGTACAGGGTCCACTTGTAACAAAGAAAATAATAAGAAGTATATATGGAAAGTATGTGTGACACATAGTAAAGGTCAGAAGAATTACCTGTCTATATTAAGTAAAAATAATCTATAGAAACAAACCCTGCAGAGGCAAAATATTCGTGGGCTAGTAGATGGACCAAGAAGAAGAGGAAGACCAGCGACACGCTGGCTGCAGGATGTAGCTAGGGAATTAAGCATTATGGGAATGGATAGTTGGAGAGCTGTTAAAAAGTGAAAGGTAGTTGGAGGAAGCCAAATAACAGACAGGACTCAACTATGTAATACATCTATTTACACGCGCGCGCGCGCGCGCGCGCGCGTGTATGTATCATTATTTATGCATGGATAAATAATTCTGTATTGAAAAATAAATTAAAGATTTTCTAATTGACTAAGAAAATGATATTTTAATAATTGAATTAATTTTTTTGGAAATATTTTTATTTGAGTAAGTGCAATTACTCTAAACATCCACCAAGGATGTTCTTCATTTTTGTAAACAATTACGCATTTCGATGTAAACGATAATTGTGATAATGATGGAGATGATGATTTAAATTTTCTGATCTCAATTTGAGTGGCATTTCTGATGATGTTGATTATTATTAATTAAAATACATAGGTCTATAGTATCTAAATAAAAATATAAAATATGCCATCGCTTCATTCTGTAAAGAATATGTTAAATGTGTTGAAATATAAATAATACTTTAAAATAAATTTTGGATCAAGTTATTACCGCAGATGATTTAAAGATTAATTTGACTTACGTGAACATAATCTGAAGCAGTTGTCCCATGAGGCCGTTATGGTGGACCGGTGTCCTGTTGACGTCACATATCAGGCGTAACAAACACTGGCGCCCGTTCAAGCCGAAACTGTTCACAGGAAAAAGAAATGTAAATTTTGACGAACCGATGTAAACCACACATGCCTTTACGTCAGTATTTTAGAAAATAAATGAGATCAAATAAGAACATTTTTGCTAATTCGAATGTTTTATTTCATTTTGATATTTTGGTATTCTGAGTGAGAATATACTGTATGACTTGCTGGTGAAGAGAAGCAGAAATGTCAGAAAGGAAAAGAATAACATATGATACACGACTAATGATTCTGATGTAAACTGGTATTAGTTGACCAAGAAATTAATGTGACATTGACATGTACATACAATGGTAGACAATTTACTACGTAAACAAATGTATTAACGTAGTCACCAAAGGACGAATGACAAGGGGAAGACGAGATTGAAAAAGCTAGAGAGAAGGCGGCAACGAAGATTCAGAGCAAGAAGAAGACCTGTGAATGGACAGAGAAAGGTGAAAGTTGGAAGTAGGATGCTGTAAACTGATTATAGACAATTTCAAAATATTCTCTATAGAATGATATTATACAATTTCATCACGACTGTTTTACGAAAGTAAAATACGTTTTTAAATGAATTTTAATAAACGTATCTATATTTCTGGGTTGTCTAAATGTTTCATTACGTAAAACACACCTGCTAATAACTTTCACCCATTCGTCGCGACGTCAAGATTGAATAAGAATATTTTGCAAACATCTTGCTTCATTTTTGTAGGATAACAACTTAAGGTTTCTGATAATTGTTAAAAAAGACTACTAATAATAAATGGTAGTGTATAAAATAAAATATTACGAAAATATGAGGGCTTTACTAAGAGGTAATTACTAATCGAATTAGGTAAACACGTAGGCCTACAAGTGTTGTTTTCGTACTGTGAACATTTTTTGTCGTCATGTTTGTCGATAAGTGTAGTACGAGATGTATTCACTGCAAGTCAACAAAACAGTGACATACACAAGACATTCAACACTATTTCAAATAATGAAAACTTTGTTCAACCGTAACTAGTACTAACTCTGAATATTAGTCATTTACTAATGCAGTGAATTTACAAAATTTTAAGAAATTATTGTAAAAATAATAAATTCAAAACCTTTCTTCAAATTTGCTAACAAACGTCTCACAAACAATATAATTATGTTGTCCAGTGGTGGAAGTAGAAGCTCTTCCGGGGAGGAGGGTTGTATGAGACTAGCTTGAAGATTGGACTCCCCATTTATCTTTGGGCAAAAGAGAAATTTAGGATTTTTCCCATATAAATTTATAAATTCTTTTCGTTCGAAGTTTTTGAGTAAATACTGAAAATAAGTTCGTTATTTATCAAATTTTTAGTGATTGTCATTATTAAGAAAACTCTGTTTTCTTAATTTAAAAATACTGTAACTGCTTTTATTTCTACAATTATTTATATCCCTCATTTTAACGCATGGAACTGGCTTAGACAATAGACCCACGTTTAGTGATTATGCAATTTTGTAATAGCTCTGGGGGGGGGGGAGTGTTTGATCCCCCTGACGCCCCCCTAGTTACGCCACTGCTCTTGACGCTATATTCATAGTTTCGATGGTAGCAAGTTTATTGTGGGTGTAGTTAAACAAAGAAAACAAAAAAGTGAACAACAAATCGTAATACAATTTTAAATAATAAAACTATCCTGCAACAAGTACTAACTATAAATGAATCGTTTAGACAACACAGTGAATCTCTAAATATTAAACGCACTACGTCACAAAACCTATCTGTCTAAACTATCTTACTACCAACTACACAATTTACAAGGTCCTTACCTCTCTAATCTAGTTTCGAGCAACTGGAAAGCAATTTCCCTGTTGAACTGGCGTAGGCTGCGTTTTCGCTTTTTGTCCGGCAATTCGGGTATGGGCGGTGGAGTACCAAAGTAGTAGGACTGGTCCGGTACGTTGTAATTGCCCTCCATGTTGTAGGAAATTATTATGTCTTGTATTGTGTCTATGGGCACAGCGAACGCTATTAGAATCTAAAATAAAGTGATATTGGTGATTGTCTGTGTATTCGAACATACAACATACACACGCTCACGACCTAGCATTATAATATGATGGCATTATTATATGTGTATTACACACATAAAATATGTGTGTAGTAGCCTATATGTACATAGTAATTATACAATAAGATAGAAAATATTCAACTTTTCCGGTCACAGCAGTGTTAAGAATACTTTTATATTAAGTACTTCCAAAAAAGACCAGTAGGCCTATATAATTATCTAATTACTACGTAATAGATTGAAAATATACTGTTAAACATTTGAAGAGATGAATTTTTTTTTTTTTATACTTTCATGGCTAATGCTAGTACAAGATAGTGGTAAACCGTGGAGCCAGTTTAATCCATCAAGTACAACGTGTGACAGTTAATTTTATAAAACAGCTGTTTCTGGAGATACAAAAATAGCAGCTATTGCAAATTACCAGCGGCTATAAACAAGCATACTTATTGTGGTTTTATTTTTACACCGAATGTTTTTATTGTAGTGGGTGTTTCTTCATGCGATTACATGCTTTTCAATGAAGAGAAAAGTACTAGCGGCTCCACCCCAACTCTACTCTCACAACACCCACCCCATATGATCAAAACAACACAGGGTATAGGAACTTCAGAATGAATTTGAAGACAATTTACGATCTCTAGAATTCTATGAAAGTGTAAATTGTTCTCGAGTGTTGATGCAGCAAACATTTTTTGGAATGTGTCCGCAGTGTAAGCGAAACCCAGATAAGTTTACTGCAGTTAATCCTACAGTACATCCTAAAGATGAACCTATAGAACTGATGGATCTCACTTATGTAGAACAACTCTTGATAGCAATAGTACAACCAGTGATGCGTGTGTATAGGGTGAAATCGAGAGGCTTTTCCGGTAAATATGCTTATAAGGGAAATATTATAAATATTGGTGAAAATATAACGGAGATTGTTAGTTCCTTGCCCCCTACACCCGCTTCACTGAGCACTATAGTTGTAAGAAAGGAAAGTGTTAATAGAAATCGGGATTTTCATTTGAGACGTGACAAGATTTTAGAAGCACTCAATTTTTTGAAAATAAATAATCCATTCTATAGTGATATCATCACTGATATGGAACAAATATCTCAACTTCCATTAAATGATAGTATTTATGGAATGATACCCACTGTTGGTTTACCTGAGGTGAATACAGATGAAGAGAACTTTTCTGAAGAAATTTATGAAAGTATGATCCCGGAGAATATTAGAATCAAAGAAGTTGATCGACTCCAATCTGCAGTGAATAATGTAATTCCATGTCCACAAGGTACTGATATCATAAATGAATTCTCGTGCGAAGGATATGTAAGCATGGCATTTCCCGATTTACTACCTTACGGATCTGCTGAACTAAACGATAATACTCGAGCAAGTAGTATGAAACTTACAGCACTTGAATATTTTCAATTTTTGATGCAATATAAAGACCGAGTTTTGCACAAGATCCTAGGTTCCGATTTTTTGCATTGAACACTGTTCAGCGTCATCAACCTATTCAACGAGGGACAATATTTGCTAGAAAATTTCATTTCAATTGATCAATACAGCAACTGAGAAACACGCTGTCGAGTAATCCTCAAATAATAATAAGTTTATATTATTGGGGTGGAAAAATAAGAGGATTAAAATCTTACTGGTTTCAACGAAGGGGTGAACTTGAATCAATGATTGAGCAGTGTGATAATCTTCCTACGGGTTTTTTTACTTTAAGTGCAGCTGATCTTTGATGGCCTGATGTGGCACGACTCATGGTTTGGGTTGTAATGATCAACTCCTGAATCAGTATAATCCTGTCATCGCACAAACATGGAGAGCAAATACTGATTTTAGTATAATCACCTCATTATACCAGGTGGTTGAATATGTATCCAAATATGCTTCAAAGTCAGAACCTGTTTCGAAAAATTTGACGGAAATGTTTCAAGAAATCGTTGAATCGAGAGCCACGGATGAAGAATCTCGTCGAGCATATACAAGTTTGATGATAAGAGTGATCAGAGAAAGAGACATCGGGGATTGCGAAATATGTCATTTACTCCATGGAATTCCATTATGTCAATGTACCAGAACTTTTAGAGTACTTGTCATATCAATAGAAGACTATGTTGCAATTAATGGAACCAATAGTGAAAATGACAGTAATTCATTCATTCAGTTTTATAGTAGTAGACCACTAGACATGGAAGAAATAACATTATCCGATTTTGCTAAAAACATTTCTAAGGGAAGAAATAATTCAATTAGCACAAACAGAAAAGAAAGAATTGTACAAGTTTTCCCTAAAGTAAACAACAATAACAATGCAGTCAATACTGAATTATATTGTAAACAAAAGTTGATTTTACATAAGCATTGGCGTAATGAAGAAGACTTGAGAAGTACAGATGAAACATGGTTCATGGCTTATACTCAACAAGATTTTGGACAACTTCACGAACAATTACACATGTCTTTAATTACAGAAGAAATTGAAATTTATCAGGGTAATAATTACGAGTTTGATATTTTTGACGATAGAGACTGGATGGCTATAGCAGCAGTAATGCCTAATGCACTACCAACACATGTTGCTCCAGGTAATCGTGATATCGATTTACTTCATAATTGGTAAGCAGGCTTTTACAAATATCCAGATATAAAGAATAAAACTTCTTTCATCGAAAGCAATCGAGAAACATTTGGGAATCAGTATGATTCTCCTGAATCATACAATGTTATTTTCAATTACCAACAAAATAAGATATTATCTTTCTTAGAATATCAGCTAAATGACTATCATGATTGTAATCAAAGACTTGCAATTCAGGGAATAATTTACCAGCTGGAACTGGTAAAAGCTGTGTAATTAATGAAATGGTTAGGAGAATTAATTCATATTTTGGCTGCGATGCAACTCTTTTAATGGCTCCTACTGGTGTGGAAGCTAACAATATTGCTGGTAAAACTAATCATTCAGCTCTAAGAAAAAATGCTTCAAAGAGAAGGGAAGGAACTTTCAAAGATTTAGAAGGTGAATACAAAATTGCTTTTGAAGAAGAAAAGATGTAAGGTTCGTTATTATTGGTGAAGCCAGTATGTTGGGTCTGAATTTGGTTTTCAAAGTGGATATGCGACTCAAACAAGCAAAGCAGCGTCCTTCAGCTGTTCCTTTTGGTGGCCTTTGCGTGTATTTAGTCGGTGATTGGTCCCAACTTCCACCGGTTTGTGACAGGAGTCTTTACAATATTGGTAATAATGTTCAGACCATTCAATCGAATCTTTTATATAAACAGTTCAAAAAAGTTTTCTTTTTAACGGAGATTATGAGACAGCAAGGTGATGATAAAAAAAAAATTTCAGAGAGACTTCTAATAGAGTCGCAAATGGAACAATCACTGTACAAGATTATCAGCTCTTATCTAAAAGATTTTATGTAAACAATATCGGGGACAATTTCAAAGATACTGTCTGTATAATGTCGAAAAATGCTGAAATCGGACGCTTTAATTATGAAAAACTAGAAAGCAATAAACAACCCGTGGCTCTAATCAATGCAATCCATAATTGCCCAGAAGCCTCTCTAGGAAAATCTGACGATGCTCAGGGATTATTTACCCAATTACGTTTATGTAAAGGTGCTCGAGTTATCCTTAGAAGAAATCTTTGGGTCACAAAAGAACTAGCCAACGGTTCAGTTGGGACAGTAACTGATCTTACTTATGACCCGGCAGTTGAATGCGAAAATTATAACAATCACATGCCAATATGTATACTCGTATCTTTAGAAAAATATACAGGACCAGTTCTGTTGCGGTTTGGAAGCTCTTGAAGAATCGCGAGTTATTCCAAAGACGCTAATAAGGAAAGCTGGATTGTTTGTTAGAAAGAAGTGGACTGTATTTGAGATATTGAACATGCGTTTATTGAATAATTTGGTTTGTTAGTTACGATCGGCACGTGCGGAAGCATTTGAGGCGAAAATGCCCGAGATTAATTTTGAATGAAATCGTGGTCCATTGCAGATGGACGCAGGTAGACGATTAAAGTGAAATGTTATAAATGCATGCTGTATAATAGCCAAAAGCCGCGGCTGTAAGAGAAGTGTTTAACGAGAGTTGCGCTCGGAGTCGTGTTATAAACTAAACTAATACTGGCTTGCAGTCGGCTAGGCTGGCCGATTGCAAGGTTTGATAAAAGCGTGACGTCATCCGCGCGTGCCGTGCAATGTTAGTAGGCTGCTGGCTGCTTACAACTGACAACACAGTACAAAGTTTAAACATACTGCCCGCCAAAATCGGGACGATTTTGTACATTAACGGTTAAATTGAACAATATAATAATTAGACTTACATGTCGTAAGCGATACAATAATTGGCGCACTGGCCAGAGAGCAATGACATAATGGACATAATATAAATTCAATTAACAATCACCAAGCATACAATAAATTGATAACACCATAAAAATACAATAATTTCCCCATGATATTGACATAACAACCCCAATGAATTTCATAATGTTTTGACCCTTAGAAAATACAATACATATATAGAATAATTGCCACTATAACTGACACTTGTGGTTCTCAGAATTTGAATCACACAAACATATTAACGATACACAACATTCATAATAATTGATAGTACATATGAGACACAGTCACTATTTCTGTAATAGCTAGCGACACTTAACAATGTTACAATGCTTATGATACAATTGACTTGTATGCTCGCCCCGGGGAATGTCCCGGGCGTGTTCCATGTAATGTGACACGCGCACACCCATGCATACACACACACACCGTAAGGCACGCAAACGACTAGCTTGTTGCCACCGGAAGGGGGCATAATTTGTGGATGGGTCGGCGTAAGATATCTAGCGCGGTGCGTACTTCTGCGACGCGTACTAAGGAATCTTGACCCGGAAAAACATTGGTAATTACCCCACGCTTCCATTCTAGAGGGGGGGAATTGTCATCCAAAATGAGGACAAGTTGTCCGACCTTCAAATTTTTAAATGGGGTGCGCCATTTGTTGCGCTGCTGCAGCTGGTGCAGATAATCCCTAGACCACCGTTTCCAGATGGTCTGCGTAAATTTTGGGAGCAGAAGCCATCTGCCCAAATGAGTATTATTGCCTTGTGTATAGTCGGGTTCCGGAAGTGCCGTCAGTGGAGCACCGACCAAAAAATGAGCGGGTGTTAAGGGTTCAGGGTCTCTAGCATCGTCGGACACGGCGCATAACGGGCGTGAGTTAAGGCAAGCCTCAATTTGAGAAAGAAGGGTAGAATATTCCTCAAAATTCAAAATCGTACCGCCAATTACGCGACGTAAATGGAATTTAACACTCCTTACACCACTTTCCCACAAACCACCGAAATGAGGGGCTGAAGGGGGGATAAAGGACCATTTGATGCCGTGGAGACCGCAAAACTCCAGAGAAGATTGTTAAACTTCCTTGGAGGTTAAACATTTGTACCAATCATGCAACGTGTGGTTGGCACGACGAAAATTCGTGCCATTATCCGAAAATATTTGCGCGGGAATACCTCTGCGCGATATGAACCTTTTTAAAGCCGCTATAAAGGCGTTGGAAGTAAGATCCGACACCAATTCTAAATGGATGGCCCTAGTACACATGCATATAAATAGAGCGATATATGCCTTGGTCGTGGACTTAGAGCGCTACCCGCCATGGCGCAAAAACACCGGACCTGCGTAATCCGCGGCCGACTGTGAGAATGGCCTTGACGGCGTGACCCTAGAAGAGGGTAATTGACCGAGTAATTGATTCGCGCCTTTAGCCCGGAAACGAAAACAAGTGACACACTTATGTATCACTGAGCGGATATAGGAGTTATCGTGTATGATCCAATACTTACGCCTAAGCGAAGCTTGAGTTGATTGCACTCCAGCGTGCAACAAACGGATGTGTTCGTATTCAATTATTAATCTCGTGAGATGAGAGTGCGGGTGTAAAATTATTTGGTGTTTAGTCTCGTAGCTAAGTGGGGAGAATTGCAAGCGTCCACCCACTCTTAAAATGCCTGATTTAT
Organism: Magicicada septendecula; assembly: GCA_034769895.1. NCBI lineage: Eukaryota > Metazoa > Arthropoda > Insecta > Hemiptera > Cicadidae > Magicicada > Magicicada septendecula. Next base: position 142,373,908 of record CM068375.1, on the reverse strand, counting down.
CCAGGAATGGGTTGAGAGCAAGAATTTTACTACTGCGTGGAAGGCACCGGTGTGCCTCAAGTTCCCTAACCTCTACGTCGAAATGCAACTTCTGAGATTGCCGGACAAAAACCAAGAGCTTGTCAGACAATTCTTGAGCCGACAAAAAGGACGTGTCTCTTTCAACCACCGCGAGCCTAGAATTCCGAAGAAATCGACGGCAGTATGCGAAGACGCGAATAAGCCTCGTAAGAGATGAATAGTTTTCAATGTAACTATGTGTTGAGGACGCGACAATTAGTGAGGTTTGAGCCTGCTTGTGACGCTCCTCTTCAATGTCGGGAAAGGTACAGGGAGTATTAATGTCGAACGCGCTGACCGGCCATGAGGCCGCATCACGAGCCAACCAGGAGGGACCATGCCACCATTGAGCATGACAGTGCAGGCTACGAGGGAGGCAACCGCGCGATAAAACGTCGGCTTTATTTTCATATGCTATTTGAGCCAGACAACGCGTAGCAAGGAAGGAGGCACTAGCAGTGCCATATGTAACCGTCCTTAACGCGTAATGTCGCAATTCCTTATGCGGTGCATCACGCCAAACAATGCGTTGCAAGTTTGAATCCTTAGGATTAACAATGATCTGGCGATACATCTTTTCAATGTCCGCAATAAGTACGTATCGGTGGGTGCGGAACCGAACCATTATCGAAAACAGATCCTGCTGGATCGTAGGACCGACCATTAAAGTGTCGTTAAGGGACAAATTATTGGTGGTTTTAGCGGATGCGTCAAATACCACGCGCAATTTAGTGGTTAAGCTAGAGTCTTTGAAGACTGCGTGATGGGGCAGATAAAAGATCTCTGACCTGTCAAGCGACAGATCGTATTCATTAAGCGGCGACATGTGGCCAAGTCTTAAGTAGTCATTCATGAACTCACTATAATCCTTATAAAGGGTAGGGTTCTGCTTGAATTTGAATTCTAACGATTGGAATCTTCGTATTGCTCCGCGGAGAGAATCTCCCAAATACGATTTATCAGATCTGCGGGGCAGGGCTACCACGAATCTCCCGTCGCGATTGCGGCTAGTGTTTTTCACGAAATGCCTTTCACACGGTGAGTCCTCAGATCGGGTTTCGCGACTAGAGATTTCCTCCAACTTCCAAAATTCCTTTAGTTGCGAGGAAACCTGATTATCATCCCTACAGACCATAAATGAAGAAACCGTTCTAGTCATGTCGACGTTGAATGGTAAGTCACCGGCCAAAATAAATCCTAACTTGGTTTCCTGAATTATAGGAAAGTGTGGTCCGCGCGTATATTTCACAGGTTCAATTAATTGTAGAAAATATTGAGCGCCGATTAATATATCGACTTGCGATGAGCAATGTAGGTGAGGATCCGCCAGGAATATGCGCTTGGGTAAATTTAAAGAGGTAAGATTGAATGACTCCGCCGGTAAATTATTAGTTATACTGGGTAATACGGCACAATGTACGTTTAACGTGAAGGGTTTATAGCGTGAATGTAGCCTTACATTAGTGCTGAATTCAGCCTGGGAAAGCGAGTTGTTTATACCCGTTATGGGCAATTGCGATTTAACTAATTGGAGGCCCATCCTGCGGGCGAAATCCATTGTGCAAAAGTTCGCTTGAGAACCTGAATCCAGTAATATCCTAACGGGAAATTTTTTGCCGACCTTATTGTATGTCATACAGAAGGCGGTAGATAACAATACCGATTTATTGGTCTGTGATTTCAGTGAGCACTGGTTGTTAACAGAAGTTACGTCCCTGTTGGGGACATGAATCATGGTGTGGTGACGCCTAGAACATTTTTTACACGAAAATTTGGAGGGACATTTTGAACCCTCGTGTCCCGAACGGAGACAGTTTAAGCAAAGTTTGTTTTTTAGTAACGCATTTTTTCTATCAGGGATAGACAGCGATATAAATTGTGGGCAATCGCTAAGTCTATGCTCACCGTTACATAGCCTGCATAAATTATTTCTAATATGTGAGTGGAATGCGCCCTTTGGATTGCTTATCTGTTTAACTGCCTTGCGATAAGGAGACTTATCGCTTTTGTTCAACCTGCTCGTTGGGCTAGTCGCGTTATCGATATTTTGCAGTAGTTTCCTACGTGAATTTAAAAAATTTATAAAATTATTAAAATCAGGGAGTTTATGCTCCGATAAACTCTCTTTCCACAAACGTAAAGTATAACTGTCAAGTTTTTTGGCTAGATAATTTACGACAATAATTTCAAACGTGTTGACTGGCAGTTTGAGATTATTTAAAGCGTTTATATTTCCAGAGATTTGATCAATAAATTGCGATATGCTACCTTGGGATTCCTGCTGAACTAATGGTACGTCTAGGACATTCCACACGTGGTGAGCGGAGACAATCAGCTTACTATCATATCTATTCCTCAACAGATCGATAGCCACCGCGTAATTTTCATGTGTTATGGGTAATGATTTTATTACGTTAAGCGCCTCGCCATGTAATGACGAGTGTAAATAATGAAGCTTCTGTATATCTGTCAGGTCTGTTCTGACATGAATTAGTTCCATAAAAATATGGTAATAATGTTGCCATTCCACAATACTACCCTCGAACCGTGGTAATTTTATTGGTTCCAATTGAATGGGGGTTGTTTTAGGCTGTTTACCATCAGTATTAATTAGTGGTTTTTGGTTCAAGTGCTCAGATTGCTCCAACAAGTGTTGCAATTTACATTCTATAGCACAGAGATCGTCCTCCGTTTGCACTCTATCACTTGTTGACGCAACGTCTGCTTCCTCAGCCTCGATTTGTGACTGTATCTCGTCATATTTGGTGGATAATTCCATCAAATGACGCAGTTTTATTTTGAGCGCATGAGGATCGCTGTTTAACAAATCAAAATTATCCGCGAAGGTATTTATTCGGGATATTGAGGCCTTAATTGTACCTCGTTTTTTTATCAGAGCCCTTACATCGGCCATTATTACAGTTTGAGATAAAAAATGGAAAGATATTTAGAAACAATTGAGCATCGAGCATGTGAACCACAAACTTAATTTTGAATGAGTTTAAATACGTTTGGTAGCTAGCGATCGTTGGTTTGAACATAAACTTACTCTCTCTAACTAATCAAACTCGTTGGCAGTTAAATTATTGAAATTATAAATCTAAATGATTACAAAGTATAGCTTTATCTTTAAAGTTCTGACTGATAATGAGCTGCCAACCATCTATTAATTTATATTGTGTAATAAGTTAATTGTTTATATAAATATGTCAAAAATACACACTGGGTGAAATATTATTAAAAATAAATCAAATATAGGTAAAGTTTATAGTCACGTGGCCGTCGATCCATTCGTGATGAAGCTGGCTTCGATCCCGTTTGGAGCTGCTACACCTCCTGTCTCTGCCGGTTAGCCGTTGCCTCATGTTGTACCCTCCATCATTTAAAGCTGTGGAATCTCGAAAATGTTGTCCTGTTTCGTCCCGTCGTCTCTGGTCTACTGCTTGGCTGAATCTTGTCGAGATGACTGCGACGTGCTTCACGATAATGGTGTCGCTCAGGACGAAAATGATGCCCGTCTGTCGTGATTAACTTCAGATTGGTTTTTCCAGAAATGATGTATATAAATAAATGTTGTCGCCTGTGTACTCAGGTATGAGAAATCTGTGCCGTTGGGACCAAAAATGATGTAGTTTGTTTTGGCCTGAAAATGTGAAATCCTGCCTGATTGGACCAAAAATGATGTCGTTTTTGGCCTGAAATGTGAAATCCGGTCCGGTGGGACCAAAAATGTTGCGGTTTGGAAGCTCTTGAAGAATCGCGAGTTATTCCAAAGACGCTAATAAGGAAAGCTGGATTGTTTGTTAGAAAGAAGTGGACTGTATTTGAGATATTGAACATGCGTTTATTGAATAATTTGGTTTGTTAGTTACGATCGGCACGTGCGGAAGCATTTGAAGCGAAAATGCCCGAGATTAATTTTGAATGAAATCGTGGTCCATTGCAGATGGACGCAGGTAGACGATTAAAGTGAAATGTTATAAATGCATGCTGTATAATAGCCAAAAGCCGCGGCTGTAAGAGAAGTGTTTAACGAGAGTTGCGCTCGGAGTCGTGTTATAAACTAAACTAATACTGGCTTGCAGTCGGCTAGGCTGGCCGATTGCAAGGTTTGATAAAAGCGTGACGTCATCCGCGCGTGCCGTGCAATGTTAGTAGGCTGCTTACAACTGACAACACAGTACAAAGTTTAAACAAGTTCTGTACGAGAATTCAATACCCATTGTACCAGTAGTGGCATCTTTCAAGAAAAATGAAATTTCTTGTACTCGCAAACAATTTCCGTTAATGCTGTTAGTATAATACATAGATCGCAAGGGATAACATTAGATAAGGCAATTGTTAATTTAGGAGACAATGAATTTCAGGTTGGATTAACGTATGTTGCTCTTTCAAGAGTGAAACATTAGAAGGATTATTATTAAAACCGCATTTAATTTTGATAGACTGCTAAAAATTAATAGAAGTCCATCAATGGTTGAGCGTAGAGATGAGTTGCAAAGGTTGTGGAATATGTCTAATGACAATTAATGGATATTGTACTATAATGTAGTGTATTCAATAAAAAGTGTGTATCATAAAAGTGTATACATTTTGTTGATTGTAAGAATATTGATAAATAAATTATTACGAATCTATTTATCTAACAGATCAAAGACAGTTGAGTGTAAAAATATTGATAAATAAATGATTACGAATATCAAATTCTCCGCCCATTTGTGTCAGTGACACTCATATTTGTAGTGGGTGTTTCTTCATGCTTTTCAATGAAGAGAAAAGTACTAGCGTCTCCACCCCAACCCCACTCTCACCAATGATGCGGTAGGCCCTGTTACGCCGAGCAACCCATTCCAAGATTGTGGTAACTTCGGCGATATGGGTCGGCAAGTAGAAGAGAGAAGGGGGTCCTGCCAGGGCAGTCCGGGGGTAACCTGGATCCTGGCCTGGCAAGATGGTGTACACCGGCAGCAAGATGTGCATCTAGTGTGGAGGCGGAGGAAACTCTAGTATGCTGCACACATGGGCTGAGTTAGTTAGCCTACTGTGACTTGGCAAAGAGCGCTCGTCAGCCGAGGTGAAGGCATCTCTCTAGGGGAAGAACAGTCCAAAATCAAAGTTCCTGGTCCTCCTGGTAGGTGGCTGGGATAAGGCTAACAACCCTATCTTGTAAAAAATAATTTGTTACGGGTACAGAAAGATTGCCTCAGAATAGGACTGGAAATATGGAACTGACCCGGCGAGAAACAGGACTGAGCAAGGTGAAAAATGAGATTTACATGGAAACATGAATGCCCAAACTATGGGCAAACCAGGAGCATTAAAACAAATAAAAGGACAACTAAAGAAATATAGAGTAAATGTCGCTGCAGTGCAAGAAGTAAAATGGATAGGGAATGGGATAATGAAATCTGCTAAACACATAGTATTTTACAGTGGAAGACAGAAGAGAAGAAATGGGACTGGCTTTATTATACATGGGACTCAGAAACCTGCTGTACTAAAATTTAAAACAATCAATGATAGAATGTGTTCACTCCGCATTAATGCAAAGTTCGTCAATATCATTTTATTCTCTGTTCATGCACCAACTATGCTGAGATGCAGGCTATGCTGAAAAAGATGAATTTTACACGAAACTGGACGACGAATATGGGAAGTCTCTAAAAAATGATGTAAAAATTATATGCGGAGACATGAATGCCAAGTTTGGAAGAAAAGAATGTTATTCAGAGGTTGTTGGTAAAGAAATTCTGCATTTAGAAAGCAATAGTAATGGCCTGCGAACAACCAATTTTACTACCAGTAAGAATATGATTGAAAAGAGTACTTGTCTCCAGAGAAAGGACGTCAAGAAAGGCACGTGGCAGTCCCCTGATGGAGTAACCTGGAACCAAATTTATCACGTGCTTATAGACAGAAGACATGCATCTGCCATTTGTGACAAACACAACATACAAGGAGTTAAGCACAATGTCCAAGAGCTAAGCAGGAACAAACAGAAACAAAGAGGATATTCAGAGAAAATATTTGAGCCATTTGAAGAAATTAAAGATAAGTGGGAAATAAGTGATTTGCAAGGAATGTGAAGTGCTATGCTCCACAACAACAATAGCTGAGGAAGTTATAGGTTTTGTCAAAAGGAACAAACGAGAAGAATGGTTTGATCATGAATGTGCGCTTGCACCCGCTAAAAACAGAAACAGTGCAAGAAAGAAAACTCTCCAAAGAAAATACGTCAGGAAATATAGACAAGCAAGAAGGGAATCCACCAGAATATGTAAGAAAAAGGAAAGGCAGTTTAAAAATGAAAAAATACAAGAAATGGAAACAATGAGAGAACTTAAGAAAGTCCAAAAGTTTTATTGAAAACAAAAGAAATAAGGAAGGGGTACCAGCCTAGTGCTCTCTTCTGTAAAGATACTGAAGGAAACTAAATAGGAGACATGGAAAAAATGTTGAACAGATGGATGGAACACTTGAAGCATGCTTTGAATGGTGGACTCGGAGCAAACACTGATGAAGAAGCAGATGATGATCCAATTACATTAGATGGAAACGACGGAGACTATGAAGATGATGAAAGTACTAGAAGCCCGAGCATGGAAGAAGTAAAGCAAGCAATTGTGAAGCTGAAAAACAATAAGGCACCTGGTGATGACAGTATAACAGTAGAGATGCTGAAACTTGGAGGCAACATCATAGTTCAATGTTTGCATAAACTTGTAACAGCCATTTGGAAGGAGGAGAAAATGCCAGTTGAGTGGCACATGGGTACCCAGTACTCAAGAAAGGAGATAAATCCATGTGTGAAAACTATAGACCTATAACTCTCCTGAATTTAGCCTATAAAGTGTTCAGCAGTTTATTGGCAGTAAGCCTGGAACCATTTATGGAAGATATAGTCGGAGAATATCAGTGCTGCTTCATGAGAAATCGTTCCACCACAGACCAAATATTTATAATGCGACAAATATTTCAGAAATTTTATGAACACAATTTTGCACTGCACAACATGTTTGTTGATTACAAACAAACATTTGATTCCTTAGACAGAAAGGAGATATGTCGCATCTTGCAAGGCTTCCGAATAGCCAACAAATTAATACACCTGGTTCGCGTGACCCTGAAAGATATTAAATAAGACAAGACGTAAAGTAAACGTAGAAGGAAGAAGGAGCATTAACAGAGGATTTCCAAGTTTGAAGAGGAGTAAAACAAGGAGATGTCTTGTCTACCCTCCTACCGTTCAATATATGCCTAGAGAATGTAGTAAGGCAGCTGCCAGTAAACCTTGGTGTCAGAATTGTGAATAGAAGGTCGCAGCGCACTGCGCATGGTGACGATATTGTTCTCGTGACAAGAAACAAACAGGCACTGGAAGAGGCGTACACCTCTCTGGAGCATGTTTCGACCAACCAAGAGCTGCAAGTGAACAGCCAAAAGACAAAATATATGCTGATGAAGAAGAATGTCCGAGAAGAAATAGTCCCAAAAATTAAAGTCATTGCAACGATTTTGAGAGGGTGGATAGTTTTAGATATCATGGGTTCCTCTTGATGTCAAATAATCAGATGGCAATGGAAATTCAAGACAAACTGGCCATGGGAAATAGGTGCTACTTTTCTTAAAGTCTTTAGTGCTACTTTAATTTTCTAAAGTCCAGAAATATTTCTAGAACCTCCAAGGACCAGATTTACAAAACTGCATTGCTGTCAGTAGTATTATATGCTCCAGAAGCCTGGACCATGACCTCAGCCCAAGAATACATGATCAGAAGATGGGTAAGAAAGATTCTGAGAAGGATATATGTAGGTGTACTAGATACTGGAATGTGGCGTATGAGGACAAACGGCGAATTGTACAATCTATACAAGAAACCGGACACCGTCACAGGGATAAAACAAGGCATAATTAGGTGGGCAGGTCACGTACAAAGAATTCCAGAGGAAAGAGCAGTGAAAAAGTATTCATTGGAGGACCAGGAGGAAGCAGAGCAAGAGGGAGGCCAAGAAGAAGACGGGTGGACGATATAGATGAAGATATGAGAAGACTGGGGGGGTCAGAAGGTAGCGAAGGAGGAGTGGAGGCACAGGATAGAGAGGAGTGGAGGTATGTCGTTCTGGAGGCCAGGGCTCTTCATGAGCTGTAGCGCCGTGGAATAGTAGTAGTAGTAGTAGTAGTAGTAGTAGTAGTAGTACTAGTAGTAGTAGTAGTAGTGTATTTCCTTCACAGAAATTAGAATTAACAGGTTATATTATTTAAAATTATTTTTAAGTTATTTTATAAGTTGAAATATTGAAACTGCACAGATTGATACGGTGTGGGTTTGACTCGGGTTGAAGCAGCAAAGATACAATGTAAGTCAGTATAGGTTAATTAAACATAAAAATGAGTAAAGCTTCCCCGCTTTCACGCACCGTGGGAGCCGTAAAGGGCTCAATCATAGAATAATTTATTGTTCTTTTGGTTTTTTTTTCATAAAAAGAGACACAAGTCTTTTGCCAAGCTCGTTAGATGCAACCAATATGGTTATTTCATTAAAGACCATCCAAAAAAGCCTGTGTCTAAAGACAAGGAAGCCTGTAAAATCCCCAGCACTTACGAGGGAGCATCGCTTAGCCAGAAGGCTGTGGGCAGATCAACATTCACAGTGGACCAGCCATGATTGATGTCTTTTCAACGATGAATTAAAATTTACACTTAGTCATTCAGATGAAAGGCGTCGCGCGTAGCGATGCTCAAAGTTTGCTAAGGGTTGTGGTTAGAAGAACATCCTTATAGTTGGGGCCTTTTACAATAAGCTATATGGTTAATATCCTTAAGAGTACGCACTGAGCTTGTCGGGTTCATTGGTCAGATAATATCTGAGCTATATGTAATCAATGTTTTGTAGCCCTACCTAGTGCCTTTTGTCAATGAGATCCTCCCAAGATCCATCCTAGAGGACGATGATTCCCGTCTGCATAGATTGATAGAAGTGAAGAAATTTTTACTTGTAAAAGTGTAGCATAATCGCACTGACCACGTTGGGATTTCGTGGAAAGGTGTCTTTTGATGGTTGACAATCCTTCACAGAACTTTCACCATGTTGAAAATGTTTGATATGAGAAACTGTCAGAAAAGCAATAAGCAGCTCGCCAAGAGATGCTGAGCTGTTCTTAGAGCAGGGAAATAACCACATCTTTCTAAAGAAGTGACACAGTGTTATAATTCTGCAAGTAACCAAGTTGAAGTAGCCATTATTATGTAAATAAGAAAATTATTAATTAATAGATGTCTTTATTATCTTAATAAAAATTGTTCAAAACCAATATCACTCTTAAAAAATGGTTATTCTGGCGTAAACGTTTGTCAATAATAAACCTCTGCTCCGTAAAGGACCAAGGCATACAGCGCGGCTTTTGTGTTTGGTGTGACGGTTGCATGGCTAGTACAATGCGTTGCCAGCAGCTAGTCGCGGTATTCACAGTCAGTTTTATGGAAATAGAATAATCAGTTCGTTGTTTTTTGGTAAACAAATACTATTTTCAATATCCACTTTAATTGTTGAAAATACATACACACTGCAGTGTGTATACTGTGTGTGTGTGTGTGTGTGTGTGTGTGTGCGCGCGCGAGCGCGCGTGCGTGTCCGTGGTCGAGCGCGTGTTTGTATACATATGTATATAAATGCATGTAAATTGATGCAAATATTAGATACGTATGTTGTGTAATTGTAACTCGTAAATTCCTTGTTACTGACAATAGTTATGAGACTCATTATTTCCTTACGCTAGTATTTAAATCTATGTCACTTGGTTTAAAAATGTTTTTTACAGAAACACGTTTTTGAATCATCAGTGACTAAACAATTTGAATTCGATTTGAAATTATTTCGATTCTTATGGACCAGTTAAACAAAAAGTGGTCAGCATTCTCAGAGAATTACTCGGATCGTGTTAACCAGTGAAGACGGCCAACGAATACACATCAGTAAAGAAAATAAATAAATACTTGCATAGAAAGAATTTTATAATAAAATAAAGAGTTTACATAGATATGTAAGAATGTCAAATAATTATGCAAAACACACACACACACACACACACACACAACAAATATATACCGGTATTTCTTTTTACCATCTCATCTGGAGAGAAAAGACAATTGGAAGCCTTTGAATTCTGATGCAACCGACTTACTTAACTAGGTGGAACATAGGGCCTCGACGAAATTTCTCCAGCGTGTTCTGTCCATTGACAGGGCCAGCTCTATTTCCATAGTCCTCTTACAGGTGCTCCTCGATCTTCCACGTCTGCGGCTACCTTGCAGATTCCAATTCAGTGGCTATCTAGCGATATTTTCTGGTAGTCTTCTCAGGCTGTGACCGATCCACCTTCATTTTCTTCTCTTTATCTATAGTTGGATGGTACTCTGACTTGTGGCCTCCCATAGATCTCTGTTCGAGATGGTCTTGGGCAACCAAATTCTCATTGGAAAGTCTGGAACCTTGTGGCAATGTCCTTTGTCACTTTCCAGGTCTCACATCCATACAGTAACACCGATTTGCTATTTGAGTCAAATATTCTGAGTTTTGCCTTCTTGCGTATATGGGGTGATCTCCATATTGGTCTTAACTGTGCAAATGCTCCTTTTGTTGATGCCACCGAAGGATGTTGAAAATCCCATGTGCAGAAAATATTTCAAACGATTAAGTTATAGTGAGCACCGTAAAAAGCAGACAACTTTGCAGACAGATCCAGTTTAGAAGAGACAAAGTAATTGGACATACATAAGGCATGACAGCCTAATAAAGAATACCATTGGAGTCTCTATTGAGAGCAGACATTCAAGCAGTAGGCTACGTTTGGAGTATATGACGCAAGTAAAGCTAGAGGTCCATAAAATCAGCTAGAGCAGTGATTCCCAAACTTTTCAGTCCGGGGACCCCCTCCCCAAATAATTTAGAAATTCACGGACCCCTCTGAGTTCTGAAATGAAACAAACAGTAAGTACGATATAAACTCTTATACTTTAATTAAAATGTATTAAAATCAAAATTCTCTTAATTTGCAAAATTATAATATTAATGATATCAAACACAGTTTAGTGTGAAGAACGAAGTTGCTTTTGAACAATTAGCTCTGTAGTATTGGGTTTAATGTCTTATAATTTCAATATAAGTCACTCTCGACATAAAGTTTATTTCTTAACTTTGACTTCAAGTACGTGACCAGGGAGAATGCGGTTTCACACAAATAAGTAGAGGGAAACACAGTTAAACACTTCAAGGGTTTTTTGCGAGTTCAGAGTAGTCAGTCATTACATATAATCAGAAGTCAGCTAGCTGTAATTGCGAAAGCTGTAATTTTAATGAACTATCAGTTGAATGTTCTACTAATGATCTTCTTTTTGTAGTGTAGGAGAGAGGTCTAGTCAGTTCGGCTGACAAACAGATCTGCTACACGACATGATTTAAAGACTTTATTAAAACCATTTATTTGAAATTACTTTTACAATTACAATTAGTTTGACCCCCCCCCCCGCGAAAAATACTGGAATTTCTACTAATTGTTTCAAGATTCTAAAATTTAGATTTTAAAGCATAAAAAATCGGAGAAAATTACAGTATATTTTAATTTTTCTTGAAAGTGTCTGCGGACCCCCTGAAACATTGTCACGGACCCCCAGGGGTCCGCGGACTTCACTTTGGGAAACACTGATCTAGAGGGAGGTGAAGAACTCGGCGCAAGGTACAAATAAATACATAGCCGCAGCCAACCAGCCCTTGGACTGATCACACACAATGACTGTGTGCGTACGCGTGAGTGTTAACCATTTAAACCACTAAATGGTTTACACCATGTTGTGTAGTTTAATTATTTAACAGGATTTCACGTAAGACGCAATACTCACACCAACAGCGCTTCCGTACGGGATAGTGAGGTACCGCTTCTGTCTCTGATGGGATATTCTGTGGAAGTGCTCTTCTAGCGTAGTACATGTTGCTAGGTGAGCAACCACGGTCAGGAGTATCGCACAGATACAGCATCTGAAAACGTTAAATCATTACAAATGTTTTATAAGGTAACAGGAATGTTAAATTCAATTTGCACTTTTAACTTACATAAACATTTAAACTTTGAAAGTAGCAATTGTGAGTTCAAATTGATGCCAGGAATACATCGTTTTTCTCGATGTGTAACAAATTCTGAGGTTACTGAAACCTAAAAACGTCTGACTCCGTTTGCTAGAGAAGTTAGAGGTCTAAAGCTATCCACATATACTTGTTTACTGTGTGGTTTACATAATGAAATCTCCTCACCTTATATTGCTCCTACTCTAAAAGTGGTTTGTAAAGGCGGTTACTTCATCTAACTTAATTTTGTTACTTTAATGTTTCTATTAGTTTAATGTTGCCATTATTAAATTGACTTACCCCTATCACCAATAAATGCTAATGCTATCACTTTCGCTACTGTTTAAATTATAGAAATTATAAAAAACATCAAATTATTTAAAAAAGTATGAGATACATTAAAATTATTGATTTTACCTTAAATATACCTATTATGAAACGCTCCTTATTATTATTCCGGTTGTACAATGTTTACACATCTTTCGGAGATTACATTAGTGATTGAATTATCCTCTTCCATTGCTGCATGTCCACCCAAAGATCTTCAATTTCTCGTTCCCTCAATATAGTCTGAATTTCATCTATCCAGGTGATAGGTGGTCTTCCTCTTTTCCTTCTTCCTGCTGGGGTCCATCCTTCCCAGCAGCATGGTCTTCCTTCTCCTTGTCAATCCTTCCTGTGCCATTCTTTTCGTGTGTCCATGAAACGCTCCTTATCCGTTTGATATTGTTACCGCTTTGGGGCAAGTAAACATTTTAGTCCTAATGTACGTTTATTACTATTAATACCATCTCCCAGTATTATAGCGGTACAAAGGAATTGAACGTCTTTCACGTACGTCGACTATAATGGAAACTTTCATGATTACATAATTAAAAAAAATTAAAACAGCTTCAGTTTTACGTATTGTCATGTTGATCTGGAAGATGAAAAAAGTGCTTACATGACACTCAACACGCGGCACACTCGAGGCGTTTTCACCATTTCAAACTTTTGTTGATCATTCTGCCCGGGATTATACAAGGCCGGGCATTGACAGCGAGTTCCAGAGCGCCTGTAACTACGCAGTTATTTCTCGAGGCATGATCCGGAAAGTGAAGGATTATTATCTAATCTCAGTGGGTATAAATATAAGCGATAGAGGCCGGCAAGTTTCAGTTTAGACCTGGCGATATTTCAGTGCCGTTCGGAGTGATCGTTATTGTAACTTGCGGTTAAGTGTTATCGGTTACTTAATGCGAAACTGTAATAAGGTGACGTTTATTGTTGTGTTCTGGACAAATTTTAAGTTAAAGAATTGTATGAGAGTGTTTTCGTTTATTTATAACTGCAATTAAAGTTGTAATCAGCGCTACTTCATCTGGTGTCAGTTATTCTGTTTCCACTGTACAACACGACGATCCGTGTGACGGTATGATATGATAACAATTACTCAGGTTTCGCTAAAATGTATAACTTAAACGAACTTAAACAATCGAAATGGTTTCGAGTGATCACACACACACACACACGCGCGCGCGCGGCACTAGAATTATTATATAAGTTGTTGAACGTTAAACCGTTTTCACTCGTATTTTAATCGTATTCTGGTATATGAAGTCAAATTGAAAGTGTTATAAACTTTCAACCGTTTATTAGTAGGTTATTCTAACATTAATAGGCTACTCTTTAAGTTGCCCACAAACAGCCGAGCATTAAATGAAGATTTCAGTGAATGGTGAAGAAACATCCACTCTAGTCCAAACTATGTCAATCTTTGCCACAGTTTATGTTACGAACTGCAAAGAACGTTTGATGAAACATTCGCAAAAATGATACTTTTGTTCGCCAAGTCAACAAATTGTGAGCCGCTAAAAATTTATTTTCACGCCTTCCAAATTCCAAAAAATATTGTTCACTTCAAACCAACAGTAAACTCAACTAGATTCTTAAAATATAAGTGGTGAAGACACTATATAAAAATTTAGATTAACCATCCAAGTTTGTTGCTATTACTTCCTATTTTTCCTGATCTGATATCGGGCCACATATTTGAGATTAGTACGGCTCGGAAAATTCATACAAGTACGTCTACCGTGTTTAGTTCCGTTAAAAGTACTCCCTTTAATACCCTTAACAGGCTATTTTGGATGTGGTCAGGCTGTATTATTTTACCCGCACGGTTTACAATAACATCGTGTTATTTCCTTATTGTTCCTTATTCCTTATTTCCTTATGTTATATCCTTCACCGCCTTCAACTTCCTCAGTCGGTATCAGGTCAGGGAACCATTAGAAACTGATTAGGTCACGTCAGTCTGGACTCAAGTAGTGGAAAAGAATCTGCTTTGAGAAGGGCTGACTCGTATGGCCGCGCTTTTGGAAGCAAATGCGCTGATCGCGTTCCAGTCGGACACGTTGTAGATTTTTTATTGAACACATATAGTTAACATTAATAATTAATGTAACTAATATCCAATTAATATCCGAACATATTTAAATCAACACTATACACGGCGCAGTTTTCAAAACACAGGTCGCTGAAAACAGCCGTGAAAGTAACTTACCTAATAAATCCACATAGAGCACTACATGCAACAAGCTCCCCTTATTACCAAACAACAACGACATCCAATTCTCACACAAATACTTCACCAGACAACGAGTCTGCATGTCTGCCGAAGAGCAATCAGTATATAGCTTAAGGGGCCGAAACAGGTCTCAAGTGATAACGTATCTTGATTGTACTACTGTATATCTTAAATAATATTAATAATACAAATATTATATTTATATTAATTATTTATATATTATTTATTAATTTTATATATATAAATGTATACACAAAACTGTAACATCTTGTTGCCTATATTTTTATCGGATGTATACGTGCTCGAAATGAACCTCATAATGAATAATAGAATATAGGAAATGTGTAAAGTTGTATGTGGGACACCGTTCTTTAGTTTGTATCCGCTAATGAGAAAAAAACATTAGAGCGACTTTATTAATTAAGATTTCGAGATGCGGCTTGGACAAGAATATAGTTCATACAGGTTATCCGAACGCGGCACACGTGGTTTTCCCTACAAACGATGAGTTTGGAGAAAAAAGGCCATAAGTCCTTATAACACAAAAAAAAAATTTCGAAAAGTTTTATTTTATAATTAGCAGTAAGGAATGTCGCTGAAAGCAATAACGAAGGGTGTATGTGTGGAAAACATATTTGTAAGGGACAAAAGGGGAACGAGCAAGCACGCTGTAGTGACGGACAGGTCATAAATTTCGTAGGCGGCTGCAACGCCTACCCTGTGAACAGAGTTCACTGCTCCCGGTACGTAGAACACCAGTTTTTTGTGAAAACACATTGATTCCATAGGAAACTACATACAATGTGTACAGACCCATTAAAGGAGAAAAGGCTTAACAATGGTCAAACATACATGTGTACGCCAGCTGTCAGGAGAAAGCGACGAAGGGTGGATTGATTTGAAGGACTCCAGCGGTCGATGACAGGGTTTTGACCTTACTTGGAAACGAAAGCGCAGAGAGTACGTCCAAACTCAAGGATGGGGTGTTGCCTGACAACTAAAAGAAAATATCGGTATGGAGAACCATACATGACTTCCATATTCTAAGACTTATAATCTGAAATATGCTTGCCTGCCAAGCACGATATATTTTCTAATATATACATAATTTACATTAAAATGAAAAAATTATAATTTTATTGCCTGGCAACAAAATTATTTTATTTTTAACAATTACCATTGTTTGAAAAAGTTTAAATGAATTTTCAAGTACTTTACTCTTGTTAAAACGTAAAAGGTTGTAGGTAAACTACCCCTTCCCCTTAACCGATCTTCACCAAAATCTAACGGCCTTGAGTCCTCTACAATTCACTTACGTATACAAAAAATTATTTGATTCTGTTTGAATTTGCGGCAGTTATCGTTTGCCATAGAAAATACGCTTTATAACAAACGTTGCAGGTAAACTACCCCTTCCCCTCAACCGATCTTCACCAAAAACAAAGGGTCTTGAGTACTCTACAAACCAGGGCTGAATGGAGAAAATTATTTGATTATGTTTGAATTTGCGGCTGTTATCGTTTGCCATAGAAAATAACCTTGTTAAAAAAACGTTGTAGGTAAACTACCCCTTTCCCTTAACCGATCTTCACCAAAAACAAAAGGTCTTGAGAACTCTACAATTTAGGGCTGTATGCAAATAATCTTTTGATTCTGTTCGAATTTACGGCTGTTATCGTTTGCCATAAGAAATACCCTTGTTAAAACATAAAATGTTACAGGTAAACTACCCCTTTCCCTTAACCGATCTTCACCAAAATCAACAGATCTTGAGAACTCTACAATTCAGGGCTGTATGCGAAACATTATTTGATTCTGTTTGAATTTGCGGCTGTTATCGTTTGGCAAAAAAAAAAAATTTCCCTTGATAAAAAAACCCGTTGCAGGTAAACTACCCCTTTCCCTCAACCGATCTTTACCAAAAACAATAGGTCGTGAGTACTCTACAAATCAGGGCTGTATGCAAAAAGTTATTTGATTCTGTTTGAATTTGCGGCAGTTATCGTTTGCCATAGAAAAAAATACCCTTGTTAAAAAAACGTTGCAGGTAAACTACCCCTTTCCCTAAACCGATCTTCACCAAAATCAACAGATCTTGAGAACTCTACAATTCAGGGCTGTATGCGAAACATTATTTGATTCTGTTTGAATTTGCGGCTGTTATCGTTTGCCAAACAAACAAAATTACCCTTGCTAAAAAAAAACCGTTGCAGGTAAACTACCCCTTTCCCTCAACCGATCTTCACCAAAAACAATAGGTCGCGAGTACTCTGCAAATGAGGGCTGTATGCAAAAAATTATTTGATTCTGTTTGAATTTGCGGCAGTTATCGTTTGCCATAGAAAAAAATCTACAGACACACACACAGACACACACACAGACACTTTTCGGAAAACGACTTTTTTTCATGTTTTGAGTGTAGTAGAATCAGAATCTGCAATAATCTCGAACACGATTTTTTTTGCCATCACCATACTTCCATTCCTTAAGGAATATGGAAGTAATACGCTTGATAAAAAAATGTTGCAGGTAAACTACCCCTTCACCTTAACCGATCTTCACCAAAAACAACAGGTCTTAAGTACTCTACAAATCAGGGCTGTATGCAAACAATTATTTGATTCTGTTTGAATTTGCGGCTGTTATCGTTTGCCATAGAAAATACGCTTGATAAAAAAACGTTGCTGGTAAACTACCCCTTCTCCTCAACCGATCTTCACCAAAAACAATAGGTCTTGAGTACTCTACAAATCAGGACTGTATGCAAAACATTATTTGATTCTGTTTGAATTTGCGGCTGTTATCGTTTGCCATAGAAAATACCCTTGTTAAAAAAACGTTGCAGGTAAACTACCCCTTTCCCTCAACCGATCTTCACCAAAAACAACAGGTCTTGAGAACTCTACAATTTAGGGCTGTATGCAAATAATCTTTTGATTCTGTTTGAATTTGCGGCTGTTATCGTTTGCCATAGGAAATACCCTTGTTAAAACATAAAACGTTACAGGTAAACTACCCCTTTCCCTTAACCGATCTTCACCAAAATCAGCAGATCTTGAGAACTCTACACTTCAGGGCCATATGCGAAACATTATTTGATTCTGTTTGAATTTGCGGCTGTTATCGTTTGCCAAACAAACAAAATTACCCTTGCTAAAAAAAACCGTTGCAGGTAAACTACCCCTTTCCCTCAACCGATCTTCACCAAAAACAATAGGTCGCGAGTACTCTGCAAATCAGGGCTGCATGCAAAAAATTATTTGATTCTGTTTGAATTTGCGGCAGTTATCGTTTGCCATAGAAAAAAAATCTACAGACAGACAGACAGACACACAGACACACAGACAGACACACAGACAGACAGACAGACACACACACAGACACTTTTCGGAAAACGACTTTTTTCATGTTTTGAGTGTAGTAGAATCAGAATCTGCAATAATCTCGAACACGATTTTTTTTGCCATCACCATACTTCCATTCCTTAAGGAATATGGAAGTAAAAACCAACTTTCAAAGAAGGGTAGGCGAGGCCCTTGAACAACAATAGATAATAACGGCAGAGCGACGAAGTTGAGAAACAATGAAAATGGAAGAGAAACTCAGAGTTGTCACTGAAGACTTTAGAAAAAACGACAGATACAATTTATTGCTGCGTTGGCTGGAAATGACAACGACCTCAAAATACGAAGCAAGGGAAGAATCTGGTGGGGAACCAGAAGCCCTATCAGAGAACGCCTTTGAAAAGATGGGTAGTATTTGGACTTGGAGGGAAAAACATGAAACCAATAAGGACACGGCGTCGTTGGAATCAGAAGTCTGGTGGGAGATTTGGTAAGGAAAATATAGGAAGGAGACAGGAACGCGCTCAAGGAGTTATAACTAAATTTCGGACGCGAGAGGAGTTCTAACTAAAATACGGACGCGAGAAGGTTCTAACTAAATTTCGGACGCGAGAGGAGTGAAGTCCGTGACGGGAGAAATTAGCATTTTATCGAACTTAGAATAATTCGATACACAGTGTGAGAAGGTAGTTTTCGAACTTATAACAAAAATTAATACAGTCATTACAAGCAAACGAACTATGAAGTAGAGTCACACAATAATGTAATTTCAGTGTATAAAAACACTTTACAACAATAACTTTTAAGAACGTTTAACAACACAAACTACATTCATGAACACTTAATAACCAGACATACCGCAACAAAGGTGCGTAATATTAATTCAGATATGAAATAATTTACGATGTCGGTGTACAACAGAGAATGCTAACTTTTATTCATAAATTATAATCCGAATGCGTGGAGTTGGTGAGTGAAGTGTCTGTGAGTGACATCGTGGAATTCATCCAGTGCCATCTATCATCTGGAGGAGTTATCTGCACGATTCTAGAACGATCGACATGAGAGAATCGTCACCGCAACCACCAAGTGTTTGGATATTCGAATATCAAGTATAGTAAAACATGTCTTAATTAATTTAGATCCACTGTCTGTCATCTCAAAGAATCCACACACAATAAAATTCAATAAAGTAATCGTAAAGGAATTAAAGAAATCGATTCTAAAGTTTGTGTAGAAGTAAAATTATCATTGTTTATCAGTTTGGAGTAATGTTTATTTCCAAGTTCTAAATGAATCCGTAATTACAAAATATAGTAACAACTTAAAAGATATTCATATTAAGAATTTATAAGATGAAGCTAAACATTATAATTTACTTAAGTACTAAACGCAATTGATGAATGATTATTAATATTAATATGCAACCATTAGATTGAGTTTGGATAACTAATTTTATTAATTTATTATTTTGATATTTACAATTTAATGAGTATTCAATTTTATTAATATATTATTTTGATATTTACAATTTAATGAGTATTTAAGTTTATTAATGTATTATTGTTTGATATTTACGATTTAGCCA
This sequence comes from Magicicada septendecula, assembly GCA_034769895.1. Lineage (NCBI taxonomy): Eukaryota > Metazoa > Arthropoda > Insecta > Hemiptera > Cicadidae > Magicicada > Magicicada septendecula. The sequence continues at coordinate 142,354,229 of CM068375.1, read as the reverse complement.
TGAGTATTAAATTTTGGTAATGTGTTAATTTTATATATTTACAAGTACTAATGAGTACGTAGAATGTTGTGCTATTTTAATATTTACAAGTAATAGCAAACTAATGTGAATAAATTTAAGAGCTATCAGTAGAAATGAGCATTTATTATTATATTTTAACCCTGAGATAAAGAGAATAAAAAGTAAATAATGTTAAAATTGACGCACACAACGTCAAACATATATAATAATGTTAAATCCTCGAATTCACCACACGAAATGCTGCCGATCTCGGGGAGATAATCTCAAGTTAATTAAATGTTATAAACAAGTGTTAGTCCGACCATAAATAAATCCAAGTGCTTTCCATGATAGTGGAAGATTGTCTGCCTACATTTAGAAGGACACTTCAAGCGTAGTGGAATGGTGTAACATCAATAAACCATGGGCGTACAAGTTTAACTCGTAAAATTTCGAACCCAATGATAACCCGAAAGCGATCCTGAGGAAATCTACCGTCGACATTGTTGTGGACACACCATACGACTGTCGGGGATCGTCAGGTCACCGGACTCGAGCTACGTACATAGTTCTTCAGACTACATTCATAGGAAATCCAAATTTTGTTAGTACTATTCAATCACAAACTCTGAAGAACATTTAAAGACTAAAAGCTGTGTGAAACAAAATCTTGAGAGGCAATTAATTTTAGTTAAATTTATGTTGGTCGACAGAGTAATCTGTGAAATAAATCAGGAAACTTTTAAATTTCAACAATTGTTTAATTAATTAGTTATTAATAAATCGTCATTTCGTATATTTGTCTCGGCAATATTAATTTATCTATGCTCATCCATAACGTCGCTATATATTTGTGTGTGTGTGGGGGGGGGGTACATACATACATATACAGACAGCTAAATTTAATCCTGTCTTCTTAATTACAGTTTTCTTAATTACAATTATTGTTAATAATATTTATAAAACATTTTATTGCGTTAGGCGTAAGTAATATACATATAAGAACACAAATACACACACACACACACACACACATACACAGTGTAACGTAACAGGTGTCCTCACTATGTATAATAGGATTTTATGCATCAGTATAAAAAAAATTCTAGAAGCGTAGGTTAGGAAACGTCTCGTTGGAGCGCCATTTTATGTTTTTTAGTAAAACTTTATACCTTAAGAAGAGACTGAGGTATTTTAATGAAATTTGGTACACTTGTTTACATTAGTGTTTTTTTTATAAACAAGATAAATACAGTTATTCTGTGATCTCAGATATTAAAATGGCGGACACTTTAATTTTTTGATCAGTAATAAGGATATAAATTTTAATTTACCAAATTATGGTTTAGTAAATAAAATCTTAAACCTTTTATTGTGAAAACAACATCTTGTTTCTTCAAATTTGTTGATAAATAACAGAGTTATGGCGGAAAACAGCCTACTTATAAATTCTGACTACTTGAATTTTTGTATCGTACGTCGATTCCTCCAGTACAGGAAAAAATTTATTTAAAGTTATTACTATTTTTCCCCCAATTATCTCAGTAACAGTAATTTATAACCAAGTAAAGGATAAATTTGCAATGGAATTATTAACATTTAGTAAATTTAACTACAAGTATTTACACATAATTTCAATCACACGAATTAAAATGATTTTGAATTAATAGAAAATAATAATAGCATGTATAAATTTATAAATTATTTGTTTACTTTAGTGAGCTCAGTTATAATACATGTATAGTTTAACTGAATAATATCAGTTGCTAAATTCCCTTTGCTCGTATTTCTTTACTCAGTGTGTATAATGTAACTGTCGAGAATGGCTAACTACAGTTTTGCTGAAATGTCAGATATGCGTCTCATATATGAACTTTCAAACTACAAATCGAAACACGGGATTATCATTTTCTAAATAATTTTATAATTTTCTAACTAAATAATTTTAGTTACATTTATAAATATCGGTATGGAGAACCATACATGACTTCCATGTTCTAAGATTTATATTTAAAATCATTTACGAAATTAAATGTTTCCATAGAAACTACTTCTTTCCACTTATTGCTTCAGCCTTAACAACAGTACTGTGGTCACTAACGTATACCACCACACGTTATCGCACTCGATTTTCACTGATGATGGCAGTCGACGGCACTGCCGAAACGTCTGGTTTTGCAGAAAACATTGGACTACGGCCAAACAGCCCGCGAAGGAATTTTAACAACAAACTACTACTTTGTTGCCGATAACTAGTACACATATAAAAATTATCCCCTCCCGCTTCAACTATAATTTTTATTTATAGAAAATTACCCCCACCCCGTTCAACTAGCCTCTTCATTTATAGATATTTCATCTACGTTTCTACAGTGGATTATTAAGATCTTCTTATCAGGATACTTTATTTATCAAAATTAAGTACTTTACTCTTGTTGCAACAAAAAATGTTTCAGGTAAACTGCCCTTTCCCCGTAACCGATCTTCACCAAAATCAAAAGGCCTTGAGTCTTCTACAACTCAGGCACATATGTAAAAAATTATTTGATTCTGTTTGAATTTACGGTAGTTATCGTTCGTCATGAAAATATTTCTCTTGTTACAACATAAAATGTTGCTGGTAAACTACCACTTTCCCTTAACCGATCTTCACCAAAATCAACAGACCTTGATTTCTCTACAATATAGGGATGTATGCAAAAACTTATTTGATTATGTTTGAATTTACGGCAGTTATCGTTCGTCATAGACAAAATTAACCTTGTTATCACATAAAACGTTGCAGGTAAACTACCCCTTTATCTTAACTGATCTTTCTCCAAAATCAATAGATCTTGAGTCCTCTACAACTCAGGGACGCATGCAAACAATTATTTGATTCTGTTAGAATTTACGGCAACTATCGTTCGTCATAGAAAAAATTACCCTTGTTAAAACATAAAACGTTGCAGGTAAACTACCACTTTCCCTTAACCGATCTTCACCAAAATCAATAAACCTTCAGTACTCTACAATTGAGGGATACATGCAAAACATTATTTGATTCTGTTTGAATGTGCGGCAGTTATCGTTCGTCATAGAAAAAATTACCCTTGTTAAAACATAAAATGTGGCTGGTAAACTACCCCTTTCTCTCAACCGATCTTCACCGAAAACAATATATCTTGAGAACTCTACAATTCAGGGCTGTATGCGAAATATTATTTGATTCTGTTTGAATTTGCGGCTGTTATCGTTTGCCTTAAAAAAAAATTACCCTTGATAAAAAAAAAGTTGCAGGTAAACTACCCCTTTACCTTAACCGATCTTCACCAAAAACAAAAAGTCTTGAGTACGGTACTCTATAAATCAGGACTGTATGCAACAAATTATTTGATTCTGTTTGAATTTGCGGCTGTTATTGTTTGCCATAGAAAAATAATCTACAGACACACAGATAGACAGACAGACAGACAGACACACACACACACACACACACACACACACACACTTTTCGAAAAATTACTTTTTTTCATGTTTTGTGGGTAGTACAATCAGAATCTGCAATAATCTCGACCACGATTTTTTTTGCCATCACCATACTTCCATTTCCTTATGGAACATGGAAGTAATAATATCTAAATAATTTAAATCTAAATACAAATCGATTATTCTAAATACATTTCGTTTATGAATATTCACAGAAAGTAGCCTACATATATGCCTATTTCTGTGAAACGCGTGTTAGGAAAAACAATTTTATACTTACAGAATCAAATATGTTTATAATTTTTCACACGCGCGCGCGCATACTATGTAGGATGCACACAAATACTGACGTTAGTTAACCTCAAGTACAATATGTAATTAGGTCACTTACCCCTTGTACTCCCAAATTGTACGAGACATTACACTACGGTACATGCCTGACCGATAATCTAGTACGGACAAATGACAGGAGGATAAAAACTAAGTTCGACACAGAAGACGACGAAGCGTAATAATTAGCATCCGTCTGTGAGAGTAACGGTTTCTTTGATTTAACGTAACACGGATTGACGGTATCAGTGTATATAGGGTACGCCGTCAGGACGACAGTATGGTGAGTTATCGTGTCCACGCACGCACACACACACACACACACAAACGCTCGTACGTAGATATGTGTGGTAAAAGTAAACGTTGTGACAGCTTACAGCTGTATTATGAGAAAACACTTTTTAACTCATGTTAGTATACGTTTTATTGTTTGGATAACTTGTTACGTTTTCAATTAATTTGGATTAGTGACCCAGTACTCTACTATTAACTGAATAAAAATTTTCATTTTTTTTCTTGGACTTGCTTTGTTCAGACTTGTTTTGTTAGACTAATTAACTTAGTTAGTTAACAGACTAAACTGTAAATGTATGTTCGTTTATAAACAAGTATGTCAATTATGAACGGAGATTCGTAGTGCTTCGTGTATGCCGAATGCACAAAGATATACAGGACACGTACATTTACAGTACGTGTCTGTACTACTGATGTGTGTGTGTGTGTGAGTGTGTTCTAATTTGTTGCCTAGCTCACATACAGTCTAGTTCTAGTTAGTATGTATACTAATAAAATCTGCACGTACTTTATTGATATAGGTTATACATGTACTGTACTTATGTACTTTTAAAGTATGCATACATCACACATATATGTACACATATTTTTAGTAAATACGACAAACTACAACATTATTTGGATGGTGTTATGCCAGAGTGAACCAACTGCCAAAATGCATTTTTTTCACTATCAATGTTTAAAGTTAGAATCATATTAAAAAATCCACGTTAAATATTGTTTTCTGTAATAAATTAGGAAAGATGTAGCAAATAATGCTAAAGTTATTTATTATTAAATAAAAGTAGCAGCACTTGTTTATAACCGTTTTTTAACTTTTTTTATCAGTGATAGCAGTACATAGTTCACTTTAGCAAAAGGTTTGGCTGGTAGTTCCCTCTGGCATAAGAATAATGAACATACGGTTTCTTTTTTACATATTTTATTTAAACTGAAGATGGTTAAAATCAAATCTAAGAATACTGTTTAGTAAATAAAACACATACAAGCTTGGAATTTCATGGTATTAGGTCAATCTTCTTTGTCATCACAGCTTGTTTTCATGTCAACTTCATCACACCTATCATCCAACACGTCACCCTGTTGGAGTTGATTGTAAAACTGGTGGTGACATGGTGGTACAAACTGCAAAAGGGATTTGATATCATTTAGTTTCGCTTGAGTTAGTTTTCTCCCATCTGGATACAGAATATCTAAGTTCAAAGAACCCAAGTTCACAGGCCTTCCTTTAAGCCTTTTTGTTCATGTTCACTGAAGAAAACTGAACATCATTGTTATGGGTATACTTATATTCCATAACTCCTGGAGTTTCTTTTCTAAATTTCATTTGTTTTATTTTCATCCATTCTATCTTTTGTATATTTACATCTTTTTTTCGATTTACCAAATTTTGTTTTAACATATCCATACTTTTAAAATCTTCTCTTTTCATGTGTACTACTTCAAATTTATTCTTTTTTACTCTGGCATTTAAAATTATGTCATACCATTGTGTGGGGATATATATTTCAGGATGGTACTTCAATTTTTTTTCAATATCACCAAAGTCACTATCATTTTGTAAATACGAATGTCCTGGCTCAGCAAACTTATGAACTACCTCTTTTATGTTTAAGGATGGGCACTGGACTAAATACATCCATAACACAGCCATGTTTATGTTGCGATTCTGACCACCACATGAGTCAGACAAAGCAATTAATATATCTTTATGGTTATGTGTATTGATATATTTTAATATACAGGATCCTATCTCCTGTGACCCTCTTGAAGCAATGCTTTCATCCCGAACATGCATTGTACCAATGTCATTTTGAAAACTATGAATGCCCAGATTGTAGCATGACAGCTGCCGTTTATAATAAACAACACCTGTAGTAAGTCTAGGAAGAAGCATAACTTTCTGCAGGTCAAATGAAATTATTGTTGCCCTTTCTTCTTTGCTACTTTCTATATCCTTTTTCATTTCAGAACGAGCTAGCTCTACTTTTCTGTGGTGTAACTCTTGATTTAACTTTTTAACTTTAAGTTGTTCTTCATTTTTAGTTTCTTCCGCTGCTTTCAACTGAACTTTCAGCCTGTCACATGTGTGACAGATATCTTTTCTGGGATGCTTAAAACTAAGGTTAAAATCCCTTCTAAACACTTTTTCATACAATGATTGACTTGGGATTTTATCTATATTTTTTTCTTTCATACTATCAACAAAGAGTCTATACATTAGTGAGAGATTTAGATTTGTATCCAAATACTGTTTTTTGGATTGATTTCTACAATAGTGGCTAACAACTGTAGGAAAACTCTGTACATGGTTTTTAATTAGATCCACTGTGGATTCTGGGGCTTTGTTATGGGGAACTTTCTTTCCTCTAAGGTCACTTAAAATTCCAGATTTTTTTTTTAGTAATGCACGATGTACCCTACTACTATTGATTTGTAATGTCTCCATAAACATTTTTTTACACACTTTTATATCCCCGTGTTTAGTATTCATATAAAATGTTCGACTAACTTGCTTTTTAGATGCATCATTTCCATTACATCTTCTTTTGACGGTATTGCATTTTACAGCACCAGCTATAATGCTTGTTTGTGTTTCCCAGGACTGTGATTCATTATAAAACAAACTAAAAAAATTCTCCTTTTCTTCAGATGTAACTTCATTTTGACATTTTATTTTGCAATTACAGGAGTAGTCTTTAAAAACTCTAGCTGGAATCACTGTACACAACTTATTTATATATTCTTTACCAGACACTCTGTTTAGCTTTCGAATATTTTTCTTCCATTTTTTTGGGTCAGCCTTTCTCCGTTTCTTAAGGGGCTCTTCAGCTTCTTCATCTTCTTCAGCTGTAAAAGAAAACAAAATTACTATCATGCCCATTAATGTCATATTGCTGAAATTAGAGTACCAAAATTCAGGCTTAGCAATCCCTTTTTACTACATAACCAATAAATCCACATCTTTACTCATGTTTTCAAAATTAGCATCCAAAAGAAAAATTTGTAGGCTTTACTTTTGCCAGAGTGAACCATGTGATTTTTTCTTGTCTATTACCAAAATATTGAAATATTTTGTTTTGATTTCATAAGCAAAGGTACAATATGTGTTTTTAAGTTGGTATCTCTACTTTAATTCCACTACTGCTCTTAGTGGGCACAGCAAGAACTACTTTTGTACATGGTTCACTCTGGCAAAAGACAAATTTTGTCAAACATAACCCTTTTGGTCCATGAAGTTTTTGATGATAAAAAGTTATTAACTTACCTGATTCTGAATGTTCTGATTCATTGCTAGAACGGTAATTATCTGAGGAACCACTGCTGAAGTCAGTCAATCCGTCTTCACTGTTTTCACTTAACATATCATACATGTTAATGTTAAAGTGACTTGAACTATGTCCACCGGAAGCCATCTTGGACTGGTGTATAGTTCACTATGGCATAAGACTAATGGTACTACCAACCTTACACCAAAACAAAATATTATTGTACACACAGTTTTTATTGTTTGCTCACACAGTTCTCTTTGGCATAAGACAAAACACAACATGTAGATTATACCAACATAAAAAAGTCAAAATTAAAAAAAAATCACATAGTTCACTCTGGCATAAGACCATCCATTTATATTATGTACGAAACAAAACCATAGCTTTATGCTGTATACGAAAATTTTTAGGTTTTACAGAGTTTAGGTAAGTAAACTCTATATTCGGTCAAAAAAAAAAAAAAAAAATACAAACAGCGTGTATATTTAAAATTATTCTCGTAAAGCAAGTAAAAAAGAAGAATATGGGAAAGCAAGCCGTTCGTGGTCACTGATAGTTCAGTTAATCGAATTTGTTTACTGCACTTTGTTACGGTTATCTGAGTTTTTTTTATTTAATTATTAGTATTTTTGTTTTACGACATGAGCTCATAACGTAACGTGATATACAGATATTCCACAATTTGTGAAGCTCTTTTCCACTCTGTTTTATTAAACAGAGTAACGGATATCTCGTAAAGTCCTGACGACCGAATTTAAATCTTTGCTTTGTTTCCGTTTCATGGATGTAGAGGCTCAATGGTTAGGGTATCCTTTATCAGTGGCTGTCTCGACCATCAAGCGAGAACAATATCTCTTTTGTTATTAACACAAGCCTAATACTATTGTTGGTCGCGACAGCCACTGAAGATCTATAGCAAATTTTATATGCTACGTCACACGCGCAGACAACTTATTTTAGGATACTTTTTCACAGGCTTTGCAACAGGATATTTTTTATAATTCGTTTAATGAAAGCTGCTCCGTCTCTACATTAAAGTGGCTTATTTTAACTTAGTTTATATAAATTTAATTTACAGTATTTAGTATTATTATTTCGAACGTTGTAACCTCCATGTCTAATTGCAGGCAAAAAGTGTACACCTGTTCGCTGCGGCTTTTCTCGTTGCGTGTGTATGGAACACAATTGGGGCCACCAAACACGGAGTACGCTCGCATCCTCGGTACCTCGTCTTCCCTCCCGGCCTCGGTAACAAGTTACAGGTACTTTCACTAACGTTCAATGTATTAAGTGTATCATTATAATAAAGTGATGTAAGGGATAAATACGAGTAAGACCATTCAAGGGATTCGTTTCAAGGGTCAAACTATACAGTTGTACACACTTCTTTCTTTATTCTTAAAATTCCTTCTCATCCTTTTCTTCCTCCTGTTCCTTTGTCACCATAACTACCACCAGAACCACCACCAAACTCACCAACACCACCACCACCATCAGCATCATCATCATCAACATATTCTTCTTCGTCTTTTTCTTCTTCTTCTTCTTCTTCTTCTTCTTCTTCTTCTTCTTCTTCTTCTTCTTCTTCTTCTTCTTCTTCTTCTTCTCATTTACTTTCGTTTCCTTCGTGCAAGGAAAACTTAAATTTAGTATGTTATAGGTGTACAACGTTGAAAACGACCTGCGCAAAAAAAAATTTGTTGACGCACTTAGGACATTTGTAGGAGAAAGTTACGTGACGCATGTCAGCTGTGTGGAAGGGATCATTCACTCGCCGAATACTGTATGTGAACTATACAGCGTGCCGTTGATTAGGAAGGAAAGGGGAGCAGTAAGACAAAGAAAGTGGGAGAGGGAGAAGCCTTAATTCTCCACTCTGCGCATACTGAAATCGGTGACGCTTTTTTCAAAATTGCCAGGCTATATTTATTCAAATTAAGGCCCTCCGCACACGGCACAACTGTTTTGCAATTCGTCACTGTAGTGGAATGCTCCATTCTGCACACGACGTGATCGCAAACATATCGGTTTGAAATCACTCATATTTCAGTCTCACGCAGATCAGGCAGCGAATATAAATTTCGTCCAAGAGGTGGAAAAGCACCCAGTGTTATGCTATATTATTTAGTATGACGCTTTGTGAAGGCACGGACAGTCATCTGTAATAAGTGCTGATAAGAAGCTTTTGACATTCCGTAAAGCGCAATTAATTTTGAATCTGATTCTTTCAGCTAAGTAGCAGCTACACAAAGCCTGCACTTAATATTTCTTTCGATGTAAGGATGAGTCCAAAACATCCTGTCATCTCTTCGCCGTGTTTGCTATCGTTTATAAACAACAACGCCTTCCTCATCGCTACAGCTACACATAATAATAATAATAATTTTAAGAAGAATGTCAACAAAACAGCTCGTTACAGTTCTGTTCTCGTCATCTTCACTAGACAGGTTCCCCGATACTGATTTCATTTTGGTGAAAATTCCGTCTGCGGGCAACAGCAACCCGTTAGCAACTAAAGTTTCAAAACGATCGCGTTTCAAACCAGTTACTCAGCTCGTCTTGCAGAGTAGTCGCGCCGTGTGCGGGGGCCCTACAGTGGTGCTACACACGGAGCGACTGTTTGGCAACTTTAGTTGTTAAAAGGTTGCGCGACCAACTGTTTTGCGCTCCGTCACCGTAGTGGAGTGGGGCGCTGCATACGACGCGATCGCAAAGAGACCGGTTTGAAATCACTCACATTTCAGTCGCAAGCAACCCAACTTGCTGTCGGAAAACAACTTGTGTCGCATAGTTGTGCAATCTTTTCCTTTTTACTGTAAATTTATTTTATAATTTTTAAAGTTCTAATAGTTTCATTTTATAATTTTTGTAATTTTTATTAATTTTATACTTTCATCCGTAAAATGAACGTTTACGCGGCGAATATAAAATTCGTCCAAGAGATGGAAAAGCCTCTTTTAAAATTATGACTGTTTCAGCTGAGTAGCAGCTACAAAAAACCTGTACTTAATATTTCTTTCGATGAGTCCAGAACATCCTGCCACCTCTTCGCCGTCTTCGATATTGTTTCAAACAATGTCTTCCTCATCGCTACTGCTACACATAATAATAATAATTTGAAGAAGAATGTTAATAAAACATCTCACTACAGTTTTGTTCACATCATCTTCACTAGACAGGTTGCCCGATATTGATTTCATTTCAGTAAAAATTCAGTTGCTCCGTCTGCGGAAAACAGCAACCCGTTACCAACTAAAGTTTCAAAACGATCGTGTCTGAAACTAGTTTGGTTAACTCGTGTTGCCGAGTAATCGCTCCGTGTGCGGAGACCCTAATACATCACAAAGAAGCAGTCTCAGTCGACTCACTGAGTATATCTCGTAGTTGCTTATGCAACACGTTTGATAATAAGAAAAACAAACACGTGTAAATCTAAGAATATTGTGTCTCTGATTAAGATTTGCTAAAAAGTCATTGGAGGATTATTGGAGAGCATTCTCTCAGCAGTCTTGCAATTGAATGCTAGTGATTTACATGTTTTTTCTTATTATATTTAAAACGAAAAGCACGCACGTTTAACTTTATTAACGATTGGTAGTGTTTCTATGTATATTTGATGCAAGTTGATTACATTTTTCATCTCCACGTGGTTTAAAACATGCTTATAAGTTGTACTAACATCAAAATACTTATTAATTTTTTCCTTCAAGTATAAAATTATTTTGTGTAATATATGTTTTCAGATGGGGGATCAGCGTAATCTAAATGTATTAAACGTAAAATGTATTACCACAAAACGTTGGTAATTTCAGTCTCTGATGATACAATCTATTTTACTATATTGCATCTGGTTGTCCTTTGCAGCGCACTACATTATCTTCAATGGTTAAAAAAAAAAATTATTACTGTATTTTTCCACAAAATGATTAGAGGAATGTAAGTGTCAGCATGGTTTGGACCATGTGATTGTCCGCATTGGCACAACATGATGATAGCCCGTGTTGGCTGGTGGTTTGGCAAGTCAAAACATTTCAAGTGTGGCTGGCTGTAAGGAAAACGCAGACCTCTAGTATTGTCGACTTCTTTGTGTAATAAGGAAATGCAGAGAACAACAGCACAGACCATTACCGTAAACTCACTTTCACTGTTGATAAGTTTAATTTTAAAAATGACAATAATTTCGTAGGCCGAAACGTCTAGAGAAATTATCCTTGTGGATATCCGATATATTATTTAGCCTGGGAGATAAGCAGCTTGCATGAAATGTGCGCCAGAAGTAACAGCGAAGTACTAATTTCTGTGACGACAGAAGAGGTGATCGTAAAATCAACTCTGGCTGATGCGGAGAGGCCCGCGCTTGTTCCTGACTAGAAAGCGCCCGTAGGAGACACGACTAAAGAGGAACAGTTGGCTGCAAGTAAACAATTGGTAAGAACAGTACGAAAAGACGTTTTGGAAGTACAGGGAATAAATGAGCTTGGAGATGGAATCACACTATCCAATGAAAGGCAAAGTTTGCTAAAGCGTATGATGACGTGAGATATTGGAGGTGAATTGAGAAAGCTAAAACGTCACAAAAATAAGAAGAACTGAGAAAAATAATTTTAGTTCCACAGGTGTTAAAAATTCTGGTAGCGATGTTTACAAGATTGGCTAAAGATGTTTCCGAAGGCTCTAGACGTATCTACGCCCTCCACACGATGGTGAACTATTCTACTGGCATACAGGTCACGTACTTTGCCACACATGGTAAGTATAAAGTTGTGTGTCTGAAACGGCCGGCTAAGTTCAAGTTCTACCATTTTTGTGTTGTGAGGTTCTTCCAATTTAAAAGTTTGTATCATAGTATCACGTTGAGTACCACTAAATAAGTAACACATATATGAGGCATATGAGGGCATTAAAATGGTCTTACTAAACTCTTTTGTTTTCCTTTTTTTTTTAGATCATAGCAGGTTTTGGCGTACCGATAGACGTGCCGCGGACGAGTTTGACTTACGGACTTATCCTGAAAACAAACTATCTTTTGCCCACTAACGCTACAGAGTACACAAATCCTTATGTTGCTTTCCAAAGAAGAGGTATGGAGGCGTCCAGGTGGCACCTATATAAACTCATGGAAGCTATGTTAGCCAGGTATGGTGCAAACGTAGCACCGTTGTCGAGAATCATTTTTTTTTAGAGTAAAATATAAATTACTATTAAAGTTAAGTAAACTAAACACGTACATGAGATTGAGTGAATCAGTCAGTAAATCACTCACAAATCACTAAATAAATCACTGAATTTATGTGATTTATATTTACTTGTAAGCATTCTTCTTTTCATGGGCGGCTTATTATAAAATTTTCACCCGAGCAATTTTCGCCCTGCCATAAAAACAATATCATTTCACACTGACGATTACACTTTCGAAATTCAACGTTTGCTTGCTTAATTTTATTAAAAAAAATTTTTCCATACACATGTATTTTTTTCATTTAGTACATGAATAGAAAATTGTGAAAAATGTGTTGTAATAATGTTTATTTTGGTATTTGCCGCGTGCACTATATTGCAACATTTATGCAACTAACAGCTTAGAATCTGAAATAGTTTATGGTCCTAATAGATAAGCATTTGTAAATAAATTATACTAGACCATAAGTAAGAAAATAAACCTTGAGTTTAGAAAAACGAATCTTATGTAACAATAATTGTACTTTGATAGGCCTAAATGAGTTATTTTAGCATTAACTATAAAAAGTTCTAACCACAGCATAATAATTTTACGGAGTTTTTAAGAGTAAAATCAAAATGATTTTAACAGCTGTAAGTTAGTGAATAGATCTAAACTGCAGATGATTGAATGTTTATGATTAATACTGTTACGACGGTCGCACAGATCGTCGTGTTGTACAGTGGAACCAGAATAACTGACACCAGATGAAGTAGCGCTGATTACAACTTTAATTACAGTTAGAAATAAACAGATACGCAAATACAGTTCGTCAAGTTAAAGACTGTAAGATTAATAAATTTGAAAGAAGTGGAATTCAAGGTTACAAATAACTGTTAAATAATTGTTAAATTAATTTGTTAAAACTAATAATAAATTTTAAAAATGGCTAAATCATCAGCAGTAGATATGGCAGCAATTGAGCAAATGTTTAAGCAGTTGACCACTAAAATGGATGAAAATAAGAATCAATTATCTAGTGAAATAAAAGATACTAATAATAAAATCGAAAATACAAATAGTAAAATTGATAGTACAAGTAGTGAATTGTCTAATGAAATAAAAGATACTAATAATAAACTTGAAAAGAAAATTGAAGAAAATAATAAAAGTTTAGAAGAAAGTAATCAAAAATTGATAACTGATGTTAATAATAAAATAGAGCAAACTAATAAATACTTGTCTAGCGAAATGAAACAAATAAACGAAAATTTGTCTAGCCAAATAGAACAAAGTAGTAAAGAAGCTACATTTAAAATAGATGAAGAAATATCTAATCTAGCTAGTAAATTAGATAGTACTAATAATAAAATAGATGAGAGTAATATTAGGTTTGATAAACATATCGAAGAGGTTAAAACTACGCTAGAAGAATTTAGAAAACAAGTAAACACTAATTTTCGCCGTCAAGACGAAAAACTAAATAAGTTTAGAAACGAATTTCATGAAAGGTTAGAACAAAAAGTAACCCTCATTAATCAACAATTCAGCGAAGTAACAGCTGAATTAAAAACACAAACGCTTCTAAATAAAGAAGAAATCCAGAATACTAGGGAAGAGTGTACACAACTGGGTGTGAATATTAGAGAGTAAGGCTAACAGTGACGAAGTACATCAAAAGGTGGAACAGCAGTTGAAGGTAATGCGGGAAGATCTGACTAAAGCAATGAAGTCACAGCAAACCAAAGTAGTGAGGTGTGGCGGCTATAAGGAAGAACCGGAAAACCTTGCATTTTCAGGGAACCCACATGAGAATCCTGTGGAATTCCTAAAGCTGTTTGAGGCTTATGTAGCTCGTATAAATCCACTGATGGACGACGAGGACAAGAAGGACATGTTAGGCCGATTTCTCAAGAATTGGGCAGGTACGTGGTGGAAAGTCATCTCGGACAGAGTCCAAACCTACTCAGACTTCAGAGAAAAATTCCTTGCTCAGTACTGGAACGTTCAGATACAAAGAAGGGTACGCGATCATCTAGAATTTGGTAAGTATCACCCGTCAATGAATATGACAACCACCAATTATGTGCTTAACGTAATGGCGCAAGTTAAACATCTAACACCACCAATAGAAGAGAGAGACCTAGTATATAAGCTAGCGCGTCATTTCTCAGAACGCACTAGAGTAGCAACCACTACTAGAGGAGTGGATACTCTAGAAAAAAGTTCATAATGGTTGTAGATGAGTGTCAAGATTTAGAGAGGGACCTACAGCGTGTAAGTAATCAGCTGAGTAACTACTCTAGAGGCGATCATCAAGAACCAACTTTCTACTCAACTAAGAGGAGAGATAATGAACGCCCGAAAGAAAAAAGGTTTACCCCATATCCGGGTAATAAACCACAAAATAGGATGGAGTTGGAGGAGAAGGGTAGAAGTAGAAGTGTAGAAAACAAACCAAATAAAGGGTGTAAAGTATGTAAAACAACTATAACCTCTACCGAGCAGCAACCGTCGACTAGTAAAATGAATACGGGAAACGGGAAGCCACTGCAGGTAGAAAAGAAACAAAACTAAACCTACCATTACCTGCAGTGAAACAAAAAAAAAGCAGGTAAGAAGAACGTAGCTAATAATATAAAACAAGTGAGCGATAGGGAGTTCTTGTTAAAAGAAGAGCAAGAAGTGGGTAGAAACCATTATCCTGAATGTCCGGAAATAATTTGTAAGATCAGTAATCTACTAGTAACAGCGCTTATAGACACTGGCAGTGAAGTTACCTGTGTCAGCTCAAAGTTTGTAGATAATTATCAGTTGCGAAATTGTCCCAGACTACCCGTAAAACATTGTAATGTACAGGGAGCCACTGGAGCCAAAATGCAAAAGATAACTGAACTAATATATTTACCTGTCAATTTAAATGGTAACCAAACCCAAATTGTAGCTCTTATAGTCCCGAAACTCATTCATGATTGTATTATTGGGGTAGATACGTTACTTGAATGGAAAGCAAAAATAAATTTTAAAAGAAATACCATTACGATGGAAATAAATACAAATAAAATAAATGTAAGTATTAAGGAGTTTAAGCATTGGAACTCGGTAAGTGTCATAAAAGGGTATATAGAGAAACCTGTAGTTGACGTTAGGAGTGACCAGCACTGTATTGATGATACTCCAGAAATCAACATTGGGACTGAGTTGAACAACGAGCAACAGAACAAAATTCAGCAACTCGTTGGTGAGTATAGTGATGTGTTCAGAACAGAGCCTGGAAGAGCTAGGTTCTATGAACATGAGTTAACACTAACTGAAAACGCATCATTTGTACAAAGGACTTATCCAATCCCTCTACATTATAGAGAAGAAGTGGAGAAAGAGATCCAACAGATGTTAGCGAATGGTGTTATAGAGAGAGCAAATAGTCCCTATATAAACCCTTTAGTAGTTGTCACCAAGCCGAACGGGAGTATCCGATTTTCTTAGATGCTAGGAAACTAAATTCTTTATTAGTACCAGATTACGAGTGCGCTAGGAGTGTGGAAGAATTGTTTCAAAAATGTGATGGGGTTAAGTATATGACCAAACTGGACTTAACATCAGGATTTTGGCAAATTCCCATCCGAAAATGTGATAGAAAGTATTTTTGTATAAAAACAAGTGCTACCAATTTAAAGTGGTACCTTTTGGCCTGAGCACTAGCTTAGCTGCAATGGTAAGGTGTTTAGACAGTGCCTTAGGTAATGAGGTAGAGAAGTATACATTAGTGTTCGTAGATGATATTCTGTGTGTGTCACAAACATTCGAGGAGCACTTAAAACATTTAAAGAATATTTTTGAAAAATTAAGATCAGCAAACATGACGCTGAATCTACGGAAATCAGAGTTTCGTAAGGAGGAAATTAAGTTTTTAGGTTACCGAATCTCAGTGGAAGGCATAACCACAGACCCAGAGAAGGTAAAAGCCATACAAGAATTTCCAACTCCAAAGAACTGTAAGCAGCTAAAGTCATTTCTAGGTTTAGCTAACTACTATCAGAAGTTTACAAGTAAATACGCGGAAAAAACTGTTCCATTGTTAAAGTTGTTAAACAAAGGGATTAAATGGAAGTGGACAAAGGACCACGATGAAGCGCTGCAACAAGTGAAAAGTCTTTTTATAAATACTGTTGTATTAAATCATCCAAGAATAGGAGGAAGATTTTACTTGCAAACAGACGCCAGCAATATTGCTATTGGAGTACACTTGTATCAGATTGATGAGAAGGGCCAAAAAGCGGTATTAGGATTTGTAAGTCGCACACTTAAAGGGGCAGAATTAACCTATTTTACGACAGAAAAAGAGCTATTAGCGATAGTGCATAGCCTGTCAAAGTTTAGAAGTTATATTCTGGGTGCTAAACTTACTATAATCACCGACAATAAGGCGTTAGTATTTTTATTAAAGTGTAAATTGCTAGGTGCTCGTCTGACTCGTTGGATCTTGGCTATACAAGAGTATCAATTTGAAATACAATATTGTAAAGCGAAAGACAACTTGGTAGCAGATGTACTCAGTAGAAATCCACGATCAGAAAACAACATGGAAACAGACAATATTAAATGTAGTAGCAATGATATTGGTATTTACGCGATAAAGCATATAACAAAACCTGAAGTAGTTAGACGACTTAAGGAAATAGGGACTCATCAACAACAAGACGCTAGGATTAGTGTAGCTTGGAGGAGTGCAGTTACCAACTCCAAACCAGGATTTTCCATATATGACAGTAAGCTATATAAGCTATGTTCCCATAGGAGGAAGAATAGACAAAATATTGACCCATAAAAAATAATTTAATAATAGTTTGAGCCAATAAGGTATGTGAGTCAAACATGGTCAAATAAAATAAATATATAATTGTTTTGAATCAAGGTCAATGATAATAATAATAAATTTTATTTAAATAAATGTTAGTATTGTTATTTAAATTATTGACATTAATTAAGACAAAATGATGATTAAAATATTAAAGGTCGTATAAATTTCCAATATACCATGTTAGGTTAAGTAACAGTGTAATCTTTAGTTATAAGATAGATGTAAGGAAAATGGTATTAGTGCAAGTTTGTGCGGGAAAAAGTGCGAAAGAATATGTGCAAATTTTTCATCAGTGTAAAACTGTACATTAGAAGAAAAAAAATTAATGATTTATAAAATAATCAATTTTTTTATACCGAGTGGGGGTATATATAATTTGGACGTGCAAATTATTGCAGACCTGTTCTTTAGCACTGGTTTGGAAGATAGCAATCTCTTAATCAAACCAGATAAGAGCCATAGGTCGTTTGAATGTCTTAATCGTTACTTTTCACACTCACTCAGTAATTATAAGTGTTAGGGTAGAAATAGGTCCTACCATTAGCATTTACAAGTTTAAAAATAATTGATCAAACGTTCATTAAAATAATCAAGCCAATATTAAAGTGTTATTTGTAACGATTCCCCTTGAAAACCACAATCACTGAACGAATCCTGACAAAGAGTGTCTCCATGCGCTGAGCTAAGCTGAAACCGTGTCATTTGTACCTGGGATTTGTTCTGGCGCCCAGGTAAAGTAATATCACGGGTAAGTAGCATTTTATCTAACATACAAATATTAGATAATTGAGTTAGACGAAAGGGAGCGTCGTAATATATATATTTATGTTCATTCACCAATCAATGAATTCATTCTTCATTTACCAATGTACAGATTATAAGTTAAATGTAGTCGCATTCATAAGCGAAGTTTTATATGTGTACTACGTTATTGACAACAAAGAAGTAGTTTCTATGGAAACTCACCGGTTCCCATTTTCGATAACGCACCAGCGATCGGCCGCAAATGTGCGACACGTCCTTATAAGCATTTTCAGTGTTAAAACAAAACAGCTAAGATGGTTTGGGCATGTTCAAAGAATGCCGGATAATCGACTACCCAAGCAAATTTTGAGATGGTCACCATATGGTCGTAGGCGAAGAGGAAGACCTAGGTTGAGTTGGAGAGATGGCATCAATCGGGCAATGAGAGACCGGGAATTGGAAGAAGAATCTTGGTTAGATCGAGACCAATGGAGACTAGGGATCAGAAGACGTAGGGTAATGTTATGAACCTATTTAAAAAAAAAAATTAACAATTCACTAAACTGGAAGTCACAATAACAATCACTCAGAGCCACACTGTAACATCGCTGATCAAAAAAAAACTGCACTTGGCTGCTTATTTATACCCCGCTGAGATCGAGAAAATCTACCATTTTGCGGCCAACGCGTCGAGAATAGTACGAAACCTTACGCGTTACAGGTTCTCTGGAACTCGCTAGAAGGTACGTTAATGCCTGAACTTGACACATCCTCCGGCCGAATGCTGCACGTCACGCAGGTAGCCTATCTCATTAGCGGAGCAGCATTTTAATAAACTAACAAAAGGTTGCCTACAATCACAGATTTATAAAACGTAAATATTAAAATCTAATAATAATAGTAATAAATAATAATAACAATCATGATTTGTAATATAAAAGTAGTTAATGGTAAATACATTATGCATCAATATAGTATTTGGTTGTAAAAATAGGGATTCATTAATATAAAAGGTATGTTTAGATATAAGATAAAAAATTTTAAAAGAATATAAATTATAAATTTTTATAAATTATAAAAATTTTCTACTTTTTAGACTTGAGTTTGGCCATCTCACGAAGAGCGGTCGGGTCACCGGGGCTTTAACCTGCCCCAGCTTCTTCTTCTGAATTACACGTAATAGAATGACTGTTTGAGAGGGTACTCAGAGCTTTGTCGATCGTCCCAAGCTTCTTAAACTATGCACGCCCAGCTATTAAGAAGTATTCTTCTCTGTCGGCCGGACTCGGATTTTCTCATTCCAGTCCGCTGCTTTCTCATGTACATTCTTAACAACTGGTTGCCGGTCTGTTAACGCTAGTGCGACTCTGAAATCCTTCGATAAACTGAGGTGAAGCTATAAAAAGTGCTTCTTCCTTTGGTGTCAAACTCGTGCAAAAAGACACGTACAAACATGAACGTCCTTGTGACCAGCTGACGGACCGGAAACGTGAGACTTCCTGGCGCTCATAGGGTTGTGAAAGTGCCCCGATCACAACATCAATTCAGACGCAAGACAGTTCGCGAGTCCCTTCATCTTTTACACCACGGTTTGTGTATTCAGATTTCCGAGATAATTTATCAGTTCTCATGCCGTCCAGATGTCCAACACAGTTTATTTATATTCGTTTATTTCATAAAGTATGTTAACGATATTTAACTCACATGGAATGCCACTATTACTAAAGCTATATTCAGGTCAACCACCCTTTACCGTACGAACGGATCTTGTTTCTCAAGCTGTATACGATTCTTATACCGTTTGTTCCAACATACAACAATATTTTTGTGCTATAAAACTTCAAATTCACGTTTGATGTCTTAGGTACGTTGATATTTATCCCTCGTTTATTTATCATTCCTTTCTCATAATAATGGAAATATGACATCCAGGATAATTAGATCCAGAAATAGTCCCTTGTTTAATTGTATCTATCATGATCCTTGTTCTTATGAAATGTTTGTTTAAAACGGCAAATTTTTTTGTGTTTTTCTCAAATCACATTGGTTATTAAAGAAAAAGAAAAACGATTCTGATAAACGAGTTCCGGTAGGTTATTCTGTTGCCGTTAGTTCCGACAAGTAGTTATGCGCCAGGGACAGTAGTTACAGTATGAACTCTACTTCCCACGTGGATAAAAAGGCATCAAGTAAACTCGAGAAAACGATCTCTCGCTGTCCGGGGAATACAAGCACTGCTGTATTCTAATAGAACTAAACTATAGACCGCCCTAAAAAAAAAAAAGTGTGCAATGCGCCTGTACTGCTATACAATTATACAATGCCCTCCTCCGCCTTCGCTTCCTGAGACATTTTCCGAAGAGCACACCCTCGCCAATGATGGTAACAATTATTCGGCGAAATCGGTCTTGCGGCTAACTACCCCCCCCCCCGGGGTGGACCGGGGCTGCGGATTCTAGGAGGTTGGAGAAATGAGGGTTATGTCACTGATGCCGGTTACCATTTTGTCTCTCCAAAACACCCACCTTGATGCATAGGTAAACCCGATTTTCGGTGATATCAGGTCTTATGATCAGTACAACAAAGCATGTCTCCAGCGATCGGTGGCACGATCCTGAGTGGAGTCAGTATGATAGGTGCTACTCCTGACGTTTTTGGCGGCTCGTGTTTTGGGGGGGGGGCTATTTTTAGCAAGTTGCGTTTATTAAGATAAGGCTTATAAATAACTGTATAAATAATTATGCGGGAAGAATCTTGAATATTGTATTTATCCTGAAGGAAAAGAGGAGTCCAACCTTCAAGCTAGTCTCACCCACCCCCTTCAAACTAGTCAACCATTCTCATCCTTCACTGGGATCAGCTCCTACTTACATCAATGGGTACCGTCAATGGTCGAACCACGTAATGTCAGTAATTTTATTAAGTATGTAAACTTATTCAAACAGTCATTTTGCCAGTACTGATTGCAGAAGATGGGTCTAAGAACAACACGTACGAAGGGCAACGAACTGGCTGACAAAGCTGCAAAAACTGGTACTACCATTCAATATTACTGTCATAAAGACTCATAAATAGTCTCCTAAATAGCGTGAAAATGAAATTCTATGGCAGAAATAGTAAGAAAATTAAACCACTTTACGCGTTAGTTAAAAATTAAGAAAATTATAAACTTCACTAACACTACTGGACACGTATAAAACGAAATACTGAGGATTTTACTGAAGCAAAAACCAAAATAGAATTTGGAATTTTCTCTAAATTTCTCTCGCTGACACCATATAACTTTCTCTTATAGAACGAAAGTTTATCACATGATGAAAATTTCACTACAGGCAAATTTACAAAGAAATTTCATGACGTTGACTGTTTTAAGGCTTTGTGCTTTAAAATTGTTATCTATCATGATCGGTTCAAATTTACGTGTTAAATCATCCTCAGACATCAAGGAACACGGTGGTGAAAGAATTTGTAAAATTGAATCAGCAGTTTCTGAGATTAGCCCGAACCACAGAACAAACAAACTTTACCTTTTTGTTACAGTAGTATAGATGTAACATTAGTATATCTATATAAGCATTATTGTACGATATGAATCAATTATTTTAATTTTTGTGGTCGTAAATGACCGATGGTGTTACAGCGATCTGATAAATAAATAAATAAGTTATTTTAGCATACTTTCGTTACACATGTGTGAAAGTTTATGTAATGTTATGTAATGTTATGTAATGTTATGTAAGTTTATGTATGTAAGTTATGTGTATGGTTTTTAAATTGTATGGTTTCTTTGAAATTCTGGCGCTTTGTTTCAGGCTAAACGCGGGCGGTAGGGACTGCCTGCTGAGAGCGGTGTGCCAAGCTGCGGAAACTCCACTGTCCCACAACGGAATCATGGGCGAACTTCTGCACATTGTTCTCACGTAAATATACCAAATAATTCACTGCAAACTTGCACGGGTTTGTACATCAGCTGCTGCAGATGGAAACATTTAAATCTGATTTATAACAATGTCATATATTAAAACGTTTGAACACAAGTCATAATTATTAAAACAAAAACTTCGACTGGGGAAAGGCTCTTATTATATGAAAATCGAGGATTATTTATTGATGTGGTAGACAACCTACCCATGAAGAAAATGCTACGATAATTATATGGTATTATAGAATTCTGAATAACTTCTTAAAAAAATGCTATGATTCGAAAAAACGATTAAACGCTTTATTAAAAGTTTTAAAGTATGATGCCATGCTATTTCTAATTTTGTAAAATGCTGTATACGCTGTGTCATTTGCATTACAAAAAATGGAGTTGCACTTAATTATCTAAATCCCTGCATGAATTTTTTATTTACAGATGTATGACCAAATATGCACAGCTCACAAAAGGATACACTTCATAAACGTCTACTTGTGTAGTCGCATAACCACTGGCGAAGTCAAAATTAGTAGTTTCGATTAAATTTAGTTGACGTCAATTATTCAACTCAATTATTCAATTGTCCACTTTCTAAGCCAAGTCTGCGGCAAGGCCAAGACGAAACGATTGATATCTCGTGAATACATATTGAATTTTTTAAATTCTTGCGGGATAATACCGTGTCTTATGTCCGCTACTTTCTCTTTTTTGAAGATACTAAACGGGCTAGAACATTCAAATAAATAGGAAGACTAGATAAACACTGTTTTGTCAAAATGAGGGGATCCATTTTGGAGGCTCGGGGTGCTTCATTAGTATGCATTATCATAAGTATGCATTGTATTTAAATATATTACTCTTCTATGCGTAGTCAGCCAATAAAATACTGTCCTTCGCATTTTTAGTCGTATTTTTAATCAGTTATGATTATTAAGTATTTACTAGCTCTATTTATATTTATCCTAGCTCGTTTAAACGTATACAGATTAGCAGATTAGCTACTCGCTTTAAAATTAAGTGAATATTCATGGAATACAGAGAAAACACTGGAACAGAGAGAAATAGTGGACCAGGTCCACGCTAAGATGCTAGGAGGAGAGTATTTCGTTTGGATGTAATGTATGCTTGTTATGTTCCCTCGTAACTCCAAAACATCGCCCTTTTTTACAAAACAGTGTTAAATCGAGTCTTTTCATTACGCCATTATTTTAGGCCATATAGTGCCTGGTAAAACAGAAAAGTTAACGTTAGCTGCCATATTTCTACATAAAAAAATAAAAAATTCAATATCCATCGATGGTGTCATCAACCAACTTGTTTGTATTTCGACAATAAACTATTGGTAGAAATATGTGTCCGTGAAGGGTTAATTGTCGTTAACTAAACTTAATTGATGTGTTTCGTTCTGCCTTTGCTGACGTTACCTGACTACCAACGTTCGTGTGTTCGTGTGCTGTGAATGTTTCTGTCCATATCACCTCAAAACAGCTGTACGCGTTTTAATCACTAATTGTCATTCAGTTCGTTAAAATGAAGCAACTGAAAGTTAGTGCTCATATTATGGGTAAAAACTTTCAGAAAATTAAATACTGCTGATGTAAGATGACACACCGTTGAAATTCCAAGGAAACATTTCAATTTTGTTTGTACGTACTCCAAACTAGCATTAAATTATTGAACACTTATAACCAAACAAGTTCTTCATGAAAAGTATTCTTCTTTTACGAGCTCCGAGTAATATGGTATTTAATTAGTCGGGGTTCTTGTTTAAATTTTAACAATTATCCCTTTTTACACTCACAAGAACACTATCAGAATATTGACCGACAATATGATGTCTCTATCTTTGTCAATTTATTCAATTTTACTCACTTTACTTCGTTGGATATATTCAGTTTACAGACCAAATCTATTGGGAAATATTTTTCTTTTTCTCCTCAATCCAGAAGAAGTTTGTTGAAATTGAAATTTCTTCCCTTAAAAAGACAGTCTCTTTATCACCACACACTTTTATCTCATCCATATACTTCTGCCTTATCCTCCCACTTCGCCCCTCAATCATTCTCTCGGTCAGGGTGGCGAACCAGTTTGAATGGCGTAGAAAGTGGCCAACTATACTGCTTCTCCTTTCCGCAACGGTTTCAATCAGAATCCTCCTTTCATCCACTCTCTTGAAAACCTCATCATTAAGCATTCCTTCTTTCCACGATATTCTTAACCCCCATAACCTCCAGAACCATATCTCAAATGCCTCAAGGTAGCTCTTCTCCAATTTCCTCAGGATCCAGGTTTCTAAGCCACATATGCATACGCACCAAATCTTATAAATTTCTTCCTGGTTTCCATGGACACGTTTCTAAACGCCGAAAGAGATCGTTTCTTTCAAAAATGCTCCTCCTGCTTTTTCTACTTTCTAAATGAGTAATGCGTCTCTTCGTCTGATGTAATACAGCTACCAAGATATTTAAAGGTATCAGTTTAACAAGCTTCCTACCGTCCGTCCATAAATATCTCAGCCTTCTGTTTTCCATTTCTAAAACATTTCATAACGTTTGACTTTTTCTTATTATTTTTCGTCACATCACATTTGTATTTTGGAATCTTGTTCATTTGGTGAAGTGCATTCTACTCTTCTCCTCCTCATTTTTTTTTTTTTTTTTTAAAGCGTAGTGTTATCTGGAAATAAATACGCCATTATTTATTATTCTGTTATTGCTGGTTTCCATGACACCTTCATTACGTACTCTACGTACAAGCTGAACAGTAGTGGAGATAAGCTACAGCCTTATTTAACATCTTTTGATATTTTTATTTTGCTTACGCGAGTTCTGTGGTTCTTGTAAATTTCTAGGATAATTGTACTATCTCACAGTCTACCTTTACATCTCTTAGGACTTTGAACATCGTACTCCAGTTGATGTTGTCAGATGCCTTTTCGATGTCAACAAAGGCTATCATAATTTATTTGTTAAGTCTCAGAAATTTCTCTATGATTATTCGCAGCGACAATATGGCTTCTCGTGTTCCCCGATTTCTTTCTCCGAAAAACCAAAATGATCTTCTTGTAAGTTCTATTACAAAATTGATCCTCACTTTTCTTTTCCACTTGATGTCATTATATTTGATGCACGTGACACCAGGCTCAGAGTTCTCTATTCTTCAAACTACTGGGTAAATAGTGTATAATTATTTTTATCTATGTGATACCGTACTTCTGGGTCCATATCTTGCCGTATACTTTGCGTGAAAGTAGAAATACGTTTGTCGTCAATAGAACACAATTTACGTCCTGCCGTGATTATCTACTATCGAACACAGGAATTAATTCTAAGTAAGTACATATTCTTCCAAACAGTAAAGCCTGGTTGCTTTGTTGGCTGTTTTTTCATTAAGTTTCCTTAAAGTCTGTTCATGAATTTACACATTTTATAATATAGCCTACATCTTTTAGCGTTCCTTGATATTAATGTTTAGCGTAGTGCTGGCTGAACTGCGTTTCATTATGTAAAGGAAACTGCGATTCAAGTTAACAGTCTATACATTGCATCTTTTACAACATCACCGCATTTATCTGTATCAGTGTGTGTTCTGAGTATATTCAAAGTATACACCATAAGAATAAACAACTGGAAGAATAAATATATCATTGTAAATAGTCGTGGATAACAAACCAAATATTTAAATTCTGTTAGATCGGCATTTTCTTTTCATTATTTGTTAATATCCTTTGTCAATGCGAGATTTTAACTTGCGACGTTTTGGCTTCATGCTTCGTCTTCAGAGTTTTACTAACAACGATGCTGAATCGTTTTTAAAGTGAAATTGCCAGCAGCTTATTCTGACCTTAATTGTCTAAAGTCATCGACAACGTGCACCATGTAAAGTTACGCTTAGAATCCAATTCGGCAATACTGTAAGCGATTAGGAATACTTCCCAAGGCTAGCCACCTTGCTCCTAGTATATGTAACTGGCTTCTACATATCTTAACGTGAATTACATACGTAACAGAATGAACTGTACGACCATTTGAATGATACTATACAGTGAGCAAAGGTCCAAAGCATATTGTTAGGGTCGCTCGAAGGCGGGTCAGTTTGTAATTCCATGGAGGTAGGCCTGTATGGTATCAGACATTTTGTTCATCAAAAGTACTTTTAAACGTTTGCCATCGCAAACGTGAACGTTGAATATAACTTAGCGGAGGCCCGGTGAAATAGTGCTCAACAGAGTCGTATCCAGATAGTGGAGGCCCGGCGGAATAGTGCTCAACAGAGTCGTATCCAGATAGCGGAGGCCCGGTGAAATAGTGCTCAACAGTCGTATCCAGATAGGCGTGTCACGATTAGAACATACCTCAGTGAATTCGTTCTTCTTGACAAGTGGCTGGATTGTGGCTCATTTTGGCCCCAATGGATATCCGGATCCAACGGTTAGTACATTCTACAACTTACAATGTTACATTCTCTAGGCACAATGGTATTATACTGACATGGTACATGGTGGTTGAACATGGGAATTTTGAAATATAAGGCTACGCCTAAAATAATGCGCCTTAATGATCATCATTTAAAATTCTTAAAAGCTTTACATTTTTAAAAGTTTGAACAATATTAAACTATTTTTTTGAAAATTTAGAGCTGTTCAACCAATCAAAATTTGCTTATGAAACCTTGTATAAATAAAACTGATAAATTATTGTAAATTATGTTTAAAATTTTGCATTATAATGTAAATCTTATACATAAACGTTTCAAATTTTTATTAAATGATAACTGGTAAGTTCTCTTGTATCATTGTGACAAAATTATAGTATCCAGGATCATCAGTGTTTAATTTTAAAACTCGTTATGATGGATCGCTCTTTTGAAAAAAAAAAATCTTGGAACAAATCTATCAGAGGATGGATTTGCTTCTACATGTGCATTTACAACGTTGTAAACATAATATTAAATGTTATTAGTTAGCTACAAATAGATCATAAACAGATCCTTACATTGTTCAGTCATCTTTTACCCTACGATGCCGAACTTTTTCTCTGCTGCCTCGTTTTCCTTTAACCTATGGACAGCCTTCCTATTTTTCAGATATTTTACCAGTTTTATCGTAGTGTTTCAGTTAAGATTTAGTCGTATTGTTTTAGATTTACGTCTATTTCCTTTTCCTTTATTTCCCAAAGGTCTTGCATCCAAGAGCTCTACTTGCTAAAGTCTATCCACCCACAAGCATATAAATTTTTTATCTTCTAGAAATTTTTCTATTTGTCTAACCCCCGACACATTCCTTACATCATCATATATTATCTTGTCTATTCGTCTCATATCTATGACTATTTCAAAGCACGCCAAATTCATTTCATTGAACGTATGAAATGGGTTCACTGCAGAGTGAAGTATTAACTTCTTTTCTTTGTTACTAATGGCCAACGTTTCACTTTTTACCTTATTCATAAACAGACTCTGTCCCATTGGTGTTTCTATCTTATGTCCATGGCCATGTCATATAGTATGGTGTGTCCGCAAAGACGTATTCTTCTCGATATATCGGTTACAGCTATTCACATGTTCCTGCATATAGGAACAGTTATCATACCATACAGCATTCACTATATTTTATATTGCAGAATTAAATAAAACTAAAATTGCATGGGAGAAAGAAAAATGAACAACATGGTTTATTTTTTCTAAATGAAAGTCCACGTATATTTTGCCTAAATCAAAATTATACTTCTGAAAGTGCATAATAATAATGATAATGTTTGAATTTTGTTGCTTAATTATAGTATTCAGTTTTAAATACAGAAAACGGAATGTTAAGTGATACTATTTAATATAGAAAATTAACTGTTTAGCTAAAAATTATAAGAAACCATATATTGCATTCATACAATTTTAACAGCTTAAAAATTAATGTAAAATTGCAAACTTGAAAGAGACAGACAATTTCAACTTTTTTATAATTATGGAAATTATAGAATTTAGAGAGGATAATGCATAAACAGTATGGTAACAGTTATTCAAACAGTAATAAATTACATTAACAGTTATGTTGACAGTCGTAAATTATTATTTGAATGATAATATAAAGAACGGAAGTTAGTAATCAGTAAATTAATTAGCAAAGCAATGTTTCGGCTACACCAGGAATAGATAACGCACTCAGGCTACAACAAACTAAAAAATAGAGAATAAAAATTGAACATGTTTTTGCGATGTAAGTCTTTTTGCCTAGTACGTAATAAACATTTTATGACTTTCAGGTATTTATATCTCTATCACTACAAACATACAGAGTTTTTATGGTAACTTCCTTAATCCAAAGCTTTCACAATTGTTATAATTCCTTACTAGTACAGCTCGAAACAACATTGCTGCTTGTCACCTTATCTTAAGTGATGAAGAAAAGTTTTATTCGTGAGTAGAATTCTTTTTTATTCGTAACAAATCAACCCGTGATTAAGCATGTTTTTCCTGTTCCGTCCTTATATTTTATCTTCTGTTTCAAAACATTTCTACTTCCCAGTGGCCTATACGTTAAAGCTTTTTGGTGTTTTTCCTGGACAAGCCACCTTACATTATCCCTCTAATTTTGTCTTTCACTTTAATGATATCTGATACTACATTCACTCCTAATTCTTGTTATAGGTCATTACTATTTTGTGGTCTAACCCTTTGAGAACTTTTTTACTGCTCTAAAAAATTGTATCTACGATTCCGTTTGTCAAAAACTCCTTTCCTTAGTGCTGTATAGTAAAGCGAGAACAGACATCTAAAAAAAAGGAAATTATTTCTCATTTTTACCGTTTCAGAATTTATCACACATTCGTAAAAAAAATACTGAAAATTCTATACGTGTTGTACTGTACAGGCCGACGTCAACAGAAGACGACCCAGTGGACGGTAGCGAGACGGAGTACTACAGGGCGGAAGCCGAAGGACGGAAAGCCAGCAATAACGTGACAGTGCACGGGCGGTTCTGCGAGCGACTGTACCCAACGTGTACCATGGGCATATTGGACGTGATATCCAAACTTGGACATCAGCTTATCGGTGAACTCTTGTAGCGTTCGCTTTTTTATTTAATAAACGTTAAGGAACAATTTTTGTGTCTTTTACTTTGGCGATGTGACCTTTCAAATTTTCATATTTTAACAGATTGCAACTTTTGTAGAATATTCTTCTGTTTCCTGTTACACTTAATTATGTAGCTTTCAGTACTGAGTAAAACGAGACAGTATAAAAGGACGTTGTTAGGGGCAGAGAAGAGTCGTAGATTTATGTAATTAATAACTTTTAAAATATATCTATAATTTTTCATAAGAACATGCAGTTTGTACACAAAAGTTTCAATGTTGCTAAGATACATTGATCACTTAGAGTACAGTTACGAAACAGTTTCGTGGAACACGTGACACTTTGCACTCACTGTGTGGACAGCAGGAAGATGGAGCGCTCGTGCTGTTCTCGATGTTTCAACGCTTGATTATTCTACCGGTATGTAAGACAATCTAGTAACCTACTTCGCCACATAGCATAAGACCGATGTTTGCAAGCGGCTTGCCAGTTGAAGTGGTGAGCTGCATGTTATTAGTAATCCAAGCGATAACACGTGTTATTAGTAATTTTGAGTTGTTGTGTGCGGGCATCTGTAATTGGTAACTTGTAATTCTTGTGACGTGTTTATTAGGCGATATTTATTATATGTTACATTGGTGAGTGTTGGACAATCGTAAACTTGAAAAATTGTTGTATATAATGTGTCTTTGTTTACAGAGATTGTTATTTAAGTTGTGTGTAACGAATTCACGAGTGTTCAATAATTTTTTTGCATTGTGTAAAGATAACAATCTCTGAGATCATCGTAACAATACACGGGTATTAACCGTATGTCTACTAGGCCTTTTACATTATTGGATTATAACAGCCCTTGCTATCCTTCCAGAATTCTGAGTGATCCGAGGTAAGAATTTAAGTGATTTCGCTGGATTATGCGCAGAAGGTGTAAGACGCGTGATTGCTAGTGGTAATTTCTTCTTGCGAGAGATGTGTTCGGATTTAGGTATTGGTAAGTAGACTAATAGTAGGAAATGTTACTTGTGCCACTGGAGAACGTCCATTATTAATGAGTAAATGACAGAATGTTGGAATGCAGAGCCCTCACAGAGATAAAAATATTTCGAAGTGCAATGTCAAAGCCCAGAGTGAATGAAGAAGAAATGATTGCGTAAACCCACAAGAGAATAAAGAGGAAACGTGTTTGTGAAATTCCGGGGACCAAAAGTAAAGGAAGAACGATTTTCATCTATAGTAGCGATTACCTTATTCTAAAATTTTTCGTTATTTCACCTGAGCCACTGAAACTTGATATACTCGTTTTTAATAACATTAGGTAAAGATACTAAACATATCGTATGTAGAGTCATGACTTCCGCATCATTTTGCTTACAGCATGTGTTTCTACATTGTTGGGTTGTTACGACCTCGTTTAGAGATTTTAACAACTGCAAGTTACTGAAAAGGCTTTACTATTACTGAAAACGCCATGTTAAGTCACGTTTATTTTATAAGGACTCCGCATCTTGCCATCATTCTCTGAATGCAGATTTTTTCGGAGACACATTACACATACAGCACAAGTTTTAATTACCAATACATCCTAATCATTTGGAATGTAATGAAGACTTGGATAGGACTAGAATGTAATTATATCTTAAACTACAAATTATATTCATCGTGCTATGGATGGATATGTGAACACAATCGTATTAACGAATCATGTTATGTCACAGGGTAGAAGAGAAAACGTTCGTTTTCATCACTTTTGTATTACCTCAAACAGTTAGTCTGTAGAGGCTCATTAGTTACTGAGTACGTAGATAAAATTCGCGGGACATGTTTCTTGTTTCTTGCGCCCAGCAACGTATACCAGAATTATTGATGGAAACTATGGAAAGTACAAATAACATTTCGGTGAAGCTGCCTCACGTTAATTCTATTGTTTCTTTTCACATAGGATGAAAGCTTACCAATTTCTATTTTACATAACAGAACTTTTCTTTTTCGTTTTTTTTATTTAAACTGTTTTGTTCAAACTCTGAAGTTTTTAAAGTAGAAATCAGGCGAATCTATATCGGTTGGGTTGAATGCTTTGGTGGTATTTGGAACGTAGGTATCATTACATCATTCTGTTTCGAAGGGACGGTCACCACCAATGATATCTGTAGATGTGAAAAGACAGAATCCTCAATACAGTCGTCGTTCTGCCGAGACGAAGTAGATATGGCAACAGAATGCAATGCATCTTATTACGGTCGAGACGAGGAACGTCATAATCAAGCAATTTAATGAATAAATTGGTTATTATGGCAGAACGAAATAATCACCCATATCGTACAACTTTTCTCTGCGGTGTTCCATAAAAGATGACGTAAAAGTGACAGAAATCACGGGATTTAGGTCACTTGCAAAGCTGATCGAATAGGCATTCCAGACCTTGAATACAAATCCTCACTGCTTCTGCCATACGTCACATTGGTAATTGAGGATGTAAGTTATGTAACGAGCATAATGGTCTATATTCAGACGAATTGTAAACAAGATGTATGTACAATAAAATATAAGCAAATAGTTGTTACTTTCCATTTTAGGAAAAGTGACTCTGTATCTGTTTTGTATCTCACTCTGTATAATGTTTCGTAACTGCAATGGTCAGAGTTGTGAAACGTCTAGTTATGAAACGTATATTAAATTATTTTGTTAAGAATACGTTTTCAAACTTTTTCTAAGACCGAAGAAAATTATAAACTGTAATAATAGACTGTTGAATTATAGTAGTGGTTCGTATGTTATGTGGCTCATTAGGTAAATAGCCTATTCTGCCTCTTCTACTAGTTTTATTATACAAACAAGTATATTATTATTGAGATCGACTGCCTCCAAAGAAGAAACCAAGAAGCACCTAATCTGGCATAATCTGAAGTAAAATGAGCTAAGGAGGAGCCAAATTATGGCGCAATACGCATCGCTCCGATGTAATGCGAAAGTGGTTCCGGGGTGGGTTTTCATGGGTGGGAATCCCACACACAAGGGTAAAAAAACTTCCCAGAAGATGCGTGAAATATTTTTCCTCTTAATAAAAATTATTATTACTATTATTTTTATTATTATTCGGCACTGAGTAGAATTATGGCGAACACCAGTGGGCCGAAACCTTCGAAGCGACGGTTACTTATGTCGGTTACGCATTCAATACTGCTTTATGGGGCGGAGATATGGACTCATGCACTCAAACTCGAGAAATACAGACGACGCATGTCAGCAGTGCAGCGAAGTGGCGCGCTCAGAGTGGCTTGCTCCTACCGCACGGTTTCGGAGTCCGCGGTTCTTGTCATCGCGGGAATAATCCCAACAGATCTGCTGGCACAGGAACGGAAACTGGTTTACAAGAGGAAGGCCCAAATAGATATTGTACAAGCTCACAAGGAGGCCAGGGCCCGTATTATGTCTCAGCGGCAGGAAAGATGGACCTGTGACACGAAGGGAAGGTGGTTCGCTAGGCTCATAAAACAGTTAGCTGAGTGGACTGACCGCAAATATGGCGAGATTAATTATTTCATAACGCAGTTCCTAACTGGCCACGGCCTGTTCCAGGCTGACCTACGTAGGATGGGGGTAAAGACAGACCAAACTTCATTTTCTGTAAACAGGAATTAGACGACGTGAATCACACGTTTTTCACTTGTGATAGATGGAAAGAGGAGAGGCAAACCCTGGAAAATGTATTGGGACAGATCTCGCCCGAAAATATCATCGGAATAATGTTGGAGAGTGAACACCACTGGGATCAGGTAGCAGCCTACATAGAGAAGATACTCAAGCAAAAGAAGGAAGCCGAAGATGATCTTGCTAGGGCCGCTGACAGAATAGCAGAAAACAGGTAACGTGGACCCGCTGAAGGTTTAAAACAGATGATCTTTCATAGGACGAAGTACAAACGGCACCACCTTGAAGTATTGCGAAAGCTGAGTCCCGAGGTGGATCCATGCCATGGACAACAGGGTTTGTGGTTTCGGTGGGTGCGAGTCCCACACACCGTAGGAGTGCGGATCCTCCTGCGGCGAATATTAGTTTTCCACAGTCTCCTTCGTAAAAAAAAATATTATTATTATAGTGTAAGTTTAACTGTGCGTCGTGTTTGTTTTGGTAGTACTCATGCGTGCTATTTTGTTAAATATCCAATATTAACAAATTCTACATACAGAAAAGTCAATTGCTTTGCCCTCAATAACTTTTTAGATGACCAATTTTAATAGATTATAATCTATAAAATTATACATAAATAAATAATCGTAGTCACAGAATATACCTTTCCGAATTCTATAAACTCTTTCATTTACAATAATTTAACTTAATAAAGTTTTTTATCTTAGTTTATTTGCCGCTTCGTATGAACAACGGATTTTATGTTTAGAGACGTCGTAACCACATGTTTCTTTCCATACACTGAAAATATTTTAATTTTTAAACTAATTTATTATCCTTTTATAAGTAACTCGTTGAGTTTTCTGCAGGTCTCCCATGTAATATCTTCAAATAAATACACTCCAAGTAGGTTTATTTTCACCAGACGTACGTTTTATTTAAAATCATACATTTATTAGAATAATAAAACATTAAATATATAATAAATAGCTGACTACATAAACATTACAACAATCGAAAATAGAATCGAAGTAAAATCGATTGTCCGTTAATTATATTGTAAACGAAACATTCAATTAAAATTCAAACAAACCTCTGAAGATACAGAATAATTTGTACTGGGTGTTCATAACATATAATGTCTAGAATGGTTGGCTGAGGCCTACCTGTTTCTACTACTTGAAACTTATTCAGCAAATAGTGTCTTTGTCAGTAGTTCATTGACTATATAACTCACCTTAATTTGTTACTCAAAGCGTGCAGCATAAAATATTATTCGCAAAACTATAACTAATTTTAAAACGGTACACAATAAATATTATTTTGCTGACTACAATAAACAATGCACAACATACAGCCTACTGACTCTCACTCTTCCATTCACGGAGATTTTTAATATTGTATCAAGGCTTATCACCCAGCAAAGCCCTATTCTGCTATACTTTTTCCCTTCGAGTCACTCAGCATTGTCATAGCAACGCCAGGTCAACGGGAATCTACGTTAGTTGTCAGCAACGTGTGAATAAAGCATGTTGCGGCGATTCAGGCACCATGGGTGAAGTTTAATTTCCCTAAATAAATGTTGTGCAAATCGCCAATAGATTTTTTGCTAATAAATCTTTGGGCTTCGCAGCTAGTCCAGCTAGTCTAGAATGTACGGTCCTTGATTTATGCATTTATAATTATCCCGGACATTAATTAAGGATTATGTTATTTGTATTTGTTACACATTTGAGTCATGATTATTACACATATGATTCATGATAAGTCCTTAGAGTATCGCACTCAAAACACACTATCTGTTATATATGATTGAAATTAATTCCATTCCGTCTTGTTAGTAACTAGTTCGGGTTTTCGGGGCTGTTGATGAGATGATTGTTGACGGCAGTGATAACAGGTCATTAGAAATCCAAGGAAGATGAAACTGTTATGTGGGCGTTATGTTTATTTCTGTATGTTCTTACAGGTCCGATCTGTGTAATCCGCTGAGTTTAAATTTCATAAACATGGATATTGTTTTAATCTTTAACGCGCATGAGTCGTTTCCATTGAGATCCGTCCGGCTTTTCGTGAAGATTGTAGTAGTTTTAAAAGTTACCTACCTCTAGCTAAGTAGTTAGGTGGTGGGGCTGCCACCTTCAGGTATCCTAACATCCCTGTTTTCTGTTAGGATACCTCCCCTAGCCGAAGGTTCCAGTTTTAAGGCGCTGAAACTCGCCTTTCAGCCTCTTCCGACAGTTGCATAATGCACATCCATTGTACGCCATGCTTTCCAAGAGCCACGCGGCTTTCGCCATCGAGGATATGGAAGTAGGCTTTGCTGGCAGAGCTGACTTGATTTCGCAAGTTCCGACTTTTGGCGGGAACACTGGGCATTAACCAAAATTTATGCTCCATTTCCTCTTGGGAAAGAAACAGCCCTTCGCTACCCTTTACCAGCCATTGACCCCCCTTGGAAAACTTAGAAATAAGACAAGGAAAGACACCAAAATAAAATTCTATAAAGTAATGGCATCACCTGGTTTAACTTATGGAAGTGAAACTTATACAATGACGATAAATGATGAGCGAAGATACAAACAAATGAAATGAAGTTCTTGAGAAAAACCAAAGGTTGTACCCTTAGAGACCAAATACGAAATGAAGATATAAGAACAGAGTTAAATATATATTTTATAGCCAGCAGAATAAGGGAAGGACAGATAAAATGGAGGCAGCATATCGAGAGAATGGAAGATATGAGACTACCTAAAGAAGTAATAAGATATAGACCTCAAGGAAGACGAGATATAGGTAGACCAAGGAAAGATGGCTTCAGTGAAGGCGGAATAGGCCGTAAGCCTATACCTTGACGTGGAGAAGAAGAAGAAGATCGTTTTAATAGCTTAATTAAGAGTTTCATAATATAAATATATTATTGAAAAATAAAACCTATATATTATTAAGAGAAAACGTGAAAGAAAATGATTGTGATGATTGTGAAAAGCCTAAAAATGAAGAACTAAACAGACAGGGTCTATTAATTAAACAGATTAAGTATTTGTAAAGGGAAAGATCGAGTGTAAAATATTAGGAGAAGTCAAAGAAAGATAATCTTCCATCAAGGGACTGTAGAAACGTGTTTGGAAGGTTAACAGAGACCAGTAAGATACCTACGACATCAGAGTATGGCTACATACTAATCTTCGGATTGAGGTGATAAGAATCTTCTTATATATCTATGTGTCTGGGTGTTAATGAAATCATTAAAAAATCAAACTATAACATTACAAACGCACATTGTGTTGTTGAAATTACCGAGTTGAAGTGTTTCCTTCTTCTCCGTGTGGATAGGAAACCCTCGTGAAACGGTTCTCTTAATTATTGGCTAATTGAAAGAACCGGTAATCGTTAGCGGAGATGTGTTAACTATTCCAGAATTTTTGTCCATCATCACTGAGACTCATTGCCGCAGTGTCATCTGACTGCAGACACGTTTGACTGTCGAAGTAAACGTATGTGGTAAGTGTAACATTGCTAATACTTCTCTAAGTTTAGTGTAAAGGTAAGAAAATGCAAGCGCGCGCAAGCACACACACACTCACCCGCCCGTGTTTTCAAACCTAAACACTATATTCAGATTGTGGTTTAACTTTCTTTAATTTAATATTCTGCTTGTATTTTTGCGATTGTTTCAAAACTTTGTAGACTTTCGACCCTGGTTCCCCCAAAATTTTGAAATTTTCACAATTAAACACTATACTCAGATTGTGGTTAAAATTCCGTTTAATTTGATACCTCACATAGATATGTTGCAATATTTTCAAAAGTTTAACCTTCCATCTTTGCCCCTTTGGCACTATATCTTTCAAGGGCTCAATCTAAAAAACCATACGATTCTATTAAATCGATACGTATTAAAATTTTTACGAAAATCTGTCAATGATTTTAAAAGTTCCCGTGAGACATATCCTAGACAGTCAGACAAATGTCAAACGGTCGTGTTAAAACTGAGAACTCGCTACTCTCGTTCAATTAGATAAATTCCACTATCATATAATTTTTGAATTATCATAAAAATTATTAAAACTCTGATTACTTTACTATTTTTTTAGTAAAATAACGATTGTAAATCAGAAAATCTTACAACAAACAGTAAACATTCGAAACTACTGCATTGATTTTTTTGTACTTAAGTATAACCATAATGCCTAAACGACATAAATTTAGTACTAGCTTTTAAGTTTATGAATGTTTCTATAGATATCTAAAGGACTAGATTACTTTTACAAATATACTAAACTGGCAACAGTATCTATAGTTTTATTGTAAACATTGCTTATACATATTTAATATAGACAATCCAAAATTTGCAAGCAGTGTTGAAAGATATTAATTCTGTAAAATTTTTAAAGATAACGTGTTTGTGTTTGAATACAATTCCTTATAACTTGATTCCCCACATAGACTTCTACAATTTTCTTAAAATTTTAAGTTCCATTTGCGACACGTGGAATAAATTAAGTAAAAACAAGTTAAAGTTAAAAATTTTTATAAGAAACGCTACATTTGAATTTGGCTTATAATTCCCGTTACTCTGATTTATAATTTTTTTTCTAATTTTCTGAAACTTTTTGAAACTAGTGTCTTGAAGTTTGAAATTTTAAAAACTGTACATCATATACATATTTTGGTTAAAATTCTCTTTAATTTTATACCCCACATGGGTTTTGTGATTTTATTAAAATTTTGACTAATTTTTTGGGCATCGATGTCCAAAATGTTTTTAATTCTTAAAATCGAACATTATATTTAGATTATTATTAATATTATCTTTAATCTTCCACTCCACATGGATTTTGGAATTTTTTCACAATTTGATCCCATTACATTTTTGCCTCCAGCCCCAATTTTTTTGACACCCAATGTGGAAAAGAATAATAACCAGTTGAGTAAAAATATGGAGATGCATGCCACGTTTTACAAAAACTGGTTAATCCATTCAAAAGTTATCGTGAGATATACCCCGAACAGATAGACAGACAAATGTCAAAAGGTCGAGCTAAAACTGAGAATTCGCTTCGCTCGTTCAATTAACAATAGTAGCAGTAGCAGCAGCAGTAATAGTAGTAGTAGTGGCAGCAGCAGTAGTAGTAGTAGTAGTAGTAGCAGTAGCAGTAGCAGTAGCAGTAGTCGACGTGGGAGTTATAGAGAACGGTTGACATAACACTTCTCTACAGAAAATGTACTCTGCGTACTCTTCATTCCGCGAACGTAGTGTCTTGAAGGAGTAGGTTAGAAGGATGGAAGAACCTTATCACTTTTATCATACTTCGAACAGGATATGTCATTGTTGCAAGGCTACAGTTGTGAGTTGTGTTGTGACCATCCTTTGGTAGGCTACCGAGGATGTAACCCTTTGGCACACGTTATTCTCTACTACCAAAATGTCGGATACTTTTGTTAGAGGATATCTTGTAGAGGGACGCTGCTACGACCATTAACATTAAGCCTGACAACTTCAGCAGCAGTGGATCGACTCGATTATACAATATGGCTCTATAACGTAATACCGTTAGTTCAAATAATAGCAATCCCATACATGGCATATTCCCGTGAGATAGTTGACAGAATGATACCACTGTATTAACAGCCAAAATTACCATTCGGTCCTGCACAACCACCTACGTAGGACCCTGGGAATACTCAACTACACTTTGTTCCCATATTCTGATCTTAATCTTTGTTTCACAGTGTTTGTATTTCTCATATTCTCGAAAATTACAATTCACATCCTTTTCACCCTTCCTGTTCCTCGCCTTCTTTATAATTCACAGAGCCTCATCTGTCTTACTTTTTCTAGCCATTGAGAATCTATAATTTCTCTCCGTATCCATAACCAGTATTCCAATTTCGGCATGAAATTTTTCCAACCGCGAACCAAATATCTCCCCGTCATAACACTTTCCCACCCATTCTATGAAGAAAACGTTTAACGTACCTCATCTCCAGCGAATTCACTTTGAGTTAGTATCAGAATGTATACTGGTGAAACGTTTATGCATCTTAAAAGCGAAGAATGTTCACAGTAAAAACAGGATACATTTTTGGGTGCTAACTTCTGCACTGTTCATACATATGTTCATAAACAGTGTAAGAGGATGGGGGGTTGAAAAATAACTTCTTTTGGCTTTCGAGAGAATTTTTTTAATTATTACCTGCATATAAACTTAATAATAAAATAATAATAATCCTTTCTTTAATTATCGAGAGTAATAGAATATCATGAGTAATCATAAAATATGTCACTTTTGAAAAGAGTGTATACTTCTTAAAACTAATTTCTACTATTATTAATTTTTTATTACTTAACATTTTTATTAGGCCTACCATTATTTTTTATTGTTTATACCATTAACATTTTATTGTTTGTAGCCTATATAACTTAGATAATTTATCATTTAATTTTACAACAGATATTTATATTTCTGTGATATATGATTTGCAAGATATTTGTATTGCATTATATTTATTTGTATTTCTACAAGAGAGTTACCCTCTTTTGAAATTTTTAAATATTTAAAATGGTTTTGTTTACACTTTGTTGTGGCATCCATGCTGTAGGCACTCTGAGTCTTTTTTCTTCACCTTTGAATTCTCTTCAGGAACATCTACATCCCCTTACATTAGAATACACACGCAAACACATGAGACAAGATTTTCAGCTTATCTTTTACGGCGAATAATGTTGTGATTATCACCGACTTCAAATAGTTTTTAATGTGTATTTAATGTTTTAGGTTCCAGAGGATCAGAAATGTTCATCAGAGCGTGGGTGCTGTTTCTGTCGCTGAGTTATGTTTTTAGCGTGGACAGCGACGTTGTGGAACACGGTTCCAGAGAGAAACGATCCTTCATGTTTCCTCCACAGAGTATCATGCAGGTGCGTACTAGTCACAGAGCTACCTAACTACTTTTGGCATTTTGTACTAATTTGAAGGGGAATTTATTGTTTGTATCGAGCGTGCTTCAACGAGCCACTGAGGATACGTTATCGTATAGTGGGCGAAGAGGTTGGTGTTACTAAATTGCCGTGGCGGCTGGTGCTTGAAACATTTGGGGGTTCCAGTTGGGTTAGATGGTATTAAATTGTTTTATTCTCTGAATGGAAAATGTCCAAGCCTCCTTCCCTCCAAGCAATACACAAGGAAAGCAAAATAATATAATTTTAGTGCCACACCCACATAACCACGAATAGACTATTTATTGTATAAATCTTTTTTAAATTTATGATTAAATATTCTGTTACCTGATTTTACACTTTGATTAAAATTTGAAAGGTCTGGTGTAGGCCTATCTAA
This sequence comes from Magicicada septendecula, assembly GCA_034769895.1. NCBI lineage: Eukaryota > Metazoa > Arthropoda > Insecta > Hemiptera > Cicadidae > Magicicada > Magicicada septendecula. Next base: position 142,314,142 of record CM068375.1, on the reverse strand, counting down.
TCTCTTAATTTCAATTTTTTCCTCAATAGGACGTAAACTGAACAGCGTTTTCGTTAAGTTTACGACAGAACTCATTGCGCCCTACCAGTTAAAATAATAAATACCTTACACTATGACACCTTAATCCTTTATGTGTACTATTATTTATATTTTATGATGAATTGGGCTGATACTAACAACGAACTTCACAAAAAATTCGACAGACAGTAACTCAACTAACATAACAACACATAACCTTACAAATTCCGAGGCACACCACGTGGTATTTACCAACAGACTGGTGGCGCCGTGACGTATAAGCGGAGGTTGCAGTCCCTAATCACACCAAGCTAGCCTATACCGCTGTAATAGGAACAACCGAATCTAGCCAGCCAGAGCACTACTCCATTGTATTTCCCCATATACAAAGCGCGTCACAGTTGGTGCATACACCGCGGCAAGAACTTGTACGGTTTTTAATATTGCTTTACGCTTTTCAATCGGCAAATGATTAATTACGATGATTTAGCTTAAAAACACTATTATAAGTGTTTTATTCATAATTCTATAATTTAAAATACAATTCTTGGATTTAATGGGGGTTGTGCAACCGTGCAACCGTGCAACCTAAGCACGGGCCGCCACTGCTAAATTGAAAAGCGAACAAAACTATAAGCAGCGGAAAACCACGAAGGTTTAAGTTTGTTACGTTATAGGCGATAAAGTTTTAGGATTAATCAAATTGTTGAAGCAGCCTTGTAAAAAATTTACAGGCATTGCGCAAATGCAGTGCACAGAGAAGGGAATTGAAAATGCTTCAATAAATCTAAAAAATATATATATTTATGTTAATTCACCAATCAATGAATTCATTCTTCATTCATTCACCAATCAATGAATTCATTCTTCATTTATCAATGTACAGATTATAAGTTAAATTCGCGAAGCATTCATAAGCGAAGTTTTATATGTGTAGGGCTACGTTATTGACAACAAAGAAGTAGTTTCTACGGAAACTCACCGGTTCCCATTTTCGATAACGCACCAGCGATCGGCCGCAAATGTGCGACATGTCCTTATAAACATTTTCAATGTTAAAACGTTGTAGGACGTGGTTGTTGTTTTACAAAAAAAAAAAAAACAAAAAAAAAAAATTTTAAAGACGTTTCACTGAACTAGCACAGAGAATAAAACTATAGAATTATCAGTCACAGTCATGAATCGCTCACGCAATTAGAATGTGCGGAACCATAAATTTACAATCCTACAGCTCCTGGAAAATGACGTAGTTGCGGGCACGGTTGACGACTGACGATAATACCGTCTACAGCGCAACTACAAGACTCGTTCCTGTCTCAAATATGAAAGCTTCCTCCTCAGTTCACTGATGAGAGTTGTAATTGTACACAGACATTATTTGTCAAAATGAAATATACATTGTGCTATTATTATTGCAATCAAACAAAATGCTCATTAATAATTAGGTTTTTATTTTAATGCTTGCACATATAGATTCTCAATCTCAAGGTACGTAGAACACAGATTAAAAAAGTACTTCCAAAAAGGTAGTACAATTGAATTATTTTCTTGTAAATTAATATAACAATTTATTAATGTTCAGTTTGTTTAAATGTTTTAACATTTGTCGGGATTAGAATGGTGACTTTCGACTCACGCCACCAAACCATCTTGTAAACACTAGGTACTGATATATGGCCGACGCCGAAACTGACGCCAAGCTAATACTTCGTTCCAATTAAGTTTAACTGTCAATGCTTATTGTACACAGTTTAGTTTTAAGATGTACTTCTTGGAATTCAACACTATTAATATCACACAATAACGTATAGTAAGTAGAGGGAAAATGCCGGTCCTGACTCACTTTCACTTTCTATCAGCTGGACCACAGCATCCGCGACTTTTTCGCTGATCTGTGTTGCTGGACCACAGCATCCGCGACTTTTTCGCTGATCTGTGTTGCTGGACCACAGCATCCGCGACTTTTTCGCGTATCTGGACCACAGTATCCGCGAATATAATTTTTTTATTTTTTTTTATATGCCACCTTTCGCGAGCTTAGATCACTTTCACTTTCTATCACTTGATGCATTATAGTTTATATATTAAATATATGATCAGGGTTACCAACCATGCATGAGTTCAAATTTGTTGTGTGTTATAATGTATATTAAATCTATATGATCAGGTTTACCAACCTATGGTGGGGGGGGTTCCGACTTGATGCATTATAGTGTATATATTAAATATATGATCAGGGTTACCAACCTTGCATGAGTTCAAATTTGTTGTGTGTTATAATGTATATTAAATCTATATGATCTAGTTTACCAACCTATGTATGGGTTGCATATCAGTGGGTGGTGTTGGGTGGGTGGTTTTTTTATTTCATATCAGCGGGTGGTGGGGGTGGGGGGGTGGTTCCAACTCGATGCATTATAGTGTATATTAAAATAGATGATCAGGTGTACCAACCTTTGTATGAGTTCAAATTTGTCGTGTGTTATAATGTATATTAAATCTATATGATCAGGTGTACCAACCTCTGTATTATTATTATAGTGTATAGATATTTTATATGAGCAGGGTTGTCAACATTTTCTGTGGCGGGGGGAGAGAAATTCAAATATGTGTTATATAGTGTATATATTAAAATATATGATCAGGGTTACCAATCTTACATTATTGTGTGTGTATAGAGCAGATCTGCCAACATTTTTTTTTTCTCTTCCGTAGTGGGAAATTCAAACTATATGATCATAATTGTTACTCTCTCTCTCTCTCTCTCTCTCTCTCTCTCTCTCTCTCTCTCTCACATTTGAATGTAAGTAAAACTATCCCTCTCTCTCTCTCACTCTCTTTTGTTGTCAAACGTTATGTTCAAGCCGTTTTCTCCTCTCCCTCTCTCTCTCTTTCTCTCTCTCTCTCACTGTGTACATTGAGTAAATAATTTTAGCTCTCTCTCTCTCTCTCACACTTGTTGTGTATGTCTCTCTCCCTCTGTAGTCAGTACCGTGCGCATGTATATGAAATTAGAAAGTTTATATTTATTCGACAAATATTAACGCCCTCTCTCTCTCTCTCTCTCTCTCTCTCTCTCTCTCTCTCTCTCTCGCTCGCAGACGTCGGAAGCAATTCCTAGTTTATAATGTAATTACCTGTGCGTGTATGTCTCTCTCTCGCTGCAAACGTTGACAAGAATTCCCTTATTCAAAGCGATTACGTTGTCACAGTACACAAACTTAAATATGCCTTACAGACCATTGTAATTTTAAAAATTCATTTTTGCATTAATTAAATATATATATCGTAAACAATGAAATAATAATATTTCGTAATTGTAAGATTTCTAATAAAACAATTATTAGTTTAAATAATAATTTTCATGATTGTAAGCAAAAGTTTTGTGTGCACACACATTGTGTATGTCTCTCTTTCGTTGCAAACGTTGACAAGAATTCCCTTATTCAAAGCGATTTGTATGTGCACACGAACTTAAATATGGTTTACAGACCATTGTAATTTTAAAAATTCATTTTTGTATTAATTAAATATATATATATCGTAAACAATGAAATAATAATATTTCGTCATTAAAAAGTTATATTCAGAGTGGTAATTAGTGATAGAAAGATTAACTATGTATGTACACACACACACACACACACAACGATACAGAATTAGATATAGTTATTATTCGCTAACTTAAATCAGAGGTAATTAACCTTGTGTACGTCGTCTAAATCAGGCGCTCTACTTAAAATTCATTTTTGCATTAATTAAATATATATCGTAAACAATGAAATAATAATATTTCGTCATTAGAAAGTTATATATTCAGTGTGGTAATTAGTGATAGAAAGATTAACTAGCACGCACACACACACACACACACACACACACACACACACACACACACACACACACACACACACACACACACACACACACAAGTTGACAGCAGTTTATAATGTTATTACCTGTACGTGTACTGTTACAGATGTCTTCTCAAAATCTGTTGTACAACATCTCTCGCTCGCAGACGTCGGAAGAAATTCCTAGTTTATAATGTAATTACCCACATTGTGTATGTCTCTCTCTCGCTGCAAACGTTGACAAGAATTCCCTTATTCAAGGCGATTTGTATGTGTACACAAACGTAAATATGGTTTACAGACCATTGTAATTTTAAAAATTCTAACGACATATAAATTGTAGTAGCAATAATAATAAGTGATATTTACAATGAAACTATTTTCAAATAAAAATGATGTTGGTTCGACAACCTTTTGTTTTTAAGACTATAACAAGAATGAGACAAGGATCAACTCTCTCTCTCTCTCTCTCTCACACACACACACACACACACACACACACACACACACACACACATTTAGTATGAACAGACGTGTCTTTGTTAGTAAAATGTACAAATCACATGACTTTATGTGAACTTCAAAGGGTTCAAATGTTTCAAAATAAAAATATATAAAACAAAAAATACAGAATATATTTACAAATAAAATATATGTTACATATTATGAATTTTTTAATTTGTGAAGCAATCTTCAATACGCTCTTCTTCTTCTTCATTTGGTACTACATTAAGCCAGTCCTTGGACTTCACTTTTATGGAGTTTTCATAAGCATAAAGATCACTACCACCAATAATTTGTGGTACAATACTTCTGTTTAATGGTAAAACCTAAGACAAAGCATTAAATAAAACATGCAATCAGTATTAATAGTAAAAAATATCACTGTTTTATTAATTTAAAATACTGTATAATTGCTTACGATTAACAAATAAGAGAAAAGACATACTTTACAATTCTTTTCATTCTTTTATTCAAATGTAACATTCAAATTTAAACGTTACAATCTGTATAACGTTCTGTTTCAGATAATAGTTTGAATATAAAATGAAATGGAATGCAGTATTTTGTTATGAGAAATTACATTTGTAAATTACAGAATTGTTCTCTAACTACTGATACAATCGTTCAGTTTCGATTTGGTACTCAATATATTTTAGTCTCCTAGTATTTTCATTGATACATTTTGGAAACTGAGTACAGAATAAATCTACAATCACCTAGTCGGAATCATTAAGTTTTACAAAAGATCTTATTGATCAGTTTGTCAGAGTCCAATTTGTTGGCAGAAAACAATTATGTGATCAAATAAACATTACCAGAGAACAACGTCCTCCTAAAGATAAATTTACCAGAGCTCAAAACAGTACAAAGTCATACGAAGAAAATCACGTCATCAACAACAAAAGTTGTTTGTGTTTAAACAATAATTAATTTTCTTACACTAGTAAACATTTTGCTGTAATTGTTTCAATTAAAGGAAACATATATATATATATATATATTCGTTGAGAAAATCTGTTGTGGCTGGACGAAACATGTGTCTGAATAAATTTTCTCTCTACATAGCAGTTGTAAAAGTAGTCATATACATTATGTGCTATATATACAAAAGGCTTTCAACGTGTTTGTCATTTCAACCAATTTGTACCGCGCTCTAATTATGTAAAAATAACTGTACCGCTCCATACAACTGAGAATAAATCCGTACACACACACACACACACACACACACACATACACAACGATGTTTCTACTTATTTGAACAAGTCCTGTATTAAATGCACTTGTTAATGTTTTAATGTGAACAATTTTACGTTTAAATAAAATCTGTACATACAATAAAATTATGTTTCAGTATTAATGATATAAATATTACTGTTTTATTAATTTAAAATACCGTATAATTGCTTACGATTGACAAATAAGAGAAAAGACATACTTTACGGAATTTCTTGAAATTTTTGCAGTTAGTCTTCTGCTCATGTGTACTAGCAGCCTGTTTGGTTACAGTTAACCATTTAAATTCAATGTTCTTGTTCTTGTTAACCTTCTGCTCGGCTCCCTCTCGTTTACTGGCGGTATGTTTGGCTACAGTTAACCATTTAAGTTCAATGTTCTGAGACGTATTCATCTTCTTGTTCCTATAATAACAGTACCTGCTTCAGTACTATATATATTATGTGCTATATATACATAAGGCTTTCAAATCTAATTGTGTAAGAATAACTGTACCGTCACATACAACTGAGAATAAATCCGTACAAACATACACACACGCACACACTTAGCGATGTTTTTACTTATTTGAACAAGTCATGTATTAAATTCAATAAATAATGCACTTGATAATGTTTTAATGTGAATAATTTTCCGTTTAAATAAAATCTGTACACACACAATAAAATTATGTTCACTTTAAGAAATAAAAACTGCACAGTATGTTTCTTTGATTGCGGACGAAACATCAGACATTCCCGTCTGTATTTCAGTTAGTTATAATTTTCCACTATGTTTTAGCTAATGATCAACCAGTTGAAAGTTTTTGGAAATTTGATAACCCTGAAGGCACGACGCGGAATCTATTGGTCTAAGCGTACATTTATTATGTAAATCATCTCTTTTTCAGTCATCTACGTATGTGCATTTGAATTATTTGCGCATGCGCATAACAGCTTTTTTAGTACAGTTGCACACACATCGACGCTCGCACTATATATAACCGGTGAACTTCACAACAGCGTCTTACTTACAACTCGAATCTATATAACGTTCTGTTTCTGTTTCAGATAATAATAATAGATTGAATATAAAAAGACTGTGTATGAATACAAAGAAATATCAAACACAACAGATCAATTATTTGAGTGAACATGATTGTGTATGTGAGCTACCGAGATCTAATAATGTGAATAATTTTCCGTTTAAATAAAATCTGTACATACAATAAAATTATGTTCACTTTAAGAAATAAAAACTGCACAGTATGTTTCTTTGATTGCGAACGAAACATCAGACATCCCGTCTGTATTTCAGTTAGTTATAGTTTTCCACTATGTTTAGCTAATGGTCAAACAGTTGAAAGTTTTTGGAAATTTGATAACCCTGAAGGCACGACGCAGAATCTATTGGTCTAAGCGTACATTTATTATGTAAATCATCTCTTTTTCAGTCATCTACGTATGTGCATTTGAATTATTTGCGCATGCACATACAACTGAGAATAAATCCGTACAAACATACACACACGCACACACTTAGCGATGTTTTTACTTATTTGAACAAGCCATGTATTAAATTCAATAAATAATGCACTTGATAATGTTTTAATGTGAATAATTTTACGTTTAAATATTTCCAACAACTATGTTGATTAGAAGTGCTGTAATTTCAATAACAATGTTCGCTACGTAACGTATTCAAATCTTTTTACTCACCTCTTAAATGTTGATGCACGCAATTATCGATTTCACAATGAGGTATGAAGGCTAATTGCATTCTTCACGTATATATATTGTTGTATCTTACAACGGTAGGGTAGGGGTAGCTTAGCGTGTTTGTTTTGAAAGTCGATGTAAGTCATGTACCCAAGAGTCATTGTCCGCAGTGGAAACTTTCAGAAGTTAGCGATACTGAAAGTATTTTCGTACATTAGTCAAAATTAGGAAAACAATCGAATCGACAAACATTATGAATTCCGTTCGTGGGAAGAGTGTAATTTCATAATATTATTTGTATATATAGACATTTTACAAAATCATAAAGCATCAAACTGTATATCCCTTTGTTGGTTTGTAATTATTACTAAACAGTAATACATGCTTAGGATGAAAATATTTGTTATGATTTTAGTAACTTACAACAACAGCTTAACCCAAGGAGTCATCGTCCGTGATGGAAAAGCTTTCCCTCACTGCTTAAAGCTTTAAGAAGTTAGCGATACTGAAAGTATTTTTGTACATTAACCAAAATTAGGGAAACAATCGAACCGACAAACATTAATCCAAGAATTTACATTTTCAGCATACATAGATTTCAACCCGCAAAGATGTATGCAGATAAATGAAATACATATTTTACATTAAAATACATTTCTGATTACTATACAAAGAATTACATATTGTTATTCTTCTCTATTTATGTTTCCAATTGTAATGGAGTGTTATACTCAGCATAAAAGAAGGACAATAGTTTCAATACCACATAAGAAAGATCTTTTATAAAAAGGTGACAGCACGTGCTGAAAACCGTATGCTTTCGGTATTCACGAAGATGAAGATTGTACAGCAAGCAAACAAATTGTCAATAAAAGATATGGACTTTTTGGGGAGGTGACGAAGGCAGCACTGATCCGCTATTACCGAACAGTATTCGTTGTATAAATTACACACACATGTTAGGTTAAACGCAACCTCTATACAAAAACAGATATCGGATTTAAATAATAATTTCGTGCTTACAATATATACTACCTATGTACACAAATTTAAAAAATAGTTTACTGACCATTGTAATACAAGAGGTCATTGACATGACTTTCAGATTTTATTTTAACGTAAAATTGTTCACATTAAAACATTAACAAGTGCATTTAATACAGGACTTGTTCAAATAAGTAGAAACATCGTTGTGTATGTGTGTGTGTGTGTGTGTGTGTGTGTGTGTGTGTGTGTGTGTGTGTGTGTGTGTGTGTGTGTGTGCGGATTTATTCTCAGTTGTATGGAGCGGTACAGTTATTTTTACATAATTAGAGCGCGGTACAAATTGGTTGAAATGACAAACACGTTGAAAGCCTTTTGTATATATACCACATAATGTATATGACTACTTTTACAACTGCTATGTAGAGAGAAAATTTATTCAGACACATGTTTCGTCCAGCCACAACAGATTTTCTCAACGAATATATATATATATATATATGTTTCCTTTAATTGAAACAATTACAGCAAAATGTTTACTAGTGTAAGAAAATTAATTATTGTTTAAACACAAACAACTTTTGTTGTTGATGACGTGATTTTCTTCGTATGACATTGTACTGTTTTGAGCTCTGGTAAATTTATCTTTAGGAGGACGTTGTTCTCTGGTAATGTTTATTTGATCACATAATTGTTTTCTGCCAACAAATTGGACTCTGACAAACTGATCAATAAGATCTTTTGTAAAACTTAATGATTCCGACTAGGTGATTGTAGATTTATTCTGTACTCAGTTTCCAAAATGTATCAATGAAAATACTAGGAGACTAAAATATATTGAGTACCAAATCGAAACTGAACGATTGTATCAGTAGTTAGAGAACAATTCTGTAATTTACAAATGTAATTTCTCATAACAAAATACTGCATTCCATTTCATTTTATATTCAAACTATTATCTGAAACAGAACGTTATACAGATTGTAACGTTTAAATTTGAATGTTACATTTGAATAAAAGAATGAAAAGAATTGTAAAGTATGTCTTTTCTCTTATTTGTTAATCGTAAGCAATTATACAGTATTTTAAATTAATAAAACAGTGATATTTTTTACTATTAATACTGATTGCATGTTTTATTTAATGCTTTGTCTTAGGTTTTACCATTAAACAGAAGTATTGTACCACAAATTATTGGTGGTAGTGATCTTTATGTTTATGAAAACCCCATAAAAGTGAAGTCCAAGGACTGGCTTAATGTAGTGCCAAATGAAGAAGAAGAAGAGCGTATTGAAGATTGCTTCACAAATTAAAAAATTCATAATATGTAATATATATTTTATTTGTAAATATATTCTGTATTTTTTTGTTTTATATATTTTTATTTTGAAACATTTGAACCCTTTGAAGTTCACATAAAGTCATGTGATTTGTACATTTTACTAACAAAGACACGTCTGTTCATACTAAATGTGTGTGTGTGTGTGTGTGTGTGTGTGTGTGTGTGTGTGTGTGTGTGTGTGTGTGAGAGAGAGAGAGAGAGAGTTGATCCTTGTCTCATTCTTGTTATAGTCTTAAAAACAAAAGGTTGTCGAACCAACATCATTTTTATTTGAAAATAGTTTCATTGTAAATATCACTTATTATTATTGCTACTACAATTTATATGTCGTTAGAATTTTTAAAATTACAATGGTCTGTAAACCATATTTACGTTTGTGTACACATACAAATCGCCTTGAATAAGGGAATTCTTGTCAACGTTTGCAGCGAGAGAGAGACATACACAATGTGGGTAATTACATTATAAACTAGGAATTTCTTCCGACGTCTGCGAGCGAGAGAGAGAGAGAGAGAGATGGGGAATTTCTACCGACGTTTGCAGCAGCAGCAGCAGCAATACACGATACGCATTACATTAAAACTATCAAGATTATATTATTCATTGATGTACAAACAATTTACATAGCACACACACACAATAGGCTAACATTTACTGTGAAGCTGTTAACGTATGGATTTGTCGTCTGTAACAGCACACACATAGGTAATTACATTATAAACTAGGAATTTCTTCCGACGTCTGCGAGCGAGAGATGTTGTACAACAGATTTTGAGGAGACATCTGTAACAGTACACGTACAGGTAATTACATTATAAACTGCTGTCAACTTGTGTGTGTGTGTGTGTGTGTGTGTGTGTGCGTGCATAGTTAATCTTTCTATCACTAATTACCACACTGAATATATAACTTTCAAATGACGAAATATTATTATTTCATTGTTTACGATATATATTTAATTAATGCAAAAATGAATTTTAAGTAGAGCGCCTGATTTAGACGACGTACACAAGGTTAATTACCTCTGGTTTAAGTTAGCGAATAATAACTATATCTAATTCTGTATCGTTGTGTGTGTGTGTGTGTGTGTGTGTGTGTGTGTGTGTGTGTGTGTGTGTGTGTGTGTGTGTGTACATAGTTAATCTTTCTATCACTAATTACCACACTGAATATAACTTTTTAATGACGAAATATTATTATTTCATTGTTTACGATATATATATATTTAATTAATACAAAAATGAATTTTTAAAATTACAAAATTACAATGGTCTGTAAACCATATTTAAGTTCGTGTGCACATACAAATCGCTTTGAATAAGGGAATTCTTGTCAACGTTTGCAACGAAAGAGAGACATACACAATGTGTGTGCACACAAAACTTTTGCTTACAATCAAAAAAATTATTATTTAAACTAATAATTGTTTTATTAAAAATCTTACAATTACGAAATATTATTATTTCATTGTTTACGATATATATATTTAATTAATGCAAAAATGAATTTTTAAAATTACAATGGTCTGTAAGGCATATTTAAGTTTGTGTACTGTGACAACGTAATCGCTTTGAATAAGGGAATTCTTGTCAACGTTTGCAGCGAGAGAGAGACATACACGCACAGGTAATTACATTATAAACTAGGAATTGCTTCCGACGTCTGCGAGTGAGAGAGAGAGAGAGAGAGAGAGAGAGAGAGAGAGAGGGCGTTAATATTTGTCGAATAAATATAAACTTTCTAATTTCATATACATGCGCACGGTACTGACTACAGAGAGAGAGAGACATACACAACAAGTGTGAGAGAGAGAGAGAGAGAGAGAGAGCTAAAATTATTTACTCAATGTACACAGTGAGAGAGAGAGAGAGAGAGAAAGAGAGAGAGAGAGGGAGAGGAGAAAACGGCTTGAACATAACGTTTGACAACAAGAGAGAGTGTGAGAGAGAGAGGGATAGTTTTACTTACATTCAAATGTGTGAGAGAGAGAGAGAGAGAGAGAGAGAGAGAGAGAGAGAGAGAGAGAGAGAGAGAGAGTAACAATTATGATCATATAGTTTGAATTTCCCACTACGGAAGAGAAAAAAAAAAAAATGTTGGCAGATCTGCTCTATACACACACAATAATGTAAGATTTGTAACCCTGATCATATATTTTAATATATACACTATATAACACATATTTGAATTTCTCTCCCCCCGCCACAGAAAATGTTGACAACCCTGCTCATATAAAATATCTATACACTATAATAATAATACAGAGGTTGGTACACCTGATCATATAGATTTAATATACATTATAACACACGACAAATTTGAACTCATACAAAGGTTGGTACACCTGATCATCTATTTTAATATACACTATAATGCATCGAGTTGGAACCACCCCCCCCACCCCCCACCACCCGCTGATATGAAATAATAAAACCACCCACCCAACACCACCCACTGATATGCAACCCATACATAGGTTGGTAAACTTGATCATATAGATTTAATATACATTATAACACACAACAAATTTGAACTCATGCAAGGTTGGTAACCCTGATCATATATTTAATATATACACTATAATGCATCAAGTCGGAACCCCCCCACCATAGGTTGGTAAACCTGATCATATAGATTTAATATACATTATAACACACAACAAATTTGAACTCATGCAAGGTTGGTAACCCTGATCATATATTTAATATATACACTATAATGCATCAAGTGATAGAAAGTGAAAGTGATCTAAGCTCGCGAAAGGTGGCATATAAAAAAAAATAAAAAAATTATATTCGCGGATGCTGTGGTCCAGATACGCGAGAAAGTCGCGGATGCTGTGGTCCAGCAACACAGATCAGCGAAAAAGTCGCGGATGCTGTGGTCCAGCTGATAGAAAGTGAAAGTGAGTCAGGACCGGCATTTTCCCTCTACTTACACTGCTTAAATGTTCGGTTTTACCATTCTTTTGCACACACGAAATATAATTGTTTAGGTTTTGTAATTGCAAATCAGTGAAGATTCTGTTTCAAATATAGGCTAGTATTACTTTTTAACTGTTAAGTATTCTTCGTAATATTACTTAGTTAATTACTTCTTACTCTTCTTACTATGGTTTCCTTTGTATGTTGTTATGATAACAGAGTCCTTCTGACCCCATCAATCCCAATCAGACCGCTCTATCAGTTTGGTCTTCCTATCAAAATATTCCACTTCATTATCTAAGCTTCTATTTAATTGCTTGTCTCGACTTCTTCCACCCGCATATTCCAACCAGTCATTTCTAGATTTAACAAATCTTTTTTGTTGTATATCTTCTTTGACAATTATTCACCGTTATTCCCTATTCTTCAATATCCTCCTTCTTTTATATGCCCTTATTATAGTCTGTTCAAAAATCAATGAAAATTCGTCCCTTGTAATATTTATGTTCTGACGAAAGGAGGTACTACAAATATGATACTAAAAGGCATGCAGATTTATCCGATAATAGAAAATTAGGATTTTGTCCTGATATTATCGTGATAAGTTAATGTGTCCGTGTTACTTTTGTTCTAGCTGGCCTGCGCAATTATTACACCGGGCGAACTGACGAGGCGAACAATAACTACAAACATGGGCGTCATGTTGAACATAGATCTGCCGACCAACACCAGTCAATGGTACCCGTGGTCGCCTAACTACAGGCGCAGGAGGCAGAGCCCCCAGCAGGATTCGTGGGCTTTCTACAGGTTCATCGAAGCCGTCCTCACTATGTCAGTAAACATACTCATCTATTGTTTGTAACAGATTAAATCTTGATGTACATAAAAATATTACACATACGTAAATATTAGTTTAGGTCTTTACGTGAAAATGTATGAGATTAGACGTGACGGTTATAAAGTTGATTTTGTCAGACTTAGTAGTAGAGTCGAGTGGGAAAGTAGTAATGTTGGAGAGGGCGGACTTGCATGTAGCGGTGAGAGACAGTTATGGTGTATGGGGTGCAGGATAACTACATTCGGGTTGGAGCAGGTAGAAGATCGGCCATAGTACTACACTCGTCAATTTAACTAGGCTAGATACATTTATTATATTAAACATAACACAGCAACATCCGGATTATATACTAAGAGCACTAAGTTTATTCGATCGGAGAAGTTAACGAAAATAATAAATCGTACATTTAATGCGTTCCTTGCCCAACCACAGAAAGCACCCGTATGAGAAAACTACGAAAAGATAAATTTTACGTTTCAACGGAAGATAAATTGATCAAGCTCTTGTGATAGAGTAAGGCACTGTATACCTACCTTACACTGCCGTAGCATGTTTTACTTTCCTGAAAACATTTCAATTAGGTAATTTAACGTTTGTATTGGTATTTCGTTATAACTACGGACTTTTACATTACATGTCTTCAGCCCCGTCTTAGTCCAGGTTCCTTACACATACGAGCAGGCGTATAGTATGTACATTATATGTACGTACTGATAGGCGGATGTGTATTTTTACTACAGACTTACGTTTTTAGAATGGTGGAACTAACCTAAACCAGAGACAGTAAAGCAATCACGAGTTAAATGCATTAATCCACTTCGCATAAATTCAACATCTTCTGCGAAATTCATAATAATTTACTATCAATTCACAATAAACAGTAACAACCACTAAATCACGTTATACTAAATTCACAGTTAGAAACTAATAATCATATTTCGTACGAATCACGCTATTCTGAATCCGAACAAAACGACTGGCTGGGTTTGGTTACGTCAACATTTGTGTAGGTCCCAGTCAAAGTCTCCAATGATCAAACGCCACAAATAATCTAGGTGCCACCAGCATTTTCTCGATTATTCTATGACTTTTTGGAATGATTTATTTATAGCTCATTAGTATCAAATGTATTATTTTCTGCGTCACCATGTTACAAAGTAATCAACATTGTTCTTGGTGGTAGTAATTTCTATTACGTTCTATTATCTTTTTTCTAGAAGATTTAAGTCCATCAAAGCATACAGCTCAGAAGGAATTACTCACCTGTACAGCAAGGAATTTTTTGCTGTACGCAGCCATAAACTGGGACGAAAATACTACAACTTAAAGATATCTACCAACAAAACAAAAGTTATGGCTCACTATGGAAAATTTCCAGTACGTTCAAAGATTAATATTGAGGATACAGTATTTGGACAAACCTCAAATTTTAACTATTTAGGTTGTGATATAGGTTTTGACATTGACAAAGATATTCAAAATAAAGTCAATAGATTTTAACAAATATGTGGAACTATAAATAAAACACTGATAAGTAAAACGATACGTGAGACGAAATTAAAATTCTACAAAACAATGGCTGTTCCAGTGATATTATATGGCAGTGAATCCTGGATTACAAAATAAAGAAATAAAAGGAACATACAATCAGCAGAGTTGAGATTTTATGAAGGGTTAAAGGAAGCACAAGAAGGGATCATACAAGAAATGAAGATATAGGGCAAATATATGTAATCTAAATGAGAAAATTAAAGAATACAGGGGAAAACGGAGACAGCATTTAAGTCGCATGGATGAAGATAGACTACCAGTAATTGCAAACAAGTGCAAGCCTTTTGGAAGAACGGATGTAGGAAGACGAAGAAAGAAATGGATCTGATAATGTGAAGTCGGAACAGGCGCATGAAGGGTATAAGAGGAAACAGATGAAGAAGAAGAAGTTCTATTATTGTCTATTGTCTTCTGGATGCTTATGGGACCTATATTTGAGACAATATATCATACAAATGTATACATACTGTGTAAATTCAAATGCGTAGACAAACCACTGATGGTCTATTGTACCATATACGTCTGTATACATACACACAGCTCTGCTAAACAGATGTGCTGCATCCACAAAAGTTTGAACCTAACGTACGGTATGCAGATACGGTAATGATAACGGTTTGTATCTTAGCAGCGGTTGCAGATACTTTTTATTAGTTAATTTTTGATTCTCTAATGTCAAAAACGACAGAGTGGTCTCCGGGGTTTTGTGATCACATCATTTTCTTTGTAGTAAACGGGGATCGTATTAATCTAAAATGAAGTTGGCAATGTGATCGACAAACGGAAACTTACACTACAACTACTACTACTACTACTAGGCCTACTACTACTACTACTACTACTACTACTACTACTAAATAATAATAATAATAATAATAATAATAAATTACCAACAAAAGAATAACAAATAATATGAGATCTAGCCTTATTTTCTTAACTTTTGTTACGAAACATACGTTACTACTCAACACTTTAGGTCTTACAAATTACTGGTCATGTAGTTTCTTACATGCATTTGCTTACTTACAAGCTATGAAGACAATCATTTAGTCTTGTTTGTTTTGTTGTATCTGTTTTCATTTAAACATAATTGTAAGTAATACAATGTCGATAGTCGTCTTCACCATTCCACATTCCTTCAAAGATCCTACCAATAAACATTTGGCTGTAACAGTACTATTTATTTTTGTGTCCCTGTCTCGATAATGTTCCACCAGTATATTCTTACGACTTGTAATTTCTAAAAATTTGTTAACATCAGTGTTCTTGTAGATGTTCAAGTCGAGGTTTCCCTCCTTCTTGCGTAACACTTGTTAATTATCTTTAATTTCTACCATTTTCAGTTCTTTCGTAGAAACTCCTTTGTGTTAAAACGCTTTTTCTGCATTTTTCTGAAAGTCCGATGGATTTCAGCCTTTGATACACCTTCACACGACAATAAACTGATCACCGGGCGTTGCTGTTTTTGCAACGTTGCAAAGGAAAACGGAGTGACCTTGCTTAATCTGACGGCAGCAACAGTTGAAGTGGGAAAAATGTTAATGCATAATTGCGCATAATCTCTCTCACCACGTGCCCTAGCCATCTCAACCTTTGCTCCTTCACTGCCGCAACCGTCTCCGCTTCTCCATAAAGGTCTCTTACATCACGATTCTTTTTCATATCCTCCACATCTATCCGTCCCACACTGGTCTATAAATTCTTGTCAGAATTTTCCTCTCGAAAACACCAAGGGTTTTTCTTATCTTCCAACTTGAGCACCCACTTGCATACGTTACTACAAGTCTGATTACCGTCGTGTATATTTTAATTTCGACATTTTTTGAAACATTCCTGGATTAGAATATATTTTTTAATGCGTAGTAGCTTCTGTTTCCTGCTGCTATTCTTCCTGTGATTTATTCGCTTGTTTCATTACTCTCTGTAATTGTGCTTCCGAGATATTTAAATTCTTGGACCTCCTCTAAACTGTGTTGCCCATTCTTCCTTTCTCTCTTCTCTCATTCCTTGTCATCAAAATATACTTTGTTTTCTCTTAATTTATTTTTAATCCGGCCTTTAATTGCGCAAAATAGCAATCACGAAAACAACAGTGTTGCGAAAGGAAAACGTATAAAATCACTTTGTGGATAATTATTGACTCATTGTAGTGTAAGCGAGTCAAACAGTTTGTATATTACGTTACACTGTGTATGTGAATGATTATGTTGAACTGTTACAGAAGCGGCATGGATGGACCCGCCTGTCTACGAAAGAGCATCTGTCAGATGCGCGAAATTCCGCTACATGGAGACGATTTGCCACACAGAATTCTGAGACTTGTCCTTGGGTAAACAAATTTTCATTTATTTCTGATTTACTGACTAGAAATGATAAAGTAGACCTACTTCTATTCTTCTCATTTTCCGCCCTGTCAAAATGCATTATCATTATTAGGCCTAACTGTACTGTAATAGAATCACACACACACACACACACACACACACACACACACACACACACACACACACACACACACACACACACACACACACACACACACACACACACACACACACACACACACACACACAATAACTCGCTTTATGTGGTTTAAATAAAGCAAACCTCATCATAAGGTAGATACCTAAAACGCAAAAATGCGTACATGAAATCATCCATTAATCAAATAAAAATTATTTTTGAATAAGAAATTATCATAAATTTCCTGCTTTACATAATGTACATTGTTCAAATATTGCGTGTTGGTAAAATATTGCGTAACAATTCTATACTATGGCAACTGTTTGTAAATACGTACTATTCACAGTAAAAGATAACTAAGTAGCAAATAAATAGTTAAAGACATAATACTGATTTTTATAAAAGTAATGTTTTGTAATATCCATTAAATTTCCTGATTACTATTACTGAGAAATCAATTAAATGTGCCACCCCACTTTTATCTTATACTGTATATATTCTTTCCATATTCACCCGAAGAAGCTACAAAATTTCGATAAAAATTTTAGTTAAGCGTCAAACGTTTTGGTTCACAAAATAATGCTAATATGATTACTTTTTATACGTATTCTCTTACTATATACATTGAGCCGTTCTTTTAGTTTCCTCTTCTTTTATGTTTCTTAAACTAATTATTATTGTCAAATACGATAAAAACAAAATACTACTTAAATGTCACTATTCTTTGTGCAAATACAACTTTAATTTGGCTTTTATATAAAAGTAATTGTAATTTTTTTACACTTTTCTAAAAGTATACACATTTTAGTCGCAACGTCGTTTACAAGGTGCGACTTTTATATAGTTGTACAAAAGCAAATTCAATTTTGGCAAAAGTAACTTTGACTAGGTTTTTGTTGAGTCAGCTGCTGTCGATTGGCTTCTGTTGCAGGCACGAACATACTAACGGACTGGTGGTGGAGCCACGCAAAGTCAATGTCACCTGCGACACAACCTACCCGTCGTGCCCCATCACGCCGTTGGATCTCATCACTGAAGTCTTGGAATAAACTCTACCTTATAAACATTTTTGCATACGAAAATGAAGCCTTACTAAGTGTACTGCGTTACTTTTCTCCCTTTGGGTAACCTACTCACTAATCCTCCACTTCAGAATACAGTTTTGTATTTCACAAATTAGAAGACAAGATACATTGACACTGACATTTAGCATATACAACAAATAAATAATTGGCGATTAACATATGTTAACATTTGTAAATACTTCATTGAGAATACTTATCTTTTACTGTTAGTTACTCAAAGGTATAAGTGTTACATATTGTTATAGCCAGTATCATAGCATAACAACTGGAACGCATAACTCAATGTTGCCAAGTCTTATGTACTGCAACGACCGCGCTGACTTCTCACATCAGCTTGGAATATTTCCCTATCAAATATACATCTATATACGAAAATTCATGTATACGTGTATTTGTTTAAATGATCTAATATAAATTCAGAGATAAGTCAAAACAAAGTTTCTACTAATCACCCGTAGTGAGAAAATTTGTCTCACAAACGCATAATTTTTTTACGAAGAAAAAAGTGAACCCACTTAGAAAGCTCGTGACAATTATGGTTGTAATTTTATAATTACTGGAAACAGTTTTATTTTACAATTATTTAACGTGGAAATTTCTACAAAACAGACGAAAACGACTACTTTTTTTCTAAGAAGTTGATAGG
Organism: Magicicada septendecula; assembly: GCA_034769895.1. NCBI lineage: Eukaryota > Metazoa > Arthropoda > Insecta > Hemiptera > Cicadidae > Magicicada > Magicicada septendecula. The sequence continues at coordinate 142,295,000 of CM068375.1, read as the reverse complement.
AAGGAAACTGATGGAACAAATTGATGGAACAAATTAAACAATAGTACAGAACACATAAAGCAAGCAGGTAACTTTTAATATTGCAGTTAATCTATAGGTTTATTTTTCGTGACGTCTCAGTATCCAGTTTTTGCAACGGGTAGTACAAAAACATGGTCATTGTAAATTTAAAGAATAAACAAACATTGGAAAATTTAGTTAACAAAGTTGTGTTAGTGATTATAATCACAAACAGAAATAACACTGCTGCACACCAGTGTAGAATAAAAATTTCAACAACAATATAGATAAACACCCTCGTCGTCCTGTCCTATCACCTTCTATGGGCGCGATCACTCACCCTTTTTTAGTTAGTTACTCTTATTTCATTAAGGGTTAATTAATTAGTTACCCTAATTTTTCAGTTTAAATTTTTCAGTCGTTCTTTTTTTACGTAAAACCATTTGAAAAATGCGACTAAATGATTCAATATTCTTGGGAAAAATTTAAACGTTCTTACACTTTGTGTCTACTTTCTCAGCTATTGAATATTCCCCATTAAAATTCTCCGCGTTAAGTCAAAGTAAGGTCATCGAATTTTAATTCTTTTTCTTTTTTCTTTTATTTGACATAACTTTTTTTGCATTAAAACGCATTATTTATTGTACTGATGTCCTGATGTGCTCACATTCTTTTCTCCTTAACTCCGGAGATTGTTGAAAAAAAAACTGGTTCAGTAAACCTTAATCTTTTCTTTAGTTTAAAAAACAATTATAATCACAGAAACTTACGTCACTGTCTGTTCTATTTCCTTACGTCGATATTTTTTGTTTTGTTATTGCAGAACTAAAAAAGTACCAGATTTGTTAATATCACGTTCTACTAATGAATCCGGAATATTGAGACTCGTGTCAAAATTCTTCTCAAGCAGCGGCAATAATACAGAACGGTATGAAAATGTACCTATAAAAACTGGAAACCTGTTGTAACATTAAAGTATACAAAATTAAAATAATACGACTTTTAAAAGAAAAATCGTACTGTAAAATAACGATGAAGTAAAACAATTGTTGCAAGAAGTGTCACATTTCAATGAACGTTGAAAATATCACGGCGTAAGACTATTAGACAACATGACATGAACTGTTTCACTCTGAATGTTGTCAACGCGACCGATATGACAACATCCTACTTTTCTCGAAACAGTCGTTGCTGTATTACCGGATATTCATGTTGCTCCACCCCTCAACAGTGAATGAAACATACATCTAATAGAAAAATGTGTACGACGATATTTATAGACAGTATTTTAATTCATTAAAAAACCGTATAGCTTATATAAAAGCCTATAGCATTTACACGTATGAACGGAATTTGCCAATTATTCTTATTTATTTAACAACGGAAGGTTGGATTTCTTCAGCTCAGATTTTGTGACTAGAGGAAGACATATGCGTAACGCCGGAAGGCACTTTTACAGACTGACAATGACGTTATATAGGCCCTACTGAAGCCAATAGAAAAGTCCGATAAGTATTCTGTATATTTTTATTTACTTTTGTACTAGGAAGTCTAAGATGTTTCACGCTTATTGATTTTTTGACACACAATAAAAAGGTAGAGAAACCAGAAATACATCTAAGTCAATAACTTTTCAATGATCTGTGTACGAGTGCTATGCCAAAAGGCATAGATGGAAGTTTACATAAATCCGTATGGAATGATGTTGAGAGTTTACTCTGTGGCGTATCTTACCTCAAATGAGCCTTTATTGTAGTGACCTTCGAAATTTTCTGTGGCTAGTGGAATAGACATTAGCACAACTGGTAATGAGCTTAAAAGTGAATTCCCTTATGTCTTGAATATCGCACTCAATGCTGTATTCCTAATGACTGTGTGTTATTCGATGTAATGCTTTTAGGTCTAATAGTAAGCCACGCCCTACTCATCAAATATCATCGATCCAATCAGTCCCCGTGGCCGGAGTCCAATATGGGATCAGAACGACGGGGATGCAGATGTTCAGATGTTTGTACATGTGCAGAATGTCCGTACAGTCATGTGAGAGTTGTCTCTGGCCTACCTGTACTTCAGCTCTGGTTCTAAGACAGAATAACGGGGTGTATAGGAATGTGTTACTAGGAAACATTTCCATGTTTTTCTGTCTTGCGCCTGCAACTGTGGATCGTCTACCGTAATGAAAAACTTGAAGTACCTAAGATTCTTCTTCCTATGAGACGTTTGCATCGACCATAATGGTTTAACGTGATAAGACATCTTCTGGCGAACTGGCAATACACCACACATAGCCGTTCGGCGGATACATGACGCTCGCCCCCTTTCTATTTTAAATCAATCCAAGAGGGCTCCATATTCTTGTATGTAGAGGCTTATACATACACTCATACACGAGGGGTGTAAATCCATGATTTAATTGCAGCAACCAAAATACCAAAATTTTGCAACTAGAGTGCGTTCACAATGGATCAAGAATGTCACAAATAACTTTCTTGCTTAAAAAAAACATAAAACCGTATTACTGCCCGCAATAACCTAAGATATCTCTAACCATTTATAATTATTAATAAATATTTTAAAGAAACCAACATTTTCATAGAAGTTGTTTACTTTATTGTTACAAATTTACCTAAATGGTAAACACACATGTATTACACATACGTATTTATACATAATACATAAATTATTATGTATAATATGTATAATATGTATATAATATAATAAGTATTATGTATGTATAAATGGTAAACAATGGGTTACACACATGTACTTGATTAGTAATGTATGCTCTTAACGGTTTTCGTTTCCTTTTTGTAAAAGCCAGTTATTACCATTAGTTCTGAAAGGTAAGATACAGTTTAACCCACTGGAGACTACAAAGCGCTTTCCTTTCTTCTCTGTGCGATCAAGAGTCTTTGCATGATTCAGAGTTTTATTGGCTATCCGTATTGGTCTGTTTGTAACAGCCCAACATTTAGGTAAACCACACTCGTCTAGATTGTTTTTATACACTCTTTAGAAAAATTGAAAGCCCTAAAAAAGATAAGAAAGTCATTTTTGATAAATCCTTGTAACATTCTAGAGACAACAAGAATATATAAAGCTCGTCTGAAAAGATGAAATCGAAATCGTCAGTATTATTTTAATGTCTTGGATATTAATTAAAAATTAAATTTTGTGAACGTTTAAACTTTAATTAATAGAAAAACTTACATATTTAAAAAACAAATTCGTAAAATTTGGTTAAGTGGATGTGCTTTATACGAGCAGAAACAATGTCTAGTTGTAATTAAATTAAGTTTAACAGTGAGTTTTGCGCATTCAAATAACAAACGCTTATTTATTTGAGTTTTTTTAACAATACTCAAAAGAAAATAGTAACAAGGAATAGAAAAAGTAGAAGAGGAGGAAGAAAAAGAAGTAGAAGAAGAAGAATGTTTACGACAACAACAACAACAAAATAATAATAATATTAATAGTCTCTGCTTCCTATAGAATCAACCTACAAAATAAGAAATTTTGTAGCTACACGATAGGTGGCTAACGTGAGCCGTACAAAGAAGCATCTGTGACCATCAATACGCTTCAAAATGTTCTTCTTCCTCATCATCATCATCATCATCATCATCATCTTCTTCTTCTTCTTCTTCTTCTTCTTCTTCTTATTATTATTATTATTATTATTATTATTATTATTTTGCGTATGAGCCACTATGGACTACGTTTGTTTCAAGTGGTTCCTCCCTTCTTCTCCTCTCTCTTCCTCCTCTCCCACATCTCCTTCATTCTTGATCGATGTCTCTTCCTCCTTTCGTCAGTCCAGATGGCACCTGGGTTTGAATTTTCCCTGAAAACCTTGGGCATTTTTTAATTTCTTTTTGAGTGGCAAGCATCCTTCAATGTCTTCTTGAGTAATCTGGAGTTCTTCTATGTCTTTTTTTGTTTCTTTGAACCACGTATTGGACATTTTTAGCTTTTTGAAATAGTTAAAAAGCTTTCCTGTTAGTCTGTCAGGATTCATCCTTTGCACATGTCCGTAGAAAGTAATTCTTCTTTTTCTAATTACGTCTGTGGTTTTCTCAACACGTGTGAACAGCTCATTATTGTGGCGTCTTCTGTACTGTTCTCCATCTTTTATTGATCCAAAGATTTTTCTTAATATTTACTTTTCTGTGACTTCCAGTTCTTCTATCATTATTTTCTTGTTCAGAGTCAGACACTCAGCTGCATAAAGTGCTTTGGGAATAATTACTGTTGAATAATGCCTGAGTTTGGCATTAATGGATATTATTTCTTGTTATATGATGATGATGATTAATATTATTATTATTATTATTAACTTAAGTATTATTCTTTAGGCCAATTCGGCGTAGGAACTAGTAAATACACCTTGATTTGTTGTCCCGGTGTTGATCCCGGTACCTCTAGGATTTTTTAATATTTTTATTTTTATTGTAGCCACTGATGTACTATCCTCACGTTTTTCATCTTTAAATTTTTGAATTGTCAGGAAACTAGTTGTCAGCATTAAAAATTTGGTCGGTATAAAATATTTCCTACACCTATTATTTAGAGAAATAACCATAGAAATTTCAGTACAGTAGAACGTATATCTCAAATAATACAAACGAAAAATCACTACACGTTTAGGATATACTTGCAGACGAGTTGTTTACTTGAATTTTTTCATGAAACTTAAAAACATGGATAAATTGCGTATTTGTTACGTATTTATATCGTTTAAAGCAGAGAGAAAGAAGATGTAGGAAGATTCTCATGTTCTATATATTGAGAATTGTTACAATATTTCCTTCCTGTTGAATTTGGCAGTAAGGAAGTCGGGAAAAGTCGTCAGATCAATGAGTGCCCAACAGACTGATTGATATGTATAAAGGTCCAAAGCCTGAAGACGAAGAAGAAGAAGAAGAAGAAGAAGAAGAAGAAGAAGATTACATTATTCATGTATTACAAAAGTTAAAATGGATTTTATTAATCTAAGTAAAATTAAATTTGAAGAGGGACTTCGTCTGGAAAGTAAACATACAGTGCTTTGTTTAACGTACTCATTCTATGTTATTTGTTCGCTGCAAAGTCTTTCTGATAGATGTCACTCGCATACAGTTCTTTTGACGCCTCTAATCCAGAGAGAAAACAAGTTAGTTTTTCAGTTTTCCTGTGTTTTAAATATTGTAACGAACGGGAGACGTCCTCGTCTTTGTTTAAGCCTCACGTTGGATTCGTCAATCTGTAACGAACGGGAAGACTCGGTCGTATCTGTAAAATGTGTACACCTGTTTTTTATGTGTAGAAAGTGTTAGTGTGGTGTGTTCGTCTCACACCTGTCGTTACATTAATGGTTGTTGCTACCGAAGTCCGTAGCGTTGTCACAATTATCAGTACAACCTACCTGTAATTTCATAGGGGTTGTGAATCCCGGATGGCGCCAAATTGTTTATTTTAAAACAATTAAATTTGTGAATTAACAAGTTAGATTGGTGTTATCAGCGTTGACAGCTGGAGCGTTCGAATGATTCCCGCCTCTGTACAGCTTACTGTATTGCCCATATGGCAAGAGCGCTAGTTGTCTGCTCAGTGAAATCGCTAACACACACATATATTATACAACTTCCTATGAAATAAAACAATGGTAACACTCTGTACTGTATCTTTAATTATGGTTTGGTCATTAATCAATGTGACAATAATATTATAAGTTAGTTTTTAATAAAATTGCTCCGGCATAAAACATGAAACGCAAATCTCACGGCTGACGAAATTAGATTTGAAACGAGTTATTCTGATGCCGACATGGCCTCTGTTTGTACACTATATATTGACTCGTTCAAAATCTGGAGTTCTTTGGATTATAAGGAAAACATAAAATATGGTTACATTAAAAAAGTACACTACCGTACCTTATCCGTACTTAAATAGTATAAAGAGTTTTTACAAATTGTTCGGCAGTGTAGTAATAGTTGTTACAAATTTCGCAGATTAGTGCGAGGTTATTTTTTAGTTAACACTTTTGTTACGTAAGTTTATATTATTCAATCCTTGAAAGAAAATTATTTTTACTTGATAGTGAGAGTTTTTTTATTGTTATGAGAAATATATAAAGTGCTTTTATTCCTGGGATTATTATATTTAAATGATACTTATCAGTTTAGAAGGTTGTGATAGGTCGTTGTTCTGGGGTAATGGAAATTTCATCAACTTTGGAGTGACTTAGGCTGCTGGCATCTTTTTCTAATTTGTCTTGGGAATTTCTGCTATATATATTTTCGTTAATTTTGGTTCCTGGACATCTGTTAATCGTTGAAACTCTTCATCTCCTTGTCACTGGTTCATGTTGTTGACTTCTGAATGTTTTTTAAACTTTTTAAAATAAAATTTCGACCATACAATATCTTGCGTACCTACTACCCAAGCGTCATTTTTCCAAGTAAGTAAAGTTAACGGAAAATTAGTAACCAACGGCCCGTTTCTATGGTAACTGAAACCCTTTGATTGGTTAAGGCCTAGATTAAAAGCATTGTTATTTTATTTGAAATTTTTATTCAAATTTATTATATATTTTCTGATTGATTTTATTCTTCTGTCTTCCCTTCTGGGTAATAAATATTATCACTATTGTATTTATTTCCTTTCAAAGATTAAAACAATACCTCATAAGGTCGTGTTTTATTAGATATTAACTTTTGTCTAATTATGCTGACATCTGATAATTACATATTTCTTTTAATTTAAACTCTTATTGTAACATTTTTCCTTTTAAAATGATTTATACATAATTATTGGCTAGTTACTTGTTTTAGATTTGTTAATTTCCTGGTGGATTTTATACAATTTGTTGTTATTGGTTTTGACCGTTAGGCATTTCCTAGGCCTAAGTAGCCATTGATTATTTTTACTTATTATATTCTAATTATTTTTCATTTTATTACAAAGCGTTTTGTCCTGTTGTTATAATTGATTTGTTTAGTGGTTGTTGTGTCTTGAATTTGTTTGTGTTCTGATTACCTGTCAAGATTATTTTCTATATCTTAATACTTAAAATATAACAATTAGGCCTATGGACTGTAAGCTTCTTTCAGCCATATCCTATTCATAACATTAAAACGAACAATCCTTTACAAGTTATTAGTTACTGTTGGTTTAACATACATTTCATTCTTTTACTATTATCTTGAGTGAGAAACATCATCACTTCCTTCAAACTTATTTAATTTATTTTCCCTTATAACATAGGGTGTTTATTAATTATATACTTAAATTCTTAATTCATTACTAATTCCTTTCTCCATTCCATGTTAACACAAACTGTTTTTGCATGGGCTTTCTTCCCTTAATAACATCATATCCTTTATCTATCTCTACTTTAAATACTATTTCTAACTCTCCTTAACTATATAATTTTTATAAGCTCACTCTTAAATCATTTATTGGTTCATCAATGATTTACTAAGTGTTTTCTTATCTATTACTATTTTTTTATCATTTACAATATCTTTTTTCACTTATCACTTTCACCTTTAATTAATTGGTGTTTATCACCGACACACTCACTATTTTGGGGTATTTACACCTTCACTATTGCATTTTTAACTGTTTACATTAAGTGTTTTTTTTAGTGGGTGATCCCTATAATTATTTCTCTTTGTCGCTCTCTCACTTTCTCACTATTTCTTTCATTACAAATTATACACAGTATTAATGATATTTTTCTATAAATTTTACTATTTCTAACTCTAATTTTTTGGTTATTGTACTTTTCTTTACTAGATTACTTTACTGTTTTGGTTTAAAACAGGTATATAAATTATTTCATTTACAATAATATTGATTTCCATTATTGGATAATTATTGGTTTTATTTACAATATTTTATATTTGAGTGTACCATTTCTCCCTTTTATATGTGGTGTTTCTTATCTCTTGGTTTCACTTCGTTTCCTCTTCATTCTTCTGCTTCTTCTCCTTCTTCTTCATTTTCAATTGGCTTCATTTTAATTCGGTTCTCCCCTTCTCGTCTGGTTTGATTTTATTTAGTTGTAGGAATTCGTTCAATTCCTTCAATTGCCTTTATTCTTCTTTGGTTTTGGTTTCTTCCCTTCTTTGTTTGTTCCTGTTTGTTTGGTCAATCAATTGGGTTGGGTAATGTCGTCGTTTGTCGTGTCATAGTTTTTATATTTTATTTATATTTAATCATTTTATTTGATATAAAGTATATTTATTTTTAATATTATCTTTTTTTATCCCTGGTACAGGGGTGGCTTATTTGTGTTGTAACATAATGACTCTCCTTCAAAATTGATCATTTTAATGAAACACTAACATAGTTTTTTATGAAATTATCAGTTATATATTATTATTTTTGTTCTCTCTTGTTCGTTTCTCCATTCTTTATTTCTCTTCTTACTCGATTCATTCCATTTTATTTGGATCTGTTTTTATTTATTTCCATTAGTGTGGCGGCCCGTGCTTAGGTTGCACGTTTGTACAGCCACCAATAATTACCGAATTGTATATTAAATTATAGAATTATGAATAAAACAATAACTAATAATAGTATTTTTAAGCTAAATCATTGTAATTAATCATTTGCTAATTGAAAAGCGCAGAGCAATACTAAAACCGCACACGCTCTTGCCGCGGTGTATCCACCAACTGTACGCCGCGTTTTCTATATGGTGTAAGATATTTATTATATTTAACTGGTAGGACGCAATTAATTCTGTCGTAAACTTAACGAAAACGCTGTTCAGTTTATGTCCTATTGAGGAAAAATTGAAATTATGAGAGTAGGTTTTGGTAGTACACCAAAACTTTCAAATTTTAATCAAAGTGTAAAATCAGGTAACAGAATATTTAACCGTAAATTTAAAAACGATTTATACAATAAATATTCGTGGTTATGTGGGTGTGACACTAAAATTGCATTATTTTGCTTTCCTTGTGTATTATTTGGACGGGAGGAGACTTGGACATTTTTTATTCAGAGAATAAAACAATTTAATACTATCCAACCCAACTGCAACCCCCAAATTTTTCAACCACCAGCCGCCACTGAACTACATATCTCCACTGAACAAATAGCTCCAGATAGTGGGAAGTACATCAATGCTTCCCCTTTGAGTAACAAGGGCCGATTCTTGGAAGAATCCAGACGTTTCTTCCCGCAGGTAACAAAGTTCTGGATTAGCGGAACGTGGCGGCCACAAACCTGGTTCTGACACCGAAAGTCTGGGAGACTTCACGGAGTCGTCCCGTGACCCAATACGGAAAGATTCTCCTCCTTCCCGGTTAGGCTACTAAATACCAAGGATAGCCGGTTACGTCGGTTTAAATTGTGACCGTCAGGTCGAGCAATCTGTTACACGTTTCCACGGGGTTAATTTTTTTATCCTACAAAATCTTTATCGTGATGACAATCTTAACGAAAACATGTGAGATATTGAAGGGTGGCAATTTTTGTGAGGTTTAATAAAAAATATTGTCTGCCAGCAAACTACAATCAGTCAAATCCTGTAGGAGAAAAAAATTTGGCAGATTTCTTACTCATTTTCATTAAACAAAAGGTTTTATATAACTAAGTCTAAAAAAAATTATTCTTTGACTGATACATAACAACAAATCATTGAGAGGTAAACGTTATATAATCGACTGGGTCAAAGATCTTGTTGAGTTATTTTACAAGCGTAACTCAATAGTTTTCTTCAATTATAACATGTTCTATACAAAATCTTGAACATAAAGGAAAGCTAGAAGATAGTAAATGTTCACGAATTTTGCATCTCCAAAAGATGTAAAGCAACGATAGCCCTTAGGTAACTGGACAAAAGTGTTTCTTCTAGAGAGAAATCACTGGAAAGTGACTGAAAAGTCAGTGAGCACATGAAGTGCTAATTGTGTTGAAATCGACAACATACACACTGTAATTATTAGAACTTCAAACATATGCTCCTTACATAGGGAGACGGCCTGTTGCTGTTGCTCGTATTCCCTTTCCCGTTGGAAAACATGCCAGTCCTCTTGAGCCAACGTATGAGCTTCTATCGCGTATTTGATGCCAAAAAATTCTGATTTGCTACCAATCATCTGGGATCTTTAATTTTAAAGGTGTCAACAATTTTTCAACTGTCTCTTATCTCGGTTTTCTCCACATGTGTCCTTCTATTGTCCACTGTTGTTTTTATACTTTCGTTTTTCGTCTTTGCAGCCTACTTATTCTCTACCCTAGGCATCCAATGCGGTCATACTCCGCATTAAATCTATGTTTAAAGCCCGCAACTCAGATCCATAATAAAGTATTCTTTACACCGTAATATTAACTAGTCTTTGTTTGCTTTCCTTTGAAATACTTTTGTTCCAGCATAACGTGATTAGACAACTTTAATATTCTGTTTTCCACCCAGTTCTACCCAATTCAGTTTTGTCTGTATAACTTCGTAGATATTTTGACTTTTTCATGTCACAGATATTAACATATAATTTTTACATTTTTAAATTTTCATTAGAGTTAGCAGCGAGGCATTTACTTCCATTTCAAGCTACTTTGAAGTACGTCCTTTGTTTATAACACATATTATGTAACAATATTAACAGTTGTAAAGTAAATTATACAAATAAAGTATATTCCATAAAGTAGCAGTACTTTTTAAAGTTGTTACGGAAGTCGTCACCATTATACGTAAACAAGAGGCTTCAAAATAAATTATATTAAGATTTTTTTCTTTATTTCTGTTTACTAACAGAATTTTGTAAAAGGGTACTGGTACATTGATTTTACTTAACTTTAGTTTATTAACAGTGCATTTAATTATCCTATTACAATCTCCGGTATTCTTTGACGAACTCTGGTAACTGTCAGAGTTCTGGCGCGTCTGTAGTTCCAGCAGATCTCACCTACATTGATTTTTACTTCTTCGAAGCTGATTATCACATTTTATGATAATAAAGTGAAGTGTTATTGAGAAGCCTGTGGCTATGACTCAACACAAGGCAGGCGCAAATTTATGTTATTAGCAGTGCTTTAATTTATTATACGCAACGAGTCAACTATTTAGAGCCTTGCGATATTAAACGCAATACACTATAATTGACAATTATTTTCTTAAGGTACCTGGCAACCATGATGTTTTCAAAACCACGTTTCTCTCATTTCTACCTGAACTAGAGGCCAATAAAAATCAAGTCGCAAAAATTTGTTGATTTTACTTGTAATTTGCGAAAAAATTTTATATACTCTTATATATTCCAATCTGTGTTCACAATTTTTCCTGCAAAGAATATATGCAAAATGATTTTTTATGAAAATGTTCAGACTCTGAATTTTACATTAGTATCTATTATATAAATTTATCTACCGTAGAGCTTTATGTAGCCACTTATTTTTCCATATTGCAGTTTTTTCTATAAAGCTGGTCACGAATTCTGAATAACTTGGCGCAACAACCTTACAAAATCTTCATAAGTTATTTCACACTTATTTTGTTGTAAACTACTCATTTATTTATAACCAAGTCGGACGTTTTTCTAGGTAATTTTTCGATCTTCCGGTACACATTAATCGTTGGAAAACTGGTAGAAAACATATTACCATCATCACATAATCAGAACTGTTGGTTTCGTCAATTTATATTAAATTTTCATAGATTTTTAAAATGTTTTTTAATATTATATTGCTACTTTTAACGATAGAATTTTTGTCATGTCGTACAAAAAAGGTCGCCGTGGTTAAAGCTTGAAAAAAAAACGCAATTTTTTTGAAGTTTATGTTCGCGATAAATAGTGACAGATAATAGTGTATTCTGCCAAAGAATAAATAGTGTCAGTGAATTCTCACCTTACATGCGTTAGACTATTAGAAAGTCTAAAATTTGATTATTGTAGAACATTTTGTTATTAAACTCTTATTTTAAAGCACTTAAAGTTCAAGGTAACTACTGCGCGCGCGCGTGTGTGTGCGTGTTTTTTAAGTCGTTGCCGTTATGTAAGTCTTGTAGTGTAATAAAATGGCTTCCGTTGAATTAAATTTTTATAAAACATTGTTCTGATTCATTTCAGACAACGAGATACTTCCATACAATTGATCGCTTGTTTCTTCCGCGCATATATGCATGCACAAGCTGTAAAAGAAAATGTACACACATTTTGAATTTGTCACAAACGCAATTTTTGTTACCATTATAACATAACAAAAATACACTTCAAAGAAAAAACAGATGTAACATCAAAATTCACGGTAAAATATACATAAACGCAATCCTTTTAAGTAATCAAAACAAAAAGAGAAATATTATAATAAATAAATAATTGGGAAATAGAGAATGAAAACTCATGGAGTAAATAATTTAATGACAGTGACAAACAATGAATGACGATGACCGAAATACCCAGAAATAAAGATCAAATGACAAAAAGTTGTACATAGTAATTTATAAATAGAAATATAATACATAAATGTGTAAAACTAGTATGTAAGAAATAAGACATTATCTTCAAATCTCTAGGGGGGTCTACGTTTGTCCGCGGTAATCTCAGAATATACTGAACCGATGTCTATGAAACTTTGAACGCTGATAGCAGGTACCCAACGGAAGGTTTTCCACTTTATTTGATAATGATAGGTTAAAAAGAACCGAAGTTATTCCAAAAAAACTAATTTTTTTAAACCCGCGGCTTCGATCGCGAATATTTGTATATGATTGTTGTGGTAACTGTCGAGTTGGTAAATTGCTAATGGTACATCTATATTAATAATATTCTTATATTGTAAGTTATGAATATCCAAAAACTGCGAATCAATAGTTCCGTCATTCATGTTTCCTCGATACGTATAATCAAAATTTGATAATTTAGTAGATATTTACAAACATGCAGTAACACAATTAGATAAAATGTTTATTCGTATAGAATAATACAAATAGTGTATACATAAGTATATTGATATCAGTTAGTCAATTTGAATATTTACATTTTAGTAGGGATATGGAATTCATATAAACGATACAATAATTCATTGTTTGATTATATGTTATCATTGATTATATAGTAGGTCTACACGTTGATTCTGACAATCCATACTCTTCGACATTTGAATATTCAATAGGCCTATGTGCAATAGGAATAATTAATTGTCGAGAATTATACTTAACCTACTTCATCGAGAATTATGCGATGAGCGTCAGTGATGTAGTATCAGTGCCTTTTTTCGTTAATTTTACGTCATCGGTAAGTAATATGTGCAATATGTATTGTATTGTATAAATTATTAATTGCCCCCTAGAGATTTATTAGTATAGATCAAATAAATACATTTCCACTTTTTTTAGCTTTGCAATGCCAAAAAGATGATCATGTTTAGGAAGATCTACTGCTGCTGCGGAAAGAAAGAGGCGTCTTAGAGCATCTGAAAATGACGTCGAAGGAGTCGAAATGCAATCAGCTCTTGGAAACTCTTCAGAAAAATCTGGATTAGAAGTCTCACGGGTTGAAAGTCCTACGAATCGTGAAAACAGATTAGCGTCACAAAGACGCAGGCAAGCGACTCTCAGATCACGGGGTCCTACTTTACGATGGAATGCAAAATTAAATAGTGGTTTCAATTATAATCCAGTTATTAACTACGCGAACGAAACAGATATCGGGTTACCGAATATGGTTTACCCACATTGCAAAGCTTTAAAGTGGAAAAATGATCACATGGATTATGTTGCTCTGCAGGAAAAGTGCGATTAGATCCCATACTTCCTCCTCCAGAACCGTTAAAATCATTATTAAATGGAGAACATCTTTTATCGAAAAAATTTTTGAATACATTAAGATCGTACAATTCAGCTTTTCAATTTACATCATTCGGAGCCAATGAAATAATCGAAAGAAGCTTCATGCCTACTTTCAAAATTCAAGGGCAAGTATATCACCTCATGGGATCATTACTCCCCACACAAAACGAATTACCAAAATTTCTACAGGTGTATTTCATAGCTGATTATTTACAGCAAGCTGAAACAAGAATGGATCATATTCGTAACTTGGATAAGACATTAGTAACAGAACTTCAAAATTTACTTTACGCAATCAACCCATATGTTAGTGAACTGAAAAGTGCGTTTGAATTTGTAACATCTGCGAATAATAATCAGTACAATATTGTGATTCATGCTGATCGAAAAGAAAATAATGAAGAGCACAGGGGGCGCTACAATGCACCGAAAACTAATGAGGTGGCAGTAGTTTTAGTTAACCAGAAATGCGATAAACGCGATATAATAATCCGTGCGAGGGATCATAAGCTACATCGAATTGCAGAAACACATCGAGCTTATGATGCTTTACAGTACCCTTTAATGATTTGCAGAGGAGAAGATGGTTATCATTTTGCATTAAAATTAGTCGATCCTCAGACTGGGTTACAAACTACTAAGAAAGTTTCAGCTCTACAATTTTATTCTTACAGATTCATGATGAGAAAAGATGAGTACAATCATTTAATTAATTACAAACAGCTTCTGAATATATATGGTTTTGTATATATGGTTGATATGTATGCTAAGATAGAGACGGAAAGGCTTATATACATCCGTACTCCTCAAACTCAGTTATGAGCTGAGAATTACATAGATTTGCAAGATGCATTACGAAATAATGAAAGTTTGGATAACTTAGGCCGCTTGGTCATTCTACCCTCAAGTTTCATAGGAGGTCCACGATATATGCATGAGCGAATGCAAGACGCTTTTTGCTACGCACGCAAATACTCGCGGCCTGATTTATTTACTACGTCCACTACAAATCCTAAGTGGAGAGAGATCGTCCAGGAGTTGCATCAAGGCTTTTCAGCTCAAGATCGAGACGACTTGGTAGCACGCGTATTTCATCTGAAATTGAAGAAATTAATGGATTTCTTAGTGAAAGGTAAAATTTTTGGCTCAGTTGTCTGCTACATGTACAGCGTACAGTGGCAAAAAAGAGGTTTGCCGCATGCGCATATTTTGCTCTGGTTAGAAGAAAAAATACGACCAGATCAGATAGATTCTGTGATTAGTGCAGAGCTGCCGGACCCTGATAAAGGCCCAGAGCTTTATGATATAGTTAAAACACATATGATTCATGGGCCATGTGGAACAATTACTACACAGTCACCATGTATGAAGGAGTGTCAGTGAACTAAACGATATCCTAAATCGCTTACAAAAGAAACGACGATAAATGATGACAGCTACCCTAATTATCGCCGACTAAGTCCTGAAGATGGAGGTTTTCAGTTTGAAATCCGTTTGAGAGATGAGATTTTGATAGTTGACAATAGATGGGTAGTTCCATACTCACCGGTGATTTCACGAGCTTTTGGTGCTCACATCAATGTTGAATTTTGTAGTAGTGTAAAATCCATTAAATAAAATATATGTAAATACTTCAATAAAGGCTCCGATCTAGCTACAATTGGTATACAAAATTCTTACGATGAGGTATTAGAGTTTCAAAATGGTCGATACATAAGCACATCTAAAGATATATGGAGAATCTTCTCTTTCCCTATACATGAGCGTTTTCCACCTATTATTCATCTAGATGTACACCTCGAAAACGGGCAGACAGTTTATTTTCGTGAAGATAATTTGCACGGAAGAATAGAAAATCCAAGAAACACCACTCTCATGGCATTTTTTTATCTATGTCGGGAAGATGACTTTGCCAAAACTTTGTTGTACGAAGAAGTGCCAGAATATTACACTTTAAATAGGCAGACAGAAATATTTCAACGTAGACGTCTGCTAGCACCTTCCAGTCTTATTAGAAGGGAGCGATAACGTATATCGTGAACACGTATTGGGTCGAGTGTATACAGTTCATCCAAACAATCATGAATGTTATTTTCTTCGTTTACTTCTGCACAATATACGTGGCCCAACTTCATTTGAAAATATCAAGACTGTCGACAACGTAATTCATCCAACGTTTCAAGCTGCATGCCAAGCTCTTGATCTCCTAGAGAATGACAATCATTGAAACGACACATTGTCAGAGGCAAGTTTATTTGCTAACCCTGAAAAAATGAGAGAACGTTTTGCAATAATGTTGGTGTTCTACAGTATTTCAAACCCGAGTGCATTGTGGATTCAATACAAAGACCACTTCTCTGAAGACTTGATTCGATATATTATGCGTCGAATTCCTGATGCTGATTTGAGTTTATACAAGGAAAGCATTGAAAATAGTTCTGCTTTTACAAGATTTTGTTACTTCTTTCGGTGGTAATGCGATAGCTCAATACGGATTACCAAATCCACAGTCTACCGTGCAAAACATTTCAAAGGAATATCTTTCTGAAACCACTTATGACAGACAACAGCTACTTTCTACAGTTGAAGAGAATGAAATATTACTGACAGACGAACAAAGAAATATATATCAACTCATTCTTCAAAGTGTTTACTGTAAATCTGGAAATGCATTTTTGCTTGATGCAGCAGGAGGCACAGGTAAAACAGTTTTAATCAAATTGACTCTTTCGAAGTTAAGAAGCGAAGGCAAGATCGCATTAGCAGCAGCTTCCTTGGGAATCGCTGCTACATTATTACCTGGCAGAAAAACGGCTCATTCCTTATTTAAAATACCAATAGATTTGAATTGCAGCGAATTTCCAGTGTGCAATATTTCCAAAAATGGTGCTAAAGCAGAATTGATTAGAAATGCAGACTTGATTGTTTGGGATGAGTGCACTATGGTCCCTAAAAATCAGTAGAAGCTCTCGATAGAACTCTACGAGATTTGCGCAATGACAACAGATTTATGGGTGGAATAACTTTTCTCTTTGCCGGAGATTTCAGACAAACATTGCCCGTAGTTACGCGAGGTACCAGAGCTGATTAAGTAAACGCTTGCGTCAAACGATCGAATATATGGCGTACCGTTCAAACAGTTTAAACATGAGAGTTCAACTTGGAGGTGATGCAGATATTCACGAATTTTATACTACTTTATAAAACCTTGGAGATGGTAAGATACCAGAGAGATGGTGCGATATGTTTACCGCCATCATTATGTCGTACAGTTTCTTGACTGGCAGAGTTTATTGAAAAGGTTTATGGACATATTGAGTCTATAAATTTGCACGATGATGTGTGGTTATGTGAGTGTGTGATACTAGCACCAAGAAACGAACAAGTAAATGCCATAAATAGCTGCATATTGCATAAATTTCCAATAGACGAAAAAACATATCACTCCATTAATACAGTTTTGAACGAAGAGGATGCAGTACATTACCCAACTGAGTTTTTGAATACTTTATCTGCATCAGGATTACCAGCTCACACATTGAAATTAAAACTAGGTGTTCCAATTATACTCATGAGAAATCTGAAGCCACCACAGTTATGTAATGGAACACGATTGAAAGTTAGGTCGCTAAAAAAACATATCATCGAAGCGACTATCTTAACAGGCTGCGGCAAAGGAGAAACAGTATTTATCCCAAGAATTCCAATCATACCCAATAACTTTCCATTTCAATTTAAAAGACTTCAGTTTCCGGTTAATTTATGCTTTGAAATGGCTATCAATAAGTCACAAGGGCAAATTTTACGTACAGCTGGTGTGGATTTAAGACCTGCTTGCTTTTCTCACGGACAACTGTATGTGGCATGTTCTCGAGTAAGCAGAAGTAGCGAGCTCTTTGTTTGCTCTGATAACGGCAGAACGAAAAATGTAGTTTATAAAGAGGCTCTAATGTAAAAATGGAAATAAAAACTGAGGATACTGGACTGTGATACATTTACCATGGACTGTGATAAGGATTCTACCAAAAAGTTTAAGACTGACTTAGCACGTAAGATTTCGACTAACTCATATCAATATACTTATGTGTTCATTATTTGTATTATTCTATACGAATAAACATTTTATCTAATTGTGTTACTGCATGTTTGTAAATATCTACTAAATTATCAAATTTTGATTTTATGTATTGAGGAAACAAGAATGATGGATCTATTGCTTCTCACTTTTTGGATATTCATAACTTACAATATAAGAATATTATTAATGTAGATATACCATTAGCAATTTACTAACTCGACAGTTACCACAACAATCATATACAAATATTGGCGTGCGAAGCCGCGGGTACCTGCTAGTTGTGAATAAACCTATTTAACTATGAGGAGGTCTGCTCACCTCAGACAGTTATTTTGTATCATTGAACTACAGAATGTGAATGATATAAAATTTGACAAATATAATAAGATCAAACTATAATTATAAAAGTTGTATTGTGTGACAGTGCTTGAAAGTGAGAATAACAGTGAAATACGGTAAAAAGGAAAAAGTGTGTATAATGAAAGTGATGAAACATAATTATAATAAGCATCGAAGGGAATATATAATCTATATGAACCCATATAGTGAAATCAAACAAAGTAAATAATTAAAAAATAGAAAATCTTACGTTAAAAAACTTATAATAATATAGTGACGAAGAAAAAAATAAAGGTCAACAGAATCATGTTAATTAGAAATTGTGAAACCGAACCTGTGACCCATAACATATCATAGCCAAAGCCTTCACTGAAGGAATTAGTGTTTTGGTAAAAAGAAGGAATATTGTTGGAAAAAATTTAAAAACAAGGCAGAACATATTAATTTTGCTGCTGAACCTTGATACAAATTAATGGCAGATAAAAGACGAGATGATCAAGAAAATCTATTGAAACAACTAGATGAATAATGTTTTAATCAAAAGTACAATAACTTGAAGTCCAGGAGTGAAGAATTAAGCAATAAATGCACAAGAGAACTACCAGACCGGTGAGATTGCTCCAAGGCTAAGACATTTGAAGATTGCTAAGATTGCTTCAAAGCCAGATATTTGAACCTACATTACTACATTAATGATCGAGTTACAACTAAATAATATGACAAAAACAATATAAACGCTATAAAAGTGAATTTTTATTTGTACTCTTGTACACCATAGTTATTAGCAGTCATAGTTTTTTTGTATTGTTCTTGTATGATCCAAAGAACCCACCACTATTCAACAGACATTCACAACACATAATTACCACATCTGATTCACAAATATTATAGTTTATGTTATATTTATGACTTGTACAATATTTGGCATTACTGTTACGTTAACCCTGAGATTGAGTTTTTCATGTTCTACAACAGAAATGAGATACCAATGTTAAATCGGAACATTGGATGTTGTTACAATTAAATCAATGTCAAAAAATAAAAAAGATAGTAAATAAAAATTAGTTGAGTCAGAGACAAAACGAGAGCAAGAGTTGGAGTATTTATTTTAACATAAAAATATATAGAGAAAGGGTAAGATTACAATAAAAAATATAAAATCAAATAGTTAGGGAGATAAACATAACTTAATTGAAGCATAAATAAGTATTTTTACAAATTGAAGCAACCAACGCGAGGCTTCACGCAGCATCAAGAAAGCATTTATTAATTATTAATAATAAATTGATTAACCAACTAAAAGGGTATAACTTCGTGTAGTTACACCATATATAAATACATTATAATCCAAGCTAAAGAATTCAAGCGTAGTATCTTTTGGTGTTCAAACTGATGAACGTTTTGTACACACGCATTGGTAACATGGACAGACGGACTTACATAACAGAATTAACCATTTCCTTTGGTTTTTAGTGTGTCATCTTTCAGCTTTTGTTTCAAATCAATCACAGGCCTGCGATGAAAAAACTTGATTCATAATTTTATCTTCCCTTAATGTATTTTTTGGCGCAGAATTCAAAAATCGCATCAGACGTTTTCCATCACGTAGGGTTTTCTCGAAAATTGCATATTTTCAACTTTTATATAACAAGAGGTTGCTCAGGGTTTGCATTACACATTTCTTAAATTTTGGCTAAATTACAATAAATAAATAAATTAATTAACTAATTAATAATAATAATAATTATTATTATTATTTTGATGATGATGATAATGATAACAATAATAATCATCATCATCACAAAGAACAATAATAATTCATAAATAAATCAAGTAGGCTGTCTGTTAACAATTAGTTACATTAATTCTCTTTAATGGTGGTTTTTATTTTAATATTATTCAAGAAAACTTTAAATTTGTACCATATAACCCAAAATAGTCACTATCATCAGTGAATGAATGCTTCAATGCCAATATGACTCAGTACCAGTTGGCCACTCAGTTGATTTGAGAGATAGCTATGAGAATTTAGAACTGGTTTTAGAAAAGATTAAATACAAGGATCACGGCTGGATGGTGTGTGGAGATTTAAAGTATTAAACAAGCTTCTAGGTCAGCAGGCTGGTTATATTAAGTAACCATGTTTCCTATGTAAGTGGGACAGCCGAGCGAGAAATTAGCACTGGGAGAAGACAAACTGACCTGCAAGGAAATCTCTTGAACCTGGAAGCAAGAATATTCTATGTAAAAGTCTGTCCACTCAAAGAAAATACCTTTACCTTCACTCCATAAGAAAATTGGGCTCATGAAACAGTTTGTAATAGCTTTGTCTAAAGAAAGAAACTGTTTTAAGTATCTGTTGACCAAATTCCCTCACTTGTCAGAAGCAAAATTATAAAAAGGAGTATTTATTGGGGCAGATATACGAAGACTAATGAAAGATATAAACTTCTTGCTTGCAATGACAAAGGTTGAAAAAGATGCTTGGATTAGTTTAAAAAACGTCATTAAAAACTTCTTAGAAAACAATAGGGATCCTGACTTTGTTATTATAGTTAAAAGCATATTACAAAAATTCGAAGCTTTGGGATGCTCAACGAGCATCAACATTCACTTTTTACATGCTCACTTAGATTTTGTCCCGAAAACCTTAGTGCAATTAGCGAGGAAGGGTGAATTCTTTCATCAGGATATTAAGGAAATTGAGGATGATATCAGGGTTGGCGGAAAATTAATATGATGGGAGACTACTGCTGGATGCTATAACCTGAAAATCTAGAGTTCTTCTACAAGAAGAAAAGCAACAAACGCAGCTTCATGAGCAACAAAAAAAAGGCATTATACGACTTCCAACTAAGGTAAAGATGTAATAAGTTTTAAAACATATTATTGTAAAAGAACAGATCTAATTAAAAACATAGTTTGCAAAAAATTCTGTTTTATTTAATGTACTTTCCCTACCCTTCACTAGAGAATCGCGGTCCACTAAATATGACAATGCCGATTTAAAAAAAGTACACTACATGGTAGAGAAAAACTATTCATATTTGAATTCAGCAATACAAAAACAACTATAAAATCAGATAAAATTTTGAAAAAAGGTTTTATGAAGTTTTTATGGCCTCTTTAATTATTGTAGGTTTTGTGTTACACTGTACCCCCACTAATCATCGCTAATTAATACATTTAAAAGATATTATAATTTGATATAAACCTTAAAAGCTTTATAAGAACTAGAACAATTAATCAGCCTTAATCAGTAGATCTCTGATATACCGGGATTAAAATCTATACAGGGAACATTAAATTATAAAAAGTCAATATAAATCGACGAAACCAACAATTCTGGTTATGCGATGATGGTAATATGTTTTCTACCAGTTTTCCAACGATTAATCTGTACACGAAAATTAAAAAGTTACCTACAAAAACGTCCGACTTGGTTATAATTTATTAGAATATGTAAAGAACAAATTAATTGTTTCACTCTATCAGAACAACGTTGGTTACAGTGCTGTTTGAAATAATGTTTGTTTAAATTAGTACAAAAGTAACTAATTATTACACGAAAAATCGCGACGCAAAACGACATCTCCATCTTCCAAGTCAAAAACAAAATAAATCTTGTTAATTGGCCGGTCTTGTTTAAAGTGTCGCATTTGTTTGATTAAAATATATAATGTAATTACTTAACACTTATGGCTCCCGTTCCGATAAGTGTTAACTGTTAATACGGCCAACGGCTGGCACAGGTAGCAGACACGTTTTTTGGGAACTAGGAAGGCGTCAGTTACTAGCGGAGTGTACGTGAAACAGTCAGCAAATCAGCAAAATGAGGCGAGTAAACAACGTACTACTACTGTAGCTTAGTAGTTTTGTACAGTTATTTAGCGCCGGTTACAAATAGACGTTACTGTTTCTTTTCTTAAATACTCTGGGCACCAATTTTAACAGCTTCTAAAACGACATTTTCAAGATAAAATTTCATTGTAATATTAAGGCGGATTGAAACCGTGCAGTTTCTTTCAAATAAGTAAAATTATTAAAATCATTTACTAAAATTTTAGTTATGTAGACAGATTTAAACTTAAATAATTACATATATATATATATATATTATATTTAATATTTATAATGACTTTGGAATGCTGAAGATGGGAACACAAGGTTTCCCGAAACATGTTCGAAATAGTGGGAAAACATCTTGAGGTAAACTTGAGGTAAAGTCATTATAAATATTAAATATATTATATACATCAAGAAACAGACTGTAGCAAAAAGTGTTTGAATATATAATATATTGTCCAGTTTTTTTATAATATAGTATTATCACATTGAGGTTCAATAATTATGAATAATGTGCAACTTCAGGGACCAAATTATTAAAGTTTCAATTTATTTTTGTAGTTTTCTGTAACTACGTTAATTAAGTTAAATTGTTATAATTCTATATTCAAAGAATAATTCATATTAAATATAGTGAAATTGCAGAAGCCAGAAAAATCATATTTGTTACAATATGTTGTGTCCCAAGAAGCCAGTTTTAATCATAAATCTTGAGAATTCATTACAAAAATAAACGTTATTACGTTACTATAATTTTTAAGACTCGCTGGTCAAAAAGTATTGTCGGTTATTTCTATTATCCGATTTATTTATTTAGTGTATAATGTTGTAAATGCTATTAACAATTGCATTTCGCAATTGTTTCTCAATCATAAATTAAGATAGGTAGCTTTAATCGATTCAATTTACTCATTGAATTGTCACAAATTTTAATACGCTTCGAAAAACTAGCGATTTTAATCAAAATTTTATGTCTAACTTTAAAATTATCATCAATAATTATATGAAATTACCGTACCATAAATATCTGTAATTACCTTCCCTCTGTAA
The DNA here is from genome assembly GCA_034769895.1 of Magicicada septendecula. NCBI lineage: Eukaryota > Metazoa > Arthropoda > Insecta > Hemiptera > Cicadidae > Magicicada > Magicicada septendecula. The sequence goes on along the minus strand of CM068375.1, from coordinate 142,271,904 downwards.
CCAGCACACGAACCTTCACAAGAACCAGCTAATTTGGCTGAGTTTTTCTCTAAACTCACTTTAAAAATTAGAATTACGTACAATAGCTTACCTGTGTAAACAGTTTTAGTTTAGTTACTTTCCCTAGTTCTGTTCTGTTTGTATTGCGAACGAAGGATGAGTCTTATTATTTTATATCTCAAACATATGTATATATCGTAATACAGCCTTGATTAATGCTCAGATATTAATTTTAAAAAACTAACTTCGCAACGTTGTCATAAAAATAAATAATAAAAAAACTTCTAACCACTGTATTATTTGTTTGTTTGATGTAGGTAAGAGAACCCATAATGAACATTTTCAGTTATTATAAACCATTATTGTTGTATCCATAATCAACTAACACTCTTTACTAGACAACCTTTCTTACCCCACAAAAACACTAAAACTTATAGAAACGTCTTCAATGGTGACGTACTGTACTATTCTTATTTTCAACATAAACTACATGAGCGTCATAGTTTGAAGTAAACGTTGAAAATTTAAATTCGTAATTACAGGTTTTATGTTTAGTCTTATCGTTTGAAACAAATTCCACGGCACACGTGCACACGATATATATTATATCTTTGATGAGTGTACAGCGTTCGGTTTTATCACAGTGAGCAAATAAACAAAGCGCCAAAACAATATTTTGAAGTTAGTAATTCTATGCTGACATAAAAACTACATTAGTTTGCGATAATTTAGAAATATTGTTGCCGCAATATTTGTCTTTGCGCGATACAAAGTAGAAGTTGGTAAGCGGTGAGAAAAATCAAACAACTGTAGTAACAGATACAGCATTAATATTGTACAACAATATAAGTGTGTCAGGTATACAGTATAGTGTAAACACACACTACATATTTATACTTACATATTGTATATGCTACACACATACGTTTGTGGATATCAGTTAACAAATTGCTAAGATAAACAAACTATTTTAATAAAATATTAAAAAGCTTAAAATAAAATAAGTCTGTGAAGGAGAGAAACTTGTTTTTAAGCGAGAGAGAAACAGAGTGAACAAAACGTAAAAGAAGTGCAGCTTGTTAAGTAAAAGTTTACAATGACACTAAAAATACAGAATTCTCGCTAATATATAGTAACAATGACGCTATTACCTATTTCAATTCTCTCCAAATCACAACTCACCTGACTGGTTCGATGCAGTCCTCCGGCTGCTCTTATAGTAAGCCAATCTTGTCATCTCTGAACACCTACGACATCTCACACCCTCAACAATCCGCCTCAAGTACTCCAATCTATATTCTCCTGCAGTTTTCTTGTGTTCACTGCACCCTCCATAACCAATTTCATTAGTGTTGAATACTTGAGTACTGCTTGAATACCAGTGCTAAGCCAATCTGTACCATCTTCTCATTATACATCTCCACAGATTTCTCTGTTTTGCTATTATTTCCAGGACGTGTTCGTTTGTCAGTTTGTCCACCCATACTTTGATTTGAAACAGTCTCCTGTAACACAACTTCAGAAATTTCTTTCTAATTCCTAATCTAATATTATAAAGTAACACATTTTCCTTCTTGGAAAAGCGCTTTTTGCTTGCTGTACTATTCTACTTTTGATATCCATTTTCTTTCCTCCATCTGTGACACTGCTTCCTTGGTAAGTGAATTGACACATATCTTCTATGATATCCTTGCCAATTTTAATAATTAAAGAATACCCACTGTTGTTTCTAGATGTTTTCAACACATCTGTTTTTTTTTGTCTATTTTTAAGCCGAATTCTTCTACTAATAATTCCTTCTTACCACTATTTCTTATAACTCCTCTTTATTTCCCGCAACAAGAAAATATCTCATTAAATCTTTATAGTTCCCTCTCCTTGAACCATTCCAAATTTCAGTCTTAAATGTCTGTTTTATTTCTCTTATTGCCTTTTTCATATATAAGTTGAATAACATTGTCAATTACTGCCTCTCTGTTTTACTCCTTTTCTAATTGTTGCTTCGCTTTCTTGATCTACTCTTAATTTTCTATTGTATTGTATTTATTGTTCAAATCAAGTCCCGGGAAACTTTGGACAACGACGTACGTATCACGTTCATTAATCAATGTCTACGAATTCGTTTTTGTAAATAGTGGCTGTTTTAAGATGACCGCAAGTGTATTGTATATGACCTGACGATGGTCTGTGACCGAAATCGATCGTTTTTAAGAATGTGAGTAATAAAAATTTTATTGCAAATCGTATGTGTGGTACCTTTAGGCTATGAACAATAAATACAATACAATAGAAAATTTAAATTATGGGTACCATTAGTAAACAATAAGTGTGTGTGTGTATATTAAATACATCACATTATCATTAGTGATCTACTCTTATTGCAGCTACTTGCTCCTTATACAATTTCATTATTATTTGAAGATGTCAGTTAATAAAGTGGCTAATAAATTTTGTTCCAGTATTTCAACTCATGCATCTAAAATTTAAACGTAGAAACAGGCAAACAATCTAACCTTCTAATTGAGGACATTTACACACGTCAGAAACAGCATAAATAAGGACGCGTCCTTATTACAAGTATTGAAGATGACTTGTAAACTAGATTACTAAAACAGATTATTAACTCACACAACTAGAAGGAAAGGTAAGATGACAAATTTTATAGTAGGAGGTATAGTAGACGTTACAGTGAACGAGAAAGATCTCCATTGGAGTGGATGGGTAGAATTAAGGAAACAGCAGGATAAACTACGACAGTGTGTTGTAGGAAGCGGTTCCAGCAAACCTGTATTGTGGAATCCGTTTGGCAGCTTAATGGTCAGTACACACCTTCTAAAGCGGGGTGCCGAATTGGCGAATTCAGATGTTGGTGGATTTTCACATCTAACAACTCTGGATATTACGGCAGTTTATTCGCTTACCTATAATGTGTGTCATACCCTCTACATACTGTTCCATGTTATGTACATTACTTGTGTACCCCAACTGTGTGTTACACCATGGGAAATATAATTTACACGATCGTTCTCTGTTTTGTTGTTTCAGAATTTACGCAGCAATTCTTTTAACAATTGGCATAGCTGTTTGCATTGGACACGTAACAGGCACTTTGGTTCATATCAGCGGTGGAATTTCAAAGGTACGCACCAGAAGACGCGTGAGTTTGAAGGGTGACAGTGTAGTTTAACTCATTAGGTGTCTAAGTTTTACTTATCGGTCAAAAGCAATGAAAAAAATAATAAATTACATAGCGCCTGTACAATATATACTTTTCCAATTATTTCCCTTGATTTTACTCTTCCTCTAACTTTCTTTCTTCAGTTTTTAATATTTATTACTTCAAGGCATTTCTATCATCACACTATCATCTCATTCTAGTCCTAATTTTTTTTCTACTTCATATCGGTTTTGATTTCAATATTCTCCAAGTATCACAAAGTATTATCAAAGATCTGTTTAAATGTATAACAATCCGGTCTTTATATAATTTCTGTTATCACTGTTGTATTTTTGTTCCTGTCCAATAGCTAAAACGTAACTAATATTTGTTACTATTTAATTTTATTGGTAGAAGCTTCAAACCATTCAAAAGTACAATCTTATAGTTGAATCAACGGCAAAAAGTGTATAAAATTCAATGTACATTTTAGTTTTTGTATGTGGTCAAAAAGCTTTCTGTAATTGTAGACCACAATTTATGTCACAATAACTGTAATTGTAGCACAATTGTATACACGGTTTACATAAATAACCTGTGTACAGTTTTCTTTTGTGAAGCGGTATTTATTGATTAAAGTTTACACATCCTAAATTTATAAGACTTCGTGTTTTATGGTTGTGGTGATTGTAGAAAAGAGATTACGAGAGAAGATTGGGAATGGGGTCAAAGCGGGTGTAGATCGGGTTGTTTTACCAGAGGCGATATAATCACTAGGTACTGAGTTCAATGTGTCGTTTGTTTGTTTCTTCACACTTTCTTGAATACATAGGCCTATTTCATTTCGATGTCTTGATAAAAAAGCATTTTTCAGTTGCTAAACTATTGTCTTATTATTAATATAGATTGTTGTTGTGATAGAGAAAGTGTTGTATTTTCTATCATTACTTACAAAACAAGATTTAGTCTAGGGCACTGATTTTATTATTTGCTCAAGATTTGTATATTTCGGCGGTTCAGATCGATATCGTACAAAATGAATAATATATTTTAAATACTTTTTGTTACAGTCTATTTCTTGATGCACATGGCTATTGTTCTTCTGTGTACTGCCGTATTTTTCTTATAAAATCAACTCTTAAGTTTATTAAGTCATGTTTCTCTATTAAAAGTTTTCTATTGTTTTCAGCACGTTTCCACCAAAATCCTACTTGTCGAATAATTTGTCTAAGACTAGATACAATAGGCACACGTGCAATAAACATTCGACATAAATTCTTAAACGTAACCAACATGACACTAATAAAGCACATACCACAGAAAGGCACCATAATGAACATATGCGAAAATTTACAAATATACAAACACAAAACAAACTAATACCTGAAAAAATACAAATCAACAAATCAATACAAAACAATTTTCAAAGCACTCAACATCGAAAATACTCAAAAACCTAATATATACACCACAATCACACACAATAACACCATTATAAAATACCAAAAACCAACAGGACCTCATAACAACAACCAACCAAAATACAAATAATTCACAAAATATAAAATCACAAAGGCTGAGGATGGGAACAATAAGTTTCCCGAAACATGTACCAATTAAAGGAAAAACATCTTGAGGTAAAAATTTATAAATATTTAATATATTTATATAAATCTTGTTAATAATTTTTCCCTTTCTTCCCGATTACACAGCGCATCCCTTTGTTTCGGTTACACAGCGCTACGACCTCCTTTTCCTTGGTCTCCCGGCATTCGTTTTCCACCAGATAATTATTTGTCATTCTATGCTTAGAATGTATCTGTATCTGTATGTGTTCTGTATAATTTCGTACAGATTCTTGGAAGTTTATTACTTTCCAACCAGTATAAGTGGTTTCGCTTGTGATTACTGTATTCATGCCGTCTATAAAGAAGACTATAGATATTAGCCTATTTAAAATATTCTTATTTCTAAAAACATTTTTGGAGCACACATTTTCATCTTCCATAAAAATCTCACAGCTACGTGTACCCATCTATTCTCTCCCGTTAGTGTCCATGACCAAATTGAATTGGAACCGCCCTAGTTCTGTACAATCTTAATTTTTATCTCTACGTGTTTTTTTACCCAACGATCTGCTAATTTTTTCCAGTTTGTTTGTTAGAATTTATTGCTTTATAAATAAACATATTAGTATTTTACAAAAGAATGTTCAGTTGAATATTTCCTACATGTTTTAATTGCCGATACCGTTACGTTTGCACAATGTATACAGGTTTTAAGTTTAAATAAAGTGTAACACATCAGATTTGTGTGCGCGCTCGCGTGTGTTTGTTCTTTGCGTCTCTCTTCTACGAGGACTGACAACCGGGAGACATTAAAGAGTCTTATAAATATTTGTCAAAATATATTTAATGAAAAACATTTTCTTTGATTATTAAAGTATTGAACCACTGTTTGTAGGTAATCTTAGGGTGGTCCATACCAGTGGATCTACCGATGCCCATGAGCATCAATTACGCACACAACTTTCAGTTCCAGTATAACGACATAAACAATTCGTCACAGCTCTCCTACCTGGGCCAAGGCGCCAGATCTGTTCACGTCATCCAGAAGAGAGCGATTGTAACGAGACCGTTGGTGTATGCCATTTTAGAAGACGCAATGACAAGGTACTGTTTAGGATACATTTAGTAGTATTATGTCAGTATCACGTTTCAACAAGTAATGTAACATGCTGTGTAAGAAAATGATATACTGCAACGATTTGAGTGAAAACTAATTCAACACCAGAATACTTAAGGCAATCAAATGTTTCTTAAATATTTTTATCTAAAAATCCCTTGGAAATATAAATTCGTTATTTCAAAATCCCTTTTTATAATTACAATACAGTAATCCGTTTTCAACAGCAATAATAACATTCCTACTAACAATAACAATACCTAAAGCCATTAAGTTTACAAAACCGCAGTTAAAACACATAAACAGCAAATATCACTTCTCAGTAATTATAATACACATTTACCTCGCTGTAAACTAATCGAATATACAACTGGCATTTGCCTCCTCCCCACTTTAACAGAGTTAATTCGACGCATGTAAAAGCTCCTATAAAATTGTAGATTTTCTGGTTATAGCTAATTAGACATTAGACATAGAGTTTTGATGAGCTACATGTTTCATTACGGAATTTGTGACGGGATCGACGTTGTCAGTTGTTCTATTTCTTTTTTTGCGTTGCTGCGCGGTTGTTGCATGTCTTACCAATCCAAACACTGCGGGAGCAAAAGAAACTGAATTTGACACGTGGAGCTACAAGTATATTGTTACGACGAAAGTATATTGTTTTCCAAGTATATTGTGCCTTGGAAAACAAAATACAAGGCACCAATTAAGTCACTAATCACCAGCTTTAATTATCACAATTAAACAGTTTATAATCAACAAGATTGTCTCTTAGAACAAATCAAATAAAAATTGTTCACACGCAATAAAATATCAACTAATATAAAACACAATTGTACTACAATTGTCCCGCACGATTATGAAACACATAACACTTCGCCACCATAATTACTTTTCACTAATAACCACTTGAACGCACAGAGTAATCGCCCGACAATAACTCGCAACTCAAACTGGAACTGAGCGTCGCTGAGTACTTGTAACTATACTACGCCGAAAATCCAGAAACATCTATACTACGCATTAACAACGCTACTAGCAAACACTAGAACGTAATTGGTTGCGGTCTTCCGCACAGTGCGCGCGGCCGTGCGACTTCTGGCACAGTCCAGCTAACGCGTTGAGAATCACGAACGCACACACATTACAGCCGGATTCCACTTGAACATTCGATAAACACGTAGATTGTTGTGTAATGTCGTAACATTATTTTAGACATTCGTACTAGCTACAGTACCCGATTAAAGTATACGGTAACTGATGAAAACGTATTATCAGTCTGTGAATACGTACGCCGCAATTGCAAGTAGTTAAATTTTTTCTGATCATTTTGGAAAATAACAGAGCTTCTGTCTTTAATTGCTCAAAACGTTTTGTCCATGTAAATAGTAAATGAGTTCAATTGCATAACTTCTGATAGTTTTACGACAGTGGTCGTATAAGATCCTTCGTTATTTTATAAGAATAAGTTATTCGACGTCAGGAAAATAACCTTCACAATTTTTGTTAACAGTCTTTAAAGGAAACACATTTATAGTGCAATAAAAAAATTCTCTAATACTCGCTATACACAAAATAGTAAGTGTCACCACAATATAGTAAAAACTATATTCCGTAAAAAATAACCAGTTAATATTTTCACTAATACATGTCTTTAGCACTCACTTTTTTACTAACTGCAGCGGGCCTGGGAAATTACGAGAAATTATTATTATTTCTCGTAATAATGTTTACGAAAAAATTCCAGATTCCAGAAAGGCGTGGCGGGTTCGAGAATTTTCTATACGAAAACATTGTGTCATTCTACAGCTTACTCAAATACGTGAAAATGCCCTGTATGGTGTATATGTAACCTATCGCGTCTCCGTAAAAACAGATGACACGAAGTCCTGATAGCACAGTGCCTAGTGTACTCGTTTACAAGCGCGACGTCTCACATTCAAATCCTTCTGAGGGTAGTCGACTTTCAGTTCTTCAGTTCTTAGTCTCAGTTGGAATGTTTTGTCGTAGAACAACGGAACGTTTGATGTTAGGAAAAATAAACTTTGTTAAACTTGAGAACAGGTCTTCAATAACAGAAACTATGAAGGTTGCTTAAAAAAAGAGACGGATCATTATGGAACATCACTCTAATAGAAATCAAAACTTTTATAAGAAGTTAAGGTTGGACTATAATGCTTATCATTATAAAACATGTAGAATCAGAAAACAGTCACGGATCAAATACAGAATTTCCAGATGTGATTCTGCAGAACTGTAATGAGGGTGATTAATGAAGTCTTCATAAATACACTGGAGATGAAAAATATAGAATGTTGATAAAAAAACAGGTCAAAGAGAAAATTAATGTTGCAGTTTTAATAATTGCAAAATAGAAAATAACATTTTAAAAACTAATAGGAAGGCAAAATTTCTAGCTACGTTTCAGCTACAATTGATTTATTCTGAATTTTTAAAGGAAAACTGTTGGTAAATATAGGAGAAGTCGGCTAAGGATACAGGAGGAATACAGGAGGAAATACTTGGATGATGGGAAGACGAGGGTATGTGCTAGAAGGTATGGTGTACTCAAAACCGCAGATAAAAATAATTTATCGACAACGTGTGAACAGGACCTACATGGTGAGAAAGTTCAAACAGTGCCATCAAGTAATCATCCACCCAATCTGAGTAAAGGGTTAAAGGAGTAGGGGAAAATAATAAATAGCGCGAATAATAGTGTGATAAATGATTGCACGAGATAATAATTTTGTTTATAAGTAAGACACCTTATACATTAAAAACACCAGTACCTCATCTCCTACTGTCATAATGTGTTTGCAATACGATATTAACCGCCTGTGATCTTCCAGGACTATTGGCTTCATTAATGTCTGGGTAACATACACAAGTGTAAATAACGTATCACGAATTTTGTTTTATTTTTCATGCTGTGTTGGTTTTAATATTTATTCAATGGCTTATTTTACATTATCAATTTTCTGTCGTCACAAGCTTCAGATTTTACATCGAATTAAAAATGTAACAGCACATTGTTTTCCATTAATTTTTTCTGAATAACCGTTAACGATTTTTTTGTAGATCACAACTGACACAATCACGTATCGTCAGTGAATCTGTTACTTGTCAGTAAGAAACGGATGCATAATATACGTGTAAATGTTCTTTGTTTCAGAGCGGGGTTTGACAAACACTGCTTGCTGAGAGCGATCTGCGAGACTGCTGCATCACCGTTTGATCATTCCGGCCTCATCGGAGAACTGCTGCAAGTCATTCTCACGTTAGTATAATATTTTGTGATGTTAATTCAACGGTTTTTGTATTTTCGTTAAATCGTTGACTCGTTTAGAAATAATATTTATACATTTCATGATTTAACTCAAACTCTCGTAAATATACGTTTATTTTAAAGTTTTAGGGATAGACTAATATCTTAGTGTAAACAGATTAAGAATGTACGCTGTGACGCATTAGGCAAATAGCAAAATCGAGAGTCAGAGTCCTCAGATAAAGAATAAAGAAAATTAGAAATAGGCCAACACGAGATAGTGTGATGAGAGAGAAAGCTAAAATTGATAAGATCACACAAGAGAGAGGGAAAGATGGGACAGCCTAGAGATGACTCAATACAGGACTCAACTTTCTTCTTCTTCTTCTTCTTCTTCTTCTTCTTCTTCTTCATCCATTACGCCAAAGTCCGCTTTCCGGATAAATGAATGCCAATTAGAGAAGTCTGCCTCGCCTTCTTGGCTCAGATTTATATGTCGAAGATTTTTACGTTGGCGTATCTATATTGGCGATTTATGACGGACAATTGTGAGACCAGTTTGGGCTGTGCAGCACCGAGTGTTGGGCTGCCTCCACAAGCAGAGACAACTCATTACACAACATGGAAATACGGATGCTGCGTTGGACAACGGAAATGTCGTTGCTTGATCAACTTAATAACACCACTATCAGGCCCAGACTGGCTCCTACAAATGAAAAAATATAGGAATGGCGACTTCGTTAGTACTTGAGATGTTTTGCGAGCAGCACCTGACGCTGTCATAAACTTAGTCTAAACCCGCTGACGTTAAATGAATACAGAAAACAAACTGGAATGAAAAAATAGAATGGTACGGTAGAGGAATATTATATAAGTCTATAATGTAAAAACTGTGTAATGCTTTCTGTAAATTTACGATATATGATCTTCTTTAAATGTAATTTTCGTGAATAGTTAGATTATAAAGTACTTCACGGTCCAAGTCATTATATTTATTACACAAAACGTCTGAGCTTATAGGTATTAGGCAAAATTTCTATAAACCACAAACAGAATTATCACTGCTCCACACCACTATAGAAAAATTATTCCGATTAACGGTTTCAAGCTTCTCAGCTCATCGTCAGCTCGTTTCCGATATGACGATGAGCTAAGAAGCTTGAAAACGCTAATCGGAATAATTTTTCTGTTGTGGAGTGCAACACTGATAATTCTGTTTGTGATTGTAACCACTAACACAACTTTCTTAATTAAACATTTCTATAGTTACAATAGTTTTTGCTGATGTTCCGGTAGCCCGAACGCATTATCATCTCGTCTTGTTCGACAAAGCCGATGTCCTGGCAACGACATGGAGTTACTTCCCTAACATGTACAGTACATCGAATCCATTAAACTCTTCAACCATAGCGACCGTCACTAATCCAATCCCTTGCGCTACGAGGTTTGTGCATCTACAGACGAAGCCTTCTGGGATCCAGTGACATAGAATTCCGAGCTACCTTCAAAAGCCCCTGCACTGTGGACTGCCCAAGGAGGGGGAATTTGCTCTTCACCACGCCTATAACGGCTTATTTGTGCTAAATCACTTTAGTGCAGACCATCCCGAGGTCGTTTCCGCGTATCACCTGGGCGTGTACGGTACTGGCTTTGAGGACGTTGTCTTGAACACTTGCCGCTCGTGCGTACAACTTACTGTCCAAAGTTTGAACACACCGAGTCCGCTTCTAAACAAGCGAGAAGAGAATCAACGAGGGACAGTGGATGCTAGTATCTCTGAAATCATTGCAGCTTTCTTTTATGTATAGCGACCCAAGGCAGCAGACACAGACTCACGCGGCAGCAGATGCACGCATTTTGTCAGGCTTCCTTGTCATAGCCAGGCTGACTAGTTATGGAAACAGTTGACCCAAACGAATTGTAATTGTCCATTAATAATTGTCTGGATGTGGGACACCAGGTGAGCTGACGATTAAGATGGATACATGGATACTAGTCCTTCGCTGACCAACTAGTCCTTCGCAAGTACGTTCTCCATCAGTTCTTCATACAGACCAGTCAACCAATCAGACACGGGCTTGGGAAGTTATATAGGGTAGTTGTTTTCAAGTGTTTGCAACAACTTTGTTTCCAGTGTTGGTACATATTCTATATGGTTCCCGCTCTGAAGATGGCTGCTACGCGAGATATCAAAACGTTAGCAAGACCAAAGTATTTTAGTGATGAGGCTACGGCTATAATCAGCAGCCTGGACGTTTTGGATAATAACTTTCCTGGATAAATTTAAAAGATTTTATGAACCAGTAACAAGGGAACAAATAATAATTGGCTAGGCTAGGAAATGGTAGTCACAGAAGTTACAGTACTTAAGAACGGAGAGATAGCGACTACGGCCCTTTGCAACGTGGGAGTATGACCTGGTCAAGTAAGTCACTGAATCATAGTTCACAGTTCATTAAATCCACCGTTGAACTGGATATGATTTGCTCATGAAACATAAAGTCTGGAAAAAACTGGAAGAAGTACAAAAACTATTATTATATTATTTGGTAACTTTGGGCTTTTAATTGTTCAACAGATATTTTTAATTCACAGTTTTCAAATCTTCACCTCGCCAGGTAACGTAAATACGTACTGTTCTATATCTTGGTAGCCTATTTATCTTGTTGGTGTATATTATCCGGGCAGTTGTGTTGCGTGTATCATTATTAACGGTTTGGACAAAATATGAATGAAATCTTGTGTACGTATAATTGACTTATATTTGTAGATTTTGCTAACGTACAGAAGTTATATGTAGAAGGTATTATTTTGTAGTTATATTCATGACAATTTATAGCTCACGTAAAATAGGGTTTTATTCGGAAAAACAGAATAGAAGTTTTATTGCCAGGATACGTTTAGAATACATACTAATAGTTCCCTAAAACCTCTTTAGACGAACCATTAAATTAGGGAGTGAAAGGGTAAACAAATCAAATCAAACATTTTCAAAATTTTTTTTAAGTAAATTCCTATTGTTCTGAAACGCCTTCTTTGCTAGAGCTATTCTTCTCTTAATCCCTGTCCCATATCTATTTCCACAAGTAATGGTGCTCCCCAAGTAACAAAAATTTTCAGCCTGTTCTAAAATTGTATTACCCAATTTAATATCTAGCTTTGCATGCTCTGTCTTCTTCCTTATTGCCATTGTTTATTTTTAGTACATTATCGCCATTATTTTAGCACACGATAACTAACATAATTTTTAATATATTCCTGCCACAAACATTTCCTACGCTAATTTTTCCTAACATCCTAAAAGGCTAATTTACCTGAGCTATTAGTGTTTTGAGTTCTATTATCGTGTAGTTAGTTAGGTATTAGTGTTCAACGATATTAATTTATTTTACACTTATCTTTATATTCTGAAATTGTTAATACGTTTTTCAAAATACCCTTCTTTCTGCCCAACAATGTTACTATACTGGGGGGGGGGGGCAATATAGAAGTAATTTCCTTACTGAGAGCCTCAACCGCCAGTAATTTCTGTTTTCCCATTCCGTCTCCTGTAACTTCCTGCTCCTCATATCCTTCTCCCCACATCCTATCTTCAAGTTCATCTGGGTTTTTTTTCTCTAATCGAGTGGATGATATCATATGATATTCTAGTGTTCTTCTAGGCCATCTCTCGCTGCTCATTCGTTGTATGTGTCCGTACCACATCGATCTACCTTGTTTAACTATTCCATTAATTCTTTCTTTAACATTTGCTCACTGTCTTATAAGGTGCGCATTTGCGTCATTTCTAACGTAGCGCAATCGGGATATCAGACAATATCGTCTAAAACAATCCATTTCAACTGTTGCCGATTTTTCTTTATTCCTTTTTGTCATCTGCCAACGCTCGGATGCATATGCTGTAATTGACTGCACAGTTGTTCTACATAAATTAATTTTAACATTCATTTTGATTCTTGATGACCAGAGCAAATAATTTAGATTTTGGTAAACTATTCATTCTTGAGTGAGTGTTAATATCTTTGTTGCAAGTTCCCTCTTGGCTAATTATGCTCCCCAGATATTTATATGTATGGCAGTATCTTATAATTCCACCTTATTTTGATCACGATGTCATTCATTTTTTCCTCTACACAAACTATTCTGTTTTCTGTAAATTAATTTAAGACCTCACTTTGCATATTTATCGACTAGCTTTCTCACCGAAAATGAACCATCATATTTACATTAGCAATGATAACCTGATCATCTGGAAGATGAAGCGTATAGAGACAGTCTAATCCCTAATCATTCTATTAGGTATTTCCTTTATACTGCATTCTTTTAATATATTGTAATGTTACATTTTTCTTCTCCAAAAGGTAGTGATCTATTTATTTAAACGAACTTCAGTTTGTTTATTCTTCAAGAATTTTTGTGAGAATGCCATTTAGTCAACGCGTTACGTACACCATGTGACTGTTCTCCATGAGTAAACCGTACACTTGAAATCTCCGATGAATATTATATACTATTTATGATAAAATATTTTCTGTTTCTTTATACACCAACAATCAGATTTATTTTAACTATTTGATGCCGTTTGTGGTATCAGAGTAATTCACGGCGGTACATTTTTAGATCTCAGGGAATACCCATTTTAATTAATTATATTTTTACAATTCCGTTAGGACATTGGAATAAATCCGAGCGTCAATCGAAACCATAAATTGACCATGAATTAGCAAACTGACAGTAATTTATTAGCTGTTGCCACTTCGTCAAATAGGGATGGAGTGTAATTTACAGTTCACCTATTCAATAACACAAAATAAAAGTAGCCTCTCCAAGTTGGCCTCTACACAGTTGCACGCCCGCGGACAAACACACACACACACACACACACACACACACACACACACACACCACGTGCACGTATATATTCATGGCAATGGTCGTGCGTGTGTTTATCTTCATATCCGTACAATATCGATGATTTGTTTTCTTAATAAAGGTTTCTATTTCTTATTTATCAGATGAATGGATATAAGGGGTTACAATGACATGGCAATGGATAGGAGACTTTGGATAAGATTGGTGTTGGATGCCAGGACTCACGTTGGGCTGAAGTGCTAGGAGAAGAGAAGATTTCTTATTTCTTGATTTCTACATAACGTTTCTTACTTTTTATTATATGGAATATGTTTTCCAAACACGACTCCCTTTGCATAAAAAAGAAAAACTTAACGTAAAATGATTAAATTAATTAAAGTCAATACGTCAAGAAATCAATTGCATCAAATTTGTGTGTGTGTGTGTGTGTCCATATATCTGTCCGTTTTGTAGGTAATTTCACTTAACGAAAGTAACTCAATTTTTACGAGACCTGGTTACGAAAGCTGGTCAGCCTCCTACTTGATCAAGCAAAACTTTGATTTCGGATAGCTGATACCGTAGAGCAGTGGTTCCCAAAGTGGGGTCCGCGACAATGTTTCAGGGGGTCCGCGGAAACAATAGAATATACCGTAATTGTCTCCGATTTTTTGTGCTCTAAAATCTAAATGTTAGAATTTTAAAACAATTAGTAGAAGATTCCAGTATTGTTTGTGGGGGTCTGAGGGACGAAGTAATGTTCTTTTTATTTGATTCCAACTTCGACCTTAAAGACAGGTTAACTGGATTTTTAAGCTATCATACCTCGCTGATATCTTCAGTCATCTGATTGGACTCCCTTTAAGCTTTTAAGCTAACAGAGATCTAGTACCATTATTTTTAAAGTTGGAGATAAAACCGAGGGGATGATTAAAGCTGTGGATACAGATATTAGACTCTGAAATCTTCAAACAATTCCCTTCCATGGCAGATTCTGTCCAGATGTCAGTAGAAAATGTTCCAAAGGAGATCTTCAACGTTATTAAGTGTCATTTGGAACTTGCTGCACTTGCAGCTAAGGGAATATTTTCCAGTGACAGATGATAGTGACATGTGGATAAGGAATCCATTTACTGATGGGCTGTCAACTAACCTCTCTCTTACATTACAAGAAGAAGATTCATTGGCAGAAATTTCTACTGACAGTTCATTAAAATTACAGTTTTCGCAATTACAGCTAACTGACTTCTGGTTATGTGTAATGACGGACAATCCTGGGCTCGCAAAAAAAGCTATGAAATGTTGAACTGTATTTCTCTCTACTTATCTGTGTGAAACATAGTTCTCCCAGCTCACGTACTTGAAGTCAACGTTAAGAAATAAACTTGATGTCGAAAGTGACTTAATATTGACACTATCAGACATTAAACTCAATATTGCACACATAATTGTTCAAAAGTAGCTTCATTGTTCACTTTAAACTATGTTTGCTATCATTAATATTAAATTTTGCAAGTTAAGAGAATTTTGATTTTAATTTAAATATAAGAGTTTGTATCATATACTGTTTGTTTTATTTTTCAAAACTTAGACGGGGTCCGTAAAACTTTTAATTTTTTGGGGAGGGGTCCGCGGACTGGAAAGTTTGGAAAACACTGCTGATGTTTGGAAAACACCTAGAGTGTTGGTCTCCATCTTGAGAAAAGGACAACTCTCTGCTTAGGTTCAGTAGACCACCTAAGTGAATCCATTTCTTTATGCCTTAGATTTATAAAACTCCTTCGAAGGCTCTATACATAAGACTCGCGTTATTGCCATTTCAAAACATACGAGTAATTATTTTCACGCTACTCTACCAACATACCCAAATTTCTTCTGCTTGCTGATCCACATTGCCGAAGGAACTGTTTACGCTAACCTTAGAATTACGCTGATCGAATTGTCGCTCGCAACTCGGTAGAACATTTTACTAATACTTGAATTTAATAAACAAACACTTGGTAAGTTCCACAGATGACTTCATTCTCCTGCCAATTCTTTCGTCAGCTTGAGTTGAAACCCAACCTCTGAAGCTGCCGTAACTGGTAAAACAATTGTCAGGAAAATAAAATCATCTGTAGAACTGTACCAAGTGTTTGTTTATTTTTAACCTTAGAATGTTTACAACTTGTTATCCTGGGTAACTTGGCCTGTTACCTTGTAGCTGAAAGTGTAGACGTAGGGCGAGACGGAGTGAACATCCGTTTAATTGAAGCCTATATTCACACCATATTTCAATTTAGGCCCCAGTGGCAGTACAGATTATCTTGGAATCCCTAACACCGCTCTCGGGAGTTTTGGGAGATCGATAATGCGATGGGCAGCGTAATACAATTTGAATAAACATTAACTATTAAATTTAATAGAATACTATAAAATATCACTTTATTTGTTAGTGTCGCCAAACATTGACGAAGCATGTTACTGTTACAGACCGCAGACAGACTACACAGTCAACGACTACAGCGTAGCGTGGAGGACAGGTCTGGAGGGAGGGGATTGTCTGCAGCAGTACGACCTCTGCCCGTATGGACACAGCGCGCTGGATCACTTGGCGAATTATATTTGATTTGAAATATTCTGATTTTGTATCTTGAAACAATCGACCTGACTTTTCCAGTGTAAAAATAACGGCCTAACACACAACTTAAAATTGGATATGAACAATTAAGAGACATAGTCCTTGAAATACATTTGAAATGTATAGTAAGTTGAGAAATTTTGCCAGTGATGTAAAAGACGACATAAGATACTTAAACACGCTTAAACCTTGAACAATCGTGGTATCAATAAATGCATATTTACGTAATTAAACCTTCGTTTTAGTATTTACCTTTTTCTATGAAGTTTCAAGACTAATATACAGTTTTACTTCTCTTCTTACAGCTTCAATTCACGGATTAATTTTTGCATATATCCTGAAGTAATAAGCTTGTTTTGTTACGCCAACCCGTTTTTTGCAGTTACTTGACGTCTTTTTTGACCTTCCTGAAGCACTTATACCATCAACATTTAGTTTTATAATCCTATAGCTATTTTACATAATTAAGTCCCCAGACTTCGATATTCACTTTGGACAAGGGGTTTTTAACCCCTCATAACACTATTCTTGAAAAATTCATTATTTTTCACTCAACCCTTCCTGAAATTCTTGACACATACCTAAGCATATCTTTATACTGTGTTTAGTCCTTTCCTTCCTGTTATCTCAAAGCTTCGTTTTTTTGTAATCCTACAAATCGTTCAAAATTCTAACCCACAAACATTTTCAAGAATTCCTTTACGTATAAACATTTTCAGGAATTCTGCTTAGCACTATCATGAACTCTTAGCAGACTAGTTCAATTTAAGGTTCAAAAATGTGCACATATTTTAATAACTTTTTTGTAGACATTCTAACTGTAATTCATAGCTCAATATATTCCTAGAGATCACACCTACTACAACCTTTATGAAAATGGAAAATTGTACGCAAAATTTGGTAGTTTTATTTACAAATCTGATGGCTTGAAGTAATCATATTTTCAAATTAGAAAACGTTTTACATGATAATACATTTTGTTGGCAATACACTTATACTTTGATCCTCATTCAAAAACTCTCTAGCGCTTAAGGATAGGCCAATCTAATTAGTCTGTCGATACTTGCTCCAAACTCTCGAAGACCCTCCCCGGAACGCTACCGTCTTCCTCTTAACTGAGTGCATTGCAAATGTTGAGCATCGTAATTCTAGAGCTTTTATCAATTTGGTTTAAATGTTCTGGCTATCAGGTGGTATTTTCTGTAATAGCTATGTTGTGAGTCCTTTTAAAGCGAGAACGAGTGAAATTACTTTCTCTCTTGCCGTTCAATGATTTGCACAAGCAGTGGCTTCAAATTGCCGAAGATGCGTCGCCCAATGATTGCTTTTGTTAATGTTGGGGTCTGTACGTAAGTTGGCCCAACTGCAGGCAAACTTTCTCTCCTACCTTATTTCCTGTGTATTTTTCTGCCTTTATCATTGGCACTGTCCCTTCACCAAATGGTTTTGAAAAGTATAATTGTATTTTCATAAGTTGTTTAATTTTTTTCTAATATTGCCAATTGACTTTTTTACTGCAGTTATTTTTGTTGATACAACTGCTTCCACAATCAAGGCAGATGTTTCTATTTCTGCCATTTTATTTGACATTGTTTCTTCTACATCAGTTATTTTTAGTCTCATTAATTATTGCACCTCTGACAATCTATCAACTTGGTTATTCAGCTCACCTCGCAATAACCCCAGCCCTGCAATAGCATGTTTTTTCAACTCTTTTTGTTCATTTATCAACGCTTTTGTCTCTTGTTTCTTTCTTATGTTTCTTGACCTGTCGTTCTTTTGATCGAGCAGTTCTTTTTTTTTTTGGCGTTCTTGTGTTTCCATCAGGAGTGCTTTCTGTCGCTCCTCGGTTTTGTGATTCTGTAGTCTTTCTGCTACCTGTCGTCATTTCTTATCTTGTAGTTTTATTATTATTATTTTTTGCTTCTTCTGTTTCCGTTGAGAAGTTCTATCATCTGACTGCTATACATTATTTTAATCGATTCCCACACACAATACTCTTCTACGAAGTGTCCTCTGTGTGCACTGTTAAAGGTCCTGTACTTAGTTCTGACACCAATGTTACTACGACCCCACGGATCTTCGTGTTGTACAGTGTAAACAGAATAACTGTCATCAGGTGAAGTCACTAACTACAGCTTTGATTATAGTTAAAATGAGACAAAGTCATTGAAATACAACATTCCTTCACTCTAGAAAATGTCTAAAACACAGTAATGTCACAAGCACTAAATGTCACCTTTTCACAGTTTTGCACTAAGTATCACACAATAATCAATAAACCGTCAGTCACAATAGCAATCACTCCGAACCGCATTGTCCCCTGGTCCAAAAATTAACTTGGCCGTCCGCTGAATGCTTATTTATACCTTTCCGAAGTTTGAGAAAAGTCTGTTACATTCCGGATGATGCGTAGTTACAACCGCTCTGGAACACGCTAGAAACTGTGTCATTGTCCGACCTTGCAGAATGATCGACAAATGTCTGGAATGCGTATATGGAACAACCTCGGGGGTTTCCGCGTATTTAGTGGCACGTAGGCACTTTGTTGTTTCAACGTACCAATAGTAGCAAAATGCTACGTGAATACAACGTGTGTAATACATAGCTTGTAGTGTGAGTGTAGTGAGATTACTTCAGTAAATAAAATTGGGTGCTCCTACTTGCCTCTTAACACAGGATGGTGGGGAGTTGTATACTTGCAGTAAGCAATAGACACTTGTAACAATTAACGTGACTTAATTAAGTGCACTATAATTTTAATTAACACAACAACATCATTTGTTTTGTAAGCAATATTAAAGTTTTGTAAGCAACAAATTTGTCTGTAATAAACACATTACATATGATGATAAGCGTGTTGTAAAACCGCTGTGTGAAACGTAAGTTAGATCAAAATAATTTGTATTATTCATATTACACGTGATACTATTAATTACCCACGTGATATGATACGTATTTACCGGGTTGGGTACCGTGTTGTGTTTGCAGTTTCCCCAGAGTTTCGAGAGATCCGTCTCTGTCAGCCTCAGACAGATTCCTCCTCGATATGCCTTGGCATGCTGAGAAATCAATGTGTGTGTGTGTGTGTGTGTGTGTTTGTTTGTGCGCGCGCGTGTGTGTGTGTGTGTGTGTGTGTTGTGTACTATATATAGTAACCGAGACATCGACATATTTACTGAGCCATACATTTCACACATTTACTTGTTACTTTTCTGTACATGTAAAGTTATCAGTGCTGTTTGTGATCTAAATTTAATTTTGAGTCAAGACATTTTTAATTTACATATATAGACAATAATAATAATAACTTTTAAAAAGCATTAATATTTTTTGGCTTGTATAGTAACAATAACAATAATACAAGACAATATAATATTAATAATACAAACATAAAGTATTTACGCATGTCCTAAAAAAATCATATATTATATTACTAACACAACACGTGTATTCTCTCTCCCCTTGATTTTCTATATTTCTCTTTCCTCTTCACATTATCTTCTAACTTTCTTCCTCAGCACTATTTTCTCATACCCTTTTTATTGTCTCCCTATCTACACATTCATTTTTGTGATCAGAATCTTAAGACAACAAAAAATATAATAAAAATATTTATGTATTTCTTGAAACATATTTTATGCTTTTCCTTCAAGTCACGTTATAAACAATATTTCCCAGCTCTTTTGGTATATCCAATTGTCAAAATTTCTATTATGGCAACACCCATTCGTACACCACTTGCGACTGATCAAGAACCAACTGGATCGAATGATAACTTATTCCTGTACAAATTTGATTAATATAAACTACATACAGATAGGTAAGATAACAAAACACAAAGATCATTGACTAAAAAAGATGCATACATTATCATATGCAAACGTACAATATACGCAATAGCTTACCACCACATAGTTACCACCTATAAACCTAGTTGTTATGGTATTTGGCTAGCACTCTCTTGAAGGCCCTGAGAATCCAAAATATCAAGATCCTTTATTAAGATCCAAGTTGACTGAGCTTGGTTAAAACGAGTAATTAACGATGGTTGAAACAATAATAATAACAATAATAATATTAATGACCCATGTAATTATTATTATTATATTAATAATAACTGTATTCGTATGTATTTGCGCTATGTGAGTAAGGGTGTGTGTGTGCTTTGAAATTTTTTGTATATTTGATTACCTGGTCTGTCAATACATTTAGTTTGTCTTCCACAGGGGGGCGATAATGGGAATAACAGGTCAGTTGACAATAGGCCTATTAAATAGTCATATTTTAAATACGTACGAAAAAACAAATTAATCTCTGATTTCAAGAGTGTGGCTAGGGTACAGCTAGCATAGCATCGATGTCAAAGTTATTTGACTACAAAACTGTGGTCAAGTCTGTCGACAATAATAAGTGTAAATTGCAGTGCAGTCAGTACTTGTGTGAGATTATGCGCTCCTTGCAGTTGTAGCGCCTTCAATGCAACTTTTCGTAATTATTTATACACAGGTGTGTACACTAGACCTATGCGATACAACTGTTCACATAAGTTTATACAATTTATACTTTATTGCAAATTTACTAAACGTATTAAAAATTTTTATACATTTTAAGTTACATTGTCTGTCAGTATGCGAGAATCTATGCGGATAAAATGAAATGAAAACAAAAACACATGCTGTTATATGATTTACTGAAATTTTTATTTTCATCTTCTAGCCTACAATCTTTCAGTAATAAAATACTTGGTACTCCAAGACATGTTATTCCCACGTACGCTTCCGCGGCCGGTGTTCATTATGTTTTTGAAGGCTTCTTCCGCTGTGGACCGTGTCAAAAACGCGTAACACCTACAGGGCAGGGTCCACTTACCAGACCACCCACCGCCACTTCTACACTATATACCTTAACTTAGTTCACTTGCCGGCCTTTTCGTCACATAGACCTGAGGATACTCATTGTAATATGTGTAAAACGTTGTCATACAAGACATTTTGACATGATAATGTCTTTTGGCTGGCCATCATTTGAAAATTTCTGTAACGCTGTAAACTGTAACGCATCACGCTGCATGACGTCATTCTTGCGTGACGTCATTGGGATTGTTGTAAATAAACGTTTGTTTTGATACGTCGCAATATATATAATGTGTTAAAAATAATATCACTGCAAACAATTAAACCAGATTTATAAAGCGTCCTGAAAGTTTAAAATCAAGTGTTAGCACAATTTACCAGCCGGGAATCGTTAACTAAAACCGCGACCGCTAACATGCTAACGTCGTCGCAGATTAAAGACCTAACAAGCGAACAACACTGCATAGCTGTAGATAGGTTATTGGGGTTATTTAACATGATAATGTTTGTTATATAGTAAATATTTTTGTTATATAGAAAACATGTAATGTCTTTCAGCCGCCAGTTAAATGCAACATTTGCGCAAAACAAACAATCAGTCACTCAGTAACCATAATAATGTTGCGTTTAGCTGGCGGCTGAAAGACATTATCATGCTCTTAAGCTTTTACCATTTGGTAAACGGTAGGCCTACTTTTTGACGCGGTCCATACCGGAATTTCAAAAACATCATCCAAGAAATTTTGTTGTTTCTCATCCCAATTATCTACATTTTTCGGTCTCATCACTCACAAATACTCCCAATACTCAATGAAGATAATACCCAATGTGTGCCAGAACATTTTTTTGTTTTCTTTTTAAGTCGGCAAATTTTATGCCTCAGAATATAATGTTTCAACATAAACAATCAAATACTTTGTTATGTTTAAACCATCTTCACCTATGCGAAAAAACGTTTGAGGCGATTATCTACACCGAAGGTCTAATCTTTAAGGTAATATATATTTATTTTATGTACCTTTAATGTCATCGATGTAGTTAAGCAGAGGCAAACGATCGAAACTGATTGAGCGTTCGGCATCTACAAGCATTATGTTTCAGCCATCCGTTATCTTAATTACTCGTTTTACCAAGCTCAGTCAACTTGGATCTTAATAACGGATCTTGATATTTTGGATTCTCAGGGCCTTCAAGAGAGTGCTAGCCAAATACCATAACAACTAGGTTTATAGGTGGTAACTATGTGGTGGTAAGCTATTGCGTATATTATACGTTTGCATATGATAATGTATGCATCTTTAGTCAATGATCTTTGTGTTTTGTTATCTTACCTGTCAGTACGTAGATTATATTAATCGAATTTGTACAGGAATAAGTTATCATTCGATCCAGTTGGTTCTTGATCAGTTGCAAGTGGTATACGAATGGATGTTGCCATAATAGAAATTTTGACAATTGGATATACGAAAAGAGCTGGGAAATATTGTTTATAACGTGACTTGAAGAAAAAGCATAAAATATGTTTCAACAAATACATAAATATTTTTAATATATTTCTTGTTGTCGTAAGATTCTGATAACAAAAATGAATGTGTACATAGGGAGACAATAAAAAGGGTATGAGAAAATAGTGCTGAGGAAGAAAGTTAGAAGATAATGTGAAGAGGAAAGAGAAATATATAAAATCAAGGGGCGAGAGAATACACGTTTTGTGTTAGTAATACATGTTTTTTAGGACATGTGTACATACTGTGTGCTTGTATTAGGACATAGAGGGCCGACTAATCGGAAGTAAAATTACAAATTCATTAATTATCCGGTACAATTCTCTGACAGTTAATAATAAGTTTTTTAATTAAACAATATGCAGTTTCTGAAATCATGTATCCCCAGGATCGATTGTATAGTTCTCAGAGACTTAGTTAATGAGTTCCATAAAAATATCGTAGAGGATAGTGGATTGTCTTGAGGAATTGGCAATTGACTGGGAGCAGGACATTGTGCAATCTAAAGCATTAATTACTTGGTAATCACTGTATTACTTGCTGGACTTTTTACACGTTATAACACGCTTTCTTTTACAGTTTAAAAATATATAATTTTGTTTTTTGTGTTGACGTTAATATGTAATATAATATAAGTTTTTCACTCCTTGTACACGATTTATTTCTGAGAATGTTTGATAAATAAATCTTTTTACTCTAACTGTTTGATAAAACACTTGATAATTATGGAAAAGAAATGAATCGTTTGTTTCAGAAACCCGTTATGTGACATTTTTGTGAAAATCACTTTTTGGTAGAATCAAATTCTACAACTATAAACACTTGTTTTGATGCAGAAGCCTGTCATGTCCAACACTTATCTGTCATCTGGAAAACTTAATTACTCCAAAAAAGTGTATCACTGATTACATCTGATAAATCGAATCTATGCTATAAATGATACGCGAAATAATAGCTTACTAATGGTAGAAATGCCATTACTAATGGTAATAAAAAAAACAACGCATGATAATTATGGAAAAGAAATAAAATTGGTAGAGAAAAAAGTGCTGTATACACGCGAACCTTCGCATGTGTGTGTGTGTGTGTGTGTGTGTGTGTGTGTGTGTGTGTGTGTGTGTGTGTGTGTGTGTGTGTGTGTGTGTGTGTGTGTGTGTGTTTTTAAACTGCTTGAATTTATTAAATTAGTCATAGTCATTACATGACTAATTTGGACACGAGTTGAATAACTTTTCAATAGGTGTTACCGACTTCTCTTGTGTTGTGTTCTACACCGGCAGCTTGATGGAGCCGGAAAGACTGTTAACTAGTCCAGTCAATGTAGGCCTAATTGTACGGACCGTTATGTTTTCACACAAATATGTTAAACGTTTTGCGTTTTACATCTGAACAATTCCAGTGGTACGAATTAAACAGAAATGTAGCGACGTTTTCACGTACGTCGATGTTATAGAAAAAAAAACAATCCTTGTAGTTCCGAACGGCAATAAAATCCTGTCGAGGAACACTGTTGGATAACCTGCCTTCTTCTCTTTGCCACTGTCTTCCCTGGATAGTTAGTTTCTCAATATCAGTTCCACAAAATTTAACCATTTTATGCGAGTGTCTGGCTGTAATCTGTTCTTATTATCAACGTAGAGACCTTCTAATATCGAGACATTTGCCCTGGCGCGTCAATGGAATCCGGATCACTCTGCGATAGCAATCTTTTAAAGGTAATGGTCGAAAGCGTTAATGGTGTAAGTCAATAAACGTGAATTTTGATACATGCAAGGATTAGAAAAAAATGTTGTGAAAACTTTAAGCGATAAATTATAGAGTCATCGTATTTTGGGTTCAAAATACAGTTTAATTTTGCATTTTGTTCAAAATATTTTAAAATCAAAGTATAAAACCTAGAAGTGTTTTATTTATTATTATTTTGCATCATGATTTCTAAACTGAAACTTTATCGATTATATTGACTTATTTCATTCTACCTTGACTTACACAGATTTTTATTGAAACTAAGATTAGGCGATAAAGAAATATGCAATCCGTAATAAACTATAATATAAGGGTCAACAATATTGTTAAATTGTATGAAACGATTTTTTTAAAATTCTATTAAGCAAATTTATTAACAATGTGTATGCTTTATTTTGTTATTAGAACAATATAATAAAAGTCAATGTCCTTATCACAAGATTAAGTGTCTTGTTTATTTGCTTTACATTCTGTATCGAATTCTTGGTCTTATAATGGTCCTACGTCGGAAATATTTTCTTGTGGTCAGATCCGTATAGAGCATATAGAACCGTTGACTTGCCAGTGAATAAATAGGCCTACATCACTTGTGCACAAAATTGACTTACACCATTAATTATTTCATGTGTTTATATTTTGGAATATGGAGATCCCACGAGGAAATACAGAAGACATTTGTGAATAATTGTTTTTTACTCATGTTTTTATTTTTTCATGTTTCATGTTGCCATTTTTTGCCATTTTGCTTCATTTGCCATTTGTCCTCTTTATTTCCAATTCCCTGTTTTTAATTTTAATAAATGGCCTCAAAGTGAATCATCTAGGTTTTAACGTGAACACTTCTCATTAAGTTCCAAGGACGACAGGGACGTCACTTTATCGACTGTCATCATGGTGATAATTCGCAGTATTAGTTCTCTTCTTCTGATTCCTGCCACAAATCTTCTAGAAATTAAGTTCCAATCTTACATATAGCCACGAAATACAGGCACGTTCATTACTTGTAACTCTTGAAAGTAATCTGCTTCGGACGCTACACACAGATTAATAGAACTTGATTTCAAAGGATTTTCTCATCATCTATCATGGTGCCTTTTTATATTTATATATTGCGATGTGTCTTTTTCTGTATATCTTTCACTTTGTGAGAAGATTTGTTTCCAAATATTGCTTTACTTTTGGTGTTAAAAAAAAAATGTTACGCTGAACAAAAACCCAGAACCAAAAGTACTAATATAATTTATTGATTAGGGCACAACAGACTCATGTGTTGGAGTTTTCTTACATGAAAAAGTTGAAATTATTTTCAGCGATGAAGACAATAGCACAATCACTAGGTTGTTTCCTTCACAGACACAGAATATTTCATACGTGATGTTAGCAAAAATGGAATAGCCTTAAACCCTCGTCAGGACAATATGCGATTCTTAGGATTGATAGGAAGGTGGTTTCATAAAACGTAGCCATTTGAAGTTGTAAATTCTTCTGACCTGAACGCGTCAGTTTTATGGCGTAGACGAAGATCAGGTGACATGAATAGGAAAGCTGTCTCAGGACGGTTATTTCGGAAAGGAACTCTTGGTTCGTCAGTGCTATGAACGCAGCCGGCTCAGAGTCGCAATGTAGAAGTCATAGCTTTTTCATGAAGTCATCCAGCTAACCGATCAGTCTAGACCAAATATTATTTTAACTAATACACATAGGCAATCATTTAACAATTTTTTAATTATTATAATATTGAATATTATTGGTTACATACTACTTGCATCCGGCAACGGCGTATTTTTTCTTGAATGGGGATGGCTTATGCCTCTGATTTTCTTCATAACGTAGTCTATACATTCACTGCTTCTCAGCAACTTACAGCAATTTATTTCACGTAAATGTAGCCATCTATGCATTCCAGGCTGACACTGTTGTCTTTAGGCACACTGCGTAAACCTTGCATTTTCCCCATGATCCTGTTCATAGACTTACCCTCTCTACGCGATGCTGAGACTCTTGCCTTATATGTGAGACGACTGCTTATCTGTGCGGGGAGTAAATGTGATGTTTATTTTGTTGTATTACGGAAAATACTCGTAATGGGGTTGTTTTAAGTTGTTTGTAAGGCTAATGTAACTGATGTAGCCTTACATCAGTACCACTTCGGGTAAGATTGATGAACTAACGTCATCAAAGAATGACTCCCGAATGATATCTCTCCTAAACAATTTTGTCTAATTTACTGTACCATTTTGGTTAATAAAATTATTCTCTCGTCTTGTCTATAAGCCGTCGTCTTTGCATTTGAGTACTTCTCCTGACTTTGATCATCTACATTCTATTGATCATAGACGTAGAACCTCCACCACCATCTACATTCTTCTCACCTTGTCGGATGTCTGCCCAACTCGCTTTAAATTTCTAAATTGTTTATATATTATCAAGATTATCTTCCCCTACGTATGTGTGTAGTTGTTAGGCTAACGCTCGTAGCAGAAAATTTGATTGTGCTCGTAGCACAATCCTTTTGTTCATATATGCGTATCTCGATTGTCCACGTTTACAATGTTTATTGTTAGTATAGCGCAATCGGTGTCATGTTAACAGTATGGTTCAACAATTGGCTTAGAGACTAGATCGTCTTTAATTTTTTCAGAAAATGACGAAATATATTTATTAGATTTAAATAAGCCAGAATCAAACCGAACGTCCAGACTTTATCTATAAGATTTTGTCTACTTACAAGACCGATGTGAAAATTATAATCCTCTCTCAGTGAATGATTTATAAACAGTGTTTTTTCTTTTTGTCTAAATTTACTTCAATTATTCGATTACGATGAACCGGAATGACTGGTTATCAGACATAGTAATCTATAAATAATCTGCTAGAAGTAGCTGACAGCTTTAAGGGACTGCTAGAAAAATTTATGTAGAAAAAATTTAAAGATTACCAAAAAGTGCTTCCAGCAGTTTTTGATGCATTGTGGTCCATTCATGTGGTCCATGCATATGGACCTTCACAGAGACCCGAGGATGCCTACAATTGGTGAAGAAGTAAAGACTTTTCTCCAGAAGACGAACAAAGAACCGCTCGCCTACGTTAACTTGAAGTAGGCCTACATGTAAACTTCATCAATCCGTAAGATTCAAGAAAACTATTTGAGCAAGTTTAGTGTTTAGTATTCGTAGATGATATTTGAGTAGTTCCAGTCAAATGAATTAACAGAGAGCAAAAGAATGAACATCATTGGATAAATTCTAATATATTTAACTTAAACTTACTTAATATACAGCTATCTGTTTATAACCAACCAGCAATTTGTCGCTTTTAAAATACAGAGTGGGCCAAAAGTCACTACCCATTGTGAGTTACCCATTTTAAACATTAAGATAACTTTGGTTGTGATCTTCCCATCGATTTTAAATTACGCGCCTTTGGTTTGTGTCTGATAGTTTCTTATGTAAACACTAGAGTACAATTTTATCGACAAAGATGGAAAACAATTGTTTACAATGGGTAACTCAATAACTCACAATGGGTAGTGACTTTTGGCCCACTCTGTATTTTAAAAGCGACAAATTGCTGGTTGGTTATAAACAGACAGCTGCAAAAAAAGAGATTGCAATGAAAACGATGGTTACGCACGTATTGTTGTTACACTTACGGGAACGAAAGTGCGCGTATTTCCAAAAATAGGTGCTTAACACATACGACCCCCGCTATCGTGTGAGTGTTAACTACAACCAACGGTACTGCCTACTGGATAGTTTCAGTCACACCAAGTTCGCAGTTACCGGCAGAAGATCAACCGAGTACTCGCTCCGATATGAGGTTAGTACCACTTATCATAATGTGTTACCACACATTGTCTGTTTAATGCCAACCAAACTGACTCTTTAATAACATAATTTAGTTAGTATAGTTATTTAGTTTAATATTTTCGTGCATTTAATATAGTTAATATATAGTGTTTTGTTAATTTACTATAGTTTCTTATACGAAAATACGTTGGGGAAAAATTATTTAACTCTTGTTATTAGGCATTAAAAATACACTTTTAAAATTATTTCAATATAACTTTATTTCGGCTTTTATTACAAGCAGTTATTTCAGATATCAATGAAGAAAAGCTACTACATGGGCTTTCTTTATCGTCTTCGTATAAGTTCATGAGTGTTACTAGCAAAGCCCAATTTTTATTTACAGATGCGTTTATAACTTTTGTAAAACAATTCTTGCTAGTGTGTACTGTAGGTATGGTATTCAGTTATATCGTTAACTGGAGTGTTAATTTCTTTTATTACATACGCCATGAGCGATGAAAACTTTCGAGATTTCTATGTTTAAATTTAATGTCGTAGTTATTATAATTAATTATAATTGAAAAATTTTTGCTACAGTCTATTTCTTGATGTACATAATATATTTAAAAATTTTATTTACTTTACTTCAAGATGTTATTTTTCCTTATTTGGAACATGTTTTGGACCCTTAGTGTTCCAATCATCAGCCTTCCTAATTTTGAATCTTGTAGAGTACCTGTGTGCTGGTTAGCTGTTGTTATGGCTTCCCGTTGGTTTTTGGTTTTTTAAATTGCTATTATTGTGTGTGATTGTTGTGTATATATTAGTATTTTGTGTATTTACACAAAACATGATACGATTTTCAAAGCACTCAACATCGAAAATATGATGATGGAAACAATAAAGGTGCCGAAACATGTTCCAAATAAGGAAAAAATAACATCTTGAGGTCAAGTAAATATAAATTTTAAATAAATAAATTATAATTATAATTAAATTGTAATTATAAACTATAAAAAATAATGGTGCCCATTATATAGATGTATCCATACGATGTTAAAATTTCTGTGTTTTTTTTTGCCTGTCTGTATGTGAATACAAAGCTTATTTTAAGCACAGTACATAATAAACAACACAGTTTGTATATTCAAAATATTCATCACCAATCGTTATTAATAATCACCATCTGTCTAGCTTTACGAGAGTAGAAATCTTCGACCACGCAACTACCACGTGTTCATCAATCCAGGTTTTGTATTACTTTATATAACGGAAGATATTCATTAGACTTACATAATCCAGAATCTACAACCTTGCAAGCTAAATCACGATGCTTTAACCACGCTACCGTGGTTAATAACATAAGCATACAATTCATTACATTACTGTATTGAAATATATTTATAAATATCATAAAGTGAATACTCGGGAAGTGGATTAAATATTTTGAAACACTGAATACCAAGGGTTAAGGAGACAATAATCCGGCCCAAATGTTGATAGAAATTTCAGCATATTAGACAAAACATTAAAAAAATAATGAATCGTTTAAATAAAATGTGTGGGTGTTTGTTTATTTAATATTTTACGTGGATATTATCAATATGTAATGATTTGTGATTCGTTCTGTTAATATACTGTATGTACTTACTGCCTTTTTATAATCACAATAAATATCAATTCACATGTAGCGAATAATTCTATACCAGTGGCTTCCAGATAGACTACTGACTTGATGCATTGGTAAAATGAAAGCATGACATATGTACTTAAGAAAATTACAAGTTGAAACTAGTTTCCTTAGAAGGTTATTATCTTACAGCAGTACTTTTTATGAGCACTAACAGGCGTACTAGGGAGAATTCTATACAGGCGTACTCAATGTTTCAGACTTTGCGTGGCGTTATTTCTTCTGATCGGCGTAACAGCAAGCTTTAGATACGTCGGCGCTACGTTGGTGATTGCCAGCGGTGGTGTTTATAAGGTACGATCAACACAGAGGTATACACAAATTCCATACAAACAGAGTCATTATATTATGTAAAGTCGAAATGCAAACATATTAATGTGGAAGTTGTTGTTTCCTATGGCAAATAGCTCGTTTATTTGTGGTAAATATGCTTATTTGTATGGTAATAAAAGTAACGTTTCTACGAACAGTAGAACGTTCGTAGTTAAACATTATATTCACGACGTTGGAGTTGCAGGTGTTTTTAATAAGGTATAACTTTTCTGATACTCGAATTACAAATTCTCCTTTAATAAACGTGTTATACACGTAATACGTTCATCGTAACTAAAATGATTCATAGTCTAGTATCCTCCCTGAGCAGGGGAACTCGCTCACAATTTTAAACGAAGTACGTTTACTATTACAGAAATTTAGATGTTACATAATTTGTCAATTATGGGAAAATTTACAAAAATCCCGATTACTCTACTATTTTTTTAGTAATAGGCCTATAACAATGTAAACCACGCAAACACAATAAACACTAATAATTCGAAACATTCGGATTTGTATTTCAGCCCTTTCACCCTGTCGGACCCCCTGACATTACCCTGTCGGATTTTGATATCTTTCAAATTTTTGATCTCGTTTTAGGCCATGGAAATTTAGACTAGTCAAAATTCTCTTTAATATCACACTCTACATGAGCGTTTGCCGCTTTATGAAAATTTTTACGCCATGACGTCCAAAAATTTTGAAATTTTCAAAAGTGAACACTATATTCAGATTGGGGTTAAATTCACCTTTTTGTCTAGATAAATTCATTTGTTATCTGAGTTCACTAAAAACTTCAATCTTGAAAATCCTCTGTTTGTTTTCTTGTTGTATAGGCTATTTTGTTCATACCCTCAGCACATGGGGAAACATACGCTACCCTATTCCTAAGTATCTTAAAAAACTCCATTAAATCCGTTAATTTAAGAGTTTGAGATTGGCTGCGTCCTTCCCATCCTCATTTAAATGTTTTATCATATTGTGGGTTGTACTTTCTCGTCCGTGCGCATCACTTTCAATGCTGAACACGCATCTCTTCTAGCTTTTTGTGCGCTTTTTTAACAGAGATTTTGTTTGCCTTTTTTGTGTGTTATATTCTTTTAGTAATCTAGGGGTTTTGTCTTACAAATACCTCAAATACGGCTTTTTTTTAATTGCTTTCTACAAGTCTTCGTTTCATATGTACAGACCTCGCTGTTTCCTTTGTTTTTTTCTTAAGGCTGCCTTAACAATCACCTTTCTAAATCCATTCCAGTTTTTTTCTACGTTTGTACTGACAGGTTTGATTTTCAAATATTGATTATCCTTCTATGAAAAAGATTTCTCGTCGAGTCTTCTTTAAGAAGATCGACTTTCCACACCAAGACAAAACTCGAATAAGACTTTACTGGTTTTCTAGCTCTGAATCCTACTTTTGCTTTTACCGAAAGTGATTCGAACCCATATCTTTTCCTCTCATTATTTCAACATTACTAAAAAAAATCCAGTTTTCCATTCGTGATAAAATAATCTAACATAAACGTATATTCTCTAGCGTTCCATCTAAATTTATGAATTTGGTTCTGCGTAAATTCTCTACTCGGAAGGCATTTAAGTGTTTTACCGTTCCTCCTGTCTCTCCATTTACTCCTATGAACTTCTTAAACCCTTTTTGCATTCAAGCGTTTTAATCCTCCTATTACAACATAATCATTTTTGTTGGGTGAATTTAGTACTTGTTGCCGGTCTTCATAAAATGGGCCGGGTGTCTCTTCTTTTTTCCCTTCCTCTGGAGTATTTATGGCAGTAAGCGTTAGATATCCTCTTTGTATTTTCAGTCTGCATATTAGTATGCGCTCATTCACCCTGCATGTTTTCCATTCTTCCACCTTTCATAGAGCAGAATGGCAGCTCTGCATTCCATTGAAACGCCACTGTAAGTCATGGTATAAGCTACATGTGCTGTTTGACTTTTTACTTCCACGTTCCATAAGGAAATGGAAGTATGGTCATGCCGAAAAAAATCGTGTTCAAGATAACGGCAGATTCTGATTGTACTACCATCAAAACATGAAAAAAGTCATTTTTCAAAAAAAATGTGTGTGTGTGTGTGTGTGTGTGTGTGTGTGTGTGTGTGTGTGTGTGTGTGTGTGTGTGTGTGTGTGTGTGTGTGTGTGTGTGTGTGTGTGTGTGTGTGTGTGTGTGTGTGTGTGTGTGTGTGTGTGTGTGTGTGTGTGTGTGTGTGGAATTTTTTCTATGGCAAACGATAACAGTCGCAAATTCAAACAGAATCAAATACTTTTTTGCATACAACCATGAGTTCACTAAAACTTCAATCTTGAAAATCCTCTGTTTGTTTTCTTGTTGTAGAGGCTATTTTGTTCATACCCTCAGCGCATGGGGAAACATACGCTACCATATTCCTATTATTTTTGGGAAGGGAAAGGGATAGTTTACCTGCAACGTTTTACGTTTTAACAAGAGTAAAGTGTTTAATTTTGATAAATAAAGTATCCTGAAAAGAAGGTCATAATAATCCACTGTAGAAAGGTAGATGAAATATCTATAAATGGAAAGAGTAGTTGAAGGGGGAAGGGATTACTTTTTTATAAATTAAAATGGTAGTTGATGATGGAGGAGGTAAATTTTTATAACTTTTATATGTGTACTACGTTATTGACAACAAAGAAGTAGTTTCTATGGAAACATTTCATTTAACTTTAACAAAATTCTATACATTTTTTTCATTTTAATTTAAATCACGTATGAGAGAAAATATATCGTTCGTGGCGGGCATGCATAGGCTATCTCAATTATGTAATATTTACGTTTCCATTTTCTTATTATGATTACTGCAATAAAAAGGCAGGCAAGACACACACACACACAATTCGCGTTATTTCTGGCCTCACTCATGTTTATTTTCTTACATTTTCACGCTTTTTAAGTGGCAAGTGCCGAAACCCACACCAACACAACGCGTGCAAGCCGAAAAATTGTCCAGCGTGGATAGCGATTTGCTTCCTGTGGATCGCTGGGCAGTATAACTGCACGTGTTTACAGAGGAACGGTTGATAGACAGACTTTTCGTCTTTAGGGAATGAACCCTCTGCAAGATGCTCAGGGTCCATGAGTGACTTCGGAGCGCTTCGGAGGAGGGATGATTATCTGTGTAGTTCGGTTTCTTTATAAGAATAATGTAAGCCTACCTAATTTTTATGGATAAAGTGACTGAAAATAACATTATATTAAACGACTACCCCATAATAACAAAAATATCTATAAATAGTGAAATTAGTTTGAGGGTGGGCGATATTATTTTAGAAATTACCGAACCGAATTCAAGTAAATTATTTTAAACATAAATCTTACAACATGGAAGTCATGTACGGTACTCCATACCGATTTTTTGTCTCTGATATCATTACCAAGTCTAGCTTTGTATCTTAAAAGTGCTGTAGTAGTTCTATCTGTTTGTTCGCTAGACTTTGGACGTTCCATATGCCGATGATATTTCCTTAGGCTTAGTCGAAACTCTATCGGCCATCCGGTCCTACCTATTGAGTTTGCCAGTAAGAAAATCTACCCCGCCTGCGTCATCAGCGCTGCGCGGAAAAGGCCGGTGTCGAGGCTGCCGTCTCACTGCTTCTGACCTCGCAGGATTTGTGTAGCATTTCTCTCCTAGATGAGTTGCTTTAAGCTGAACTCCGGAGTATCGTCCGGCCCGACAAAGATGATGAAAAGTTTGTTAGGATTGATAGGAATAGGTAAGAACTTGGGTAAATAGACTTGGTCTGTGTCATTGTGGGACGTACCTTGTCCGATTCCTAAGTCGAGACTTTTCCTGAAAGGGAGGCCCTACCAGTAGCTACGGTAACGCCGGCATAGCTCTCAACCTCATCAGAGTATGCTAATCTCCACACCCGCACGGACAGTAAGGCAATGGACGCATTGCAATCCTATAATACTAGAACAGATACGACAGTTATTAGGTAAAATCGTACTTAAATTATATTTCAGTCATTTCATCTGCTATTAAGACTACATAAGTTACTCAGCTACGTATTTTTTTTTTGTGTCACATATTAATGACTTTTCCTATTTTAATGTACAACCTTCATGGGCTTACCGACAATTTGGATACGTTTAATCTGTTCGGATAAATTTAATGTCCCTCAAAACTGAGTACTAGACGCTTGGTAACAACTAATGGTTTATACCGCATTGTTTCGCTATCTGTTGGCTATTAAAGAAGATACGCATGATAACCTGAAACTATTTGTAAATAGAAAGTTAAAGACGCCTCTATTTTATTTTAAATAGATAACCGATCAATATATACTTAATGCTGGTGATTGTAGAATAAATGACTTGCACATTCCACTGAACTCGCTTCAAAATGAAATATAATATGTGCTTATATTTTAATTTGAAAGATAATCTTTAACCATTTAATTTTATCAGAGATAATCTTATGACAATTGATTTTGGAAGTAGTCTAACCAGCAATTTGTCTGTAATAGATCTTATAACAAAAATTCAGTTCACTTAGTTTACCAATTAATTCTTCAGATTAACATACGAAATGAAATACAAAGCTCTCCATACACTACATTAGCTCAA
Organism: Magicicada septendecula; assembly: GCA_034769895.1. Classification (NCBI taxonomy): domain Eukaryota; kingdom Metazoa; phylum Arthropoda; class Insecta; order Hemiptera; family Cicadidae; genus Magicicada; species Magicicada septendecula. Next base: position 142,236,815 of record CM068375.1, on the reverse strand, counting down.
AGTTTAAATCATCGTAAATCTTCTCACTAGCGCACGTTGTTCGAGTAATTGGGAGTAGCTTCGATCGTATGCTTCTGTGTAAAAACTTCTTTATACAATCAGCAACTATATCCGCACTGTGTAGATCACTATACCATGGAAATTTCATTTATTTTGACAAGGGGGCACTTTACTTTGAAACCGCTGTATGATCTTAGTATTATTTTTACTGGCATACCAGACACAGTTGGCTTCAATATGCTTACACAATTTGAACACTTATTTACGCAGCTTGACTCATGACTTTGGTCTGTATTGATAGCTCGGATGTTCTAAAAAAACCAATACATTTTTCTGTATGGTAATAAGAATGGCTCCCTTTCCCCCCTGTGCAGTCTAGTATCTAGGCAATGAAGGCTGCCTTATGTCTTATGGCAAGGACTACACTTCAGCCCCCCATTATTGTCCCGGGTACTTATTTCCACAGGCTGAGTTTATTTGGGGGGACTGGAAAACGCAACTTGATTTTATGGTGCTCCCGGAAATCAAACACAGGACCTTATTCAGACCGGCTGGCCTACCGAACCCCATACACTTTCCTGTATTTGAGGTTTAAAAGTTACGTATCTTTCTAACATGCTCTTCCATTTGAGTTTAACGTTTAGTCCAAACAAAGATACAATATAATGTTTGCATACGGAAACTGGTATTCGTTTACAGTGACCATTATTAATACTAGTCTTCTGTTGGTAAAGCTGATAAGAACTGCTTCATTTCCATTGGGTTTATTGCCCCATCATTTTGTCCATGAACTAACTTTATTTACAGCTTTTTATAAATATTGGCAAAACACTTGACGTTTGCCATCCGTTAAAGTAGCAACTGCTGGTGTGTTTTTGTTATAGTGTAGATGTAAAATACACCTGTAGCCTAAACACTACAAGTGTAGGATAATAATACAGGGATATAGGTGGGTCCTATGTACTTCGAGTATACATCTGTACCCCTAATACTCCTGTATAGGCGTGATTAAGCCAGTGTTGCAACAAATCTAAAACATTGTTCTGTGGTATACCGGCCTTTAGTAGTCTCAGATCTTCACTTTTTATCCTGAACAATCTTCCACTAACGTAGGACTTCAGAAGTAATGTAAATAATTTTGGAAGAAACTGTTTTGTTTTATATACAAGTACCAGCCATCACGCAGTTTATAAATAAATACATACTAAAGACAGCACATTCAAGAATTGTTACCCATTTATTAAGTTCTTAAGACTAACAGCTTGTTTAAAAACAGCAGTACTCAGCGAAACTGTAATGATTAAAACACGAAAACTGGGAATTATTTTAATCACGACAAGCACGATTCTTTCAGCGTGTAGTAAGGCTGATCTGTATATTAATTAAAAATATCGGTATGGAGAACCACACATGACTTCCATGTTCTAAGATTTATATTTAAAACCATTTTCAAAATGAAATATTTCGATAGAAACTACTTCTTTCTTCAGCCTTAACCACAGTACTGTGGTCACTAACGTATACAACCTCACGTTAGCGCACTCGATTTTCACTGATGATGGCAGTCGATAGCATTGCCGAAACGTCTGGTTTTGTACAAAACATTGGACCACGGCCAAACAGCCCGGGAAGGAATTTTAACAACAAACTACTTTTTTGTTGTGGATAACGTAGTACACATGACATATAAATAAAAATTATCCCCTCCCCCTTCAACTGTAATTTTCATTTATAGAAAATTACCCCCAGCTCGTTCAACTAGCCTCTTCATTTATAGATATTTCATCTACGTTTCTACAGTGGATTATTAAGATCTTCTTATCAGGATATTTTATTTATCAAAATTAAGTACTTTACTCTTGCTAAAACATAAAATGTTGCAGGTAATCTACCCTTTCCCCGTAACCGATCTTCACCAAAATCAATAGGCCTTGAGTTTTCTACAATTCAGGAACGTACACAGAAAAATATTTGATTCTGTTTTAATATGCGGCAGTTGTCATTCGTCAAAAAAAATTACCCTTTTAAAACATAAAATGTTGCAGGTAAACTACCCTTTTCCCTTAACTGATCTCCACCAAAATCAACAGACCTTGAGTACTTAAAATTCAGGAATGTATGCAAAAAATTATTTGATTCTCTTTTAATATTCGTCAAAAAAAATTACCATTTTAAAACATAAAATGTTGCAGGTAAACTACCCTTTTCTCTTAACCGATGTTCACCAAAATCAACAAGCCTTGAGTAATCTATAATTTAGGGACGTATGCTAATACTTATTTGATTATGTTTGTTTGAATTTACAGCAGTTATCGTTCGTCATAGAAAAAATTACCCTTGTTATCACATAAAACGTTGCAGGTAAACTACACCTTTCTCTTAACTGATCTTCACCAAAATCAATAGGTCTTGACTCCTCTACAATTTAGGGACGTATGCAGAAAATTATTTGATTCTGTTTGCATGTGCGGCAGTTATCTTTCATCATAGAAAAAATTACCCTTGTTAAAACATAAAACGCTGCAGGTAAACTACCCCTTTCCCTAAACCGATCTTCAACAAAAAACAATAGGTCTTGAGAACTCTACTATTCAGAGTTGCATGCAAAACATTATTTGAATATGTTTGAATTTGCGGCTGTTATCGTTTGCTATAGAAAATACCCTTGTTAAAACATAAAACGTTGCCGGTAAACTACCCCTTTCCCTTAACCGATCTTCACTAAAAACAATAGGTCTTGAGAAATCTACAATTCAGAGCTGTATGCAAAAAATTATTTGATTCTGTTTGAATTTGCGGCTGTTATCGTTTGCCATAGAAAAAAATCTATAGACAGACAGACAGACATACAGACACACAGATAGACACACAGACACTTTTCGAAAAATTACTTTTTTTAATGTTTTGAGGGTAGTACAATCAGAATCTGCAATTATCTCGAACACGATCTTTTTCGTCATGACTATTCTTCCATTTCCTTATGGAACATGGAAGTAAAAAGATAGTAGCAAAACTGCTTTTAAAGTGAGCGTGCGATTAGAAACCGTTTCACGACGAGGTTTTTACGTCATCCAACGTAAACGAGTAGATGAGGTCCAACTCATTTAGGCCTCATGATTTGGGCGGTCTAGGCGCACTGTTGGCATCAATGACCTGCTTTTGTTCTTTCTGTGCAAAAGAGAGACAGGGGTAGTGTGACCCACATTTACTCTAAACGAATAAAAATGAAATTGGAGTAGTCCTGGAACCGCCTTGTTAGTGTATTTTTAATGCATCAGCTAATTATGCAAATCTTTATTTACCTACAACTCTACATTTGCTACATTATTGTTAGTTCATTGATACTGAATACGACATTGACTTTATGCTTCAGGATTACTATTAAAATTTGTGATACAGTATGTCTGAACTACAAACACTGAGTTTTGACAGTCAGTTTAGTGTCGTCTTCAATTTACATTTCCACAACAAACAATTTAATACCGGTATGTAAAAATTGGACAAAAAAATCGATCCATGAAAAAGATCTCGTGTACAGAATCAACCAATAAAAGAAGAGAATAAACCGCACATAAACCATACTTACTAACAAATATTCCAGCTTGGATGGAGGTCGTCTGTAAAATCTCGTACTTGTGTGAGTTGTGTGCCGACATGTCTGTAAGACATTCCTGTTCACTGTTTAAAAAACATAATACAAGTTTTACGACTTTTCGAACAACTTAATGACTTTTTCCTAATGAAATATTTTCCTAAAGAAAGAGCGAAAGGGTTAGACAATTTAATGAATACTAGAACTAAATTTGATAATGCAGAAATATTTTATAATATAATTAAGAAGTAAAAGGTAGAGGACGGATAGATAACACTAAAAATTAAATTGCATATACGGATATTTTTGAAATAAGGGTGAGTGATCGCGCCCAAAAGTGTGAATGAGAAAGGCTTTACAACGTTAGGTTTTCAAAAGAATGTACAGACACACACACACACACACACACACACACACACTTACGAAATGTGCTAGAAAAATATGTAACTGTAAAGACGGGGGTTGACAGTTCTCGGAGGTTGGGAAGGGACATTTGACTTATAGCTTGTTTGCGGGGGTGTGTGTGGGTGGAGGTGTAAAGAGTCTGTTTTATTCTGGTGTTGTTATTTCCGATCTGACAAGCTTGAAATCGGAATAATTTTTCTATAGTGGTGTGCAACAGTGATAATTCTGTTTGTGATTATAACCACTAACACAACTTTCTTAATTAAACTAATGAAATATTGTGGTATTTTGGCTAAAAAGTAAAAACAACTATATAATTTTCTTAATACATAAACAAAAAATATGAATAATCCTATTATTCATTGTCACAGTTGGTGTTTCGACAAAAATAAAACATATATACATGTTTATCCCCATTTATTATATAAATGTTTTTTATTAATTAAAATCATGAATTAATGAAGTGCGAACAACTATACAGATATCTGGTTAATTTATTGTTCTAAATTTATATGCGCGTGTATTTTAAATTTTTGTACTTATGATTTTATATGTGCAGGTTATCATAGGCTGGTCAATACCTGTGGACCTGCCGATGGCCATGAGCATCAACTACGCTCACAACTTCCAGTTCCAGTACCAAACGGTTGACAACGCGTCCATGGTCTCGTACGTGCAGCAGGGCGCCAGATCTATACAGTTGCAGGAGAGATCACTATTGTCGAGGCCGCTTATTTACTCAATTCTAGAGGACGCGATGATCAGGTAGGTAGGTTTTTACATTTCTCCAAACTCGACTTTAACTATCGGGCTGTAGTAAAGTTGTCTGTAGTCACAAACTACGGTGTAATCTATACGATATCATGATGGTTCAGCTTAAAGTGACAATTTAACAGTCTGGAGAAACACGATATTTAAATGTGAATATCATAGCTGTAATCGAAATACTGGACGAATGAGCCTATCTATATACGTGTTGGTAAATGGCTCTCAAAAATATGTTTAATTCTGCTGATTTTTAATTTACCGGCTTTGTTTGTCGTAATTAAATTTGTTAATAACTCCCTACAATAGAATTTTATAAAACATATGATTACGAGTGGATTAAAAATATATTCAGAGTAAGCAGTGCCAGTTTGCTCCACAATTAACTTCTTGTTTTCGAGACAACATATTGATATAAACTATTTGTTTTGCTTCTTCCGGTACTTTCCCAATAACCATACCTGCAATAATTTTCGATATTTCAACTATGCAAAGTCAGTATCGATGTATGTAGCGAACATGGGTAAATTTGTTACTCCCCTGATCGAAAGAGTCTCATTCGCTCCGATCCACTTGCAAATACAGAAAGCTGGACATTTTTCTAGGAAGTTGATATGTTTTTCTGCAGAATGACTGGCATAGTTAAGTAGGAAAGTGTGGTATGAAGGCTTACCTCTCAGGTACAGAGTTGTAAGTTCTTTCATAAAATTCATATACTTTAGATTGTTTTGTATTTTCTACTGTTTCGACTCCTCTGGTATCACATGAAAGATTTACTCTATACATATCTCATACCTACGCCAATTAAGGTAGACAACGTGCGCAACGTGGCGCCAGACGGCCGGCGAATGTGTCAAGGTCATCCGTAGCTTATCGCGAGTTCCAAAGCGCCTGTAGCTACTCAACTATTCTCGACGCGTTGGCCGGAAAGTGGTAGATTTTTCTCGAACCTCAGCTTTGTGTAAATAAGCAGCTAGAGACCGTGAAAGTTCAGTTTTGATACCAGCGATATTAGAGTCGTTTCGGAGTGATCGCTGTTGTGACTTACGGGGCTATTTAGTAAGTATTAAGTAACAGGGTGCTCAGATGAACATGGGAAAGCAGATTTAATGAAGTTAAGTCTACGAATTGGAGGGAATCGGGTAAGAAGGCTGATCGTCTGCTTGTTTTACACTACTGATGTTGGTGGTTTTAACCAACAGTTGAAAATACAAGAGCAGATGATGAGTAAATTCCCAATTACAGTTAGCTGCAAACAGATTTACCATAAACTAACTGTATTCTGTACGGTGCTGCGCTCTGCATAATGAGACAGTAATATTAACGGAAGCAAGTTTAGTTGGGTTCAAGTCGGTGACTTAATAACATAGTTTGTAGGACGTTACATGTACGGATCAATAATAGTTATTGTTTAATTTGTGTCAGATCATTATTGTAAATGTAAAATATTCATTCAGTGTTTTGGTTTCTTTGTGCGCTTTTATTCAATGCTTAATGAAATAATTTTCACGCATCCTGTGATTTTACTAGGACCCTTCAACATCATTTTAATTTATTTTATTATTTTACAGTCTACTACTCTATGTACTAACGGCCCTATAAATTTAATTAATATTGAATATTGAATACAAATTGAATATTTTGTAATCCAATATTTGATCCATAAATAAAATTTGTTTCAGATCGGGACTTGACAGACACTGCATGCTGAGAGCGATCTGTGATACTGCTAGGTCCCCGATTGACCATTCCGGGCTCATCGGAGAACTGCTGCAAGTTATTCTCACGTTAGTATTCCGTCCGTATTCTTCTATACATTGTACCTTGTTTGTACTTTAACTTAAAACGCCATCTGTTACCATATACATTATATTTCTGATCGCTTTTCTGTGTGGTAGATGAAAATTATATAGACCCAAGGAAAACATTGTATGGGTAAAGTTGTTGGCAAATTTTCCGGGCAATTGAGCTATAATCCATCCCTTAAAAACCCAGACGCTTTACTGTATCTGCGAAAGTCGTCTTCAGTGGACGATGTTCTTCTTTCTGAGTGGATTGATGTTCCGCCAGTGTCTGATTATTGAATATTAGTTTGGAACCAGAAGCCGACGGGATATCAATCGACTGAGAAGAAAAAAGATCGACCACTGAACCTGACTTTTGTAGATGAAATCGAGACATCTGGGTTTGAGTGTCTTGCTACACTTTAGAATTCTGTTTCTTATCTCCTGAGTTATACCATCGTTATCATTTACTTTGCTGCCCGGATGAAATCTCAGACAACCTAGGTTCTGTCGATCATCCATATTCCAGTTCTGATCTAGTTTCTTCAACATTTTAATTTCCATCGACTTACTTTTTCACATTGATTCTCAACACAGTAATAATAATTATATAACCTGTTTCATATAATCTCACACACACACACACACACACACACACACACACACGTTGTGGGTAAGTTGTCTTTATAAACCAAACTCCTACATAAAAAATCAATCTTATGTTTCCTGCTTTTGAATATTACATTTTTAATGTTGGTAGTTACCAAAATATGTAGCGGTATATTTTAAGTTTCAAAGAAACTTTTTTTTACAAAAGAAAAATATTCATTATTTTAAGTTATTAGGCTGTTTATTGAAATAAAAGGTTAACAGGCAATGTAAGGTGGTTAAAGTTAATTATAAAGTAAATATTATTTATTATACAGATGTTGTTAACTTAATTTATTTCTTAAATAAATATAATAATAATAATAATAATATACAATATAACTTTTGTTTGTAACCTTTGTCAACTATCTGATTTAAGTCGTAATGTTTTACAGTATTGTGTAAATTGTATGTTTCTAAATTATGATTGTTTGTTAACACCAGTAGGGAGTGAAACATGGTAAAAATAACTTTTAATAATTACGTAGTGAACATCCCCTAATCTGTTTTAGTTATAGGTAATATATTAATTTGCTATATGTTGACTGTTGTAGGTATAAACAATTTATGTACCAATCGAATATCCAATTGTTGATTACTGTTTGTTTAATTAATTAAAATAACATTACATTTAGTAATTTAAATTGTAATACTGTATAAATTAAGTTCTCTCATACTATAATTTGCTCGCTTTCTTAAAGATAATTTGAAGATGTAAGCAAACTATCATAAGTCTTCACATAAAAAAATGATACATACATACGCACGCACACACTCACATCACCAACACGTTCACCCAAATATTTAATTGTTTCGTTATGTTTGATATTTCTATTGTATTTCATACACAGGTCCTGAAGATGACAATAAATATTGTCGAAACGTCGACGCAAAGTAACTAAAAGTTTTATTATTGACCGATCCTCACTAACCATCCACTAAAACATTCATTGTCGTTATTATTATTATTATTTGCTAAAACTTTTCAAAGGGAAAAGGCCTGGCAAAGGCATAAGAGATTAAGTATAATTTCCGTATTGTTTCAGGCCACGAGCTAACGATTCCGTTGTGAACGACTATATAGTGGCGTGGAGAACAGGTCTGGAGGGCAAGGACTGTCTGCATCACTACAAGCTCTGCCCCTATGGACACAGTGCTCTCGACCACTTATCGTATTACATGTGATTTAAATGTACAGTTATAAAAAAACTTAAAATGCGGTCCTGTAACATATTTTTAGACTGAAAAATGTTTATTGTAAAACATATTACTGTTCTGTTGTAATTATTATTATTATTATTATTATTATCCTCATTAGTATTGTACGTTCTATATTTTCACGTTGAAAGTATGTCCAAAGCTCGCAGAAAGTTAGGTCTTATTAAATGGATTGGAAGACCCTTTAAGAGTAAGGATTCGTGTGTGACTATAAATCTGGTCCGAAGCCATCTAGAATATTAGTCAGTCATATTGAACAGGAACCGTGAATACACAGCTAACTCCATTCAGGTACTTCAGAGAAGATTCTTGCACTGGATAACCAACAGATTCAACTTATTGGATCATGATGTGGAGGTCACGAAGCTCTTGCATTCCTTCATTCTTGACTAGAAGAACTCATACAGACCTCCTCTTTTTTTATCGAGTTCTTCTTGGACTTAGTGATTGTCCATGACCATTGGTTTAAAGGTCCCTACCTACACACGTTCCGAGTTTAAGTTCCGAGTTTTCTAGTGGCCATGAAGGATCATGTAGTCCAGCTGTGAGATGCGTTAAATTTGCCAACGTCTACGTAGACGTCCTCGACTTCTTTACTGACAACAGAAGTTTCAATGGGCAGGAAGGAATAAAATTTTCTGACTGCACTTGTTTGACCTTCCACATTCATTTTATGGTGTGACTTAGAGGCGTAGTACTTAGAATTGACTATGCCTTCTATTTTTTCTTGTCATATACGTCTTCTTATCTCCTCTCAGTGGTCTTCATGCTGTCAGCTTCCTTATCTTAGCTTCCAGTGCTCTTCACTACACGTCCGTGTACAAAGCGTCTTACATTGTATATTTACGAAGGTGCTTCGAAAAGTCCGGTCTGACAAAGAGATAGCGTCGGTCGCAAGCTCGATCTATGAGTTGGCGTATTAAATTTAGGCAAACAACACATTTGGTTTGAGCAAACTATTTCTTCACTATTCGAAACTATGGTAAAGAGTCTCCAAAAAGTGGAATCCAACTCGTTTTTTATTTTCGTTGGGGTTAAACCTGCTATAATGCAGTACTTTATGATTGTGTGACATTCGATTTTATCCATTTTCGAAAAACTCTAGGCTTTTTGATCGTTAGTTTCAAAAAACTAACTTAATTTGATCACAGCGATTAAACAGTAAATATAGCAATTCTAAACTCTTTCGAAATATAATGTTTGAAAAAGTTTCGAACCATCCTCGTATGTACCTTACTACATTCTCTACAGCCAACATCTTCTATGTTCTTTGATTTTTCAGATTTTCGTATTCCTCATCGTTTTTTTTTAGACGTAGAATTCTTGTTACTATTTCTGTTTCGAACCTCTTCAGCGTATGGCTATCATTGGTAGTAAAGCACGAGGATTTGACAGTATTTGTTACCTCAAATCTTATTACTGCTATCCATATCTTCAACTTTGTTTCTCTGTTAAAGTTTCTCTCTATCTCTTATCGTAAAGTTCTGACATTCAGTACTTTTTCTATTCTATAGTTGTACCAAGAAATATATCAGACTTGTAACATTAAAGAGAATTTTTAATATCCAAGATTGTGTTACAGAAAACAAATAGAGATGGATTGCTCATGTGAATAGAGTACCAGATGGCAGGTTGCCTAAGAAAGTTTGGCAAAGAAGCCTAATGAACAAAAAAGTATACAGGAAAACTTATGAAGCGTTGGTGAAGTGGATTTCCTTACTGAACTGGCGATTCGCCTATTCCCTGATGGAAGAAGAAGAGGAAGACTTGTAAATATTCTGTACTGGTGAACTACTGACTAGTAAACTTCACACATTCCATTGTTGTACTGTACATATTCACACATTGTTGTATGTTTGAAGTACAACCTTCAAACATATATACGATTATGCAAAAAACAATTGTAGAAACAGTGAATTTTCTGAAAGAAAGGTTAAGGCTCTTCAAGAACACTTTTAAAAGTCATTTTTAAAGACGCTGACTGACAATTTCAGTGCACATAGAAAGTTATGCTATAGTTCCTATGGTTCCTGTGGTTTATTTCTGTCCTTTTAAACTTTTCTTTGTTTTCTTTTGAGCTATTTTCTTAAGATCGTTTATGAAGACTGACTACAATTACAATCACACTCCTCTTTCTTAATTGTGGTGTTCTTTTAAGGTTATGATTAAAATACTATTTCAGGTTATATGGATTTACTGTAGCTTTTGGATCCCGCCTTTGAACTAGTGACTTCGGTTCCCAAAAACAACAATATTGTACTGAGATTTAGATCCTGTACATGGAAAAGCAAGATTGGGTAGCAGGAAACCCTTTGCTCCAGCAATAATAAGATGAGTCCCTACAGGTTTAAATATTAATGTAAGCCGTAAGGTAGATAAGTCGAAACTGTATAGTAGCTAATTACATTACATACTCAGTAACTATCAAAAAACTGTATACAGTTTTACTAAAACGAAATTATTAAATTAATCAGAACGCTGAACATAACAATCGAAGTAGTACAAATTCAATTCTAGCTTATTTAGAATTAGAAACATTATTTTTAAAAGCTCAAATTAGCGTACAAAAAAAGGTAAATTTTCATAAAAACAATTATTATTACGTAATTTGTAATTTCAAAATGAATACATTCAACTTAATTTTAATTACTTTCAACTTACTTTAGATAGCGCCTGCAATTTTTTTAGACGCAACTTACCAGCCAGGAGTGCACATCAAGTAAGACAAATCTGGCGCGTGCTCAGTAAATTTTATAAAATGTTTGAATGATTTTAATAAGTATTGCGTTATTTTGCAAACAGTAATATATTAATCATATATTTTACAATATAACTACAAATTATATTATTTGTCACACTATATTAAAATAATTCAAAAAGAATTATTATTTATATTATTATTATTATTATTATTATTATTATTATTATTATTATTACTTCTACTATTATTGTTGTTACTATAATATAATGTAGCGTAATGTACTGTAATTGATCATTATTATTTAAAAATTTATTTTTTGTTGCATGTCAGTGTTTTGTGTTTGTGTGTGTGTTTATGTTAAGTTTGTATTTATATATTTAGGCAGGTAAGGTTGTGATTATTTATTTTAAATAAATAAGATATCTATAAAGTTACCCACGCGATGTTTGAAAATTACTTTTGAAAAATCACACTGACTTTCACCTAACTATACCTTCAGTACAGAATATAAAATATCCTGTGCGTCTCTCCAAAAACATTTCGGACCCTTCCTGCTTACGTATGTGTCTGCATTCTTCATTTCATTAAATTTAGTATTTTAAACCCCTCAAAAATTTTCAGAATGTTGTATATTAATTCATATTTTAGAATGTGGTTTCTAAATTCTACGAGGTGACGTCATATTCGATAATTTATTACTAGTCATAAAAAACGTTAGATTGTGCTGAATTTACTAATTGTTGGAATGCAAGTGAACAGTTTTCACTGCCAGCTATCGCGGTTACAGCTATGCCATCCGTATTTATGTTGATTAAACACTTGATTTTATACTTTAGGAATTTAATGATAATAGGTGAAAAGAATAGCTAAGAATGATTTTCGTTTGTATCTTGTATCGTCACCTCTATGAAAACAATTCCTGTTTAACACGTTGTAACTATTAAGTTCAGTGTCAATGAGAAAGTTCAGTGATAAGGAATAAGTTCAGTGCCAGGATATTCTGAAGTGGTCAGGTGACTCTTTAGATCGCCTTGTGTTTGTAGTCACTATATCTCTCTATCCATTTTTGCATCCTCTTGAGCGTCTTTCTTGGTCTTTCTCTAGAATGCCAACTATACACAATTCCACTAATACGTTTACGTTTAAGTTTCCATGTCACGTTAAGTGTCGAGATCATCGATATTTACTTCTGATGAAGATTCCTAACAATATTGTTTACCATATATCGTCTAAATGCCTCAACACTGCTGGCTCTACGACAAGCAAAACAACCTTCGCATTCTCCTCCAGAGCCATGCCGAGGTACAAACCTCTGACCGTTTGTTTGCCTCTCTTCCAAGCAGCCCATTAATCGTAATCACTTTCCAGACAAAAGCGTTTATGACATTTTCGTTAGGTCCAGTACGTCGTGAAGCAGCAGTAACTTATTTCAGATTAAGGTTACTTTAACCCGTGATATCCTGTCGTTAATGTCTCCTGGGAATCTTCCATTCGCTGAATCTCTGCTACCCGGGTCTATTACCTGTTTCAAATACATACAACCTGGTTTAATTAATATGAATATACGTATATTACAGACCTGAATCTAACCAGATATCCACGTGACGGAATAAGTTTAATACTCTTTCAACTATTTAAAACTTTAACATGACGTTTAAATTCATATTTGTTAGTAACACAGGAATTTTGTATTTTCAGTGCCTAACAAATTATAACCAAATAAACGAATTGCAGTTATAATTTATAATACCTCTTCTCGATTTAAGATGTCAGGACAGTGACAAACAAGTTTAAATTTAATGTATAGCTGCCTCGAAATCGTATAAACCCTCGGCAACCAAAGCAACTGTTATCAATCGTAATTAATGTTTTATCTACAACACTTTAGTCACGTTTTTGTCATATGTCTGAATACGTCTTATTTAATGTTACACCGAGAGTAGAATGAGGATGACAAGACGGGTCGGTTTTATTGAAGGTGATAAGCTGCGGGTGATGAATACTAATTCTGTGAGTACCGCTCCCACGTGAACTCAGCAGGATGATGTCATTTTACTGCCGATAAAATCTGATTGTTGGACAGAGACAGTGTCAGAACAGTATCAGACTTTTAAGAACACATTATTACATCAAAGGCTTCCGAATGTCATCCTTTTGGCTGAGGCAGTATTAACGTGGATGTATATACTAATTGTCAGTCGTTAATTTCATAAGAAGTCTGTATAATACTAATATAACAGTCCACGTTCAAAACTAGCTTCATAGCCTAAAATAAACTCTTAAAGAAGTAAATTAAAAGGATTTCCTCACTTTATATGTTTCTGTAAAACGTAATACATGGAAATTCTAATTACTATTACACAGAAAATCATATTTTAAATCAGACATTCAGGTTCTGTATACTTATTATGTAAACTCTGAATAAACGTTTCTTTATTATAAATTAATTACTATGTATAAATAAATAGATTCCTGTGTAAGCGTATGTAATATAGCCCTGATTTACTTAATATAAATTTGTAAGTAATTTTCCAGTTAATGATGTTATCTCACGATATTAAATTTCTTGAGTGAAACCTAACGTCTGAAAAATTCAAAACTTTATATATTTTTGTATACATGATTAAACAAACGATTGGTTAACATTTTTGTTCTGATCATACTTTATCCATGATGTAACTTAGAACACAGTTTAAGTCTTTGTAGTGCGTATAAAATACAATGCTCAAACCGTGAAAACTGAAAATGTAGACTAAACTAAAAAGTGTTCAATACACAGATTTACGGGCACAAAAATATTAAGCCTTTGTTAGTAGCAATCTGTTTCATTTATTACGATCATTCGATCAAAAAAATAATCCTTTGACGTAATCTGGTAATACAAACATAATCTAAATAATATATTAAGGGACATGTTGTAATTAAAAATAAAGTTGATTATGTATTGAAGAATTAATAGTTAATTTCACTAAATAATAATAATTAAATATAATGCTTTACGTAAAAATATTCAAATATTATTTATGTTTAAAAAATTATGTCATCTGTAATTTATAAAAACCACAGTTTTTAAATTAAATCAACAGAAAACTGTTATTAGTTTCACTTTTGTGTTTCTGGTAATGATAATTATGATAACATCGATAACGGCGTATTAACTACCAGAATACATATAATTTCATTGGAAGAATAATATAATCCCATGCTGCACGTATATACTTAAAATTAATGAAATGAAAGCAGTAATTTAACAACCTAACGAAACACAAAACACGAAACACAGTCTTGTAATGGTTTACATTATAATGATGGTGATCATCATTGTGAAGACTTAAAAAATTAATTGTGAAATTATAGTCGCAGTTTCTAGCTGTTCTAGACAAGTTAAAGTTATGTGTCGCTTTACGCACAAACATTAAAATGCACATCTAAGTACAATAATCTTGCACTGGAAATAATTAAATTAGAAACATACTCAACACCCGCTCTCACACACCCACATTTGTAACGAAGTGAGTGAATTAATGAATAATATACTGAGGGAAGAATATTCTCATGACTTTGGAAAAATTGCTTTTTCTAAAAATATTCTTTTAACGCATCTGTCTTCCATAATACTGTGGACGTATCATCGTTATGAAACCTTAAATTTACAATAATATTCTATACCTGCAGTCATTCCGTTCTGCTCGTAGAGTAGTGTGTTGGGGAGAATCCTGAAACAGTGACGTCACGATCCGCTGACCGGGGTGTGACGTCACGATGAGCTGTTTGTGACGTCATCAGCTGACGTCATGAACAAGTGATCAGCTGTTGATAACGTCATTAGCAGGTGAGTGTGAGGTCGTTGTTCCGGTCAGTTGATCGACACGTGTCTTCGTGTTTCAGATTCTCTCCATGTTGTACCCGGGTTGGGGAGGGGGTACATTTGGCGTGTATGTGTATGCTGGTGGTCGGTCGGTGCTGGGTTTCGGGCTCGGGCTTGTGACGAAGCGTTGCTTGCGACTGTTGACACAAGACTAAACGGTATAGCTAACGAGCCCTGTTTATATAGGCGGACAATCCTCCCCCTGTTCTACTATTGCGTGTAACTACACAACATCCTGTCAACACTAATAGAATTGTGCCATAACGCTTCACCACCAAGGTAACGATACGATGCAACAGTTCTAACAAGTGGATTGCAACACAACGCTCCATGCACTGTGATACGACGCCGCAACAATTCCAATAAAAAAAAATCAAACCCGTCCACGAAAGTCAGTGAGAAATGTTGCGCCGGCGACGAGTACCGAACACTGACGCCTGTCAACACTGTGTCACTCGTATAAACGGTGGGTAGTGATGGAAGGGGAAAGGAACGAGGAGGTGGTAAAAATAACGCTCATAATGTTATTCAATACATGTATTATCAAAAACACATATAAAAGAAGTGTTATAAAAAAATACAGACATACAATATTTACACTTTTAAAATAGCAATGTCCGCTACACGATCTTTTTGTCCATTGTACTGTAGGTAGAGCGTGTCCGGTTGTACGCCTTGCAGTTCCTCATCCTTAAACAGTTTCGAGTATCTCTTCGGCAGGTAGACTTTCAGTAGTCCCGTGCCGTCCTTTGCCTTCGATATAACGACCGCCAGAGAAGGTCCGTACCGAGTTGTCTCGTTCTGCAATGAACGAAACGGATACTTCGTCGTACCCGTTTGTAAGTCGTGACATCGTACGTATTCGTAAACGGTGACGCTCCCAAATTTCTGTATAACGAATCCATTGCTTGCTTAGTAAGTCTGCTGGTTGCGAAGCGTTGCTTGCGACTGTCGACACAAGAGTGAACGGTATAGTGAACGAGCCCCGTTTATATAGACGTACAATCCCCCCTGTTCTACTATTGCACAACATACTATCAACACGTATTACACCATACTGTTTGATTGTGATATGATGGAACAGTCCTATCGATTGAATTGCGCCATACTGCTTCACAGAAATATGATGCATTAGTTGTAACTCGGTTCGCTGAGAGATTGTATGCGGTGGTCGTGCGCGTCGACGACGGCGGCCCCGTTCTTCTTCTGCTTCGTATTCGGTGCCGGCGTTGTGAAACGCAAGCAAGTGTAGTCTACGTACTGCTTGTTGACGGCGTCCTTGAGATCGGCGGGAGCTCCGACGTTGGCGAGCTTACGATCTTTGGCGGTGCTAACTGCGTAAACGTACGTTCCCGACCGCTAGGTTAGAGTTTGTATCCTTCGGTTTAACCTTTGCGTCTACGTACACTTTTGTCGCAGCGTCTCTAGCGCGAATCAGTTCCGTGAGGGATTGTATGCGGTGGTCCCGTGCGTCGACAACGGCGGCCTCGTTCTTCTTCTTTTTATTCGGCACTGTTGTGAAACGCAAGCACGTGTAGTCTACCTACTGCTTGTTGACGGCGTCCTTGAGATCGACGGGAGCTCCGAGTTGCGGAGCTTACGACCTCTAACGTCTACCGTTGCGATGGTAGTGCCGTCGTTGTCGCCGTCGCCACTGGAATCCACAAACAGACACGAAATGTAGAGGAACGGCATCGCAAAGTTCGGTCGGCTCGCCCAAGTTGCGTATTTTTTCCCTTCCACATCGAAGTGTCCGTCCTCGGTCAAACCGATACCGATGTTCTCCCGCAGACTGGGTCGCGTTTCCCGTCGCACCGTGACGGTGTTCCGCTGTCTACAGAACTTGTCATCGTCTCGAGATACGAATGAATCGTGTCGACCCTGTACAAGTGTTTATACATACATGTCCATATACGTACCATTTAATAACTCGATTATTGTTGAACAGATGATTGGCGACTGTCGGCGTAGCGTTTCGGACTTATTTATACAACGATGTCGGCTTCACGCAGTTCTTCCACAATGAAGACGATTTCGTTCATGTGACCGCTGTTGCCGGCGCGTGTTGTGATTCCATCAACATTCTCAGTCTGTCCACCAGTTCGTTCGGGTCGCCCCAATGCACGTAATCTGTTTTATCATTTCCTCTTCTCCTTACTTTCATGTATATATCGTTTCCGTTTTGGATGTAGTTGTTGTTCACGTGTCCGCGTCCCGTACGTTTCGTTTGAAACAACGGACCTATTATCGTCGTATACTTTGGTCCTCTGTTCGTGTTTCTTCAAGTTGTCGGTACATAGTGTTGTTTGTGTGCGTTAGTCGCTTCCAGTATACGCTTGTAAGTCACAAGATCGGTCTCGTTTTAAACACCAGTATCCGGACGATTCATGAACACCAGTTCGAAAAGTCCCGGTGTGTCTTTGTGTATTTCACCTTTGATAACAAAATTATCGTTGTCATCGATTTCCACCTGTGAATCGCCTAACATCCATTTACCTACTTTACACATAACAAGGAATTCTACAGTCAACTCGATGGTTTGGCAATGGGATCCCCATTATCAGGCCTTTTGGCCGACGTCTACTTAAATTATTTTGAAAATTCTTTTATATTTTCTAACAATAGATTTGAATCTAACATAGTGTTTTATGGACGTTACGTTGACGATACTTTTATGATTTACAATGGCACACACCGTCAGATTGACATTTTACACAATTATTTGAATAGCATCAATGACAATATGAAGTTTACACTGGAAGTCGAAGATAACGGTAAATTAAACTTCTTGGGTCTTACTGTCAGTAGGCATGGTAATAAGATTCAGTTTGGTATATACAGGAAGCCTACTGCTACTGATATCGTTATTCATGCTACATCCCATCATCCGGTGACTCATAAGATGGCCGCCTTTCATAGTATGATCAACCGTCTCTTGTCAGTACCCCTTAGCTTGCATGATTACTATAACGAGTTGAGTATCATTAAACACATCGCGTCCTCTAACGGTTACAAGGAATCATTGATAGACAGCATCCTCAGAAAACGTAAGAAACATACTAACTAGGATACTAACACACGTGGACCACCTAGTGAGGGAACGCATAAATATGTCCTGACTCCTTACACAGACCTTATGCCCAAGATTGTAGCACCTATTCTGAAAAATAATGGCAATCTTATCGCTGCCTATAGAACAACTAATAACATTTTAAATATCTTGCGCACTCATGAACCTACAGCCCTCGAGAAGAAAACGGGGGTATAAAAATTGATGTGCGATGATTCCAACGCGTTTTATGTGGGACAGACCGGCCGTGGTTTTTTAAAAAGGTTCGTTGAACATAGGCCACCCACCAGTTATCGTGCCCTTGAAAATATGAAATCTAGTTTTGCTAAACATCTTGTCGATGAAAATCACGGCTATACTGATTTTAAGACTAACTTAGTCCCTCTCCATATTTGCAATAAGGAACAGTATATGAACGCCTTCGAAGAATTCGAGATTTACAAAGCTTATAATAATAGTGACACCAGGCCATTTGTTTTGAACGATCAACTAAACTTTAAGTCGAATGTTTTATATGATACTGCACTGCGACATCTTTCGGGCGATGAGTGATTTTACTTAGTGCGCGTTCAGCCGGCGTGAGGTGTGCACCTTGGAGCCTACACGTGCGCTTAATGTTGTAGTTCCATTTATTTATTCAATGTGTGTTTTGGATTTTAATATTTTATAATGTTTGACGATTCATCCTCAATTGAGGTTGAAGAGTATGTGTTTTACTCCTGAAGATGGGACAAGCTGTCCCGAAACATGTTGACTATGATATAACATCTCAAGTATAAGAATTAAGCCTCTGACGGTGAGTAACATAGTTTATTTGAGTCTAGATGAGTTTGTTTATTCGTTCGGTACTACTACTATGAAACGATCGAAACGGGCTCTGTACCGACCGTTATCGATGGACGAGTCTTTGTTCACGACGAGAAAACCGTGGCGGTCTTTCCACGCTTCAGCGCACAAGTTCTTAAAACTTTCGTACTTCATGTTCGTGTTGACGTGATCGTTGTACGCGTGCTTCAAGTTGAGATCGTCCTGTCTGAACAAGACTATGAGGTTGGCGTTGTCGCGAATCAGCTGTTTGGGTATTTGACTGTACGTCTGGCACAAGTAGATAGTGTCTACACCGCTATGACGTCCCATAGCAAAGTACTTGAGTATGTTGTGTTGTTTTTCGCAAGATACATCGTCGAACACCATAACGGAAGCGGTGTCGACCTCGTCGGGAGGTGGTGTCTCTTAGTTTTTACTGTACGCATGATAACCCAGTCCGTCGTCAGCGAGCTGCGTCATCAGAGTTTCCAACATCCGGTATTTGGGTTGAAACAGTGATTTTAAAAACACGTACAAGTTTGCGAAACGTAACCCGTTCACATCGAACAACAGGTTGAACATCACGTTCGTCTTGCCACACGCGAACGGTCCGCAGATGATGGAACATATAGAATCGGGCAGAAGAGGTCCGTGCTTACTCCTCGCTTCTCCTCCACCCTCACCACCACCACAATTCGTGTAACCTTTCGAATAGTCCATATTTTTTATTTTCAATTTTCGGGCTTGTTGTACTATCTTCTTCTTCTTCTTCTTCTTCTTCTTCTTCTTCTTCTTCTTCTTCTTCTTCGTCCAACCACAGTCTATTGAGCAGTTGTATTATGTCGTAACACTCGCTGGACACGGCACTGCACAAGCAAGTGTCCGGTCCCACCTGACAATCGGGATCTGACCACTCGCACTCTTTGTAGTGATCTAACCTGCCGATCGTGCTACTCGGTACTCTTACAATGAGTACGGAACTTGTCACACGCTTCGTAACCCGTCGCCAATGTTCATGTAGAGATACGAATGTACGCGTGCGTTCGACGTCTTCGTTCGTTGTTTTCAAGATGTATTTCTTGTACGCCGGATGTGAGATAACATCGTTCACAGTGTTCGCCGCCGGCATGACAATGTTGTCATCATAACGTCCTATCGTGTACTGGTGACACGCTACGCGTTGATTCCGTGTTTTATATCAGATCTTTCTTGTGTATCCACGAATCTTGTTTACCGTCGAATCCGAGCCAACGCACGCGCATCCTGTCGTCTTTGCGTTGCAACATTTTCATGACGCTCGATTTGCTGATTTCATGTTCGTAAAAGCCGCCTCTCACCACTTCACCAGCGTGATTCTTGAGATGGTAAGTGACGGGAACGGTGGGTTTCACCGCGTGCACGGTAAAAATTTCATTGGTCCAGTTGGGCGTGTACCCTTTCGCGAACGTCATTTTGTGTTTACTCACACGAACACGGTCGCCCACCGTGAATTTCGGTTTCTTCTCGCGCGTAACGCGTGGCCGTGTGTTCTTCTTGATACGTTCCAACACTACCGCTCGTTGCTTTCGTTCACCCGGTTGGGTTTCATACCGATCGTTCTGTGCACGCTGTCGTTGTACGCTTTCACCAGTCCGGGCAACATGTCCAACCAACGGTAATGTCCTTGTTCGCTGAATGCGCGATACATGCGCGTCTTCAACGTTCTGTTGAAACGTTCCACGATCGACGCTTTTTTCTCACTGAACGTCGAGTAAAGCTTTACCTTGTACTTTTTCAACAAAGACTGTTCAGCGCTGTTGTAGTATTCTTTACCGTTGTCCGTTTTCAGGTATTTCATCCTGTTGGTTTTTAGTATCGGTTCGAGTGTGCGCGCCACTTCCGCTCCCGTCTTAGTTTTCAACAGGACGGCGTATGCAAACTTGCTGAAGCGTTTATAATAGTCATAAGATACTTGTATCCTTTGTTCACCTTAGCGTGTGGTATCATCTCTACCAAATCGGCTTCTTAGAGGTCGTACAGTCCCTTCAGCTCCACCACAGGTCTC
Source organism: Magicicada septendecula (assembly GCA_034769895.1). Taxonomy (NCBI): domain Eukaryota; kingdom Metazoa; phylum Arthropoda; class Insecta; order Hemiptera; family Cicadidae; genus Magicicada; species Magicicada septendecula. The sequence continues at coordinate 142,215,913 of CM068375.1, read as the reverse complement.
GCGAAATTCCTTCTCACCGGTCTGTGCAGCTCCATCGCGATCGTCTTGCGAACCGTTTCCACATTGTTGTTGTTATTCTTCTTCTTCTTCCTCTTCTTTATCGTGCGTTGCATACTTGTGTCTTCTTACGAGTTCAACGAAACGCGACTCACAGTAGTACGGTACAGGATAGAACGTCAGGTTGTCGCTAAACTTTACTCTCTTCTTGCGTCGAGGTGTGTTACCTTCGCCTTCCATCGTGTCACTGTCTTGGAACTTCCCGTGTCTCGGACAGTTATACCACTGTTGAACAGCTGATGATGACGTCAGTAATGTCAGCTGAGCGTGATGTCATGTTCTGGTCAATGTTGATCATGAATCAGTATTCTCTCTCTGTGTTGGGCTGTGTGTCTGCGTGTAGGTGTGGCTCGTTCGGTCCTCGGAGAGATGTTGCACCGTCGACGGTTGACGAGATATTGAGCTCCGCCCGCGCTGGGTCGCTCGTTTTAAAGGGGTGGTAGCTATGGTGGAGGAGTAAAGGATTGAGGAGGAGGAGGAACGTCGTCGTTGGCTTCCCACTTGTAAACATCGCTGCTGCTGCTGCTGCTGCTGCTACAGTTGTATTACTTCGTTAATTGATTCGCGGTCATTCCTCGGTTTGGGCTCGGTCGTGCGCTCGGCTCGGTCCATACATATCGTTGTGGGGATTACGTATAATTAAAACAACGGTATGTACTCTCATCATTTCCAAACGGCCCAGGAGGTGAGACAAGATACGCTTCGCTTTTTTACGTGGTTTCCCCGTTTCACGATCGAGAGAAACAGGCCTACTCCAGCGTTACCTAACACCTAATACGCTAAGCACTCAGAGCTGTTAACGTGTACAATGTTAGGTAAAAATGAAATGTACACTACACAATTCTTACTAAAGCTATCATTTTTCTATAAATGTTTTATTTTTTGTTATTTTTTGTTTTTTCACTTAAACTAATAGTTTGGTATACGGTTGGAATATCGAGAAGCGACTTTTTCACGTAACACACACACACACACACACACACACACACACACACAGATTCTGTTAAATCGAGGCGAGTTTACACGTGTTTCCACCGTCCCAGTGACTCGTCTCAGACAACTTCTTCGCTGCGTATGATCTGCGCGGACGTATACGTTTGTCGGTTATTCGACGTGGGTGACAGCAAACAGCGTTTGTAATCCGCGTGAGTGAAACGGTTTTGTGTAGCCACTCGCGGCACCCCTTTCGCTACGCGCTTCTCCTTTTTATCACCACCGTCCTGCAACACCAGCAGCGAAAACGATTTCGCGTGCAACCCGACGAATTCGTCGATGGGTTTCGCGTGCGTCTCGTTCTTGAACGTTCCCAAGCGTTTTTTATTTACCACGCTATAGCAGGGATGTGTCGTGGGATATTCCGACGTATCGAAAAGATGTAGGTTCTCCTTAATGTCGTGTTCAGTTTATCGGTGTGTATATCATACAACAAAGAGTCCGTTTTGGTCATACACAATCGAACACGAGATCCGTACTTCGCGACTATGAAATCGTAGTGAAAACTGTACATCACGTGTTTACTAATGTCCAACACGGTGCATCCCACGTACAGCGGACGGTTGAGATACACGGTTCTCTTTTTCATCATCACGCCTACCAAGTCTTCGTTATACACGTTTGCGTGCACGAATCTCGGGCTCACACTCAGCTTTATAATTTCGCGTTCGTTGGAGACTAACCGGAAATCTATACGTTTCATGACGTTTTCTAACGATTTGCAGTACACCGCGTTGATCATTAGTTTGAAGAAGTCTCTATGCGCGCATCTGCTGCCGCGTGAGCCTGTGTCTGCTACCTTGGGCCGCAACACATAAAAGAAAGCTGCAATGGTTTCAGAGATACTAGCATCTACTGTCGCTCGTTGATTCTCTTCTCGCTTGTTTAGAAGCGGACTCGGTGTGTTAAAACTTTGGACGAGACTTGGCGACGACTTACAAGTAAGTTGTACGCACGAGCGGCAAGTGTTCAAGACAACGTCCTCAAAGCCAGTACCGTACACGCCCAGGTGATACGCGGAAACGACCTCGGGATGGTCTACACTAAAGTGATTTAGCACAAATAAGCCGTTATAGGCGTGGTAAAGAGCAAATTCCCCCTCCTTGGGCAGTCCACAGTGCAGGGGCTTTTGAAGGTAGCTGGGAACTCGATGTCCCTGGATCCCGGATAGGTTCGTCTCTGGATGGACAAATCTGGACGCTACGGCCGAAGGGATTGGATTAGTGACGATCGCTATTCTTGAACAGTTCAATGGATTCGATGTACATATGAGGGAAGTAACTCCATGTCGTTGCCAGGACTTCAGCTTCGTCGAACAAGACGAGATGATAATGCGTTCGGGCTACCGAAACATCAGCAAAAACTAATGTAACTATAGAAATTTTACGTAATACCTATAAGCTCAGACGTTTGGTGTAATAACTATAATGACATGGACCGTGAAGTACTTTATAATCGAACTATTCACGAAAATTACATTTAAAGAAGATCATATATCGTAAATTTACAAGACTATATTATAATGACAGTTTTTACATTATAGTCTTGTATAATATTCCTCTAAAATACTACTCTATTTTTTCATTCTAGTTTGCATTCTGTATTCATTTACCGTCAGCAGGCATAGACTAAGTTTATGACAGTGTCAGGTGCTGCTTGCAAAACATGTCAGTACTAACAAAGTCGCCGTTACATGTCAGTATTTTTTCATTTATAGCAGCCAGTCTGGGGCCTGATAGTGGTGTTACTAACATGATCAAGCAACGAAATTTCCATTGTCCTACGCAGCATCCGTATTTTCATTTTGTCTAATGAGTTGTCTCTGCTTGTGGAGGCAGCCCAACACTCGGTGCTGCACAACCCAAATTGGTTTCAAAATTGTGCGTTATATCCTAGATACGCCAGCGTCAAAATCTTCGACATATACAGTAAACCTGAGCCCAGAAGACGAGGCAGACTTCTCTAAGTGGCATTCATTTATTCGGTAAGCGGACTTTGGTGTAATGGAAAAACGCTAAGGAGAAGAAGAAGAAGAAGAAGAAGAAGAAGAAGAAGAAGAAGAAGAAGAAGAAGAAGAAGAAGAAGAAGAAGGAGAAGGCGGAGGAGGAGAAGGAGGAGGGGGAGGAGGAGGAGAAGAATAAGAATAAGAAGAAGAAGGAGGAGGAGGAGGTGGTGGTGGAGGAGGAGGAGGAGGCAGAAGAAGAAAGTTGAGTCCTGTATTGAGTCATCTCTAGGCTATTCCATCTATCCCTCTCTCTTGTGTGATCTTATCAATTAAAATAAATTGTATCTTTGCGTCTCATCACACTATCTCGTGTTGGCCTATTTCTAGTTTTCTTTTTTCTTTATCTAAGGACACTGACTCAAGATTTTGCTATTTGCCTTATGCGTCACATCGGACTTTCTTGATCTATTTACATCGCGATATTAGCCTATCCCTAAAACTTGAGTTAAATCATGTATAAATATTATTTCTAAACGAGTCAACGATTCAACAAAAAACGTTGAATTAACGTTACAAAATACTATACTAACGTGAGCATGACTTGCAGCAGGTCTCCGATGAGGCCGGAATGATCAAACGGTGATGCAGCAGTCTCGCAGATCGCTCTCAGCAAGCAGTGTTTGTCAAACTCCGCTCTGAAACAAAGAACATTTACACTTATATCATTCATCTGTTTCTTACTGAAAACTAGCAGATTCACTGACGACAAGTGATTGTGTAAGTTGTGATCTATAAAAAAAATCGTTAACGGTTATTCAGAAAACATTAGTGGAAAACAATGTGCTGTTACATTTTTAATTCGATGTAAAATCTTAAGCTTGTGACGACAGAAAATTGATAACGTAAAATAAGCCATTGAATAAATATTAAAAACCAACACAGCATAAAAATAAAACAAAATTTGTTATAAGTTATTTACACTTGTGTATGTTACCCAGACATTACTGAAGCCAATAGTCCTTGAAGATCACAGGCGGTTAATATCGTATTGCAAACATACGAGGTGTGTTCAAAAAATACCGAACTATTTGTGTAGCACGCCCACCTGCCCATAGAGCGAGCTGGACACTTAAGTGCTGCTAGCGACAGGTTTTGACGCCGGAATGCCGTTTTCTCCGTCTCGTCATGATCACCAGTCTTCGAGCTACACGCGCTGTAGTGTAGTGAAACATACCACATACCATCCGGCGGATTTATAACGAAGTGAGAATGAAGATCTTAACACAACGTGCGTGTATAAAATTTTGCTGCTAACTTCGTAAAATCGTTACAGAGCAACTTCCATTACATTCCAAAGTTGTCGTTACCATTTGCATTGGTTCCTCAGTTGCTGACCGATTTCAAAACGGGTCGCTTTCTGATCGGCGTCAACAGACACAGTAAGAATTTTTCTGTGATACGATACATTTAAATTTTTTTATCAAAATTTAACTTTACAAGCTTATATGTATGCGTATTCTCTCAGAAAGTCTCGCCAATTAAACGATGATTTACAATTACCACATCACGAGCTCTCTTCCCATGATCTTCGACATCGGTTTGATCTGCAGCGACCATTGATTTGTCTCTCTTTAAAAAATTTTTAAAATAATTGTTCGGCTCATACAGGCCACCGCGTATGCTCGATTCAACAACCAGATTGTTTCAATAAATTTTTAACCTAGTGTTGCCGCAAATTGCGTACTCACACATTGGAGGTATTTCTTAATCACTTTGTCACTAATCAGACGGCCAGCGTGCGTACGTCCACACTCAATCTGATATAGCTCAAAGACTAATGCTTATAGCGGAACAGAATAAATGGCAGTTTGCTGTCAAAGACTACTGCTAGGCGCGCTTAAATTCGAAGCGCGTTGTTTGTGCGGGTTGATATGGTATTCAAAAAGTCCTGTCTTTTTTTGAACACACCTCGTATTATGACAGTAGGAGATGAGGTCCTGGTGTTTTTAATGTGTAAGGTATCTTACTTATAAACAAAATTATTATCTCGTGCAATCATTTATCACACTATTATTCGCGCTATTTATTATTTTCCCCCTACTCCTTTAACCCTTCTCTCAGATTGGGTGGATGATTACTTGATGGCACTGTTTGAACTTTCTCACCATGTAGGTCCTGTTCACACGTTGTCGATAAATTATTTTTATCTACGGTTTTTTTAGTACACCATACCTTCCAGCACATACCCTCGTCTTCATATCATCCAAGCATTTCCTCTTGTATCCTTAGCCAACTTCTTCTGTATTTACCAACAATTTACCTTTAAAAATGCAGAATAAATCAATTGTAGCTGAAAACGTAGCTAGAAATTTAGTCTTCCTATTTTCAATTAGCTTTGAAAATGTTATTTTCTCTTTTTCAATTATTAAAATTCCAACATTCATTCTGTGTCTGACCTGTTTTTTTTTTATCAACATTCGATATTCTCCATCTCCAGTGTATTTATTAAGACTCCATTAATCACCCTCATTACAGTTTTCCAAAGTCATATCTGGAAAGTCTGTATTTGATTCGTGACTGTTTTCTGATTCTCCATGTTTTATACCTATAAGCATTATAGGTCCAACCTTAACTTCTTATAAAAGTTTTGATTTCTATTCGACTGATGTTCCATAATGATCCATCTCTTTTTTTTAAAGCAATCTTCATAGTTTCTGTTATGAAGGACCTAAAACAGTGCTCTCAAGTTCAATAAAGTTGATTTTTCTTTACAACGAAATATTCCAAATGAGACTAATAACTGAAGAACTGAAAATCGACTACCCTTAGATGGACGTCGCGCTTGTAAACGAGTACAATAGGCACTGTGCTATCCGGACTTCGTATTATCTGTTTTTACGGTGACGCGATAGGTTACATATACACCATAAACTGCATTTTCACGTATTTGAGTAAGCTCGTTGTCGCGTCGTTGATCACACAACGTTCTCGAAGTGTATGGAAAATTCTCGAACCCGCTGTCTGGAATTTTCTCGTAAACTTTATTACGGCACACAAGTGTTCCTGCCTGCTGTAAAATAGCAGCCCAGGCCCGCTGTAGTTAGTTAAAAAGTGAGTGATAAGGACATGTATTTGTGAAAATATTAAATAGTTATTTATTTACGGAAAATAATTTTTATTTAACTTGGTGGCACTAATTATTTTGTGTATAGCGAGTATTAGAGAATTTTTATATTGCACTATAAAAGTGTTTCCTTTAAAAAGTTTTAATAAAAATTGTAAAGTTAATTTCCCTGAAGTTGAATAATTTATTCTTATAAAATCATGAAGGATCTTATACGACCACTGTCGTAAAACTATCAGAAGTTATGCAATTGAAATCATTGACCATTTACATGGACAAAACGGTTTGAGCAATTAAAGACAGAAGCTCTGTTATTTTCCAAAATGATCAGAAAGAAATTTAACTACATGCAGTAGCGGCGTATGTATTCACAGACTGATAATACGTTTTCATCAGTTACCGTATATTTTAATCGGTTACTGTAGCTAGTACGAATGTCTAAAATATATTTGTAGCTTCACGTATCAAATTTAGTTTCTTTTGCTCCCGCGGTGTTTGTATTGGTAAGACATGCAACAACCGCGCAACAACGCAAAAAAGAAATAGAACAACTGATAACATCGATCCCGTCGTAAATTGCGTAATGAAACATGTAGCTCATCAAAACTCTATGTCTAATGCCTAATTAGCTATAAACAGGAAATCTACAATTTTATAGGAGCTTTTACATGCGTCGAATTAACTCTGTTAAAGTGGGGAGGAGGCAAATGCCAGTTGTATATTCGATTAGTTTACAGCGAGGTAAATGTGTATTATAATTTCTGAGAAGTGATATTTGCTGTTTATGTGTTTTAACTGCGGTTTTGTAAACTTAATGGCTTTAGGTATTGTTATTGTTAGTAGGAATGTTATTATTGTTGTTGAAAACTGATTACTGTATTGTAATTATAAAAAGAAATTTTGAAATAACGAATTTATATTATCCAAGGGATTTTTAGATAAAAATATTTAAAAAACATGTGATTGCTTTAAGTATTCTGGTGTTGAATTAGTTTTCACTCAAATCGTTGCAGTATATCATTTTCTTATACAGCATGTTACATTACTTGTTAAAACGTGATACTGGCGTAATACTACTAAATGTATCCTAAACAGTACCTTGTCATTGCGTCTTCTAAAATGGCATACACCAACGGTCTCGTTACAATCGCTCTCTTCTGGATAACGTGAACAGATCTGGCGCCTTGGCCCAGGTAGGAGAGCTGTGACGAATTGTCTATGTCGTTATACTGGAACTGAAAGTTGTGTGCGTAATTGATGCTCATGGGCATCGGTAGATTCACTGGTATAGACAACCCTAAGATTACCTACAAACAATGGTTCAATACTTTAATAATCAAAGAAAAATATTTTTCAATAAATATATTTTGATAAATATTTATAAGACTCTTTAATGTCTCCCGGTTGTCAGTCCTCGTAGAAGAGAGACGCAAAGAACAAACACACAAACACGCCCAAGCGTACACAAATCTGGGATGTTACACTTTACTTAAATTTAAAATCTGTATACATTATGCAAACGTTACGGTTTGGACAATTAATAACATGTAGGAAACATTCAACTGATCATTCTTTTGTAAAATGCTAATTTGTTAACTTATAAGGTAAATTCCAACAAACTGGAGAAAATTAGCAGGTCGTTGGGTAAAAGAAAACACGTAAAGGTAAAAATTAAGACTGTACAGAACTAGGGCGGTTTCAATGCAATTTGGTCATGGACACTAACGGGAGAGAAGGATACACGTAGCTGGAAGATTTTTATGGAAGATGAAAATGTGTGCTCCAAAAGTGTTTTTAGAAATTTTATATTTTCTTAAAATATTTTTAATAAGCTAATATCTATAGTCTTCTTTATAGACGGCATGAATACAGTAATCACAAGCAAAACCATTTATACTGGTTGGAAAGTAATAAACTTCCAAGAATCTGTACGAAATTATACAGAACACATACAGATACAGATACATTCTAAGCATAGATTGACAAGTAATTATCTGGTGGTAAATGAGTGCCGGAAGACCAAGGGAAAGGAGGCCGTAGCGCTGTGTAACCGAAACAGGATTTCAGCTTAATATCTAGAAGAAGGGAAAGAAAAGTGATTAACAGGGTTTATATAAATATATTAAATACTTATAAATTCTTTACCTCAAGATGTTTTTCCCTTGTTTGGTACATGTTTCGGTAATCGTGTTGTTCCCATCCTCAGTCTTCATGATTTCATATCTTGTGGAGTATTTGTGTTTTGGTTAGTTGTTGTTATGGGGTTCTGTTGGTTTTTGGTTTTTATACTGTTGTTATTGTAGTGTATACATTAGTTTTTTGAGTATTTTCTATGTTGAGTGCTTTGAAAATGTTGTCATGTCTTGTATTGATTTGTAATGGTTCAGGTATTTGTTTGTTTTGTGTTTGTATATTGTAAATTTGCCCATATGTTCATTATGGTGCCTTTGTGTGGTATGTGCTGTATTAGTGTCTTGTTGGTTATGTTTGGAAATTCATATCCTGTGTTTACTGCATGTGTGGCTATATATGCATCAAGAAATAGACCGAAGCATTTCTACAATCACCACAATCATAAAATACGAAGTCTTATAAATTTAGGATGGATAAACTTTAATCAATAAATACCGCTTCACAAAATAAAACTGTATACAGTTTATTTATGTAAACCGTGTATACAGTTGTTGTGCTACAATTACAGTTAATGTAACATAAATTATGGTCTACAATTACAGCAAGTATTTTGACCACATACAAAAACTAAAATGTACATTGAATTTGACACACTTTTTGCCCCTGATTCAACTATAAGATTGTACTTTTGAATGGTTTGAAGCTTCTATCAATAAAATTAAATCGTGACAAATGATATTAGTTACGTTTTAGCTATTAGACAGGAACAAATATATTTGATAACAGACTGTGATACTTGGAGAATATTGAAATCAAAACCAATTTGAAATAGAAAAAAAATATACCTAGAATGGGATGATAGTGTGATGATGGAAATGCCTTGAAGTAATAAATATTAAAAACTGTGAAAAGAAAGTTAGAGGAAGAATCAAAAGTTAGATCAAGGGAAATAATTGGAAAAGTATAGGCCTATATTGTACAGGCTTTAATGAAACTTAGACTGCTAATGAGTCTACTACATTGTCATCCTTCAAACTCACGCGTCTTCTGTCGCGTACCTTTGAAATTCCACCGCTGATATGAACCAAAGTGTCTGTAACATAATGCAAACAGCTATGCCAGTTGTTAAAAGAATTGATGCATAAATTCTGAAACAACAAAACAGAGAATGATCGTGTAAATTATATTTCTCGTGGTGAAATACACAGTTGGGGTACATAAGTAATGTGCATAACGTGGTACAGTTATCCCCCGTAAAGTCATCCCTTTTATAAGCTTTGCAAGATTTTGGGACAACGCAGTTGAAGGTGGGTCAACGGTAAAGGGTAGGACACACATTTGTAAGTATCAGAATGAACTGCCGCAATATAAAGACTGCCTCTAAATTCTCCAGGAAATGAGACAAAATTCTCCAGGACTCTCATTACGTTATGGAAAGCCTAGAGCTCGCTAGATGTCGTAAAAATTAATCTACCCACATCTGAAATCGGCACTCCGCTTTAGAAAGTGTGTATTGACCATTAGGCTACCAAAGGGATTCCACAAGACGTGCCTCTTCCCCGGTCTATACCACTTACTTATGGTCGTCCTACTTCCTTGAAGTCTCTCCGACTGCTATCTTTTTGCAGTTGGTAGAACAGTCAAGTTAAAATTCTTTGAGATTGTTGAAATATCATTCGATGGAAACTTAGTACTTTATAAGTATACTGTCTACAACTTTAATACGTATCTCGTACACCTGTCGACCCAAATGTGTTGGACTTACTCCAGTTCACAATAGTTTCTATGACAATATTGATATTGTGTCAGAGACTTGTGTTTATTGTAGACAAGTGTACTACAAATTGTGTCTTTGTTAATGTTCTTAAAGTTTTGCTACACGTATTTTTTTAAAAGTACTTTTAATTCTTCCTCGTCCATTCCCCTTTTTATCCTAATAAGGGTTTGCTGGAACTGCTTCCTACTGTCGTAGCTTGTCCTGCTTTTTCCTCAATTCTAGCCATCCACCCCACTGGAGATCTTTCTCGTTCACTATAACTTCTGCTATAACTCCTACTATAAAATTTATCATCTCACCTTTCCTTCTAGTTATGTGAGTTAATAATCTGTTTTAGTAATCTAGTTTAAAAGTCATCTTCAATACTTGTAATACGGACGCGTCCTACTTATCCTGCTTTCTGATGAGTGTAAATGTCCATAATTAGAAGAGGTTAGATTGTTTGCCTGTTTCTACGTTTAAATTTTACATGCATGGATTGAAATACTGGAACAAAATTTATTAGCCACTTTATTAACTGACATGTTCAAATAATAATCGAATTGTGTAAGGGCCAAGTAGCTGCAATAAGAGTAGATCAAGAAAGCGAAACAACAATTAGAAAAAGTGTAAAACAGAGAGTCAGTCATCGACAATGTTAGTCAACTTATATATAAGAAAGGCAACGAGAAAAATAAAATAAACATTTAAGACTGAAATTTTGAATGGTTCAAAGAGAGGGACGTGTATAGGTTTACTGAGATATTTTCTAGTTGCGGAAAACAAGGAAGACTTATAAGAAAATGTGGTAAGGAGGAATTATTAGTAAAAGAATGCGGCTTAAAAATAGACAAAAACAAAACAAATGTTTTGAAAACATCTAGAAACAAAAGTAGGGATTCTTTAATTATTAAAATCGGCAAGGATATCATAGAAGAAATGTGTGAATCCACTTACTAAGTAAGCAGTGTCTCAAGAGATAGAGGAAAGAAAACGGATATCTAAAGTAGAACTGTGCAGCAAGCCAAAAGCGCTTTTCCAAGAAAGAAAATGTGTTACTTCCTAAATTAGATTTGGAATTAGAAAGACATGTAATCAAATTCTATAAAATGCAATTTCATTGGAACCTTCCTAGTTCTGTACAGTCTTAAATTTTATCTCTACGTGTTTTCTTTTACCCAACGACCTGATAATTTTATCCAGTTTGTTCAACTTTATTACTTTATAAGTAAACATATTAGTATTTTACAAAAGAATGATCAGTTGAATGTTTCCTACATGTTATTAATTGTCGAAACCGTCACGTTTTCATATGTATACAGATTTTAAATTTGAATAAAGTGTAACATCCCAGATTTGTGTACGCTCGGGCGTGTTTGTGTGTTTGTTCTTTGCGTCTCTCTTCTACGAGGACTGAAAATTTCTTTCTGATCATTTTGGAAAATAACAGAGCTTCTGTCTTTAATTGCTCAAAACGTTTTGTCCATGTAAATGGTCAATGATTTCAATTGCATAACTTCTGATAGTTTTACGATAGTGGTCGTATAAGATCCTTCATGATTATATAAGAATAAATTATTCAACTTCAGGGAAATTAACTTTACAATTCTTATTAAAACTTTTTAAATGAAACACTTTTTTGTGCAATATAAAAATTCTCTAATACTCGCTATACACAAAATAATAAGTGGCACCAAGTTAAATAAACTCTATATTCCGTAAACAAATAACTATTTAATATTTTCACTAATACATGTCCTTAACATACTACAGCGGGCCTGCGCTGCGATTTTACAGCAGGCAGGAACACTTGTGTGCTGTAATAATGTTTACGAGAAAATTCCAGATTTCAGAAAGACGCAGCGGGTTCGAGAATTTTCTATACACTACGAGAACATTGTGTCATCCTGCAGCTTACTCAAATACGTGAAAATGCATTGTATGGTGTATATGTAACCTATCGCGTCTCCGTAAAAACAGATGACACGAAGTCCTGATAGCACAGTGCCTAGTGTACTCGTTTACAAGCGCGACGTCTCACATTCAAATCCATCTAAGAGTAGTTCTTTCAGTTCTTTCAGTTCTTCAGTTCTTAGTCTCATTTGGAATGTTTCGTTGTAGAACAACGGAACATTTGATGTAAAGAAAAATAAACTTTGTTGAACTTGAGAACACTGTTTTAGGTCCTTAATAACAGAAACTATGAAGATTTCTTTAAAAAAAGAGATAGATCATTATGGAACATTAGTCGAATAGAATTCAAAACTTGTATAAGAAGTTAAGGTTGGACTATAATGTTTATAGTTATAAGATATGGAGAATCAGAAAACAGTGACGAATCAAATACAGACTTTCCAGATATGACTTTGGAAAACTGTAAGGAGGGTGATTAATGGAGTCTTAATAAACAGGAAAATCTTGAGTCAGTGTCCTCAGATAAAGAAGAACGAAAACTAGAAATAGGCCAACACGAGATAGTGTAATGAGAGACAAAGATACAATTTATTTTAATTGGTAAGATCACACAAGACAGAGGGATAAATGGAATAGCCTAGATATGACTCAATACAGGACTCAACTTTCTTCTTCTTCTTCTTCTTCTTCCTCCTCCTCCTCCCCTCCTCCCCTCCTCCTCCACCTCCTCCTCCTCCTTCTCCTTCTTCTTCTTCTACGACTTCTTTTTCTTCTTAATTTTTAATATATTCCTGCGACAACTTTTCGTACGCTAATTTTTCCTAACATCCTAAAAGGATAATTTACCTGAGCTATTAGTGTTCTGAGTTCTATTATCGTGTAGTTAAGTATTAGTGTTCAACGAAATTAATTCATTTTGTACTCATCTTTATATTCTGAAATTCTTAATACGTTTTTGAAAGTAACCTTCTTTCTGTCCAGCATCGTTTCTGTACATATACAGGGAGCTAAAGCAGAAGTCGCATCTCGCACCTCAACCGACAGTAACTTCTGCTTTCTCTTCCATCTCCTGTAACTTCATGCTCGTCATATGCTCCTCCACATCCTGTCTTTAAGTCCATTTTCTCTTTTTCTCTGCAATTGAGTGGATGGATGATATCGTATAATATTCTAGTGTTCTTCTAGGTCATCTCTCGCTGCTCATTCGTTGTATGTGTCAGTACCACACCGATCTACCTTGTTGAACTATTCCATTAATCATAGCAGCGTCTTATAATGCCACCGTATTTAGATCACGATGTCATTCACTTTTTCCTCTACATAAAGTATTCTGTTTTCTGTAAGTTAATTTAAGACCTCACTTTTATATTTATCGACTAGCTTTCTCGCCGAAAATGAATCATCATATTTACATTACCAATGACAACCTGATCATCTGGAGGATGCAGCGTATAGAGCCACTCTGATCCCTAATCATTCTATTAGGTATTTCCTTTATACTGCATTCTATTAATAGCTTGCAACGTTACATTTTCTTCTTCAAAAAGTACTGATCTATTTATTTAAACGAACTTTAGTTTGTTTATTCTTCAAGAATTTTTGTGAGAATGCCATTTAGTCAATGCATTACGTACACCATGTGACTGTTCTCCATGAGTAAACCGTACACTTGAAATCTCCGATGAATATTATATACTATTTATGATTAAATGTTTTCTGTATCTTTATACACCAACAATCAGATTTATTTTAACTATTTGATGCCGTTTGTAGCATCAGAGTAATTCACGGCGGTACATTTTTAGATCCCAGGGAATACCCATTTTAATTAATTATATTTTTACCATTCCGTTAGGACATTGGAATAAATCCGAGCGTCAATCGAAACGACAAATTGACCATGAATGTATGAGATAGTGATTTATCAGCTGTTGTCACTTTGTCAAATAGGGATGGAGTGCAATTTACAGTTCACCTATTCAATAACACAAAATAAAAGTAGCCTCTCCAAGCTGGTCTCTACATAGTTGCACTCCCGCGGGACAAACACACACACACACACACACACACACACGTGCACATCTACATATATTGCCACCTATCAAAATGGGGCAATGATCGTGCCTGTGTTCATCTTTATATCCGTGGAATGTTGATTTTGTTTTCTTATTAAAGGTTTCTATTTTTTATTACTCAGATGAATGGATATGAGGTGTTACAATTAGATGGCAATGGATAGGAGACTTTCGAGAAGGTTGGTGTTGGATGCCAGAGCTCATGTTGGGCTGTAGTACTAGAAAAGAGAAGATTTCTTACTTCTTGCTTTCTATGTAAGGTTTCTTACTTTTTATTATGTGGAATACGTTTTCTATAAACGACTTCTTTTGCAGAAAAATGAAGAACTTAACTCAAATCATCAAGTCAATACGTCAAGAAATCAATTGCATCAAATTTGTGTGTGTGTGTGTGTGTGTGTGTGTGTGTGTGTGTGTGTGTGTGTGTGTGTGTGTGTGTGTGTGTGTGTGTGTGTGTGTGTGTGTGTCCGTATATCTGATATATCCGTTACGTAGGTAATTTCACTTAACGGAAGTAATTCAATTTTTACGAGGCCTGGTTACGATAGCTGGTCAACCTTCTACTTGGTCGAGCAAAACTTTGATTTCGGTCAGCTGATACTCTAGAGTAGTGGTTCTCAAAGTGGGTCCGCGACAATGTTTTAGGGGGTCCGCGGACACTTTTAAGAAACAATAGAATATACAGTAATTTTCTCCGATTTTTTTGTGCTCTAAAATCTAAATGTTAGAATCTTAAAACAATTAGTAGAAGATTCTAGTATTGTTTGGGGAGGGACTGAGGGATGCAGTAAAGTTCTTTTTATTTGATTCCAATTTCGACCTTAAAGACAGGTTAACTGGATTTTGAAGCTATCATACCTTGCTGATATCTTTAGTCATCTGATTGGACTTACTTTAAGCCTTTAAGCCAGCAGGGATTTAGTATCACTATTTTTCAGAGAGTATTCCCTTCCATTGCAGATTTTGTCCAGATGTCAGTAGAAAATGTTCCAACGGAGATTTTCAACGTTATTAAGTCTCATCTAGAGCAAATACTCTTGGAGCAAAGGGAATATTTTCAGTCACGGATGATAGTGACACGTGGATAAGGAATTCATTTGCTGATGGGCTGTCAACTAACCTCTCTCTTACACTACAAGAAATTGGCACTACAAAGAATTCATTGGCAGAAATTTCAACTGACAGTTCATTAAAATTACAGTTTCCCAATTACAGCTAACTGACTTCTAGTTATATGTAATGACGGACAATCCTGAACTCGCAAAAAAAGCTTTGAAGTATTGAATTGTGTTTCCCTCTATTTATTTGTGTGAAACAGCATTCTCCCAGCTCGCGTACTTGAAGTCAAAGTTAAGAAATAAACTTGATGTCGAAAGTGACAATAACCTTAGGATGTGTAAATCTGGTTGTCCTGAGTAACTTGGCCTGGTACCTTAGCTGAAGTGTAGACGTGAGTCTTTAGGGAGAGACGGAGTGAACATCCCTTTAATTGAACCCTATATTCACACCATATTTCAATTTAGACCCCAGTGGCAGTACAGATTATTACTGCTCTCAGGAGATTTGGAAGACCGAGAATGCGATGAGCAGCGTAATGCAATTTGAATAAACACTACTAAATTTAATTGAATACTATAAAATACCACTTTATTTGTTAGTGTCGCCAAACACTGACGTAGCATGTTACTGTTACAGATCGCAGACAGACGACTATACAGCCAACGACTACAGTGTAGCGTGGAGGACAGGTCTGGAGGGAGAGGTTTGTCTGCAGCAGTACGACCTCTGCCCGTATGGACACAGCGCCCTGGATCACTTGACGAATTATATTTGATTTGAAATATCCCGATTTTGTATCTTGAACCAATCGACCTGACTTTTCCTGTGTAAAAATAACGACCTAACACACAACTTAAAATTGAATATGAACAATTAAGAGACATACCCCTTGAAAGACGTTTGAAATGTGTAGTAAGTTGACATATTTTGACAATGATGTAAAAGAGGACATAAGATATTTGAACACACTTAAGCCTTGATCAATCGTGGTATCAATAAATGCATATTTACGTTATTAAAACTTCGTTTTAGTATTTACCTTTTTCTATGAAGTTTTGAAACCAAATGTACAGTTTTACTTCTCTTCTTATAACTCCAATTCACGGATTAATTTTTGCATATATCCTGAAATAATAAGCTCGTTTTGTTACACCAACCCGTTTTTGCAGTTACTTTACATCTTTTTTTACCTTCCTGCAGCACTTATGCCATCAACATTTAGTTTCATATTACCTACTCATAGCACTTCACTATTCTTGAAAAAATCATTATTTTACGCTCAACTCTTCCTGAAATTCTTTACATATAGTTAAGAATATCTTTATACTGTGTTTAGTCTTTTCCTTCCTGTTATCTCAAACCTTTGTTTTTTTTTGTAATCCTACGAATCATTCAGAATCCTAACCCACAAACATTTTCAAGAATTCCTTTACGTATAAACATTTTCAGGAATTCTTCTTAGCACTATCATGAACTCTTAGCAGACTAGTTCAATATAAGATTAAAAAGTGTGCACATATTTTAATAGATTTTTGTAGATATTTTAACTGTAATTCATAGCTTAATGTATTCCTAGAGATCACACCTACTAAAACCTTTATGAAAACGGAAAATTATACGCAAAATTTGGTAGTTTTATTTATAAATCTGATGGCTTGAAGTAATCATATTTTTAAATTAGAAAACGTTTTACATGATAATACAATACATTTTCACTTTGATCCTTATTCGAAAACCCTCTGGCGCCAGTCTAATTATTCTGTCGATACTTGCTCCAAACTCTCGAAGACCCTTCCCGGAACGCTACCGTCTTGCTCGTAACTGAGTGCAGTACACATCTTGTAAATGTCTATCATCATACCGTAATTCTAGAGATTTTATCAATTCTGTTTAAATTTTCTGGCTATCAGGTGGCATTTTGTGTAATAGCTCTCTTGCGGGTCCTTTTAAAGCGAGAACGAGTGAAATTACTTTCACTTTCGCATTTCAATGATTTGCACAAGCAGCGGCTTTAAATTGCCGAAGATGCGTCGTCCAATGATTGCTTCTGTTGGGGTCTTGACGTAAGTTGGCCCAGCTGCAGGCAAACTTTCTATGATACCTTATTTCCTGTGTATTTTTCTGCCTTTATCGTTGGCACTGTCCCTTCAGCAACTGGTTTTGTAAAGCATAACTGTATTTTCATAAATTGTTCAATTTCAGTTCTAATTTGTTTTTCCAATATTGCTAATTGACTTTCCTATTGTAGTTATTTTTGGTTCTTCCACACTCAAGACAGATGTTTCTAGTTCTACTATTTTATTTGACATTGTTTCTTCTACATCATTTACTTTTAATCTCACTAATTCTTGTACCTCTCATATTCTAGTAACTTGTTTGTTCTGCTCACCTCGCAATAAACCCAGACCAGCAGTAGTGTTTTTGCAGCTCTTTTTGATCTAGTATCAACGCTTTTATGACTCTTGTTTCTTCCTTATGTTTCTCTTCCTTTTGAATCGATCAGTAGATCTTTTTGGCGTTCTTATGTTCCCAGCAGGAGTGATGTCTGCCCCTCCTCCGCTTTGCTATTCTGTCGTATTTCTGCTTCCTGTCGTCGTTTCTGATCTTGTCTTTTTTTGTTTCTTTTGCTTCCGTCGGTGTTGTTTCCCTGTCTACAGTAGCAACGCTTGGGGAAGTTCCATCATCTGACTGGTATCCATTATTTTAATCGATTCCCACGAACAATACTCTTCTTCGAAGTATCCTCTGTGTCCACTGTTAAAGGTTCTATATTAAGTCCTGACACCAATATTACTAATGTCACACGAGTAGTCGTGTTGTACACTGGAAACAGAATAACTGACATCAGATGACGTCAATAATTACAACTTTAATTACGGTTAACTTTAATTAAACAACGTCATTAAAATACAACAGTTCTTCATACTAAAGAATGTTTAACACAGTAATATCACAGTACTAAATGTCACCTTATTACAGTTTTGCACTAAGTAACACAGTCACTAAACCGCCAGTCAAAGTAACAGTCACTCCGAACCGCACAGTCATATCGCTGGTTCAAAAAGCAACTTGGGTGTCTGCTGGATGCTTGTTTACACCCTGCTGAAGTTCGAGAAAATCTGTTACATTCCGGACGATGCGTAGTTACAACCGCTCTGGAACTCACTAGAAACTGTGTCATTGTCCGACTTTGTAGAATGGCGGCAACCTCTTGGAATGTGTGTCTGGAACAAACTCGAGCATTGCCACATGTTCAGTGTCACGTTGGCACTTTTGTTATCTCAACGTAGCGTAGTACCAATATGCTATGAACATACAACATGTGTATTAACATAGTCTGACTCACGTTTAGCTTGTAGTATGAGTGTAGTGAGATTACTTTAGTAACTAAAAACTGAGTGATCCTACTTGCCTCTTAATGCAGGATGATGGGGAGGTGTGCACTTGTAGTAAGCAATAGACACTTGTAACAATTAACGTGACTTAATTAAGTGCACTATAATTTTAATTAACACAACAATATCATTTGTTTTGTAAGCAATATTAAAGTTTTGTAAGCAACAAATTTGTCTGTAATAAACACATTACATATGATGATAAGCGTGTTGTAAAACCGCTAAGTAAAACTTAAGTTAGATCAAAATAATTTTTATTATTCATATTACACGTGATACTATTAATTACCCACGTGATATGACACGTCTTTACCGGGTTGGGTTCCGCGTTGTGTTTGCAGTTTCCCCAGAGTTTCGAGAGATCCGTCTCTGTCAGCCTCAGGCAGATTCCACCTCGATATGCCTTGGCATGCTGAGAAATCAATGTGTGTGTGTGTGTGTGTGTGTGTGTGTGTGTGTGTGTGTGTGTGTGTGTGTGTGTGTGTGTGTGTGTGTGTGTGTGTGTGTGTGTGTGTGTGTGTGTGTGTGTGTGTGTGTGTGTGTGTGTGTACTATATATAGTAACCGAGACATCGACATATTTACTGAGCCATACATTTCACACATTTACTTGTTACTTTTCTGTACATGTAAAGTTATCAGTGCTATTTGTGATCTAAATTTAATTTTGAGTCAAGATATTTTTTATGTACATATTTGGACAATAATAATAATAACAACTATTAAAAGGCATTAACATTTTTTGCCTTGTATAGTAATAATAACAATAATATATTAATGACCCATGTAATTATTATTATTATATTAATAATAACTGTATTCTTTTGTATTTGCACTGTGTGTGTGTGTGTGTGTGTGTGTGTGTGTGTGTGTGTGTGTGTGTGTGTGTGTGTGTGTGTGTGTGTGTGTGTGTGTGTGTGTGTGTGTGTGTGTGTGTGTGTGTGTGTGTGTGTGTGTGTGTGTGTGTGTGTGTGTGTGTGTGTGTGTGTGTGTGTGTGTGTGTGTGTGTGTGTGTGTGTGTGTTTTGAAATTTGCGTTTTTGTACATTTGATTACCTGGCCTGCCAATACATTCAGTTTGTCTTCCACAAGATGTGGAATATCGGGTCAGGTGACAATAGACCTATTAAATAGTCAACTATTTAGGGTTAAGTTATCAGTGCTATTTGTGATCTAAATTTAATTTTGAGTCAAGATATTTTATAGGGTACAGCTAGCATAGCATCCATGCCAAAGTTATTTGACTACAAAACTGTGGTCAATTCTGTCGACAATGATAAGTGTAAATTGCTGCGCAGTCAGTACTTGTGTGAGATTATGCGCTCCTTGCACTTATGGCTCCTTCAATGCAACTTTCCGCAATTATTTATACACAGGTGTATACATTAGACAACTGTTCACCTAAGTTTATACAATTTATAATCTATTGCAAATTTACTAAACCTATTAAAAGTTATACATTTTAAGTTTCATTGTCTCTCAGTATCCGAGAATCTATGCGGATAAAATGAAATGAAAACAAAAACACATGCTGTTATATGATTTACTGAAATTTTTATTTTCATCTTCTAGCCTACAATCTTTCAGTAATAAAATACTTGGTACTCCAAGACATGTTATTCTCACGTACGCTTCCGCGGCCGGTGTTCATTATGTTTTGAAGTCTTCTTCCGCTGTGGACCGTGTCAAAAACGCGTAACACCTACAGGTCCACTTACCGGACCACCCACCGCCACTTCTACACTATATAACTTAGTTCGCTTGCTGGCCTTTTCGTCACATAGACCTGAGGATATTCATTGTAATATGTGTGAAACGTTGTCATACAAGACATTTTTGACGCGGTCCATAGCGGAATTTCAAACACATCATCCAAGAAATTTTGTTATGTTTCTCATCACAATTATCTACATTTTTCGGTCTCATCACTCACAAATACTCCCAATACTCAATGAAGACAATACGCAATGTGTCCCTGAAAATTTTTTTGTTTTCTTTTTAAGTCGGAAAATTATATGCCTCCGAATATAATGTTTCAACATAAACAATCAAATACTTTGTTATGTTTAAACCATCTTCACCTATGCGGAAAATCGTTTGAGGCGATTATCTACACCGAAGGTCTAATCTTTAAGGTAATATATATTTATTTTATGTACCTTTAATGGCATCGATGTAGTTAACCAGAGGCAAACTATCGAAACTGATTGAGCGTTCGGCATCTACAAGCATTATGTTTCAGCCATCCGTTATCTTAATTACTCGTTTTACCAAGCTCAGTCAACTTGGATCTTAATAACGGATCTTGATATTTTGGATTCTCAGAGCCTTCAAGAGAGTGCTAGCCAAATACCATAACAACTAGGTTTATAGGTGGTAACTATGTGGTGGTAAGCTATTGCGTATATTGTACGTTTGCATATGACAATTTATGCATCTTTAGTCAATGATCTTTGTGTTTTGTTATCTTACCTGTCTGTATGTAAATTATATTAATCAAATTTGTACACGAATAAGTTATCATTCGATCCAGTTGGTTCTTGATCAGTCGCAATTGGTATACGAATGGGTGTTGCCATCATAGAAATTTTGACAATTGGATATACGAAAAGAGCTGGGAAATGTTGTTTACAACGTGACTTGATGAAAAAGCATAAAATCTGTTTCAAGAAATACATAAATATTTTTATTATTTTTTTGTTGTCTTAAGAGTCTGATAACAAAAATGAATGTGTAGATAGGGAGACAATAACAAGGGTATAAGAAAATAGTGGTGAGGAAGAAAGTTAGAAGATAATGTGAAGAGGAAAGAGAAATATCGAAAATCAAGGGGGGAGAGAATACACGTTTTGTGTTAGTAATACATGTTTTTTAGGACATGTGTACATACTGTTTGTTTGTATTAGGACATAGAGGGCCGACTAATCGGAAGTAAAATTACAAATTCATTAATTATCCGGTACAATTCTCTGACAGTTAATAATAAGTTTCTGATATTAAGCAATATGCAGTTTCTGAAATCATGTATCCCCAGGATCGATTGTATAGTTCTCAGAGACTTAGTTAACGAGTTCCATAAAAATATCGTAGAGGATAGTGGATTGTCTTGAGGAATTTGCAATTGACTGGGAGCAGGACATTGTGCAATCTAAAGCATTAATTACTTGGTAATCACTCTATTAGTTGCTGGACTTTTTACACGTTATAACACGCTTTCTTTTACAGTTTACAAATATATAATTTTGTTTTTTTGTGTTGACGTTAATATGTAATATAAGTTTTTCACTCCTTGTACGCGATTTATTTCTGAGAATGTTTGATAAACAAATCTTTTTACTCTAACTATTTAATTATCTGGAAAACTTAATTACTCCAAAAAAGTGTATCACTGATTACATCTGATAATCGAATCTATGCTATAAATGATACGCGAAATAGTAGCTTACTAATGGTAGAAATGCCACTACTAATGGTAATAAAAAAAAAACACTTGATAATTATGGAAAAGAAATGAATCGTTTGTTTCATAAACCCGTTATGTGACATTTTTTGTGAAAATCACTTTTTGGTAGAATCAAATTGTACAACTATAAACACTTGTTTTGATGCAGAAGCCTGTCATGTCCAACACTACCTTACCAGTTAAAATTGGCTTTGAAATATCCATTTGTTACAGAAACCCGCTATGTATAATCGTATAGCGGGTTTCTGCAGCAAAGCTATCAAGTCTTCTCAAGCGCGATTGGCAACCATGCGGCAGCTTTTTGTTTTACCAGGGTTCTAACCTGATTGCTTTTATTTAGTTGCTAAACAGGTGTTATTTGGAGTGTTTTACTGTGTTTGAGCTTTCATTCTAGTTCAGTTTTTTGTTTTCTATTGCTGTTTAAGTAGTCTTTTGCAAAACATGTTACTTCTAGTTTGGATGAAGAACCCCAAACAAAAAAGAAACGTGGTGTTACTAACATTGAAAAGTATAAGCTCAATGTTATATGCAGTGCACGGGTGAAAAGTGAAGCCTACACGAACTATAAGGGTGAGGAAGTGCCATCAAAATCTGTTCCTGCTGAGCTCATGTGCAAACGTCGAGGTAACTGTAGTTTGAATATTGATGATGTAAACAAAAACCTAATCTGGAATCTTTTTTATTCACTTCAGAATACAAACGTACAAGATACTCATTTACAAGCATTGATTGAGGTTAGGGAATTCAGCGTAGGCGAAAACAACCTAATAGGCCTAATGATACGGTTGCTGAAGGAAATAAAACTGTGCCTTCCTTCAAGAAAAACCATTCATTTACCTACAACATTAGGGTCAATGGCATTCTTACTCGAGTTTGTAAAAATGTATTTTTACAAGTTCATGGTATTTCACGTGATAGGGTTCAAAGACTCACTAACCTTTTAATACAAAATAAGAGAGGGAACCTGTTGATATGAGAGGGGAAAACTGTAGTGGGAACGCTATTTCTGGGGATATTTGTATATTGATCCATTATCATATTTCTCACTTTGATGTTAAAGAGACGCACTATGGTGGAAAACCAAAACAGTATTTAGATGCCAGACTAAACATCGGTAAAATGTATGACATATTTTTAACTAAACATCCAGAACTAAAGGAAAAAGTTAAATATACTTTTTATTACATATATTTTAAGGAAAATTTTATTTTAACTTTTCATTTGGATGACCTCAAGAGTGGACGTGTTTAGCAAATGTGAGAACTTTAGTGCAAAATTAAGAGACCCTGAACTAAGACATAACGCTAAGCTAAACGCAACTGCTGAACAGTTAATTCACAAGAGAAGGGCCAAAAAAAATTATTCAAAAATAAAAAACACTGCCAACAAGAAAGACGATGATACTGTCGCTTTGTGTTTTGATTTCATGCAGAAACTCCCTCTGCCTAACATACACGTGCAAGAAGTAGGCCTATTCTATATGCGTCAGCTGTGGCTTAGTGTATTTTGTATACATGACTTAAAAACAAACAAGGCTACAATTTATCTATATCACGAAGGTGAAGCTAACAAAACACCAGATGAAGTGTGTTCTATGTTAATACATTACATCAATACAAAGTGCCTAATAATGTAAAGAATCTGATTCTTTTCAGTGGGTCCATCGAGTCAAAACAAAAATCACACTGTTGTGAGGTTTTCATTGCACCTTTGTGACACACAAACATTTGATACTGTGACACACTATTTTCCTGTTAGGGGCCATTCGTTTTAACCTTGCGATCGGGATTTCGGATCGATTAAAAGCATCATACGACGAGTGGATACAGTCTACACACCAGAACAATATTCAGAGCTAATTTTGAAGGCCAGTAAAACTGGTCGTATATCTGTCCACTATGCAGCAAGTAAAGATGAGATTTTCAACTTCAAGAGTTGGTGGCCAAACTTTTATAAAAAAGTTTCTTTCTCGGACGAAACATGTGGAAGAAATGTCCCTAAAGACAAGAAAATCCAGTTCAAAGTGTCTAGTTACAGACAGTTCCAATACTACAAATCTTTGCAAGGAAAAGTTTTTGTCAGACAGTATATTGATGGACTTGTGAGCTGAACCTTCACCTTGAAAAAATATCAGAACGTTCCTGAACTGCCAACAGTAAATGCTTACCCCAGTGGAAAGGTTCCTATTAATAAGAAAAAAATTGAAGACCTGAGGAAGATCTCTGATTACAATATTGGCTACGAGTGCTTCTATGATGAAATTCTCGAATGGCCCATTACAGGAGCTGAATGCAATGTGGATGCAGAATACGATGATGACTATAAACACAAATTCTAATATATTGAACAATCTTTTTAATAAAATGATTAACCTTATTAACTTGTTGATGGCCTTCCAATAACTTTTTTATGATAACTTTATATATGAATGAGTGTAATGCAATACACGTTGTCCAACTTTTTAATGATACTTTTGATTAACTTTTCAATAATCTTAAATAATTATAGTATCAACTTTATTTGAAATGTTGATATTCTCTTAAATACGTAACTCTTTATTATTTCATTGTTTTCTTTTATTAATAAATCTTATTCACTCCCCCCCCCAAAAAAATAAAAACTGTATTTTCAAAGTAAAAATGTAGTTTTTTGCAGAAATCCGTTATGTAATTTTTTTTTTAATTTTTTTTAATTATTGTTAAATTTTGATAAATCGTATATCACGTCTAGTTCAGGGAGGAATTATGTAACAGCAAAAAGATAATAACGTTAAAATCTTCATAAATTTTAAAATTAACATGTTTTTCTTTGTTTTTCTAACATTAAAAAAACTGCACATAGCGGGTTTCTGAAACAATCGAATAAAATTGGTAGAGAAAAAAGTGCTGTATGCGCGCGCGCGTGCGTGTGTGTTTTAAACTGCTTGAATTTATTAAATTAGTCATAGTCATTACATGACTAATTTGGACACGAGTTGAATAACATTTCAATAGGTGTTATCGACTTCTCTTGTGTTGTGTTCTACACCGGCAGCTTGATGGCGCCGAAAAGACAGTTAACCAGCCCAGTCAATGTAGGCCTAATTGTACGGACCGTTATGTTTTCACACGAATGTGTTAAACGTTTTGCGTTTTATATGTAAACAATTCCAGTGGTACGAATTGAACAGAAATGTAGCGACGTTTTCACGTACGTCGATGTTATAGAAAAAAAAACAGCCCTTGTAGTTCCGAACGGCAATAAAATCCTGTAATGACTTTGTGATGATCTCGGCAGGCGCCTTCTATCTCCAACGGTTCTCATAATTCCACGCGGTCGAGGAACACTGTTGGATAACCTGCCTTTTTCTCTTTACAACTGTGTACCCTGGATAGTTAGCTTCTCAATATCAGTTGCTTGATGATGTGTTCCACAAAGCTTAACCATTTTATGCGAGTGGCTGGCTGTAATCTGTTCTTATTATCAACGTAGAGACCTTTTAATATCGAGACATTTGACCTGGCGCGTCAATTGACTCCGGATCACCCTACGATAGCAATCTTTTAAAGGCAATGGTCAAAAGCGTTAATTGTGTAAGCCAATAAACTTGAATTTTGATACATGCAAGAGTTAGAGAAAAATGTAGTGAAAACGTTAGGCGATAAATTATAGAGTGACGTATTTTGGGCTCAAAATAATATAGTTTAATTTTGCATTTTGTTCAACATATTTTAAATCAAAATGTAAAACCTAGAAGTGTTTTATTTATTACTATTTTGCATCAGTAGTGTGTTGAAGAGAATACTGAAACAGTGACGTCACGATCAGCTGTTTCAGTGACGTCATGCTGTTTTAGTGACGTCATGAGCAGCTGAACGTGAGCTCGTTGACTAGGTCAGTTGATCGATACGTGTCTTCGTGTTCCAGTATTCTCTCCGTGTTGTACGCGGTGACGGGGGAGTGGGGAGTGTGTGTGTGTGTGTGCGTGTTTCTCGCAAAATATTTCGGTTTCGTTTATTTCGGTCTCGGTCTCGGTTATTTCAGTCTCGGTTTCGGACATCTCGGTTTCGGTGCTGGTGGTCGGGCTCAAAAGTCATCGAGAGATGTTGCTCCGACCGCGGTCAACGAAACACTGACCCTGTCGACACCATGTCACTCGTATAAATGGTGGGTAGCCGGGAAACGAACGAGGAGGAGGAAAAATAACGTGCATACCAAAAAAGAACATACGTACAAATAGAAAACTGTAAGAAGTGCATTGTCGTGAAGTGCATTATCGAATGCACTTCACGAAATAATTTAAAACAAGCAGTATTCTATGTAACATAAACAAACGAGGTAGTACCATTTATGTTATTAACAAATACATAATAAAAAAAATTAAGCAATAAACAGCAATGTGAGATTACAAAACGTCTATTATGTCATAGCAACAGACCCACCTACTCGGAAACATCGATAGAATCGCACGAAAACGCGTAACTAGGTAAGCAATAAACAGCAACATTTCCAAAAAAATAATAAACCCGTCCACGAAAGTCAGCGAGAGATGTTGCTCCGACCGCGGTCAATGAAACACTGACCCCTGCCAACACCGTGTTATTCGTATAAACGGTGTGTAGCAGTGGAAGGAACGAGGAGGGGAAAAATAACGTGCATGGGGTACTGGAACGTAAAATTCCGTTTCTGTACACGTGCGCATTCGAACACAAAATTTACCCCGTTAAAAGTTAGTAAAACGTATTACCAAACATTTATAATTAAAAAGATGAAAAATATAAAAATGAAATAAATAATTTTACACATTATAAAAGTAATATATATACAAAAATACAAAAATGTAATGCGAATCAATCTAAAAAGGTGGTAAGCCTGTAAAAAGTATAATTCAGAAAAATAATTGTAGATATTACAAAAATAATATATACAAAATATACAAAAATATATAAAAAATGTAATGACTAAAGTATATACAAAACACGACCGATATGTTGACACCTATACAATTCGACAGTACCCCAAACGAAGAATACCGCATATAACTATTTAAAACAATACGAGGGATTTATACAAAGGCACGTACCGTCGAAAGAAACAAAAAAAAACGCTGTAGTACAACAGAGGGTGAGCGACAGCTACACAATGCATACTTGCAGAGGTAGTGTTTCGTGTGCGAGGGGAGCGAGTCTGTGTGTGTACACAATCCAACCCCAATTAGCTCGGCGAACAGGCGAGATAACAAAGTGATGTGATATGTTCTTAGCTATATTAACTAAAATTGTAAAACTGACGTATAGTACTCGCAGAACAGTCATACTTTTTAGCTGAAAACACTAAAATATGTCAAAGTCGAATGCAATTATCTAAGCGTCATTAACTGTGTTTGTTACAAAACCCATTAAAAAGTATAATCAATAAAAATAATTTTGAACTGACAAAATGGGCGAGTTCCCTTTCCCACGGTCCATATAATATAGCCACTTAGCTAAGTGTAGCAAGTAATTGAATTTATTTTAATTGAAGATCAGACTTTTTAGCACATTTGAAATTCTGCAGTGACGCATGAGCATTCAAAACAAGAAGCACATTTACTGAGAACAATTTACAACACTCTCTTAATGCAATTTTTCTAAAATGTCACACATCCCAATAATTTAATACTTAAATGTAATATGTGTTAATGCTCCAAACACGTACACACGAGTTCTGTTATATTACATATTTTTGGTGCTATCAGCAGTTTTGGAAATATAACTTTCTCATCACTTAACCAAACTATCCATCAAACAATTGGTTTCTATTCACCAAAATTTCATGCAATATTGAATAATTAATAAAATAATTCTGTGATGCGTGTTATTTACAAAATATCTGTAACAAAAAAAATTATTACTATTATTAGCCTAAAGTCAGTATAATTGTTACGACTACATACTACTTACATACCACTACTATATACACTACAGAGTACAAAACATAAAAATAATAACAATACGTAAATAGTTAAGTAAAAGTGATGTGAAAAAACATTCTCCAAGCAAAGAAAGTAAGAAGCAGAAACCATTTTAAAAAACACTTTTCGGAGATGCACATGACGTGATTTAGTCGATTTCTACAAGCAAAATGATCACGCGTGCACGCGCGCGCGCGCGCGCGCACACACACACACATGTTTAGAAGCGAAACAACTTGAGTTTTGTATGTCTATGGAAAACAGTTAAAGGAATCTTTTATAAAAAAGAAATATAAAATTGTGTTAAATAAAATAAAAGTAACAACAGCGAGTTGTGTGTTTGTTCGACTTACCGAACCCGACCGTTGTTCGTGAATCTCCCGTAGAAGTGATAAGAAGCCAAGAATGTAGGGTAACAACACACGCGCTAATATGTGAAGTAAGAAAGTAAAGCACTGTGTAATAAAAAACACAATATATAAAAATACACACCGCAATCACGACTGTACTCTCCGAAGGAATCACACGTACTAAAAGCAAACCGGCTTGTGCTGCACCACAAATACATTCCAAACCTTCAGACCTTTGTTGATGTCCGAAAAACACATGCCCATCGCGTCGTGGAAACGAGAACGAATAATCTAAACAAATGTGAAACAGTATAGTGTAACCGAACCCCTACTGAGCGTGCATGAATGTACAACGTGAACAGAGTACTCTGTGTTCTCAACCGGAACAGGCGAATACAGAAGAATTTATAAAGGACCTTTTTTCGCTGTAACGGAAGTGAATTCAAATCTTTAGCCTGTTACAAAGCGTTTGTATAAGGTTGTGCAATAATGTTACCATAATTATTGTATTAAAAGTTATCGTATTTCCATAATTATTGTAAAAGTCATCGTATACCCATAATTATCGTACATTAAATATCGTATATTCCATAATTATCGAATTACCATAATTTCTAAATATCACAACGTACCAACAGCTGCGCGCGCGCAACCCCTATATACAGTGTAGAGGTACTACAAACGTCTCAGTTAGCAGCTGGACACACTGCTGAACACAGCTACGACATTTGTTGTTGATATTAACTGTGTTTGTTACAGAGTGCTCGTAGACATTATAACAAATTGCAAAGATTGTGGGGTCGTAATGCCTTCTTCAACAACCTCACGTCGGAGTCGTCAATTTATAACAAATAGTGAAGTGTGTATGGGTTGTTATGTGTTGTAAAATGTCGGGCGTTACTTCCGCGCACTTTTTGTTACTTACCGGTGACTGGATCCTTTGCGGTGATGTAGTCCTGTAACACAACTTAATACTATGTTTTTTGTGGGCGCCACTTGGAATCGTTTGTTCCAAGAAAGAAATGTGATTATTAAAGAAATTAAAATTTTTAATTCTTACTTCTATGAAAAAATGTAAACAAGTCAGTTTGGTTTGAAAAAATAAAGTAAGTTTAATGATTCTTAAAAAAAAATCGTGTGAAGGACTAACATTCATGAACAATTATAAAATTGCAGAGTTACAAAAAAAATTCATAAGTTATTATTATTATTGACAATTTTATTTCTCCAATCAAGTATCGGCTAGTATTTTCAATTTTTTACTCAGTTGAAAAGCATGAGTTTAGTACGTGAAAAAATCTTTACTCTCAGGACGTGACTCCTTTGAACTACCAAGACATATCAATAAGATGCTTTACAAGAAAAATTAAGTGATTTGAAGGTGTGTGTGGCATGTGTAGTACGACTGTGTGACAAATGTAACCAGGTAAAAAATGACTTTAAATTTGATAACTCACGTTCCAATGGTTAATTAATCTCGCACTGGACACTCCTCTCGGGAAGTTTTTCAATCTCGCCTCTTCATGTGTGCACTGAATTTATTTTAAGTCAAAAATGCGATCATTTACAATTTCCGCACTTTTTGTGAAACGGTTTGGCAGTAGATTTTCGCTCGAATCCCGCCGCTTAAAGGTCAGCTGTTTCGCGTTGGTTCCCAAATTAGCCGTCGCAGCGCTGATACCCTTGCAGTAGCGAGAAAGGCTTTGTGTATGTAATACGTTATGGGAGTTTTTTGTCAAGTCAGTTTGTCTTTGCGAACACAGCAGAATTGGTTCTCTATTTAAAATTTTGGTCCCTCCTGGGCCGTCGACGTTCTGGCTGCGATTTCTATTAAAATGTGCCGTGTTGCTGCTCTATTTCAGCAACACATTGGCGTAGATTCTTGTAGAGGTTAAGTCAGTCTATTTGTCAATGTACGGGAAAAGCCCTTCTTCGTGTCTGGTGTCGATTTCTCGCCTTCGGTTTCGCCTTGGTTGCGTTGATCAGTGTCGTGGGTGATGCGTCTGTTCTGGATTTCAAGCTTCAAGTGTTTTTGGGTCGAATTTGGTCTCTCTTTTATACTGTGTCAGGCTGATTGTTTTCATGAACTTCCGGTATATTTGTGTAAAAATTCCTTCTAGAATGTTCGAGAATAAAGAAATGGAATTTCATGGAACAAATTTAATTTCCGTCGAAGCTTTTAGAACAAATTTCTTATTCTTCACACTAAGGATATTTCAAAAATTACTCTGGTATTTGTCAAACAGTTTTACATCAGTACTCACAATTTGCATGCCATTATTACATTTGGATTCTCTGTTTTCAACTGAATCTAATGATACTAATTATGATTGGTTTTTAAATAAATTAACTATAATAAATAACACAATATACAACTCTCACCTTGGGTTGTTTCCATTGAAATTCAATTTTTAGAACAAAAAATTGTTGTGAAACTATTATGTTTCTTCCACAACATGAACACATAACATTACTATCTTCCTATAACAAAACAAACAAATTTTAACATATATAATACACAGATAATTTCAATTCTATATGGTCCATGCCTATGGTCTATGTTGTTGTCAATGTTATAACACAATAATTAGTCTCTTTCTTTAATATATATATAGGATTTCACTAGTGTACACTAAGAGTTTATTACATTGTCTGTCTTTTGTGATACCTGGTTACTCTTTATACATATTATTTTTATTGCAGGATAACATAGCATCATATTGGTTTGCCTGAGATGTCCTTTTTCATAGTGTGACAAATCTCACTCTTATAAGTTAAATTCTTTCATAATTGATCTTATTTTCAACTGAGTCTGTCCGTTTTTATGGTA
This sequence comes from Magicicada septendecula, assembly GCA_034769895.1. Taxonomy (NCBI): domain Eukaryota; kingdom Metazoa; phylum Arthropoda; class Insecta; order Hemiptera; family Cicadidae; genus Magicicada; species Magicicada septendecula. Next base: position 142,184,889 of record CM068375.1, on the reverse strand, counting down.
TACAGAAGTATTGTACCATTCTCTTTTATTTTTGTCAACATTTTGTAAATATTTAGCCAGATATGACTATTTTTTTACTGGTTGATTGGCCCCAGCCATACATGGTATAGGTAAATATTTTGCTAACTCGACTATTACAATGTTAAAGTTAGTCAAATATATTAGTATAGTCGCTTTATATTATATTTCAACTTTCTAATGCAATTTGGTTGCATTTTGGCAACATTAAATCCATAAATCACACAATATTATATGCCTACCACATGTTTTTAGTTAATACTGTTTTTGACTATTTTGACTGACCTTTATTCATTTGACAGCTTTCTTTATTTAAGATAAATTGTTCATTTTTGTCTGCTTGACAATTGCATATAGTTTTTATTTCAATTAGATAATAATTAATTTTTACATGAAATCTGAGTGATTGGTCTCAAATCCAACACATTAATATTTTTTTTGTTATAACAATTATATAATTTTTATTTTAACTTAGATTCTTTCTAATAATGTATTTAAGTCATTTAATACTTTTATTTTATTTACATTACATAATATAATAATGGATCATGTCCATTCATTCACAATAAATAGTTCTTTATACTCTATTCAGAGTTACTAAACTTAATAATTAATGACTTCATTTTGGTTGATCCTGATATTATTTGTCTCTCTTATAGTATCTTATGGTTTTTTCACTGTTATTCACTTTAATAATATATATGGGGTTTGTGTCTTAGTCACAGTCTGGTCGTTTTTCATGTTAGTAGTATTAATTATTAGACAATATTACACAATTTTTTTAGGACTACTTGGGTTCGATACTGTTCACCTCACTTTCCTCTTATGATAAATTGCTATGTAAATGATTTCCTTTATGGAACGTTCTGTGACGTTACATATGCCTCTCCGTTAAAATTGATAATTTTTGAAAAACATATCTTTGGTTTTGATGAAATTATCATCTCTATATTAACCTTTTATTAGCTCCTTTATATTTCATTCTTTTATCTTATAATTAAATTCCTGTACTACTCCTTTAATATATTAATCCAACTCAATATTCCTATTTCGTTCTTTATCGTATCACCTATTCCTTTCCTTTTTACCTTGATGTTAATTATTTAATCTTTGACATAATTCCCTATCAATTCCCTAACTTTCATAGAGGGTTGGGAGTCAGAGTGGCTCGCTATGGCATACATTCTCTGCCCTTCCCTATCTATAACTACTGAAATCAGAGGCAACACATCCCTGTCCAGAAAATAATAATTGCACCTTCGCAACAAATAATAATAATAATAATAAATACAATATTCAAAGATCATAGGCTCCTACATATAAATTCCCTTTCTTAAACTCTTCTGATTAATTCACAATTATATTAATATATCGTTCGCCCCAGGTAAAATTATCGTTTAAAATCATTCAATGTTAATAGCTATATTTATATTCATCATTACCTCCTTATGTAACACACTGTTTTCCTTTTTTTTTCATTTATCATTTCCATTTAGTATCAATTATATGACAGTATTTCTCCTTCTTTTCTCCTTTACTAAGTACGGGTAAGCTGGTAAATATACGTTGACATGGTATTGGAAATAAATCTTGCCTATGGTGGAATGTGTCCATCTCGTAATATTTATTAATAATAATCACTCTCCTTCTCTAAGTACGGATAAGCTGGTAAATATACGTTGACATGGCTATTGGAAATAAATCTTGCCTATGGTGGAATGTGTCCATCTCGTAATATTTATTAATAATAATAATTATATAATAATATTTATATTTATTTAATAATCTCTACCTCCTTTCTAATTATGGGTAAGTTAGAAAGTTCGCGTTAACATGTTTTTAGTTATGGTACTTTCTCAATGATGCTGTATTTGACTTGTGATTTTCTAATCATGGTACTTTTTCAATGATGTTTGATTATACGTACCTTTTACTTTGTTACTAACCGTGTCGGTTACCTCGTAGGTATTGTTTTTATTGTCTCTGGTGATCGTGAAAGGTCCTGTATATAAAAGTAGCAATTTCCTCGTTATGCCTTGTACAGCACTGGGCAATTCTCTATTTTTAACTAACACCTTTTCTCCTACCTCATATTTAATTGCCTTGGGCTGTGATTTGACATATTTTTTCCGCTGCTGTTCCGTTTTTTCTAACACCTTGTTATAAAATTTGGTTCTTTCAAATTGGTATGCGGGTTCGTCGGGAAAATTAATAATATCTTTTATCACTCGTGGTGGGGGTCTTTCGAACATAACTGTGTATGGCGACACCTCGATGGTTTTGTGATGTGAGAAATTGAGAAAATCCTCGGTTGATGCTACGTATTCATGCCATCTTTTCTGTTCGTTATGGCAGTATGTTCTCAGCAACCATCCTTCTTCCCTTAACATTCTCTCGGCTGGGTTACTATTCGGGTGATATACGGACGTCTTGTACGTTTTTATTCCGTGTTCTCCAAGGTTTTCCTTCCAAAGTTTTCCCCTAAACTGGGTACCGTGGTCCGTAATTATAGAATACGGTCGGCCTACCTCCATTATATATCGTTCTATTATAATGTCTATTATTTTCCTGGTCGTGGCCCTAGTTATTGGGTATAGCTTGGTATATTTGCTAAAATGGTCGAAGATGATTACGATAAATTTATATCGGTGTCTCCCACCGCTGCGTGGGAATGGTCCACAGATATCGAGAAATACCTTTTCCAATTTTTCGGTGGAAGTTATGAGTATCATGACCCCTTCTTTTCTCTCGTTATCACACTTTACTTTTTGACAAATATCGCACGACCGTATCGCCAGTTGCACCTTCTTATTCATCCCTTTGATGTATGTTTGCTCTTCCAATGCCTTCCTTACTTTGAGGGCACCCATATGTCCGTACCTATCGTGATAGTCGATTATTAGCGGTCTCTCTATCGCTGGTGGAATTACTAACTTCCAATTCTCTTGGTGCGGGGTATTCCTTATAAACAAAGTGTCGTTGTGTATACAGTAATATCTATTTATGACCTCATCGCCTTCCTGTATTCTTTTCCTAATATCTCCTAATTTTGGATCGGCCTCTTGTTGTGACTTTATATTGTTTAAAATATTTTTCAAATCTTCCCTGCTCTTAATAATATGGTATACTTTTGCTAATTGTTCCTTTCGCCGCCAAAGGTTTGGTCTGGTATATTGATGCGAGATAGGACGTCGGCTGCTACGTTCTGTTTGCCGGGTATATATTCCCATGTGATATTATATTCTTGCAAGGCCAAAACCCATCTCGTCAGCCTTCCGTGGTTCAGCTTACAATGCTTTAAAAATGATATAGATTTGTGGTCGCTTCTAACCGTGATGTGGTACCCTAATATATATGTCCTAAATTTACCGCATGCGAAAACTACACTCAACAATTCTTTTTCGGTAGTATTGTAGTTTCGTTCGCAACTGTTCAGCACGCGGCTAGCGAAGCTAATTACTAAATGGTTACCATCCTGATCTTCCTGATATAGGGCTGCACCTAAACTCACGTTCCTGGCATCGCAGTTTAGAAAAAATGGTTTTGTAAAGTCGGGATGATGCAACATTACTGCTTCTAAAAACTTTTCCTTTATGAGATTGAGCACTCCATCTTGCTCTGGTCCCCAAGTCTATTTGTCTTTAGCTGATAACTGCTTTTGGAACCTGGCAGTTTGTTCTGAGTAATTGGACCAAAACTTTCTGTAATAGTTACAGATTCCTAAAAATGACTGCAGCTGTTTCCTATTTTTTGGGGTGGGGAATTTCTGTACGGCCTCTACTTTCTCTTAGGATGGAGTAATCCCCTGTTCTGTTAAATTAAAGCCTAAAAATTTCACCTCATTTGCAATGAATTGGGACTTGTCTAATTTGAGGATGATATTATTCTCTGATAGTTTCTCTAACACCTGTTCAACCCTATTACAATGGTCGTCCCAATTCGCTGAAGTTACCAGTAGATCGTCGACATATACTGTCGTAAACTTCAGTACTTCCTGCCCCAATATTCTGTCCATTATCTTTACAAACACCGCCACAGAATTTATTAAACCAAAGGGTAACCGCTTAAACTGATAGTTTCTGCCCTCGAATATGAACGCCATATATTTCCTACTATCAGGGTGGAGCTCGACCTGCCAGTAGCCGCATACGGTATCCCATGAACTTATATACTTTGTCCCGTGAAACTTTTTCAATATCTCTTCTATCTCCCCAGGTGATGTGCGGTCGTTAACAATCATCTTGTTGATCTCCCTAGCATCGAGACATATACGTACCTTTCCGTTCTTTTTCGGCACAGCTATGATTGGGCTGGTAAAGGGCGAATGACTATACTCGATTATGTCGTCCTCTATCATTCTGTTCAATTCTTCCCTGACTTCGTTCTTTAGCGAGTAGGCGATCGGGTACGATTTCCTGTTAAATTCCACCGGAGTTTTGAATTTTATGGTGCATTGATAATCTCTGGCTTTACCTGGAGCGTTTGAGAATATGTGTTTGTAATTGTTGTATACCTTAATCAATTGTTCCGCCTGTGTTTCGCTGATCAGATCCCTTGCTTTCGTCCTTCGGAAATCCCGTAATTCTTCTAATTTTTCTAACCACAACTCTGGGTTTTCCTCCTGATATAAAGGCATGTTTATTGGTCGATCGCACGCAAACAACACTATTTACCGACAACCCGAAGAAACGCGAACTGAGGACCAAAGTATACGAATATAGGTCCGTTGTTTCGAACAACACGTACGGGACGCGGACACGTGAACAACAACTACATCCAAAACGGAAACGATATGTACATGGAAGTAATAAGAAGAGGAAACGATAAAATCGATTACGTGTACTGGGACGACCCGAACGAACTGGTGGACAGACTGTGATTGTTGATTGAATCCCAACGCGCCGGCAACAGCGGTCACCCGAACGAAATCGTCTCCATTGTGGAAGAACTGCGTAAAGCCGACATCGATGTATAAATAAGTCCGATATGCCAATACGTATAATATGTATATAAACGAGTGTACAGGGTCGACACGTTTCATTCGTATCTCGGCACGATGAGCGTTGAAAAATTCGGCAGACACCAGAGCACCGTCATGGTGCGAAGGGAGACGCGACGTAGTCTGCTGGAGAATATCGGTATCGGTTTGACGGTGGATGGACACTTCGACGTAGCGGGGATAAAATACGTAACTTGGGCGAGCCGCTCGACGGTAACGATGCCGTTCCACTGCAGATCGTGCAAGACCACTGTCTGTTAGTCGACGACGACGAGGATCCAACGCAAGATTCCAGCAGCGGTGGCGGTGTTGGTGGGGGTTGCTGTGTCGACGTTATCACAAGAATATACGTTAAAGGTCGTAAGCTCGCCAACTTAGGAGCTCTCGCCGAACTCAAGGACGCCGTCAACAAGCAGAACGTAGACTACACGCGCTTGCGTTTCACAATGCCGGCACCGAATACGAAGCAGAAAAAGAACGGGGCCGCCGTCGTCGACGCGCACGACCACCGCATACAATCTCTCAGCGAACCGATTCGTGCGAGAGACGCCGCGACCAAAGGATATGTAGACGCAAAGGTTATACTGCGGGACGTACAATCTAACCTGTCGGTGGGGAACGTGCGGATGACGCAGTTAGCACCGCCCGTGAACAACAAGGACGCGGCGAACTGGGAATTTTTGAACGAGCACACAATCGCTCTGTTAGACGGAACTTAATTCAACGCGCAAGGAAAGAATATTTTAAACGTCGGCTATGTCGTTCGGGTCGTGGATGCCGTGAACTTACGTCAGTTGGAGGACGTGAAGCTGTACGCTAAGAGCAAAATGTACAAACTCGCAGACGTAACTCGCAAACTCCGCAGTTGGGAGAAACTGTTAATGTACATCTGTTAACATAAATTGCCCGCGCAAGCAGCGCGTAGTTCACTCAACACTCAACCGTCGTGAATCTCGATGATACCGCCAGAACGGTCACGCACTGGGTATGCTACAAGAACCGAGGCGACAAGGTCGTGTACTTCGACGGGATCGGCAATTTACATCCGCCAGCCGAGCTGATCCGGTACTTCGGATCGAACGTGCGTTACAATTACACGCGTAAACAACCGCCGAACACGGTCGTCTGCGGACATTTATGTTTGGAGTTTTTGTCGCCGAACGATCAGTAAACGACGAGATGTCTTCGCTTACGGTCACCGTCACGGGTACGGATCCGAGCGCTCTCGTTTGTAACTTTGTTCCGCCTCTCGAGCTGACGGACGGTGAATGGTACTCTGTACTGTTGGATTTCACCACGTACAACCCTACACCGAACGTGGAAAGCTGAGGAAACAACGTTTATCCCGTACTCAAGTGTTCTGGTGTGCGTAAAACGTTAGAACTCATCGAATTACCGACCGGCGAGTAGGAAATCGCTGATATTGAAACGTACCTGAAGAACGCGCTAGTCGACCCGAAATTCAGTCTGCGCGCCAACAACAACACGCTGAAATGTGAACTTTATTGTTCTTATGAGATAGATTTTGGTAGTACACAACACGGGATCGGTGCTATGATGGGTTTCATCGAGAAAAACAAGTTAGAAGCGTATAAATTACACACGTCGGACGCGCCCGTGAACATTAACAAAGAGAACGTTCTGGAGACAAGGTGTAACGCCGTGCAAGTTTCGTATAAGGTCAGACGAAACGAGCACATTCTGCATTCGTTCTACCCGACGGTCGAGCCTGGATTCAAGATAGTCGAAACGCCCAGCAACGTAATATACTTTCCGGTGGACGTGCAAAATTTACGCACCATTACCGTATCCGTACACGACCAAGACGGTGGTATCGTGAATTTTCGCGGTGAAGCCATCACCGTCCGAATTCACCTAAAACGTATGTAACGATGGGTTTTTACTTCAAAGATAGTTTTTTTCTGTTACACCGTCATAGTCGTCGTCGTCGTCGTCGTCGTCGTCGTCGTCGTCGTCGCGCGCAAGACGTGGGAAGATAAAAGAGGAGCGTATGTTCGGGAAACCCGTCAGTCGACGTTCGACGTTGAAGCGGTTAACACCGGCGAACCGACGCTATCTGATCTCACTAGGCTTCAAAGTCAAGAAAACAAGTAACAGCGGAAGGACCCACCGCTGTCCATACCGTTTTGCAGTTGGGAATTCCACGAGTACCCGGCATTACCGACGACCAGCAGGCAAACGTGGACGATCAAGACGTCGTCGCTACTGCAGAAGCCGCGTTTCGTGATACTTACCTTTTAGACGGGCAGAAAGAACGATGTGAAAAAACACGCTGACGGATTCGATCACTGCAAGGTGACTCTCTATGAACGACAAGTACTACCCGTACGATAACTTAAACTTGGATATCGTTAACGGACGCTATTCACTGCTGTACGACATGTATTCTCGTTTTCAAAAATCGTACTACCATAGGACTCAATCCAACGTACTTCTATCACCGGATGAGTTCAGAGTTAAGTACCGCTATTCGTCTTCGATTGTAGCAGACAGGATGAGTCGCTCAAGTCTTCGCCGATCGACGTGCGACTGGAATTCGAGTCGTCGAAAAATTTCCCCGCAGAAACCACAGCCTTCCGCATGATACTTTACGATTCGCTCAACGTATACACTCCGCTGTCCAACACTGTGCACAGACGCACTTGATTTCGTCCACCACTGCCACCACCACACGGGTAGTTGTCTCCTCCCCCACCTACACCACCATCACCACCAACAGGAAGTCGTGACCTATATACATATTACCGAGTGTTGCATCATCCTGTGTCACCTGTGTCAGTTGAGAGAGTGCAATTGACTGGGAACGTTGTAGTTACTGTGAACGTTGTGACTGTGTGTTATTACCCAACAACATGGCGTCGATAATCGTTGAATGCGAACACCGCGACGTGTACTTAAGTCTAAAGTACCCGTTGTCGCACACACGATACGTAACGGCCTGAGTGTTTGAAGAACGCGGTCACTATGTGTGCGTTTCGTTTACAAACGGTGCTCGTCCACAGCGCGTGCTATTCGATTTCACCGATTGGAACTTGTTGATTTTCCTACAGGAACAAATTACCGACGTTCTTCGACATCCTCGTTCGTCCGACGTAAAGTTAGTTTTGTTTCAGGATAAGGACAAAAGAGATGACGACGATAGGATTAAAAGTGTTTACGTGAAACGCGGGTGTGTACATTTGAAAGACAAAAAGAATAGTTCGATCGTAATGAACGACAGCGAGTGGTCGTGTTTTGTTCGGTTAGTACCGATAATTAAAAAGTACGTAGCGCTTTTGTTTTATGAACAAGAGAATATTATACTGTACATCGAGTGCGGGAGGACGATACGTGTGCCCACCGGACGTGTTTTGCGACATCGTGATGTACGACCGTTTGTACGATGAACTCGTTATGTACGGGAAAGCGGAACCGGTGATACCGGATAATACCGTAGTCGATCTGATACGTAACCTTGAATAGGACGAAAAATGTTGAAGGGAAAAAAAATGGCGGACTGAATATAAAACGTTACGTACGCGTTAAATAGTTACATTTCTCGTCATGTGACCGCAAGGAGAAGACGAGGACGTTTGAACCGCTGTCGTCGAGTTTCAAGCGTTCCGTGGTGTGCAGAACGAGTACGTTGTCAAGGAGTTCTCCGCGGTAGACCTGTCTATACGATGTTTTACAGTGGCGTATTTCGCGCCTCCTTACGAACTATCGCGTCTCACCGCGAAATCGATAAGAACCAACGAATGGTTGGAACGGCGCTATCACCGGTTGAGATGGGACAACGGTTACATTCCGTACACGGACGTGTCGCGTACGATCGCGTAAATCTGTGCGAATTTCACCGCGATCTACACTAAAGGGTCGGAGAAAGCCGCTTTTCCACGCGCCTACCACCACAACGTTATTCAGCTCAACGAAATGAATGCGCCGCCGGCGAGCGACCGGTTAACGAGCTCGTTATAGGGCCCTATCTTGCAACATCGTGGCGGAACGCTTACTAGGTGCGCGCTGCGTAGACCGTTTCTCTACAGCGATTGGTTGGTAAACGTGAGAAAACAACGTGCTTCACAACGGTGTACTCTGTGCACGTACGTTATGTATAGCAATATATTTTAATGTGTGTTTGTGTGTGACTTTACATACACAATGGAATGTTGCCTACTATAAGTATGTGTATAGTCGTTAAGTATATACGTTTGTGTATCGGGCAAGATATCGAGGTGCGTTGTCTGAGTTTGTTCACGTTATGAGAGAGAGAGAGAGAGGGGGAGGGAGAGACAGAGAGAGATGTTTGATTGTAACCGGCTACGTCACTGTCGCAGTAGAGATACTCATAAACGTAGTCGAGTTGTCTGAGACGAGTCACTGGCACAGTGGAAACACCTGTAAACTCGCCTTGGTTTCACAGAATCTTTGTGTGTGTGTGTGTGTGTGTGTGTGTGTGTGTGTGTGTGTGTGTGTGTGTGTGTGTGTGTGTGTGTGTGTGTGTGTGTGTGTGTGTGTGTGTGTGTGTGTGTGTGTGTGTGATACGTGAAAAAGACGCTTCTCGATATTCCAACCGTATTTCAAACTATTAGTTTATGTGAAAAAAAAACAAAAATTTATTTAAAAAATTAGCTTTATTCAGCGTTGTGTAGTGTACGTTTGATGTTTTACACAACATTGTACACGTTAAAAGTTCTGAGTTCTTAGCGTGTTAAGTGTTTGGTAACGCTGGAGTAGGCCTGTTTCATTTGTCCGTGAAACGGGGGAACCACGTAAAAAACAGCGAAGCCTATTTTGTCTCACCCCCCGGGTCGCTTGGAAGGGACGAGAGCACATACCGTTGTTTTAATTATACGTAATTATCACAACAATATGTATGTACCTAATTATAAAATTTACTACAAAAATTTATGTCAGTGTATTTCATAATACTCGACCGGCTACAGGAAAAGTATTGTTACAACCATTGCATCGTATCACTGTGAAACAGTATGGCGCAATTCAATCGATAGAACTGTTCCATCATACCCCCGTGGTGAAGCGTTATGGTGCAATACTTGTTGACAGGATGTTGTGTAGTTACACAAAATAATAGGCCAAGAGGGGATTGTCCACCTATATAAACGGGATTCGTTAGTTATACCGTTCAGTCTTGTGTCAACAGTCGCCAGCGACGCTTCGCCCAGAGCCCGAGCCCGAACCCGGCATCGACCATGACCATACACATACACACCAACAGTACCCCTCTCCCACCACGACCCCCTCCCCTAGGTACAACACGGAGAGGATACTGAAACATGAAGAGCATGTTGCCGACTGGCCTTTTCCTGTATTAAAAAAATTAATCGAAGATGTTGTTTCAATCAAGTTCAAATGTAGAAATAATAATTAACTAAGAAAGAAAGTTGAAACCTAGAAAAGATTATTTTGAGATTTGTGAGGAGTAATATTTCTATTCACATTTAGTTCACGGAATAGAATGGTGACAGTGTGTGTCTGTGGTTAGTGTTACTGGGGCGAGAAAGATTTGTGTACCGGTATTTTCCTGACGGCAGTCTACAGATAAAAATGTTTCCAGGGTTCCCGGATAGCCGGGAGGTGAAAGGGGAAAGGAGGATGGAGACAGACCATCAGTCTTCATCGGCCGAAGATCTACGCAACACCCCAACGCCGTCAGACCTCTAGAGATCCCTATACTGCCAGGCTGAACCACTGCCCGGAGGAGGAATGAATTCCTGGAATTTCGGACTCTCCAGTTGAGTCACCATGTTCTATATCATCGTGCATCCTGAGTAAAGTTTCCTTCAATATACAGGTGGGACTATTCCTTATATTTTAATACACCAACACAGCAACTTACGGGATTTAAAGTATGAACTTAAAGACATTTTTATAAACAGTAACTTTACATATATTATGACCAACGGTCTGTGTAACGTGTCCTTGTGGACATTCAGTGAATTGTGTAATTAACTGAGTTAAAGAATCTGCCTGTTTAAAGATGTCCATTACTGCTGTATTTTATAGGACGCCACTTGCCTTCTAGCTGTGGGTAATTAGCAAGGAAAATTTAAATCTGTTTCTTGGTCAGTTTTATTAACTTTCGTATGAAGATTAAATCTCATGAACAAACTTATACTGAATGCATTGACAAATAACTATGGGAGTAGTTCTTTCTGAACGTTCTTATGTGAACAGGTTCTTTATCATTGGCTGTTACTGTATTGGGCCAGAATAAGTAACAAGTATTAGTACTCAATTTTATGGGCAACTGGGGGTTATAAGAATATGGCAGTGATGTTAAGATGTATCTATAGTTATTTATATTACTCCTGTAATGTATAATTCAAATTTTTTTATTAGTTGGCAAATATTAAATATTACCTGTCTCTTGACAGTGATCATTGTTCGAGTGTAAATTTAATTCATAATGTATCTAAATTCTAACGTAATAATTGTTATTGAGACTGTGATCTATAAATGTTATTTGAGTAAATGTCAGTGTATAGCAATGTTGATTTATATCGAAACAATGCACGAAAAGGTGTTTGAAAAATGTGTTGTTGTTAATTATGTAATGGTTCAGAAATAATTCTTGTTACTAATGGCAATTGTCATTATTCTGAATATTGAGAATTTAAACGTGCATATTGTATTAAAATGTTATTATCATAAAAGTAAATAACACTAATAAAAGCTGTTATCGTTATGCAAGAGTTTCATTGCAAGTCAAACACTCATTTACACGATTCGTTGAGTATCTAGGTTTTCTTGTGGGCTTTTAAGCATGTTTAGAGTATCAAAATTTTTACATTGCCCAACGCTGTCAGACCTGTTGGAGGTCGGGATTTGTTAGAACGTGTCGTATTAACCTGAAGGGTTGTAGTATAGTCGATATGATTGTACTGTCTGCGTGATCGATAGATCGTTTGCTTGTTTCCATATTACGGAGTTATTCTGCTCGAAATAAAAATAAAATAAATTATAAATTAATATTGCAGAGTGCGGTATGGTCGGGCCACATGTGTCACTTGTGTATTGTCATTTTTGAAATGTGAATTATTTGGGTTTCTCCGTCATGAATGTTGCTTCCGCAATACATATATATCTATGTTTTTTAACAAATTTTATTTATTCTAGTTGTATTAATTTGTATCGTGTGGCGTTATTTATGTATGTACATTTGGTACTAATGTTGTCGTTTGTTTTCTTGTGTTGGGGATGTTCGATTTTCAGAGTATTTAGTCGAGTGCCAAAAGCCACCCAAGCCTCTCAGCTGTGATAGAAATGTGGGTCAATTGTTCCCAGCTCGAGTGACTGTTTGTTACTTGTTTTGAGATTGTGTAATTCTGGTGAGAGCTTGTATCGGGTGTGATTCAACTGAGCATGTAATTAAAATAAACGTGAGTAGGAAAATTTTTTATGGCCTTTTTGATAGAGAATTTTGAGTGATAATTTGGGCATAGGAGAAATATTATAAAAGAAAACCAATCTGCATCGAGACATTAAATTAGATTCAATACTATAGTTGAGTAGTGATGCATACCGAGGAGAGATGACCCTTGGCCAGTTGATAGCCGCATGGGTAGCGGAATTTAATCATTGTTCCCTTTATCAGATAGACCGTTGGCGTTGTAAGATATCATATAATTATTGCATTACTGATATTCTGAATTCATGACCCACTTAGTTGGTTTTCTCTTGCATCAGCAATTCCATTGTTGACGAATGTGATCTGTTATTAACGTTGAATTATTGTTTGGCCCGTTCCATGGCGCATTTCGGGTTGAGGTCCCCAGTTTTGTTTGGGGGTCTATTATATTGCTGGGTGTAGGCTGTTCGCAGAGAAGTCACCCCTCCCACCTCATCAGGTATGGAGATTACTATTAGAAAAGGGAGATTGAAAGATTGCTGTTCGCGTGCCCTCCGCGTGGTCTCCTTCTGATTAGTTAATCGGGGCCGTCCGCCCTAGAGTAGGGAAGTTGGCCATGCATATGTCAAGGTCGGTGGTTACCTTGTTGTGTTGCATATGCGTGATCGGTCCACGAGGTGGACAGTCGTAAAGTAGGTAGGCATTCACATATCAAGGTCAGTAGTACCTTGTTGGCCTTCGGGCATGCATATGTGAGTGGCAGTAGTAGTAGGCGGTGGTAACCAGTGAGGATGACGTGTAGGAGCGACTCCCTGGGTATTGACAGGCGGGAGAGGATCGCGTGGGGATGATCGTTGGTGAGAAGTGTTGTTCAGTCCCTGGAAGGGGGGGAGAATAGAAGTCGTCTTGGTGAGATTTTGTTTTGGGGGGATACAGATATTGATTAGGATATAGTGAATATTTCTCATTAAGTTCCAAGGACGACAGGGACGTCACTTTATCGACTGTCATCATGGTGATAATTCGCAGTATTAGTTCTCTTCTTCTGATTCCTGCCACAAATCTTCTAGAAATTAAGTTCCAATCTTACATATAGCCACGAAATACAGGCACGTTCATTACTTGTAACTTTTGAAAATAATCTGCTTCGGACGCTACACACAGATTAATAGGACTTAATTTCAAAGGATTTTCTCATCATCTATCATGGTGCCTTTTTATCTTTATATATTGCGATGTGTCTTTTTCTGTATATCTTTCACTTTGTGAGAAGATTTGTTTCCAAATATTCCTTTATTTCTGGTGTTAAAAAATATTAACGCTGAACAAAAACCCAGAACCAAAAGTACTGACATATTTATTGATTAGGGCACAACACACTCAAATGTTAGAGTTTTCGTGCATGAAAAAGTTGAAATTATTTCCAGCGATGAAGACAATCGCACAATCACTACGTCGTTTCCTTCACAGACACAGAATATATCGTACGTGATGTTAGGAAAAGTAGAATAGCCTTAAACTCTCGTTAGGACAATATGCGATTCTTAGGATTGATCGGCAGGTGGTTTCATAAAACTTGGCTATTTGAAGTTGTAAACTCTTCTGACCTGAAGGCGTCAGTTATATGGCGTAGACGAAGATCGGGTGACATGAATAGGAAAGCTGTCTCAGGACGGTAATTTCGGAAAGGAACTCTTGGTTCGTCAATGCTATGAACGCAGCCTGCTCAGATTCGCAATGTAGAAGTCATAGCTTTTTCATAAAGTCATCTAGCTGACCGATGAGTCTAGACCACATATTGTTTCAACAAATACACGTAAGCAATCGTGTAACAATTTTTTAATTATTGTAATATTTAATATTATTGGTTACATACTTCTGAGAATAGTTTTGTTCCCTCACAACTAGTACAAACAGCAACAGTCAAAACGGGTTTCAAGATTTAAAGCTAGGTACAATATTTCCTAACATGTTCTACAAGGTTTCTGATTATGATAACAATAATTGACAAATGTCTAATGCCAAGGATCTTCCACAATGTCGAACCCACAACAGGGGCCTTTCTCGAAAACTCATCCCAATCTCGTGGTAAAACCGTTCATTTGCGTCTTCGATATTATGGTTTCAAAATATTTACTCATGTACTGCCACGCATGTCAAGACCAAAACATACTACTTGCATTCGCCAACGTCGTATTTTTTCTTGAATGGGGGTGGCTTATCTCTTTTTTTTGAAGCTGCCTCTGATTTTCTTCATAACGTAGTCCATACATTCACTGCTTCTCAGCAACTTACAGCAATTTGTTTCACGTAAATGTAGCCATCTATGCATTCCAGGCTGACACTGTCGTCTTTAGGCACACTGCATAAACCTTGCATGTTTCCCATGATCCTCTTCATAGGCTTTCCCTCTCTACAAGATGCTGAGACTTTTGGTTTATACCTGAGATAACTAATTAACAGACGACTGTTTATTTGTGCGGGGAGTGAATGTGACGTATATTTTGTTGTATTACGGATATACTAGTAATTTCAAGTTGTTTTTAATTTAAGTCTACAATAAGGCTATATATTGTAACGTTCAGTTAATATAATCCTCCTTATGTATCCAGTGAATGTGGAAGGCCCCACTTCTGAGCGTCAATATGTAATATCAAAACAAATTAGTATCTCTTACTAATAAAGTATAACCTGTTTTATTTTTAAATAGAGGATTATTCATCTGAACCTCAGGGTCAACATACAATTTACATATAGAACAAACAATACAACTTTGATGCATGAGACTCGGTATTACAGTGTTGTTAATGTCTGTTGAATGTTTGTGGGTCCTTTTAAACTACTATTAACTAGAACAAAAAACTCTTATAATTAACAACCATTTTCATAATAGTGCACTAACGCAAGTCACAATTATTATTATTATTTATTTGTTTATTGTTTATTCAGTTATTGTTTTTGTGGTATGATCTCACCAACTTTGCAGGTTTCACAATGGATTCATTCGTTGATTCCGCTCCTGGACATCTGGTTTTTCGCTCTCTCTCTATCAAAACATCACTCCTCTAGGTCCCGGATTGGTTCTCCTGGTCATCTCAGCTTCCACCGATCCTCAATTTCTATCAACTCAGCAGTCACACCTTAAACGTTCTCTTGCAATTCACAATTTTTTTAACAACAATCATCTTCACTCAAAACATTAATTTCATTAGTTAAAGGCCATGGCTATATTTTTTATGGGTCACAAGTTCGGTTTACCATTTCTAATTAGTAATATTCTGTTGACCTTTACTTTATTTTTCCTTCGTAACTATATAGTTAATATTATTATAAGTTTTTTAACGTAAGAGTTTCTATCTTTTAAATTATTTACACTTGGTTTGATCTCACTATATGGGCTACATAACTGTTTCATATAGATTATATGTTTCATTCAATGCTCATATTATAATAATGTTTAATCACTTTCCTTATATCTGATTTTTTCCTTTTTAAAGTCTATCACTGTTATTTTCACTTTCTAGCACTATCACACAACCTAACTTATATAATTATAGTTTGATTTATTATATTTGTAAAATTTATAACATTCACTGTTTGTAGTTCAATGATACAAAACAACTGTCTGAGGCACGCAGACCTCCTCATAGTTTTAATCTAATGCTTATGAACTAACAAATGTCTTTTACTTATTTTATAAGTTTAACATTTGTACCTTATAATTCTATTAATTAATCATTATTTACATGTTAACGAGTATGTTATGTTTTATGTTTAGTGAAACGACACGTTACATAAAGCCCCCCGTTTAAGACAAGTTATTTCAGTAATGGTGGTTTTAGGAGTTACTGAAATAAATGGCAAAAATCTACAAAAACTGTCTTCACTTTTCATAAAACCTCTTTATCTCGGTTTGGTTATATATTCCTTGGGGTATTGCTACAATGGGGTTGGTAATTGACAAACTACTCTTTCCTATAATATCTTCTTTTATCATGAGCTGGATTTACTTTCTTACAGCTTTCTTGAACAACTGTTTAACCGGATATTATTTAAATTCTTCGCTTTATTCGGTGAGTTGGAGAATACGATGCAGTAGTTATTGTAATTGTTCACTAACCTCTTCTTTTGTGCCACACTCATGATCTTTGTATATCCTTTTCCTTGGAATGCCCTGATTTCCTGCAGTCTTTCCTGCCATGATTCTGGTCTGTTACGGTTTATTTGTTTCCTATGGGTACCCTAACATTTTCCCTAACTTAGTATGAATTCCTGTCCTGAGGGGCACTTGTGCTTCCTATTATCTCAGCGGATCATTCATAATTGCAGAGTGGCGCCGTAGCATACAACACTCTGTTTATACCTTAAAGAGTAACCCTTGGGTTACTAATAACACCATAGGAATTCCTATTCCTTCTCTCGTAACATTCAGGTTTATTTGCTGCTTTTGGGTTTTAGATTATTTACCTGTGGCTCCTATAATTGTATCTGGTTTATGGACAGCGTGCGTATTCTCTCCGTTTTATTCTCCTGCGTTTCGTTTCATTCCTGAAGTGTTCGCTCATGTTTTAATCAAGACTGTTGTCAGCACCCCTTGTAGTGTTTACTTTGATGTACTCTATGTCTCAGTTTGTTTTCGCTTTACCCTGTTTTCTTTCTAATGAATCCCTTGTTATAGTTTTCTAAATAATATTTTGTCTTAATTAATTGTTAGTTTAATACTTTTTTCCTTCTTATTTTTCTGTTTATATTCCCCTTTTGTTCCTTATCAGCTTTTTCTTCAGTTTTGGTTATGTTTTCTTAATTATCATTATTTTTTCTTAAGTCTAGAGTGATTATTTATTTTATTTTTGTTTTAATTATCATTATTTTCTTTAAGTCTAGAGTGATTATTTATTTTATTTTTGTTTTAATTATCATTATTTTCTTCTTCCTTTCTTAACTGGTTTGCCTTGTCGGTAGTCAGAAAATCAGTCCCTTTTTACAATATTGTTCCTACTTGGTTTATCCGTTTTCGGTATCTGCCACGATCCGGGTTCTTCTGGTGTGCAGAACTATTTCCTTCCTTGTGGTATAGATCTCTGCTACCTCATACACCAATTCTTCCAATACCACCTTTTCACTAGTATTCAGTCCTATATTAATCACTCTATCATCTGTTTTCCTAAACAAATATGTCGATGGTATATCAACTGTCGGTGGTATCACTGATATCTTATCATGTATTTTTATTTCAAGTATATTTACCTTGAATATCAATTTTCTGAAGTCCTTACTCACTGTTTTATTGTGAGTCCTTTCTATAATTTCTGTTAAACTTCTCCTACCATTTTTAAAATTCATTATCTCTCTATGGTCGGTAATAGGGAGATTAAGTACATTTACTAGTCCACTGTTTATCATCTCCAAATTTTCTCTTGTATTTATTGGTTTCTTTGGACGTATTCTTCTTATTTTCTTTATCTTCTTTTCTAGTGGCTTAGTATTCTCCTTGTTCCTGTTATGTTTATTTTCAGGTAATAATTCAATTGTCTCTTCTTTATTTTCTATTTCTTTACTACCTTCTATTTTCTGGCTTACACTACTGTCATTTTGCTCTCTTAAAACATCAATTTTATTTTCTAAATGTTCATTGGCAGTTTTAAAGTCCCATCAATGCATTCAATTGTCTCTGCAGTTGGCTGTGTTACAGCTTCATTGCGCTGGTCACTTTTTTGGTTAAGTTTATCAATGTGTTCTATTTTTTCATTGAGAGTTTCCCTTAACTCCTTGTTAGCATTCTCAATTTTCTTATTAATTTGCCTAAAATCTTCCTTAGTACCCTCTTTAATGCTGTCCATCTTTTCATTCATCTGTCTTAAACTTTCTTCATTTCGTTCAAACTTTTCGTTTTGTTTTCTAAAGTTCTCATTATTTTCTTCATTCATTTGTCTTAAACTCTCATTAGTTTCATCTTTATTCCTATCCAATCTTTCGGTTATTTTTCCTCCTGTCTCCTAAAGTTTTCATTAGTTTCTTCTTTATTCTTATCTAATTTTTCATTTATACTGCTCATCATTTCCATGAATTTATCCCAATCCGGTCCTCCTCTGGCTTCTTCTTTATCACCCGCCTGCTGTTCCATTTCGGTGTCCGGTACTGTTTCTGTTTCTTGTTCCCGCCTATCTTCTTCTGTCTCTGGCTTTTGTCCTCTCTTCTGAGAAGCTTCTCGTCGTCGCATTTTTTCGTCTTCTAGCAGTTGCCAGCTAAAATTAGGTCAATCGTTATTCTACTAATTGTGTTTCGGTTAGTTGGTTTTGCCTAATTTCAGCTCTACCGGTTGGGCGCCAATTTGTAACGTTCTGTTTTTGACGTTAGCCCCACTGTTGGGTTCGCCAATTTGTAACGTTCAGTTAATATAATCCTCCTTATGTATCCAGTGAATGTGGAAGGCCCCACTTCTGAGCGTCAATATGTAATATCAAAACAAATTAGTATCTCTTACTAATAAAGTATAACCTGTTTTATTTTTAAATAGAGGATTATTCATCTGAACCTCAGGGTCAACATACAATTTACATATAGAACAAACAATACAACTTTGATGCATGAGACTCGGTATTACAGTGTTGTTAATGTCTGTTGAATGTTTGTGGGTCCTTTTAAACTACTATTAACTAGAACAAAAAACTCTTATAATTAACAACCATTTTCATAATAGTGCACTAACGCAAGTCACAATTATTATTATTATTTATTTGTTTATTGTTTATTCAGTTATTGTTTTTGTGGTATGATCTCACCAACTTTGCAGGTTTCACAATGGATTCATTCGTTGATTCCGCTCCTGGACATCTGGTTTTTCGCTCTCTCTCTATCAAAACATCACTCCTCTAGGTCCCGGATTGGTTCTCCTGGTCATCTCAGCTTCCACCGATCCTCAATTTCTATCAACTCAGCAGTCACACCTTAAACGTTCTCTTGCAATTCACAATTTTTTTAACAACAATCATCTTCACTCAAAACATTAATTTCATTAGTTAAAGGCCATGGCTATATTTTTTATGGGTCACAAGTTCGGTTTACCATTTCTAATTAGTAATATTCTGTTGACCTTTACTTTATTTTTCCTTCGTAACTATATAGTTAATATTATTATAAGTTTTTTAACGTAAGAGTTTCTATCTTTTAAATTATTTACACTTGGTTTGATCTCACTATATGGGCTACATAACTGTTTCATATAGATTATATGTTTCATTCAATGCTCATATTATAATAATGTTTAATCACTTTCCTTATATCTGATTTTTTCCTTTTTAAAGTCTATCACTGTTATTTTCACTTTCTAGCACTATCACACAACCTAACTTATATAATTATAGTTTGATTTATTATATTTGTAAAATTTATAACATTCACTGTTTGTAGTTCAATGATACAAAACAACTGTCTGAGGCACGCAGATCTCCTCATAGTTTTAATCTAATGCTTATGAACTAACAAATGTCTTTTTACTTATTTTCTAAGTTTAACATTTGTACCTTATAATTCTATTAATTAATCATTATTTACATGTTAACGAGTATGTTATGTTTTATGTTTAGTGAAACGACACGTTACAATATTCATGAACTAACGTCATCAACGAATGACTCCCGAATGATATCTCTCCTAAACAATTTTGTCCAATTTACTGTACCAGTTTGGTTAATCAAATTATTCTCTCATCTTGACTACAAGCCGTCGCCTTTGCATTTGAGTACTTCTCTTGATTTTGATCATCTACATTCTGTTGATCATAGACGTTGCAACCTCCACGACCTTCTACAATCTTCTCACCTTGTCGGATGTCTGCCCAACTCGTTCTAAATTTCTTAGTGGTTTATGTATTATCAAGATTATCTTCCCCTACGTATGTATGTAGTTGTTCGGCTGACGCTCGTAGCAGAAAATTTGATACATGAATATCTTTTTGTATCATCCGTTCAAACCTGCGTATCTCGACTGTCCACGTTTACAATGCTTATTGTTAGTGTAGAACAATCGATGTCATGTTAACAGTATGGTTCAACAATTGGTTTAGAGACTAACTCGTCTTTAATTTTTTCCAGAAGATGATGAAATATATTCAATAGGTTTAAATAAGCGAGAAGAAAGCGGATTAGAAATCAAAGGGCTCTAAACGATACATAACATTCGCATCTCAAGGTGCCTAACAGTATCACAAAATTTTAAATTCCTTTAAAAGTAATAATATTATTGATTTTTTCTCAGTATGTTTTGTTATAGTCTGGACAAACTCGTGTCCAGACTTTATCTATACAATTTGGTCGTATTTACAATACTAATGTAAAAATTTAATATCCTTTCTCAGTGAATGATTTATAAAGACCGTTTATTCGTTTGGTATAAATTTAATTCAATTATCCTACTACGATGAACCAGAAAAACTGGTTGCAAGACGTAGAAATCTATAAACAATACACTGTAAGTAGCTCACAGCTTTAAAGGCGTAATAGAAATATATGTAGAAAAAATTTTAAGATTTAAGAAAAGTGCTTCTAGCAGTTTTTCATGATTTGTGGTCCATCAGGAATATAGTCCTTCACAGAGACCCGAGGATACCTACAATTGGTGAAGAAGTAAAGACTTTTCTCGAGAAGACGAAGAATGAACCGCATGCCCACGTGAATTTCGTCAATCCGTAACTAGTTAGAAGATTCAAGAAGACTATTTGAGCAAGTTTAGTGTTTAGTATTCGTAGGTGGTATTTGTGTAGTTCCAGTCAAATGGATTAACAGAGAGCAATGAGGGTATACATTCTAGTATATATTTAATTTAAACTTACTAAATATATTTCGAAAGTGACAAATTGCTCGTTGGTTATAAACACACAGATGCAAAAACAGTAGATTTCAATGAGAACAATAGTTACGCACATACTGATGGTAGACTTACGGGAACGAAAGTGCGTGGTTTCCAAAAATAGGTGCTTAACACATACTACGAACTCCGGTATCGTATAAGTGTTAATTACAATCAACGGTACTGAGTAATGGATAGTTTCAGTCATACCAAGGGTCGCAGTTACAGGCAGAAGATCAACCGAGTACTCGCTCCGATATGAGGTTAGTACCACTTATCATAATGTGTTACCACACATTGTCAGTTTAATGCCAACCAAACTGGCTCTTCAATAACATAATTAACTTAGTATAGTTTAATATTTTCGTGCATTTAATATAGTTAATATATAGTGTTTTGTTAATTTACTATAGTTACTTATACGAAAATAAGTTGGGAAAAAGTTATTTAATTTTTTTTATTATGCACTAACAAATTTTACGTACTTTTAAAATTATTTATGTGTAACTTTATTTGGGCTTTTATGTAGAAGCGTTGACTTTAGACATCAATGAAAAGCTATTACATAGGCATATGTTTTCATATAAGTTCATAAATGTTACTAACAAAGCCCAATTTTTCTTTACAAAGCGTTTATAACTTTTTGTAAAACAATTCTTGCTAGTGTGTACTGTACATATGGTATTCAGTTACATCGTTAACTGTAGTGTTCATTTATTTTATTACATATGTCATGAGCGATAAAAACTTTAGAGATTTCTGTGTTTAAATTATAATGTCGTAGTTATTATAATTAATTTAATTCAAACACTTTTTGCTACAGTCTATTTCTTGATGTATATAATATATTTAAAATTTATATTTACTTTACTTGAAGATGTTATTTTCCCTTATTTGGAACATGTTTTGGGACCCTTAGTGTTCCCATCATCAGCCTTCCTAATTTTGAATCCTGTTGAGTACCTGTGTGCTGGTTGGCTGTTGTTATGGCTTCCCGTTGGTTTTTGTTTTTTTAAATTGTTATTATTGTGTGTGATTGTGGTGTATATATTAGTATTTTGTGTATTTACACAAAACATGATACGATTTTCAAAGCTTTCAACACCGAAAATACACAAAATACTAATATATACACCACAGTCACACACAATAATAACAATTTAAAAAACCAAAAACCAACGGGAAGCCATAACAACAGCCAACCAGCAGACAGGTTCTCCACAAGATTCAAAATTAGGAAGGCTGATGATGGGAACACTAAGGGTCCCGAAACATGTTCCAAATAAGGAAAAAATAACATCTTGAGGTAAAGTAAATATAAATTTTAAATAAATTAATTATAATTATAAACTATAAAAAATAATGGTGCCCATTTTATAGATGTATCCATACGTTGTTAAAAGTTCTGTGTTTTTTTTGTATGTCTGTATGTGAATACAAAACTTATTCTAAGCACAGTACATAATAAACAACACAGTTTGTATATACAAAATATTCATCACCAATCGTTATTAATAATCACCCTCTGTCTAGCTTTACGAGAGTAGAAATCTTCCACCACGTAACTACTACGTGTTCATTAATCCAGGTTTTGTATTACATCATATAACGGAAGATATTAATTAGACTTACATAATCCAGAATCTAGAATCTTGCAAGCTGAATCACGACGCTTTAACCACACGACCGTGGTTAATAACACAAGCATACAATTCATTACATTAGTGTATTGAAATATATTTATAAATACCATAAAGTGAATACTCGAGAAATGGATTAAATATTTTGAAACACTGAATACCAAGTGTTAAGGAGACAATAATCCGGCCCAAGCTTTAGGGAGAGATTTCAGTAGATTACACAAAATATTTTTTTTAAATGAATCGTTTAAATAACATGTGTGGGTGTTTGTTTATTTAATACTTTAGGTGGACGTTATTCATAAGTGATGATTTGTGAATCATTTTATTAATATATTTACTTACTGCCTTTACACAATCACAATAAATGTCAATTCACGTGTAGCGAATAATTATTTATCAGCGGCTTCCAGATAGACTACTGACTTGATGCACTGGTCCAATGGAAGAATAACATACATACTTAAGAAAATTACAAGTTGAAACTAGTTTCCTTAGAAGGGTATCATCTTAGAGCAGTACTTTTTATGAGCACTAACAGGCGTACTAAGGAGAATTCTATACAGGCGTACTCAATGTTTCAGACTTTGCGTGGCGTTATTTCTTCTGATCGGCGTAACAGCAAGCTTTAGATACGTCGGCGCTACGTTGGTGATTGCCGGCGGTGGTTATACGGTACGAAAAACACAAAGGTATACACACAGGTATACACAAATTCCATACAAACAGAGTCATTATATTATCCAAAGACGAAATGCAACAGAACATCGCCAAACAGCAAGTAATGCTTAATTCTTCGTATTGTTTAAATTAGCAGCCATCCTTACTATTTCTTTTATGAATTTGCTAACTGCTATAATTTTTTTTTTTTTTTATTGTTTGACTAAGCTTTTCGTCATTACTGATATCTTCAGGTCTTAAACAACGTCTATCAACTGTACGTTGTAAGCTTTTATACTTTAGGCCCCTCCCCTTATGTCATCGCCCCTACTATTGGTTCAGCTGCTACCGCTCTTCACGGGAACTTTGTCTACCTTTTTCCGTTAGGCATTTTTCTAACGTCCGTCAAATTGTTTTAAGAATCTCCCGTTAATTTCTTCATTCTTGACTTATAATTTTTTGTAACCTTTTACATTTCGTCATTTTTTTAGTGTATTATTCTTATTATTTTAATTTATTTTTGTTTATTGTTTAATATATAATAAAATATTTCTTCATTTGTAAAATCTACTTTTATATTCATTAATTTATTTTTATCTTGTTTTTTAACTTCAAGTATTTCTAGTTCTTCTATTAATTTTCTTTTTTGTGGATTGTTTTCTATTTTAATTATTTCCATATTTTCATTGGGATTTATGAATTTATGGCCTGATTCGTTGAAATGTCTTGCATATAGTGAGTTCGTTACTCTAACCCCTTCTCCTTTTGCGTGTTCATTCATTCTAATTTTAAATTTTCTTCCAGTTTCTCCCAGATATATCTTATTACATTCCCCACATTTTAATTTGTATACGCCGCTTTTTTCTGTTAATGGAATTTCTTCTGTTTTATCATTTTTTATATATTCGAATACATTTTTCGTTTTCTTTATTCCTATCTGTATTTCATATTTTTCGAAACATTTTTGTAACATTTTTGTTTGATATCCTATGTATGTTATTGCTCCTTTATATTTCTTTTCTTCATTTGCTTTTTCTTTTTTGTTATTTTCTATTTCTTTATTTTCCTCTATTTTCTTAACTATTCTATTAATTATTTTAGGGTTGAAATTATTATTTTTTGCTATTTGTTGTATTTTCTTTAATTCTTTTTGTTTGAGTTCTTCATTTTCTAGATAATTTATAGCTCTATAGCAAAATGAATTTAATGCTGCCATTTTATGCCATCCAGTCAATTATAAAATGGCAGCATTAAATTCATTTTGCTATAGAGCTATAAATTATCTAGAAAATGAAGAACTCAAACAAAAAGAATTAAAGAAAATACAACAAATAGCAAAAAATAATAATTACAACCATAAAATAATTAATAGAATAGTTAAGAAAATAGAGGAAAATAAAGAAATAGAAAATAACAAAAAAGAAAAAACAAATGAAGAAAAGAAATATAAAGGAGCAATAACATACATAGGATTCAAACAAAAATGTTACAAAAATGTTTCGAAAAATATGAAATACAGATAGGAATAAAGAAAACGAAAAATGTATTCGAATATATAAAAAATGATAAAACAGAAGAAATTCCATTAACAGAAAAAAGCGGCGTATACAAATTAAAATGTGGGGAATGTAATAAGATATATCTGGGAGAAACTGGAAGAAAATTTAAAATTAGAATGAATGAACACGCAAAAGGAGAAGGGGTTAGAGTAACGAACTCACTATATGCAAGACATTTCAACGAATCAGGCCATAAATTCATAAATCCCAATGAAAATATGGAAATAATTAAAATAGAAAACAATCCACAAAAAAGAAAATTAATAGAAGAACTAGAAATACTTAAAGTTAAAAAACAAGATAAAAATAAATTAATGAATATAAAAGTAGATTTTACAAATGAAGAAATATTTTATTATATATTAAACAATAAACAAAAATAAATTAAAATAATAAGAATAATACACTAAAAAAATGACGAAATGTAAAAGGTTACAAAAAATTATAAGTCAAGAATGAAGAAATTAACGGGAGATTCTTAAAACAATTTGACGGACGTTAGAAAAATGCCTAACGGAAAAAGGTAGACAAAGTTCCCGTGAAGAGCGGTAGCAGCTGAACCAATAGTAGGGGCGATGACATAAGGGGAGGGGCCTAAAGTATAAAAGCTTACAACGTACAGTTGATAGACGTTGTTTAAGACCTGAAGATGTCAGTAATGACGAAAAGCTTAGTCAAACAATAAAAAAATTAGAGCAGTTAGCAAATTCATAAAAGAAAAAGTAATGCTTAAGTTGTTGTTTCCTATGGCTGGAACCCCTCTTTCCTTTTATGCTGTATATAACAACATTTTTTTTGTATTTTTGTTTTTTTTTTTGTGAAAGAGAGGCCACTAGTTATTTAGGACTAGGCAAGAGCCTAGAGAAGCCAAAACTGTGCTGGGTCCAGTATGATGGGGCTTGCAAATGAAACTCTGCTCTAATAACAATAACAGGATTTATTGCGTTCGGCTTTTGTACAATATATGCGCCCTTGAAAAGCAAGATAATTACAAGTATTTTACAATCAAGTATAGCTCACTTCCAAAAACCCCCAATCGTTATTATAAATCCATGAACATATGCATCGTCAAATAGTTGCTTGAATATTAATGGCGCATAAATAATAATAATAATGTGAAATGGCGCATAGTCTCGACCCTCCCAGTAATTACACAAATCATAACACGATATAAATATATATATATATATATATATATGCATAATCACGTATAATAATGTAACAATCACATAAAGCATAACACATAACATATAATTAACATAGAAACACATTTACATATAAATGGCACATCACATGTTCACCTGGTTAGCAGCTTATATTTTGTCATCATACACCCTCAACCCTCCTACTCAGACCAAGTATCCGGCCCACCTTAATTTTCAATTAAAAAACTAAACCCCAAAACTCCAATTAATACATCCCCAAAGAGTAGAGTAGACATGCCCCAAAATTATAAGTATATGCACAGCCAAAGTCAATTTGGCTAAATCGCCCGAACGGCGCACCCATACCCAGCAAAAGTTTAATTATTAATCTCGGATCTCAATAATGATAATGATAATAAGTGCCATCACGAGGTCAACATGGATGCCCGGTTGCCTTACTGCATTTTTCATTTCTTTTATTTTCCTGACAAAATTTAATAAAATAGTGGAACGTAACCACCCATAAATACTCATAACTGATACTGATTAGTCTTGTATTCTTTAACATTAATTAACTTATATTGTGAGCAATAAAAGGTTAACAGTTACAAAATTTAAACTATGGCAAAATATAAACCGTGACAAAATTTAAACTGGCTATGGCAAAATTTAAGGGTTACAAAATTAACTGAACAGTAGAATTGAATTTCGCAACTCAGAATCTATGTAATGAATGTACTGAAACATGCTTAAAGTGTTCATAAAAAACTTGACCTCAGGCATGGTCATGCGTCCGGACGAGATCCAGCAAAATATGACATGATACAGTCCTGTAGTAAACGGCACCTACAGGTGTCGTCCACATGTTAAAACACCTCCCCGATCTTTAAATTAATAATACAATACACAACCCCCACTAACTGAAAAATTAATTAACCGTAAAATTTCCCAACTGGCACAGATACATCTGCACATGCCTGCTCAACACAGAAACAATTTAGTGCCGACCCCCTTTACAGAAAACTCAGCTCAACCCGGGTGCTGCATGACCCTGGCCGAGTTACAATTCTCAGAATGAGACAGACATTAATATATTAATGAGGCGTAAGCCTTACTAAGGAAAATTACAAAGTAACATATAACCCCAATTGTCCGAACTAAGTCTCCAAACTGGAGCGTCTGCACCAGTGTCTCAAAAGAGTTTATCGGCCACAAACATTTTGTTCAAAAAGCTTAAATGTCACCTGGTTAGCAGCATATGGGTAGAGGGTCCGGTTGAGTGTGTGTCTGTCCATCCTGGCTGACAGCTGACGGAAGTGTTCGAATCTATATCATGGAAAGCAGGTGTTCGGCCATCCTCTGGAGCGAGACAGATTCCCGTCTACATCGGAAACCCTGCACAATTATATCTGTGATTACTTACAGGTTTAATAAACCACACTACCCCATTTACCAGCTGACATTGCATGACATGCCCAGTTTACAATCTCCGAAAATTCACTATGTATAGAACCCCATTGAATCTAATAAATCGCTTCAAAATAACACCTTTAAATATAATAACATATAATGTATCAAAATATAGTCATTCCACATAATAATCATTTCAATTAAATAGTTCCACAAGTTTTCATGAAGCACTTAACTCCCCCTGACAGGAATTAGCAAACTTTAACAAGTTCGTGATGTACAATGATTTCAGAAAAATAACTGACATACCCATTCTGGTTTAATAAATTGAGTATTATTATTATAACACATTATTATTTTATTACTACTAATATTTGTTAGCCAGCCTTAAGATTGAAACATACATAAAACAAATCTACCCTGTTGCCGGCCACGTGCGGACAAATTACTGCAATATCTATCGCAACGCATCAGCGTTAATATTAAGCAAATACAATTTATTTTTATGAATTATTACTTTACATATCTTAACACACTTACCGGTAGGTCGCGTAGACTTCTACTTATCCATAGGAGCAGCTAGAAGACGAAAACCTTTACATTGACTCTGTCAGCCGGACATAGACACGGCTATACTGAATGACAAAATTGAACTGACGAAACCAGCTACTGAAAAAACGGTACGAAGCATCGGGCATAGAGTGCGCGCGGATCGGCCGGGAGGAAGATAATTCATAACGACAAAGTCCAATAATACGTACTTAGATCCCTACGTAAACCCTCACGTCAATAAATACGTAAATTAATAGTTCAACTATATAAAAAGAACCCCGCCGCGTTTTTCTTAAAACACGGCACATGGCAAATATCTTGTTTGTATGGTAATAAAAAAGTAACATTTCTACAAACAGTAGAATGTTTGTAGTTAAACGTTATATTCACGACATTGGAGTTATACGTGTTTTTAGTAAAGTATATCTTTACTAATAATCGACTTCCAAATTTTCCTTTATTAAACGTTCTTTACACGTAATACGTTGATCGTAATTAAAATGATTCATAGTCTAGTATCCTCCCTGAGCAGGGGAACACGCTCACTGTTTTAAACGAAGTACGTTTATTATGACAGAAATTTAGAAGTTACATAATATTTCAATTGGGGAAATTTAAAAAACCCCGATTACTCTACTATCTCTTTAGTAATATAACAATTATAAAGCACACAAACATAAAGTAAACACTAAAAATTCGTAGCATTCGGATTTTTTTTTTAGTACTTTTAGTCTATTTTGCCGGATTTTGACATTTTTCAAATTTTTGATCTCGTTTTAGTCCATGGGGATTTAGACTAGTTAAAATTCTCTTTAATCTAGTACTCTACATGAGCGTTTGCCACTTTATGAAAATTTTCACCCACTTTTTACGCCATGACGTTCAAACATTTCGAAATTTTCAAAAGCAAACACTATATTCAGATTGTGGTTAAATTCAACTTTTGTCTAAATAAATTCATTTGTTATCTGATTTTACTGAATATTTATTCAGCAAAAGTTCAATCTTGAAAATCCTTTGTTTTGTTTTCTTGTTGTATAGACTATTTTGTTCATATCCTCAGCACATGGGGAAACATACGCTACCCTATTTTTAAGCACCTTACAAAACTCCATCCAATCAGTTGACTTTAAGAGTTTGAGCTTGGCTGCGTTATTTCCATCCTCATTTAAATGTTTTATCATTTTGTGGGCTATACTTTGTCACAGTATCACTTTCAATGCTGAACACTCATCTCTTCTAACTTTTTGTGCTTTTTTTTAACAGAGGTTTTGTTTGCCTTTTTTGTGTTTTATATTCGTCTAGTGATTAGGGTTCTTATCTTACAAATACCTTAAATACGGCATTTTTTCTTAGTATCTTCCTACAAGTCTTCGTTTCATATGTACAGACCTCGCTGCTTCCTTGGTTTTTTTCTTAAGGACTTCTGAGGCTGCCTTAACAATTACCTTTTTAAATTCATTCCAGTTTTTTTCTACGTTTGTACTGATAGGCTTGATTTCCAAATATTGATTATCCTTCTATGAAAAAGATTTTTCGATGAGTCTTCTTTAAGAAGGTCGACTTTCCACACCAAGACAGAACTCGAATAAGACTACTGGTTTTCTAGCTCTGAGTCCTACTTTTGCTTTTACCGAATAGTGATTCGAACCCATATCTTTCCCTCTCATTATTCTAACATTACTAAAAAATGTCCCAGTTTTCCATTTTTGATAAAATAATATAATATAAACGTATGTCCTTACCGCTCCATCCAAATTTATGAATTTGCTTCTGCCTAAAGAATGAATACTCTACTCAGAAGGCATTTAAGTTTTTTACAGTTCCTCCTGTCTCTCCATTTACTCCTATTAACTCCTTAATTGGCCCTTTCCCCATTCAAGCGTTCTAGTTCTCCTATGACAACATAATCATTTTTGTTGGGTGAATTTCGTACTTCTTGCCAGTCTTCATAAAATGGGCCAGGAGTGTCTTCTTTTTTCCCTTCCTCTGGATAGATTTATGGCAGTAAGCGTTGGATATGCTCTTTGTATTTCCAAAATGCACATTAATATGTGCTCATTCACCCTGCATGTTTTCTACTCTTCAACCTTTCATGGAGCAGAATGGCAGCTCTTCTGACCATTGATACGTCACTGTTAATCATGGTATAAGTTACATGTGCCGTTTGGCTTCTTTTTTGTCTCTGATATCATTACCAAGTCTAGCTTTGTATCTTCTAGAGCTGTAGTAGTTCTATCTGTTTGTTCGCTAGACTTTGGACGTTCCATATGCCGATGATATTTCCTTAGCCTTAGTCGAAACTCTATCGGCCATCCGGTCCTACCTATTGAGTTTGCCAGTAAGAAAATCTCCCCCGGCTGCGTCACCAGCGCTGGGTGGGAAAAGGCCAGTGTCGGGGCTGCCACCTCACTGCTTCTTACCTCGCAGGATTTGTGTAGCATTTCTCTCCTAGATGAGTTAGTTTAAGCTAACCTCTGGAGTCTCATCCGACACGACAAATATGATGAAAGGTTTGTTAGGATTAATAAGAATAGGTAAGGACTTGGGTAAATAGACTTGGTATGTGTCATTGTGGGACGTACCTTGTCCGATTCCTAAGTTGAGACTAGTCCTAAAAGGGAGGCCCTACCAGTAGCTACGGTAACGCCGGCATAGTTCTCAACCTGATCAGATTATGTTAATCTCCACACCCGCACGGACAGTAAGGGAATGGACGCATTGCAATCCTATAGCACTAAAAGAGATACGACAGTTATTAGGTAAAATCGTACTTAAATTATGTTTCAGTCATTTCTTCTGCTATTAAGACTACATAAGTTACTCAGCTACGTCTTTTTTTGTGTCACATATTAGTGACATTTTCTATTTTCATGTACAACCTTTGTGCTCTTACAACGTTCAATCTGTTCGGATAAATTCACTTTCCCTTGAAATTGAGTACTAGCCGCTTGGCAACAACTACTGGTTTATACTGCAGTGTGGCGCTATCTGTACCCTATTAAAGAACATACGCATGATAACCTGAAACTATTTGTAAACGGAAAATTAAAGGCGCCTCTATATTTTTAAATAGATAACCGATCAATATATACTTAATGCTGGTGATTGTAGAATGACTTGTATATTCCACTGAATTCGCGTCAAAATGAAATATAATATGTGCTTATATTTTAATTTGAGATATAATCTTCTACCAGCTAATTCTATCAGAGATAATCGTACCACAATTGATTTTTGTAATAGACTGACCAGCAATTTGTTTCTAATAGATCTTAAAACTAAAAGTCAGTTTACTTAGTTTGCCAATCAGTATTCCTCAGATTAGCATAAGAAAAAACAAACCACACTGTTCTCTGCGTACACTACATTAGCTCAAAATTTAAATCCTTGTAAATCGTCTCACTAGCGCACGTTGATCGAGTAATTGGGAGTAGCTTCGATCGTAGTGCTTCTGTGTAAACTTCTTTATCTCATCAACAACTATATCCTCACTGTGTAGGTCACTGTACTATGACCATTTCATTTATTTTGACAACCGCCTTTATTTATTTCATTTATGGGGGCACTTTATTTTGAAACCGCTGAATGATCTTAATATTATTTCTACTGGCATACCAGACACAGTTGCTTCAATATGCTTACACAGTTTGAACACTTATTTATACAGCATTATTCACGACATTAGTCTGTATTGATAGCTCGGATGTTCTGCGTAGGAACCAATAGATTTTTCTGTATGGTAATAATATTGGCTCCCTTTCCCGCCTGTGCAGTCTATTATCTATGGCTCCTTATGGCTTACAAGGAAGGTAGTATGACAAGGTGACAAGGACTACACTTCAGCCCCCCATTAATGTCCCGGGTACTTATTTCCACAGTCTGAGTTTATTTGAGGGAGGGACTGAAAAACGCACCTCGATTTAATGGTGCGCCCGGGAATCTAACACGGGACCTTATCCAGACCCATTGGCCTACTGAGTCCCATACATTTTCCTGTATTTGAGGTTTAATAAGTTACGTATCTTTTTAACATGCTCTTCCATTTGAGTTTATCGTTTAGTCCATACAAAGATACACTATAATGTTTGCATACGGAAACTGGTATTCGTTTGCGATGATCGTTGTTAATTCAGGTCTTCTGTTGGTAAAGCTGATAAGAACTGATTCATTCTCATTAGGTTTATTGCCCCATCATTTTGTCCTTGAACTAACTTTAATACAGCTTTTTGGAAATATTTCCAAGACACTTCACGTGTGCCATCCTCTAAAGTAGCAATTACCTTGTATGTTTTTGTTATAGTGTAGGTGTAAAATACACCTGTAGCCTAAACACTACAAATATAGGTTTTAAATACAGAGGTATAGGTGTATAGTATTTAGAATATACATCTATACCCCAAATACTACTGTATAGGTGTAATTAGGCCAGTGTAGCAGCAAATCAAAATCATTGTTTTGTGGCACACCGGCCTTAAGGAGTCTCAGATCTTCACTTTTTATCCTGAACAATCTTCCACTGACGTAGGACTTCTGAAGTAATGTAAATAAATTTGGAAGAAACTGTTCTGGTTTATATACAAGTCCCAGCCATCACGCAGTTCATAAATATGTTAAAGATGGCACATTCAAGAATTGTTATCCATTTATCACGTTTTTGAGACAAACAGGTTGCTTAAAAACAAGAGTACTCAGCGAAACTGTAATGATTAAAACACGAAAACTGAGAATCATTTTTAATCACGATAAGCACGATTCTTTCAGCGTGTAGTAAGGCCGACCTGTATATTAGTTAAAAAAAGATAGTAGCTAAACTGCTTCTAATGTGAGCGTGCGATTAGAAACCGTTTCACGATGAGGTTTTACGACATCCAACGTAAACGAATATATGAGACCCAACTCATTTAGTTCTCACGATCATTTACCTGCTTTTGTTCTTTTTGTGCAAAAGAGAGACAGGGATAGTGTGACCCACGTTTACCCTAAACGAATAAAAATAAAATAGGAGAATAGTGCTGGAACCGCCCTGTTAGTGTACTTTTAATGTATCAGCTAATTATGAAAATCTTTAGTTTACTTACAACTCTACATTTGCTACATTATTGTTAGTTCATAGACACTGAATACGTATTGACGTTATGTTTCAGGATTACTATTAAAATTTGTGTTATTTCTGAACTAGAAACATGAAGTTTTGACAGTCAGTATCAGTATTGTCTTCGGTTTATTTTTCCACAACAACCAATTTAATATCGATATTTAAAATTTGAACAAAAAAAAATTAATCCATAAAAAAGGTCTCGTGCACAGAGCCAACCAATAAAAGAAGAGAATAAACCGCACATAAACCATACTTACTAATAATTATTCCAGCCTGGATGCAGGTCGTCTGTAAAATCGCGTACTTGTGCCGACATGTCTGTGAGACATTCTTGTTCACTATTTAAAAAAACAACAAGTTTTACGACTTTTCGCACAATTAAATGACTTCCTCCTAATGAAATATTTTGTTATTTTGACTAAAAGGTAAAAACAACTATATAATTTATTAACACATAAAAATAAAAGAAGAATAATCCTATTATTCGTTGTCAGAAATGGTGTTACGACAAAAACCAAACATGTAAACATGTATTACAACGGTATAAAATTGCAAATTTAATATAATTTAAATTTGTGGAGCCCCACGATCTTGGAGCCCCATTTATTTATAACAATACAACATTATTAAATGTAAGCGTGTCGTGCCACACGTTGACGGGCGACAAAATTATAACAATACAAATAACGTGTATATGTGATTGGGGTTCAGGTGTAATTATAATAAGAGTATTAGATTTATGAGTATTTAAAAATTCATATTTATTGTTTACTCAATCTTATAAATAATAAACATCATTACTAATCTACGGTCACGATATTACTCATTATTAAATGTTTATCTCTTATACTATACGGTGTTACACACATTTAAAACCCTCTTACATCTAGACATGTTAATAATCTTAATCTAGACATGTTAATAATTTGATTTACTAATAAAAAAAATTAAATTAAAATGTAATTTGAATTGAATTCTTTTAATTCAGATCTGACCTCAACTCGCTCAGTCTATACCAATGTTTAAAATTAAATTTAAATTTATATTAATTACTTTTAGACTGGCATTTGTTTTATATTCAAATTTAAATTATTCTTTTCTATAATGCAAATATCAAATCAATTTAACTATTTACTTTGATAAACAAAATCTACTCTCTCAACTTTAAAATCTTTTTTTTCTTATTTCTTTATAGGCGATCGCTCATTCTTACGACTAAACATTTATCTACATTTCTAAAATATTATTACTAATTATAAATTTTTCTTTGTTTTAATTTATTGTCTTTTGCTATAGTCTTTATGAGCTCTTTTCTTTAATCATTTATAAATGCATTATGCATGTCACCTCGAGTTCTAAAGATCTTACGACTTATTGACGGGGTCCATCGTTGTCCAGAGTTGGTTTCCCATTCCTCTTGGCCTGGCGTGGTCCTGGATATGTCTAGAGTCCAGCGTCGTTTTCCAGCAGTGTGTGGTCCTGGATATGTCTAGAGTCCAGCGTCGTTCTCCAGCAGCAGTGTGTGGTCCGCCTCAGAGATTGCTATATGCTGCAAGGTGGATCTTAAACGTCGGTTAGGCGTCCAAAAAACATCGTCTAACGTCCAGCATCCCTCGTCGCTCTTGTAGCTTCTCCGAAGATACTCTTTGTAGACTTAAACGGTCCCGGTACTTTACGCTTTCCGAAATATTATCAACCTAATTGTTGAACGTCTTATAAGTTCGTTAATGAGACTTTAAAAAAAAATAAAACTGTTCTGCCGACGGACAGCATGTCCGACTGCAACTTGTCTTGAAAAGAAGAGAAGGGTTTTCGGTCGAACCTTTAATTTATACCCTCTCCAGATTCCGCGCCAGTTGGCTCCAAAATCGTCCTGTCGATACCTGCAGATCACCTGATAGCCCCCACTCCCGAACCTTTTCATATATTTGCAATTATTAGCAAGTAGCAATGTTTTTCACGGAATCGAGATAGCACAAATCATAGCTAATTTGATTAAGCACTCACTGTATTAATTTGAGCGTCTTAGGGTAATTTGCGTATTTTTGCCACATTTATTTCGCACTGTCTTCGCGTCGTGTGTTCTATTAACGTCATTTTCTCACTGGGGATAACTATAAAATTTACACAAACTTTGGTGCCTTTTGCTTGTTTATAAACTAATTAGTTTTTACACAGTGGAATTAAATAATTATTTTATTAATTACTTGGGGAGGGTAGCTGAGATTCCTGTCTGTACTTGCATCACTAACACACACAAGATACACGCGTAACACACATACAATTGAGCAGGTGTTCCTTGCTTCTCGAAACAGGTTAATTTCTCCCTAATATAACAATGAAATATTTTTACAATCTCAGACCTGTCCATTTACCCTTAACTTATAATAATTCTACAAATTTTATATTTATTCAAATCAATGCCTAATACAGCATATGGCTGTATCGTTGCATTATACCCCCATTTATTATACAAATGTTTTATTAATTAAAATCTAATTAATGAAATGCGAACAACTATATAGAAATCTGCTTAATTTAATTGTTATAAATTTGTATATGTGTGTGTTTTAACCTTTTGTACTTAAAAAACGTAAGAAACTTTCAGGTTTGATATTTTCAGTTTATCATAGCCTGGTCAATACCTGTGGACCTGCCGATGGCCATGAGCATCGACTACTCTCACAGCTTGCTGTTCCAATACGAGGTTGACAACGCGTCCATGCAGCAGGGCGGCAGATCTATACAGCTGGAGAAGCGATCAGTTTTGTCGAGGCCGCTTATTTACTCAGTTCTAGAGGACGCGATGATCAGGTAGGTAATGGATTTCTTCAAACTCGATTCTAACTATCGGACTGTAGTAAAGTTGTCTGTAGTCACAAACTACGGTGTAATCTATACGATATCATGATGGTTCAGCTTAAAATGACAATTTCATAGGCTGGACCAACACGATATTAAAACGTGATTATTATAGCTGTAATCGAAATACCGGACGAATGAACCTATATACATGTTGGCCAAAGGCTCTCAAAAATATGTTTAATTTTTCTGATTTTTAATTTATCGACTTTGTTTATCGTAATTGTTAATGAATTTAATTTGTTAATAACTCCCTATAACCGAATTAAAAAAAAAAACATACGATTACTGGCTTTTTGTAGAACTGATCCCGTACGGGAAACAATTGTTATAGACGGTAGTGTCCTGGAACAAGTTAACAGTTTTGAATACCTGGGCTACAGTGAGTCTTGCAAGCAACGACGTGGTGAGTAAGTTGCATAAGTTCAACCTTATGAGCGGGACCATCAGGCGAGCCCTTAAGTTAACAAGTAAAGGAACACGCCTAAAATTCTACAAGGTGATGGCCTTTCCCACACTAATATATGGGTCTGAGAATTGGACATTAACGAAAGGCCAGGCCAGTCGCATCCAAGCGGCTGAAATGAGATTTATCAGGCACCTGACAGTGTATATTCTCCATGATCATAGAAGGAACACAGATATAAGGCAGGAACGAATATTATGAGTATACTCGACAGGATCGCCCAATATCGGCTGTATTGGTGGGAACATCTTTGCCGAATGGATGACTGCCGCATCCCCAAACAACTACGGAACTATAAGTCGAGGGGACGGAGAGATGTGGAACTTCCAAGGAAACGCTGGAGTTACCAGCTATAAAATTTGCCTATTTGAGACCGGAACAAACCATTCTTGGTTTAAACCTTGAGGATGATGATGATGATGATGATGACATACGAATACAAGTGAATTAATACAAGTGAATTGAAAATTTATTCAGAGTAAGCATTGCTCAGTTTGCTCCACAAATAACTTCTTGTTCTTCGAGACAACGTATTGATTTAAACTATGTTTTGCATTCTCCGGTACTTTCCCAATAACCATACCTGCAATAATTTTCTATATTTCGACTATGCAAAGTCAGTATCGACATATGTAGCGAACATGGCTAAGTAAGGTACTCCCCTGATCGTGAGAGGCTCATTTACTCCCATCCGCTCGCAAATGCACAAACATCCTGTTTCTTTAAACTAGTCATACCAACGACGAATGTCCTTTGGCAAAGGTGGACAATCCCAAAACGCTTACAAAAAGCACGCTGGACTGTAATCACGGGCTCACACAGAAAGGAGAATATTTTCCTAGGAATTTGATATGGTTTGCTGCCAAATGACTGGAATAGTTAAGTAGGAAAGTGTGGTATGAAGGCTTATCTCTAAGGTACCGAGTTGTAAGTTCTTCCAAAAAATTCATGTGCTTCAGAATATTTTGTATTCTGTACTGATTCGACTCCTAAGGTATCAGATACAAGATATACTCTATACATATCTCATACCTACGCCAATAAGGCAGGCAACCTGTGTAACATGGCCGGCGGATGTGTTAAAGTCAGACATAGCTTATACCGAGTTCCAGAGCGCCTGTAGCTACACAACTAATTTCGACGCGTTGGCCGGAAAGTGGTAGATTTTTCTCTAACCTCAGCTGTGTGTAAATAAGTAGCCAGAGACCGGGCAAGTTCGATTTTGGTACTAGAGATATTACAGTCGTTTCGGAGCGATTGCTATTGCGACTTACAAAATGTGATTGTTGTGGATTACTTAGTGCAACACTGTAATAAAGTGATATTTATTGTGTGCTGGACAATTATTAACTTGAAAAATTATGTAACATTGTCTTTGTTTATTTCTAACTAATTAAAAGTTGTAATTCTTGACTTCATGTGAGTAGTGTGTTGGGGAGAATACTGAAACAGTGGACCGGAGGGGGTGATAACGTCACGATCCTGATCTACCTCAACAGCCAGTGACGTCACCGAAACAACAATGGGGTCATTGTTTTAGTAGCGTCTATTATTTCGGTGTTGAAACAATGGGGTCATTGTTTTAGTGCCGTCTATTTTTTCAGTAGCGTCTATTGTTTTAGTATCGTCTATTGTTTTAGTGGAGCCTATTGTTTCAGTAGCGCCATTGTTTCAATGACAACACTGGCTGTTGAGGTAGGTCATGATCTTGAGGTCACCACAACCACCACCCCCCCGGTCCACTATTTCAGTATCCTCCCCATGTTCTACCATGGAGCCCGGTGGTGTGTGTGTGTGTGCGCGCGCGCGCGCGCGCGTGCGAATTTTTCGTAAAATAATTCGCACTCGTTCATTTCAGTCCCGGTCTCGTTCATTTCGGTATAGATCTCGGACTTCTCGGGGTCGATGCCGGGGTAAAGCTCGAGCTTCGTACGAATATTGAACGGGATAGCCAATAAAGTGGACGGACATTACCCTCTTGTTCGAGTATTGAGTCTAACTACCACTGTTTCAGTGACGTCACTCTCCTGTTTCAATGACGTCGTGCTGTTTCAGTGACATCACACTCCTGTTTCAGTGACGTCATCTGAAGATGATCGTGAGGTCGTTGACTAGGTCAGTTGATCGACACGTGTCCTCCTGGCCTAGGATTCTCCCCGTGTTGTACGCGGGTGGGCGGGGGAGGGGTTATGTTGGCGTGTATGTGTATGTGCTGGTGGTCGAGGTCGATGCCGGGTTTGGGCTCGGGCTCGGGCTAGGGATGAAACGTCGCTTGCGACTGTCGACACATGACTGAACGGTATAGCTAACGAGCCTCGTTTACACAGACGTACAATCTCCCCTGTTCTACTAATGAGTGTAACTATTGCACAACATCCTGTCAACACGTATTGCACCATACTGTTTCACAATGATATGATGCAACAGTTCTATCGATTGAATTGCGCCATACTGTGTCACGGTGATATGGTGCAACAGTTGCAACAAGATTTTTTCCTGTAGCAGGTCGAGTATTGTGAAATACACTGACTTAATTTTTTTTCGTAGTAAATTTTGTAATAAGGGTCATACATATTGTTGTGGTAATTACGTATAATTAAAACAACGGTATTTACTCTCGTCCCTTCCAAGCGACCCATGAGGTGAGACAAGATATGCTTCGCTTTTTTTTTACGTGGTTTCTCTGTTTCGCGGACAAACAAAACAGGCCTACTCCAGCGTTACCAAACACCTAACACGCTAAGAACTAGGAACTTTTAACGTGTATAGTGTTGGGTAAAACATCAAACGTACACTACAAAATGCTGACTAAAGCTTTTTTTCACTTAAACTAATACTTCGGTATACGGTTGGAATATCGAGGAGCGTCTTTTTTCACGTATGACATACACACACACAAAGATTCTGTTAAATCGAGTCGAGTTTACAGGTGTTTCCACCGTGCCAGTGACTCGTCTCGGACAAACTGACAACGTTTATGAGTATCTCTACCGCGACAGTAACGTAATGGGTTACAAACGTTCATCTCTGTCTCGCACATAACGTTAACAAACTCAGACAACGCACCTCGATATCCTACCCGATACACAAACGTATATATTGAACTACTATACACATACTTGTAATAGGCAACATTCCATTGTGTATGTAAAGTCACACACAAACATATTAAAATATTTTGCAATACATAACGTTCGTCCACAGAGTATAACGTTGTAAAGCACGTTGTTTTCTCACGTTTACAAACCACTCGCTGTAGAAGAACGGTCTACGCAGCGAGCACCTGGTGAAAGTTCCGCCGCTGTTGTCCTGATGTTGCATGATAGGGCACTGTAACGAGCTCGTTAACCGATCGCTCGCCGTCGACGCGTTCATTTCGTTGAGTTTGATTTCGTGTGCGGTGGTAGGCGCGTAGAAAAGCGGCTTTCTCCGACCATTTAGTGTTGATCGCGGTGAAATTCGCACAGATTTGCACGATCGTACGCGACACGTCCGTATACGGAATGTAACCGTCGTCCCATCTCAGACGGTGATAGCGCCGTTCCAACCATTCGTTGGTTCTTATCGTCTTCGCTGTGGGACGCGATATTTCGTAAGGAGGCGCGAAAAACGCCACCGTAAAACTACGTTTAGACAGGT
This sequence comes from Magicicada septendecula, assembly GCA_034769895.1. NCBI lineage: Eukaryota > Metazoa > Arthropoda > Insecta > Hemiptera > Cicadidae > Magicicada > Magicicada septendecula. Next base: position 142,144,619 of record CM068375.1, on the reverse strand, counting down.
CTACCGCGGAGAACTCCTTGACAACGTACTCGTTCTGCACACCACAGAACGCTTGAAACTCGACGACAGCAGTTCGAACGTCCTCGTCTTCTCCTTGCGGCCACATGACGAGAAGTGTAACTATTCTAACATGTACGTGACGTTTTATAAACAGTCCGCCATTTTTTCCCCTTCACCATTCTTCGTCCTGTTCAATATTACGTAGCAGCTCGACTACGGTATTATCCGGTATCACAGGTTCCGCTTTCCCTTACATAACGAGTTCATCGTACAAACGGTCGTACATCGCGATATCGTAAAACACGTCCGGTGGGCACACGTATCGTCCTCCCGCACTCGATACCACGCGATCGATGTACAGTTTAATATCCTCTTGTTCATGAAACAAAAGCGCTACGTACTTTTTAATTATCGGTATTAACCGAACAAAACACGACCACTCTCTGTCGTTCATCACGATCGAACTGTTCTTTTTGTCTTTCCAATGTACACATCCGCGTTTCAAGTAAACACTTTTAATCCTATCGTCTTCGTCTCCTTTGTCCATATCCTGAAACAAAACTAACTTAACGTCGGAAGAACGAGGATATGGAAGACAGTCGGTAATTCGTTCCTGTAGGAAAATCAACATCGGTGAAATCGAATAGCACGCGCTGCGGACGAACACCGTTTGTAAACGAAACGCACCCATAGTGACCGCGTTCTTCAAACACTCCGGCCGTTACGTATCGTCTGTGCGACAACGGGTACTTTAGACTAAAGTACACGTCGCGGTGTTCGCATGCAACGATTGTCCACGCCATGTTAAGTGTAATAACACACAGTCACAACGTTCACAGTAACTACAACGTTCCCAGTTAACTGCACTCTCTCAACTGACTCAGGTGACACAGGATGATACAACACTCGGTAATATGTATATAGGTCACGACTTCCTTTTGGTGGTGATGGCGGTGGGGGGGGACAACTACCCGGTGGTGGTGGTAGTGGGGGACGAAATCAAGTGCATCTGTGCACAGTGTTGGACAGCGGAGTGTATACGTTGAGCGAATCCTGAAGTATCATGCAGAAGGCTGTGGTTTCCGCGGGGAAATTTTCCGAGGACTCGAATTCCAGTCGCACTCGACCGGTGAAGACTTGAGCGACTCGTCCTGTCTGATACAATCGAAGCAATCGAAGAGGAATAGCGGTGCTTTATCACTGAACTCGTCCTGCGATAGAAGTACGTTGGATTGAGTCCTATGGTAGTACGATTTTTGAAAACGTGAATACATGTCATACAGCAGGGCGTAGCGTCCGTTAGCGATATCCAAGTTCAGCTTATTGTACGGGTAGTACTTGTTCAGAAAGAGTCTCGCGTTGGTCACCTTGCAGTGATCGAAATCGTCAGCGTGTTTTTTCACATCGTTCTTTCTGCCTGTCTGGAAGGTGAATATCACGAAACGCGGCTTCTGCAGTTGCGACGACGTCTTGATCGTCCACGTCTGGCTGCTGGTCGTCGGCAATGCCGGGAACTCGTGGAGTTCCCAACTACGAAACGGTATGGACAGCGGTGGGTCCTTCCGCATCAGCTCCAACCGCGTTTCGTTGTTCACGTGCACGTACGGAACCATCAACAAGATTTTTGTCAGTTCGAGATCGGCATAGTCGCGCTCGCCATCACCATAGCGTTTAAATCGATGGACGTGTGTAACAGTATCAGTTCTTGTTTCATGTTTAAAATGATCAGTGTAAAGTCTTCGGCGAATCCCATCAACCTCCTCAGCGGGACGCATAAGTTGAATTCACCGTTGCTCCCTTTCGGTGTTATCTCGTTAGTCGTCGGTGCCGCCCATCCGGCGTTTTTTATCGCATCAACGTCCGGTTTGCCGACGGATAGCATGGTTTTTAATGTGGACGTGATTCCGACGTTCTTGGTCCGATCGACTTCCACACCGATCAATTCGTAACAGATTTCTTCGAAGAGAAACGTGTTCGCGTTGTTCACCAGTTTCACGTTCACTATGTCGTTATCACTCACTCCGATCATCTCCTTGCTCAACTTGCCTTCAACGTACAGGAAACTTTCCATCGGCAGAGTGAAGACGTCCTGCTGCAGCATGGGTATTTCATCGTTGTTACCGTATTGCGACGACGCGTACGGCGCGTGACTGTGGTACTCGTAATGCATGATGGTGTCGTCGAAGAGCGGACCTCGGTCGACCGCCAGGATACCGCTAACCGCCATGTTACTAGTTTTTCTTGACTTTTAAGCCTAGTGAAATCAGGTAGCGTCGGTTTGCCGGTGTTAACCGCTTCAACGTCGAACGTCGACTGACGGGTTTCCCGAACGTACGCTCCTCTTTTATCTTCGCACGTCTTGCGCGAGACGATGATGACGACGATGACGGTGCAACAGAAAAACAACTATTGTTGATGTAAAAACCCATCGTTATATCCGTTTTAGGTGGATTCGCACGGTGATAACACGATACCACCGTCTTGTTCGTGTACCGATACGGTAATGTTGCGTAAACTTTGCACGTTTTCCGGAAGGTATATGGCGTTGCTGGGCGTTTCGACTATCTTGAATCCCGGCTCGACCGTCGGGTAGAACGAATGCAGAATGTGGTCGTTTCGTCCGTCCTTGTACAAAACTTGGCACGGCGTTACACCTTATCTCCAGAACGTTCAATTTGTTAATGTTTACGGGCGCGTCCGACGTGTGTAATTTATACGCTTCCACCTTGGTTTTCTTGATGAAACCCAGCATAGCACCGATTCCGTGTTGTGTATTACCGAAATCGATCTCGTAGGAACAGTAAAGTTCACATTTCAGCGTGTTGTTGTTGGCGCGCAGACTGAATTTCTGGTCGACTAGCGCGTTCTTCAGGTACGTTTCAATATCGCCGATTTCGTACGGGCCGGTCGGTAATTCGATGAGTTCTAACGTTATACGCGCACGCTTCAGTACGGGAACGACGTTGTTTCTGCCGCTTTCCACGTTCGGAATAGAGTTGTACGTGGTGAAATCCAACAGACCAGCGTACCATTCACCCGCCGTCAGTTCGAGAGGCGGAAAAAAGTCACAGACGAGTGCCCTTGGATCCGTACCCGTGACGGTGACCGTAAGCGAAGACATCTCGTCGTCTACTGATCGTTCGATGACAAAAACTCTAAACATAAATGTCCGCAGACGACCGTGTCCGGCGGTTGTTTACGCGCGTAATTGTAACCCACGTCGTTCACACTCGATCGGAAGTACCTTATCAGCTCGACCGGCGGGCGTAAATTGCCGATCCCGTCGGAGTACACGACCCTGTCGCCTCGCTTCTTATAGCATGCCCAGTGCGTGACCGGTCCGGCGGTATCGTCGAGATTCACGACGGCGTTCTCGTTCTTCCCTGCGGCGAGCGCGGTAAAGCGTCGCGCATGTACACGCCTCTGAATTAAGGTAAGTTTAATTTTTTCGCGTACGCGTACAGATCACGGTCGGACAACGGGCGCACGAGTATTTCTACTAGGTTTTCGGTACGGACGCAGGTACAGTCCCGAAGCCATTTTACGGTTACCTCCTCCTCCTCCTCCTCCTCCGTTCTGTCGCCGTCGACGTCGAATTCCGGATCCAGTCGTCCTCGTCGCAATTCTCCTCCTACTACACCTCCTCCTCCTGGTCGTACGTGCTGCCTTTTTCCGCTTAACGACCGCTCCGCTACGACTACGACGTTACGTCCGCTATACAGTCCGCCGCCGCCTAACGCAGATTTCACTTTCATCGTTCATGGGAAGGATACTGAAACAGCGGACGGGGGGGCCTCAAGATCATGCCCTACCTCAACAGCCACTGTTGTCATTGAAACAATAGCGCTTCTGAAACAATAGGCGCCACTAAAACAATAGATGATACGAAAACAATAGATGCTACTGAAACAATAGGTGGCACTAAAACAATGACCCCATTGTTTCAACACTGAAACCATATACGCTACTAAAACAATTGGCCCCATTGTTGTTTCAGTGACGTCACTGGCTGTTGAGGTAGGTCTGGATCGTGACGTCATCAACACCACCACCCCGTCTTCTGTTTCAGTATTCTCCCCAACACACTACTCATGTGGTGTCAGTTATTCTGTTTCCAATGTAGGCGACAATACGACGATCCTTGCGTCTAATTTAACAAAATAGTCTAAAGACGAAATCCTGATCTCTAACGAATAGTTGCTCACCATTTTGCCTTTCTGGTAGTATTAAGTAACGGGGTGCTCAGGTGAACATGGGAAAGCAGATTTCATGAAGCTCAGTATACGAATTGGAGTAAGTTGGGTAAGAAGGCTGATCGTCTGATTGTTTTACACTACCGGTGTTGGTGGTTTTAACTAACAGTTGAAACTATACGAGCAGATGATAAGTAAGATCCCAATTACAGTTAGCTTCAAACAGTTTTGGCATAAACTAATGGCTCCATAAATTTAAGTAATAATGAATATTGACTAACAATTGAATATCTAATCCATAAATAAAATTTGTTTCAGATCGGGACTTGACAGACATTGTATGCTGAGAGCGATCTGTGATACTGCTAGGTCCCCGATTGATCATTCCGGGCTCATCGGAGAACTGTTGCAAGTTATTCTCACGTTAGTATTCCATCCGTATTCTTCTATATATTGTACCTTGTTTGTATTTTCACTTAAAATATCATCTGTTACCATACACATTACATTTTTCTGACCACATTTCTGTGTGGGAGATGAAAATTATACACAGCCAAAGAAAAAATTGTATGGAGACATCTGGGATTTTAAGTCTACAGCCCGATTTCCCACAAATTTATTAACCAATGACTCTCGCCATGTGGGCCTGAACATTGCATCGATACAATTACATTGTCCTTACTAAATCCTAAGCATGAAGAAGAAAAACAACTTGAATCGGTGGTAATTTAATCAAATGCATATAACAATACACGAACCACAAATCCAGTCAATGCATTGGAAAATGTGATATAAAATTAACATGTAACGCATAAATGAAACTTAAGATTTTTAACCGCATGACCTTACCGAATGATAATAACCAAATAAAAATTTAAGTCTGACTACGCTCCAATTAGTCTTAAAACCAGCAGTTACTTGTAACTTGAAGTACCAGCTTGCTATATTTCACAGCTTGGTTATATTTCACTTTGCTTGTACACAGAAGGTTTACTAAACATTCCACTATACAAGATATTGTTAGCATTGCAAGATCTTGTTTATCTTGATTTAGTATAGACCAGATCTTGTAATTTTCTTACGTGAGTCTCTTAAGTTGGCCTCCAGCGTCTAAAAGTTGAACAGCTTCAACGTTGGCTTTAACCTTCTGGCAGAACTACTGATTTTTGCTTTACTGTCTTAAGATTCGGATAGAAGTTTTCTTAATTGCTTAGTAAGAGTTACTGAGCCCTCAGAACGATAATTCGAAATCTTTGTATTCTCTTCACATTCATGGTACGGTAGATCCTCAGAAATACGATATGTTTTCACATCCATTAAGGTTTTAGGTTCTGCTTGTGTAATAGTCATTTATCACCTTGGTCTCACGTAAACATCGAACACTTTCCTTCAAAGTACGTAAATTTTTCTTATTCCATTGTGAGTTTCAATATTTTTTTTAAATGGTCCTTTATAGTAATTTATTGCCAAAGGCGATTTTATATGTGTAAAAAATTAATAATGGATACTGTAAATTAATGAACTCGTCTAAAAATATCAAAGATAAGACTAAACTGTCTTCTCTAATAACTTTTAAGCGGGTCTTTAGAGAAACGATTTAGAAAGTCGTCTACTAATATGCCATAGGCGAATTTGAGTTTTCTTTTACTTTCCAAAATTACCAAAGTGAGAATGCAATCAAATTTTAATAATCGGTTATTAGATAATTATGAATACATGTTCTTTCCAATCATCAGGCTAGGCTCAAGGTTTGTACAGAATATGGTACAACAGTTTTTATTGAAATCCGATATTAAATTTCTTACATACTTTTACGAGAACAATGTAATTATGGTGTTCTAACCGTTTCGCTACCCGTCAGAGTAATTTCAGGGCCCTACATTCGACTTTTTTGGACAAAATTTTCAAACGTCATCAAACTTTTCGGTTTCATTGTTATCATAACACAGTCTTCTCATCACCATCCCATCCCAATATTTCTCCAACAATTTTTATCAAATCAAATCAGGACTCTCCTAATTTTTATAAAATAAATGTTATCATTTACACTAATACACAAAAGTAATAATAATAATAATAATAATACAGCTTTTCCTTTAACATTCTTATCTTTTACAGCCTCTTGACAGTATCTCATCCCCAGCGTTTCGCCGAACACTATCCTGCCAATTGCCAACATCACCTGTGTCACTCATTTTCTTCAGACGTTCCGCCTGTCTTAGGCGTTGAGGCTGATGCAGTCTACAGAATTTAATTGCACAGTCGCTGCAGTTTGTGTCTAAACTGATGCGTCATCCATCGTTACCGCTAACTGGGCTAAACGTTTCCTCATTAATCGGCGCTCAAACATACCCGCACCTCTTTGCAAGTTCGCAGCCGTATGAGACAATATCACGTATTATCTTCTTATAGTCAATATAATAAGAATAGATTTTCGTTGAATCAACGTGGAGTCTGTACGGAATTTGAGTGATAGAGTACTCTGCTACACGTCACAATTCTGTTTCTTATCTCCTGAGTTATATCATCGTTATCATTTACTTTGCTGCTTTGCTGCCCGGATGAAATCTCAGACAACCTAGGTTCTGTCGATCATCCATATTCTAGTTCTTCAAAGTTTTTATTTCCATCGCCTTACTTTTTCACATTGATTTTCAACACAGTAATAATAATAATAATTATATAACGTGTTTTACATAATCACATACACACACACACAGGTGTGTGTGTGTGTGTGTGTGTGTGTGTGTGTGTGTGTGTGTGTGTGTGTGTGTGTGTGTGTGTGTGTGTGTGTGTGTGTGTGTGTGTGTGTGTGTGTGTGTGTGTGTGTGTGTGTGTGTGTGTGTGTGTGTGTGTGTGTGTGTGTGTGTGTGTGTGTGTGTGTGTGTGTGTGTGTGTGTGTGTGTGTGTGTGTGTGTAAGTTGTCTTTATAAACCAAACTCCTACATAAAAATCAATCTTATGTTTCCTGCTTTTGAATATTACGTTTTTAATACTGGTAGTAACCAAAATATGTAGCGGTATATTTTAAGTTTCAAAGAAACGTTTTTTTTACAAAAGATAATTGTTTATCGTTTTAAGTTATTAGAATGTTTATTGAAATAAAAGGTTAACTGGCAATGTAAGGTGAACAAAGTTAATTATAAAGTTAATATTATTTATTATACGGATGCTGTTAACTTAAATACACATATTTACTGTGTATGTTTGTGTATGTCTATGTGCGTGTATGTGTGTTTCTGGGAGGGGGCGAGATCATGTAGTGTAGGACTATTATTCTTACACTTACATTACTATTAAAGTAATATTATTGTTGTGTTTGTTATAGTTGTTATCCTTGTTAGTATTTTTTCGTTTCTCCCGTGTATGGGCACGATTAACATCTTCCTTCCCCCAGTATTCCTTCACTCTCTATCTCCCTGTGGCTCGTTATTCTTCCAATAACACCGTTTTGTCTATCTTTGGTTTCTCTTCCGAAAAATCATTCACCTCAGCAATTTTCCCTGTGAACATATATCCGTTTCCTATATCTTCTTCTCTGATTTCACATTTTTCTAGATCCTGATGGACTTGTCTCTTTCACCCATAGTAGACCTACTTGTGTCTTTCTATTTTCCAAGGGGTGAGAATCTTGTTTGCTATGCTTTCTAACTACACACTCCTAAGCTGTCCATAGAAAAAACCATTTGCCTTTATTTATCGTGGTTGATACTTTCTCAGGTTTTCATGCAATTCTTGGTTTGGTCTCAAATAAAATGTAAGGTCATTTGCTGATGCTTTTCTTAGTGCCTGGATTTTCTTTAAAAATTGTGTTTTTACTTTTCTGGTTCCGAAAGCCCTTTACTAACTATTGTCTGTGCTTCATATAAGCTTTCCGGCCTTACTACCTCACAGTAACGACTGAATTTAGCCTGACAGGACAGTAAATTTGAATTAGTAAGTCTTCTTCCTGCATAGTCTGAAGACTCTGCATATCTCCATCGTTCTCGCCCTTCATTCAATCGTTGTCTTCTCGTGGTTGTTCTTATTGTTGTTATTGTCGTTGTTGTTGTTATTATTATTATTTTTATTATTATTACTATTTTTTTATTATTGGCTTGATTTCAGGGGGAACGCGCCTGAACGGCTTTCCGGAACCTCTTGGATCCAAAAATAAATTATCGGAATAAGATATATGAAAAGAAAAACCTAATTATTACTGCTACTTAATTAAATCGTTCCCCTCATCAGCCCCACTACAAAACTAGACATTTGTCACAACACCATCATCTTCATCTTAACTACTATCGTTCAAAAAATTTCCCAGTAACCTATGGGGAAAATTAAATTAAAAAACGTGCTTCAAAATTAACATGAAAGGCAACTGATTTGGAGCTTCCGAGAATATGTGCATATCAGAATTTTTCTGAAGAGGCTTTCTACCGTGAAATATGCTATTGAATCAATAGCAATAACTTCAAGTGATGTGAAAGGGCTGCTTTTTGGCCTCATACAGCAATGGACACAAAGAGTAAGGAAAGGTCAAGAAACAATTAATATAACGACACAATGATGAAACTATGGAAAACTTATTTAAAATATCCGAACCACCGAAACCATCATTTAGAGTTTGATTGAGACTCCGGGATGACGCCATGATGAGTAACATGTATTCGCTTGTTTGTGGCTAACCTGATGATGAAGCTCTTTAGAAATATCAATAAACTTTATTCCCTTTTTAGATACAAGTTTATACTATGTTAAATATTTTTTAAGACTTTAAAAATGTTGACCTCCTTTGTAATAACCTGATGTAAACTTACGAGCTAATATAAAATATAAGTATAGTGTCTGTACAACTTTTGAATTGATCCGTTCCGGCTCCTATAATTTTAGAAAGCAACCGCTGAATTATTATTATTACTATTTGCTAAAACATTTCAGTTTTGGAGACAGGTCTGGCAAAGGCATGAGAGATTAAGTCTAATTTCGGTAGTGACTAGTGTAGCGTGACGGTTCCCTCAAAATAAATATTAAACTTATATATTGTAAAGTGACGGTTCTCCCAAAATAAATGTCAAATTTCTATATGTTAATAAGTAGAAATATGCTAAAGTGCATATTATTAAAATCAATTGAAGTACAAAACAATAGTTTAGAACTAAGTTTATGTTGAAAGTTATATGTTGTAAAATGTTTGTTTTAGTTTATAAAAATGATATACCATAGTCTAGTAAAGTATATAGGAAATGTCACAGCATTGTAGAACTTATTTCTGTTAAATGCTGTAGGTCATAATGTCTTAAAAATAGGTCAGACTCATGTCACATTATGCATAAATAATTAATATTATATTGTAAAGTGTAAAGAAAACCATATCAAAATATTGTAGCTAACATCTGAGACATAAAATTGAGTGATTAATAATTAATAAGGAATCCTGACCTAATTACCCTATTATAGAATTTGTCAGGAAGACAATTAATATGTTTAAAGAGTTACTAATACAGTTGATTGAATTATAGTATATAATTTGTGTTAATATTAGTAAACGTCATGAGTAAACTGTTATATAAGGGACAGATCATGATGATTAGGATGTTAAGGAAAGAAAACTGTTTGTTTAATTGTTATGATTTATAATTTGTATTATTATTAGTAAACATCATGAACAAACTGTTACAAAGAAACATGTCATGATGATTACTATGTTAAGTGAAAAAAAACTGTTTAGTTAAATGTTACAGTATCTGATGTGTATTAATATTAGTAAACATCATGAACAAACTGTTGCAAGTAAACAGATCATGATGATTATTATGCTAAAGAAAGAAAGCTGTTTGTTTAATTGTTATGATTTATAATTTGTATTATTATTAGTAAACATCATGAACAAACTGTTACAAAGAAACATGTCATGATGATTACTATGTTAAGTGAAAAAAAACTGTTTAGTTAAATGTTACAGTATCTAATGTGTATTAATATTAGTAAACATCATGAACAAACTGTTGCAAGTAAACAGATCATGATGATTATTATGCTAAAGAAAGAAAGCTGTTTGTTTAATTGTTATGATTTATAATTTGTATTATTATTAGTAAACATCATGAACAAACTGTTGCAAGTAAACAGATCATGATGATTATTTTGCTAAAGAAAGAAAGCTGTGAATTTCAATGTTGACGGCGTAGAATACGTCTTACCTTTCAGGCCAGCAATAGGCACCCCCAACCAGAAAAACGAGCGTTACGTTTTCACGTCACGTTTGAAATTGAAATATTATCTAAACGACAAAAGATTCACGCTTATATGAGGTACCATTCGACAGATAAAGGAACAAAGATAACAAATAGCACAATATAAGCGGGCTATTGCATCATCCAGGGCTAGGTGAGCGGGGGGGAGAAATAGAAATGTTTTGCGCCGCTCGGCGCGCACTAAAATTAGTATTTCTCCGGTTTCCGATGCGATAGAACGTTGAGTGAGGTGTCGTTAAAATTGTCTCATCGAGTACTATCTACATAATGTACCGTAATAGCGGTGATATTACTAAGAGGTTTGAATAATCGTAATTCAATTTGTAAAAATCGTGTGTTCTGACAAAATGTGCCGGTATATGGATACTAAACGTGCTCAAAAGTTTCGTAAACGCATACAGGAGAGTAGAGAAAATCATGGGGAATTCAAAAAACTTAAAATGACCAATGCCGAACGTCAGAGGATTTACCGACAACGCTTAAAAGACAAGGAAATAAATACTGAAGTCGAGTTGGATGAGGAAGATCGCCCGACTTCGCAAGTGTATCAGCCGATTGAATTCAGCAAAACGTGGCAGTTAGGTACAAATCACATCCACAAAACATTCTTTAATAATGAATTTGGACACACGTGTGACGTTTGTGACAGACTGTGGTTCCAGATGGAGGTAAAGATAGTGGCTGTTAAAGTGATGGCGTTGCAACAGAATTAATTACCATAGTAACAAGTAATTAAACAAATGATATTTAGCGGCATCGGAACTATACCTTTATCCGTTCCTGCAGTTTTTAATGTTTTTACTATGCGATTGTATTGATATATTTTGTAATTTTTTATACAGATACGTCTATATATTTTGTAATTGTCTTAAGCGATTATAAAATGAATGTTTATACGTATTTCTGATGACGCAATGAATAAGTAATGAAATATATTAAATACTACTACTAAAGATGTCAACAAGACCAGAATTAATTATCATAGTAACAAGTAAAAAAACAAAAGCAGCATCGGAACTGGGCATTTTTATTCATACACACAGACGTTTCTACGCTCTGAAGATTTGCGGCCGTGGCTCCGACACAGCCCCCGCCGATATTTGGTGCCAACAAACAATAAACGTTAACTATATTTTAGGAAAGCTTTTTATATATTTTCATAGACATGTTGATAATTCTGACTGACTTGGGTCTAACTTATTGAAGTCATAAACCTAGCGTATTATTCTAGTAAATAAATCTAAATAGTATAGATTTGTAATGGGCGTACTGCTAACATTTCCAGATTGTGACCTCTTACTTGTGTTTTCTGACTTAAATTCAATACTTACAATAATGTCTTTTACAAGAATAGCGTTTGTGTGACCTGAAAAACCGAACACGGCCAGACCGTTTTTATGATTTATAATTTGTGTTAATATTAGTAAGAATTAGGTATAAACTGTTACAAAAAGAAACAGGTCATTGTGATTATTATGTTAAAGTGTATAGTAGCTAAACCAAGAAATGGCTTAAAAATGTTGTATAAAATTTGTATTTATATTAGAGTAAGTTCAGAAGAACTGTAGTAAGGTAAAAAGTATGAAGTAATGCATAATATGATTGTATTTCCTAAATAAGCAATGTATATTAGAAAATTAAGGAAGTTAAATTATGAATAAGATAATTATGTTAAAATTTGTAACAACCATTACTAATATTAATGTATTTAAATGTTATTATCACATTTATTTAAATGTTATTATCACATTTAAGGTGAATAGGAACTGTGTTAAAACATTAAGGATACAAAAAGGACACTTTTATAAATAAAACATAAATTTAGATAAAAAATACAAAATTGTAACATCTAAGATACTGAACAGAAACCCATCTTGTGAGGTGTCTAAATAAATCAGTGGAAAAGGGGGAATTCATTAATGACCATCTCATTAAAATTAGATTTAGTATAAGGTGGGAGTTTTAAAATAATTTTTTGATTGTATATTGGAACTAGAAAAAACTGACGGCATCAAATAACAATGCCTAGGACTTCGAACCAATCGGAATTTTGCAAGTTTTGGTCCAAGAAGTTAGAAAAATTAACCCACGCCAGTTAGTTGATTGTTACATCTCGAAGAGTAAAAAACACACTCCCAGTATTACTTGTGTCCAGGAAATTATTAACGAGTATCGAACACCAGACAGGTTAGGTGATCAAGATATAATTGTGAGTTATGAAATTCAGTGAATCACTTAATCAGTGAATTGTGAAGAGTGATTTACCAATATTTAATTGTGAAAACAACCTACCAGAGTTCAAAAAGTGTATAAGAATTCGTGAGATCAATCCAACTCATTATTTTTATATAACCTAAGTGTAACACTGATTATATACTATTTTCATTATTTGAACAATCACTGAATCACTGAACACTAACACTTTTGTAATTACTAATTGTAAGATATTTATTTTTGTGCACTCAGAATTAAGAAGTGAATTCGTTATTAACCTAGAAAGACACTGAACACTATTATTTTACACTGCCGAAAACTGTTTGTTAATTAATTATAAGTAATTACTTAATTTATTTAATAGATCGAAGATTTATGATGTTTTGTACTTCACTAAGGGCATTTTTCAAGTAAATTATTGTAGTCAGAAGAACCCAGTAACATATTTAAGTTGAATTAATAAACAAAAATTAACCTAGTCCCTGAGAATTTTTCGATACTGCCAACCTATGAACTAGTAATTGTACAGTTCGGGTAATTAACTAATAACTTTTAAATAGTATTTATTTATTCTATAATAAAAGAATATTGAAGTAAACGAGTTCAGAGTTGTTGTAATTATTTGGCATTATTAATAAAATATTAAAATACGAGGCTTCTGCAGACAGAATTGGAAGCGAAGTCTGGTAGTGGTCAAGGGTACCAAGTGATCCCCGATAATAACCAGATTTTAAATTATTATTTATTTCAATCAATTACTAAAGTAATCATGTATTCTACAAACAAATACTTGATGAATTATTTTTATATTGAAAAATAAAATAAAGTAATTAAAGGTAAATTAAAAAACGTAAATAAATTAGAACGTTACGAAAATTAGTGCTTACAACAAGAGGGGTTATGGGAAGAATTTAAATACACTACCTATTACAACATTGAATTTAAACATTTATCAACTTTTTATTTTTTTATTTTTGAACTACATATTTGGCGCTCACAACTCGAGAATAACTCAATACAGAATTTAATTTATTTTATTATTACATAATTGACCCAACGACGTGGGATATCACAGAATGACAAAAACGCAACAGACCATTTTAATTGTATTTAATTTATTTAATATTACGTAAGTGGTGCTTCAAACTTGAAGCATATACGCAGCATTTGAATTTAATTTATTATTTATTTACTGTTACACTAGTCATCGTGGGAATTATTAGACTTCCAAACTGATATCAAATATTATTGTTTCAGACCACGAGCTAACGATTCCGTTGTGAACGACTATATAGTGGCGTGGAGGACAGGTCTGGAAGGCAAGGACTGTCTGCAGCACTACAAACTCTGCCCCTATGGACACAGTGCTCTCGACCACTTATCGTATTACATGTGATTTAAATTACAGTTATAAAAAAAACTTAAAATGCTTTTCTGTAACCTACTTTTACACTGAAAATATTTATTGGAAAACATTACTGTACTGTAATAGTTATTATTATTATTATTATTATTATTATTAATTTTGCTATCATTGATATTCTACTTTATATTCTTGCACGTTGAAAGCGTTGTCTCCAAAGCTCACAGAAATTTAGGTCTAATTAAACGGCTTGGAAGACCCTTTAAGAGTAAGGATTCGTGTGTGACTATAAATCTGGTCCGGTGCAACTAGAATATGTGTCAGTCATATAGAACAGGAACCGTACTTCAGGGAAGATTCTTGCACTGGATAACCAACTTGCACTTGTTTATTTCTGTCCTTTTAAACTTTTCAACTTTCGTTTTTTTTTTTTAGCTATTTTCTTAAGGTCGTTTATGAACACTGACTACAATTACAATCAGACTCCCCTTTCTTAATTGTGATGTTCTTTTAAAGTTATGATCAAAATACTATTACAGGTTATATGGAGTTACTGTAACTTTTATGTCCCGCCTTTGAACTAGTGACTTCGGTTCCAAAATATCAATAATATTGTATTGAGATTTAGATCCTGTACATGGAAAGGTAAGATAGTGTGGTAGGAAACCCCTTGTTCCAGAAATAATGAGTCCCTACAGGTTTAAATATTAATGAAAGTTGTAGGCTAAATAAGACGAAACAGTATAGTAGTTAATTATATTATATACCCAGTTACTATTACAAAACTGTAAGACGAAATTAGTAAATCAACTTCACAACACTTCACATAAGAATTGAAGTAATACAAATTCAACTCTAGCTTATTTAGAATTAGAAAAATTATTTTTTAAAGCTTAAATTAGCGTACAAAAAGGTATATTCTCATAAAAACAATTATTATTACGTATTTTGTAATTTAAAAATGGATACAAATTACGTATTTTCTTTTAAAATATGTAAAATTTAATTCTATGAAATAATACACATATGTTCAACTTACTTTAGATTGCGCCCACAATTTTCTTAGACGCAACTTACCAGTCAGGATTGCACATCGAGTAAGGCAAATCTGGCGCGTGATCAGTAAATTTTATAAAATATTTGAATGATTTTAATAAGCATTGCGTTATTTTGCAAACAGTATTATGTATATCATATATTTTACAATATTACTACAAAATTATATTATTTGTCACATTATATTAAATTATATTACATATTAATATATGTTATAATAATATTATTATTATTACTTCTACTATTGTTATTGCTGTTACTATAACATAATGTAGCCTAATGTACTGTAATTGATCCTTATTATTTTATCTGTGTTTTGTGTTTGTGTGTGTGTTTATCGTAAGTTTGTATTTGTACATTTAGGCAGATAAGGTTGTGATTATTTATTTTAAATAAATAAGATATCTATATAGTTACCGACGGGATGTTTGAAGATTATTTCTGAAAAATCACACTGACTTTCACCTAACTATACCTTCAGTACAGGATATAAAATATCCTGTGCGTCTCTGCAAAAACGTTTCGCACCCTTCCTGTTTACGTGTATGTCTGCATTCTTCATTTCATTAAATTTAGTATTTTAAACCCTAGAAAATTTTCAGAATGTAGGATGTTAATTCATATTTGAAAATGTGGTTTCTAAATTCTACGTGGTGACATTATAATCGATAATTTATTACTAGTCATAAAAGCGTTAGATTGTGCTGAGTTTACTAATTGTTTGAATCCAAGTGAACAGTTTTCACTGCCAGCTATCGCGGTTACAGCTATGCCATCCGTATTTATGTTGATTAAACACTTGGTTTTATACTTTAGGAATTTAGTGATAATAGGTGAAAAGAATAGCAAAGAATGAATTGCGTTTGTATCTTGTCAGGAATGCGGGTATTTTCACCTCTATATAAACAATTGCTGTTTAACAGGTGGTAATTATTAAGTTCAGTGACAATAAGGAGGATATTCTGAAGTCGCCAGGTGAATCTGTAGATCGCCTTGTGTTTGTAGTCTCTATATCTCTCTATCCATTTTTGCATCCTCTTGAACGTTTTTCTTGGTCTTTCTCTAGAATTTCTACCATACACAATCCCACTAATACGTTTAAGTTTAAGTTTCCATGTCACGTTAAGTGTCGAGATCATCGATATTTACTTCTGATGAAGAATCCTAACAATATTGTTTACCATATATCGTCTAAATGCCTCAACACTGCTGGCTCTACGACAAGCAAAACAACCTTCGCATTCTCCTCCAGAGCCAGTCCGAGGTACAAACCTCTGACCGTTTCTTTGCCTCTCTTCCAAGCAGCCCATTAATCGTAATCACTTTCCAGACAAAAGCGTTTATGACATTTTCGTTAGGTCCAGTACGTCGTGAAGCAGCAGTAACTTATTTCAGATTAAGGTTACTTTAACCCGTGATATCCTGTCGTTAATGTCTCCTGGGGATCTTCCATTCGCTGAATCTCTGCTACCCGGGTCTATTTACCTGTTTCAAATACATACAACTTGGTTTAATAAAACGTATATTATACATGGTTTATACGTATATTACAGACCTGACTCTAACCAGATGTCCACGTGACGGAATCAGTTTAATACACTTTCAACTATTTAAAACTTTAACATGATGTTTCAATTCATATTTGTTAGTAACACAGGCATTTTGTATTTTCAGAGCCTAACAAATTATAACCAAATACACGAATTGCAGTTATAACTTATAATAACTCTTCTCGATTTAAGATGTCAGGACCGCGACAAACAAGTTCAAATTTAATGTATAGCTGCCTCATTTAAACCCTCCGCAACCAAAGAAACTGTTATCAATCGTAATTAACTTTTATCTACATCCTGTAGTCACTTTTTTGTAATACGTCTTAATAAATGTTACACCGACAGCGCAATGAAGACGACAAGACGGGTCGGGTTCATTTAAGGTGGTAAGCTTCGGCTGATGAATACTAATTTTGTCAGCACCGCGCCAACGTGGACTCAACAGGATGATGTCATTTTACTGCCGATAAAATCTGATTGGAGAACAGAGACAGTGTCAGAACAGTATCAGAGTTTTAAGAACACATTATTACATCAAAGGCTTCCGAATGTCATCCTTTTGGCTGAGGCAGTATTAACGTGGATGTATATATTAATTGTCAGTCGTTTAATTTCGTAAGAAGTCTGTATAATACTAATATAACAGTCCACGTTCAAAACTAGCTTCATAGCCTAAAATAAACTCATAAAGAAGTAAATTAAAAGGATTTCCTCACTTTATATGTTTCCGTAAAACGTAATACATGGAAATTCTAATTACTATTACACAGAAAATCATATTTTAAATCAGACATTCAGGTTCTGTATACTTATTATATAAACTCTGAATAAATGTTTCTTTGTTATAAATTAATTACTATGTATAAATAAATAGATTCCTGTGTAAGCGCATGTAATATAGTCTTGATTTACTGAATAAAAATTTGTAAATAGTTTCCCAGTTAATGATGTTATCTAATGACATTAAAGTTCTTGAGTGAAACCTAACGTCTTAAAAATTCAAAACTTTATATCTTTTTGTACACATGATTAAACAAACGATTGGTTAACATTTTTGTTCTGATAATACTTTATCCATGATGTAACTTAGAACACAGTTTAAGTCTTTGTAGTGCATACAAAATACAATGCTCAAACCGTGAAAACTGAAAATGTAGACTAAACTAAAAAGTGTTCAATACACAGATTTACGGGCACAAAAATATTAAGCCTTTGTTAGTAGCAATCTGTTTCATTTATTACGATCATTCGATCAAAAAAATAATCCTTTGACGTAATCTGGTAATACAAACATAATCTAAATAATATATTAAGGGACATGTAATTAAAAATAAAGTTGATTATGTATTGAAGACTTCAAAGTTAATTTCACTAAATAATAATAACTAAATATAATTCTTTACGTAAAAATAGTCAAATATTATTTATGTTTAAAAAATTATGTCATCTGTAATTTATAAAACAACAGTTTTTAAATTAAATCAACAGAAAACTGTTATTCAGTTTTAGTTTTGTGTTTCTGGTAATGACAATTATGATAACATCGATAACGGCGTAGTTAACTACCAGAATACATATAATTTCATTGCAAGAATAATATAATCCCATGCTGCACGTATATACTTGAAATTAGTGAAATGAAAGCAATAATTTAACAATCTAACGAAACACAAAACACGAAACACACAGTCTTGTAACGGTTTACATTATACTGATGGTGATCATCATTGTGAGAACTTAAAAAATTACTTGTGAAATTATACTCGCAGTTTCTAGCTGTTCTAGACAAGTTAAAGTTATGTGTCGCTTTGCGCACAAACATTAAAATGCTCATCTAAGTACAATAATCTTACACTGGAAAAAATTAAATTAGAAACATAGTCAACATCCGCTCTCACACGCTCACATTTGTGACGAAGTGAGTGAATGAATGAATAATATACTGAGAGAAGAATATTCTCATGACATTGAAAAATTGCTTTTTCTAAAAATATTCTCTTAACGCATCTGTCTTTCATAATACTCTGACGTATCATCGTTATGAAACCTTTCATTTACAATAATATTCTATATCTAACGTCATTCCGTTATGCTCATAGTGATCAAAATTAATATTCAGTTTTAAAAATTAAATCAATTCAGTAATATAAATTTATGCCAGTATTGAATTTTACAGTTTGATATTGGTATTGAGTTGAAAACTGCGTGATAAAATACGCGTGGTCGATTCGATGTTTGAACAATCTTAGCATGTTGGCAAGCATGTTGGTCTGCAGCAAAATTAGCTTAAAGATAAATTTTACTTTAAGAATATATATGGCCAACTTAATCCCAAGATGACCAGTCCCAAGAGGAGATGACCAAATATCCGAGACCTCGAAACACAGTTACTGAACATGTACATTATTATACCTTGATCGTCAAATGAAGATCGGCAGCGATAACCAGACTTATGAAATTCGATGGAAGACAACTTCGCAACTTTGGGGAGCGTATGGGGCGCTGACGGCTGAACTCAGGAGCAAAATTTCATTAGCGTTAATCAGAATAATTATCTGGTCAACGCTTGCATTCTTCAATACTATAGGGAACATCGACATTAATATCCTGCGTGTAAACTTCACATAACGCAGGAGTGTATGGAAATATCTCTTGCTCGGTATCAGTTTAAAGTACAGGATCAGGAATGGGTGACATCAACAAGCAGGATAAGTCTTACGGAATTAGCGTGGCGTGTCCAGAACACGCGATAAACTTTGGATATAAGTTAATGGAATGAAGGCCGAGTTCGCACAGGCGAAATGGAACTGTTACACCGTTACAGAACGTTCTACATGCTTCTCGGCTATGCCAGCAGAGCCCAGCTGTAATGTTTGTGTGCGTACGTGACACATATATAAATATGCGTCAAAATGCGTCAACGAGTCTATTCCAGACCATACCGGTCGGCGCACTGTGTACAAAGCCGCAATCAATTACGCTCTAGTGTTTTCGAGTAGTATTGACGCGTATTATGGATTATTCTGGAATCTCAGCGGGGTATATATATATAAGCATTCAGCGACACTTAGTTTTGGTTTAAGTGGCGATTTATTCAAGCGAGGTTCCAAGTATTGTGGCGAAGTGTTATTGAAGTTATACTTCTTTAGGCGCATTGAGGGTGAAATTTTAGTATGTAACGAAATGCGCGCGCACCATGCAACGGAAACAGGATGATTAACAGGATGAAGTTAGCCGTGGACAACGAGCCCGAGGCCAAAACATCGAAACATTTCGGTCGCGGCCGGATGGACCTGCTGCTGCTGATCGTGAATGGATATATAATTAAATAACTTTATATACATTGTGCTGTGAAATATTTTTCGGTGACAAAAATTGTGTAACCAAATTTTAATAAGTGTTTAAAAATATTTGAGGTTAATTTTTATTATGATGTGTGAAAATAATCATGGAACTGTTTGGTCGGGAGTGTCTATTTTTATTCAAACCTGAGAAGTTACTATATAAAACAAATCATTACACCAAGTAAAACAAGTTTCTATACACTTTGTAAAAGGCTATAAATGTCAAATATTTAATTTTTGTATTCAGAATATACAAAACTTTGTTTATACATTTGTTATTTAAATCTTTTTAATAACAATAGACATTATGAAATAATAGGCCTATCTACCAGTTTGTGAATTTTAATGGTACAAACTAAGTATGGAGTCTTTATTTGTTTCTATTCATAAACAAAGGTCCTCACTGTAATCAGTTTTATGCAAAATACACTCTTTGACATCTTTTAATGCAATATAGGCTAGTCATTTTATATCGGTTTCAAGTGGTTCTTCCAATTTTTTTTTTTCATTAACTTAGACCAACATGAAATTCCACAATAACCAATTACTAATAATGTGCCGAACTGGCTTCGGCAACGTATTATTATTATTTTAAAAACGAGCGCCGCTGACGTCACGCACTGCCACACTGTTACGATAGTTTGTTACCGGTCGGTTATACACACAAAAGGTTGTGCAGCTACGCAATACAGCTGGCGCTGCCAGCCAGCTGTGTCTGTACATTCCTGCATTCGGAGGTTACTTGGCTGGACCGAAACGTTGTATCGGCCTCATTTCTGCTTGATCCTCCAACCTGTTCATCTGGTCTCGGCTGGCGGCAAACTTCTATCCAGGACTTCCGAACCTATCACTATGATAGGCTAGATAAAGTGTTGTTCCAGGTACGTGCAAGTCTGCGGGTTCTGAAAATATTCTAACCCCAAATATATTTTGTGTTTCAGCTTTCATTATGAGTTATGCTTGTGTGTGTGTGTGTGTGCGTATAGAGCAGTTTTTAATCTGGGCATTAATGCTATTACAAAATCAAATTAAATTAAATTTAATTAAATTATGAATGTGAGAGTCGTGGGTCAAGTTGATTTCAATAGAGAATATGCTAATGTATCTTGCACTCAGCTGTTTTGATGTAATTAATAACTACGAAAGACACAGCAAATCAATTTGAATATTTCAATGAAACATTAAGAAAGTAATTGCTAGACGAGCTTAATACTGTTTAATCTGAATTAGTGACGATGTGTGTGTGCGCTGTTGCTGCTTAAAGTTAGTGTTGGTATTTAATGTGGACGGCCTAAGTGGCGTGATTTTCTTTATGACACCCTCTACAACCTATCCAGGTTCCAGGTGCTCGACCAAGGGCGAGATGGGTGTCAGGGGTGGACGAACATCTGTCCACCCTAATGGCAGAGACGAACTTATAGCGACAATGCCGTCAGTCGAGGACTTTTCCAATGCTAAGCTGCACCAGGGATTTGTGACACGACTGTGACATCACTGATCCGCGCCTATACGAACTAAGTACACCGGACAATCCAGGTGGGAAAATTCTGATTATCTATTTCTCTCTCTCTCTCTACAACATGTGAATGCACAGAAGCCGCCAGAAGCTCACTCGTGAAGTTCTGAACATTATACTCTAGCACAAACTCTCATGTTCAATTATGTTATTACATGTGTGAACATTACCACAGTACACCTAATGAAGTATCTTATAACTGTATAATGTGTAAGAAATTACACACATACACACACATCCGCAGTTTGCTGTAAGATCTAACTTTCATCTAATTAAGACCATTAGGGAGTTAATTATCTCGTGCTATCATGTCATCTGGTCATGGCTGAGTTTTAATAACGTAGCGGGGGGTTGTCTGATGCTGTAGATGAGAAACGATTTTCTTTCTCACACATATTTAACGCTTAATGATTAAGGTAAGGGGTCGTTTGGCTGGTTGAGTTTCGGGGCGGTCACTTACATTCTCTGGTGTGAACTATGCTTGTGAATATGCTGGCAAATCTATGCTTAGGGGCTGAGATATTCCATTTACGTTGTCATTTATACTTGTACCTATCTATACATATTAGGGTACATTTATTTACTGTAGTTGGAATGGGTTTATGACGAGGTTAGTGTTGAAATGAAGGATGTTTTGTTATTCATGTCGTATATGTGTTTGTGTGTGTAATTTTACTATATATATACCTTTTTTTGGGGGAAATATGTAACGGATTTAAAAGGGAGAATAACCATAAATGTGCTTACTGAGACAACAGGCTAGCCTATTTGATATTATACAACACTGATGGATTAGTATTGCTTTATGAATGAGATTATTACTAACTTTGACTCATACATAATCAGGCAGAAATTTTGCAATTAGTTTAATATCAATTCACTTACTTTGTGACATTATGAATTAATGGATATACATATATATACATATATATATAATTCTGCCTTTAATGGTGTGCTCACACAATCACGAACTTGTCATGTATGTAAAATCTTGCAGGTTGAATAAAGCACACGCTTGTTGGTTAAAAGAGTTTTTCATTTGCAAGTCCTGTCATTCACCTGGGGGGACATGTCTGTAATGGTATTTGGGCCTTGCACACTTTTGCTTCCTCTAGGGTTTTTTTACCTAGTTCTAAATATGACGTCTCTCCCCTTTAAAAAAAAACAAAACAAAAAAACTTAATAAAAATAAAATTAAATAAAATTCAAAAAAAATTACAAAAATTTGGAAAAATAAAAAGGGGGGTTTCAAATGGTAGTTCAGAGCGTGGTTGTTATGATTCTGGGTGGATAGTAGGTATTATTTCTGCCTTATTTTTTTTCTCTGTTGAATTTGAGAAATTTTAGAATCTGGGGACTTATATTTATTTTCTTAAATAAAACTTAGTGTGGCTACAGACGTGTCAGCTGGTGTTAGGACTTGCAAATTATTTCAAATTATTTTTGATTAGAATCCAGGTGTTGTAAGAAAACTTAATGGTAGTGTAATAAATTAACAGAATGAACAACCAGAAAAAAGAGCACATTTCATAAAATGAATAAGGGGTTAATGAAGTTTAAAATAATTTAATATGTGTTAGTGTTTAAGTGATTATTTTGTGATGTTGAGTGTAAGATGAATTTTGAAAAGGGGTTATAAGAATGTGATTAATTTTTTTTAATGAATGTGTGCTGATTGGTTGCACTTGCACATACCCTGGAGCTCATACGGAGTCTGGACATGGCTGTTTCTCTGCTTTTATGACACCCATCTCGTCGTATCGCTAGAGCATTCTGGAGCCACTTGTATGATCAAGTTCTTCCTGTCGTTCTATTTAATTCTTGCTTTTACGTGGTGTGTGTGTGGATTGCGCGGTCATGTCCATTTCGGTAAATGTGGATTTGTTTGTAAAAGATGAGCTCGAGTGGGAGGTCCGGTTCCGGGGACGGAAGCCGCAGGAGACTGTTGTTTCATTAAGGAAGCAACTCCGTGAGGCTCTTGCCTCCGGTGAGGCACCGAGTGGGAGAGTATTACTTACGGATGTCACCGCCGAGGTGGAGCTGTGCTCGGAAAAATTTGTAGAACTGCTCGATTTGGCCGAAGGCCTGCAGTCGGCGGCACCCACCTCTACGGCTAGACAGAGGGTGCGCCAACGTTTACAACACGTTCTCTGCCGTTTACAGAATGCTGAATCACAGGCTACCACCTCGGAATTAGAGAAAAATGTTGTCACTCTTAGGGAGCAAGTGGCGATGGCATTGCGGGAGTTTTCTCTCGGCCAGCGTTGCCACGTAGATCCGAATTCCGGTTCTTCTTCTTCTGTTGAGACGGCAGCCAGGGTGGAACCCCCTGTGCATGTTCCTGCCTTTTCCGATATGGCCACCGCAAGCTATCACAAGCTTCCTAACCCACTGTCGGATGTCATTCAGCGTCTCCCAGTTGTCGATGGTCTGGATCCTGAGGCGCTTTTGAGATTCTTGCGCGTATTTTTTCAGTTGGCCGATTTCCCTGGGCTGTCGGAGCGGACTTTGCTTGAGCTCATTTACCCGTACTGTCGGGGATCTATGGCTGAGCGCGTGACAAGTACCCTTAGGGATGGTGGTGGCATAGACCATTTCCATCGGGAAGTCCTGGACGCTTTCGTACCGGGAAGGTTACACGACCGGTTACGACACAAACATTTCTATAGAGTTCAAGCAAGCGGAGAGTCCCTTGCTCATTTCATTTCCAGTGTTAAAGACGCGGCCCGGATCCTGAGGCTGGGGTTGTCAGAGTCTGATGTCATTCATACTATTTTGCAGGGCGTGACGCCGGAGGAACGGTCACGTTTGACATTCGCTGCCCGTCCCCAAAGTTTTATTGATTTAGACCGGCTGTGCGCCGAGTCGACCACTATACTGGGTAATGACGATATTAGAGCCCGCGAGGCTAGGAGGCGTTCAGAACGCCCTAATTTCGAGCGACGAGCCGGGCAGCCCGGGTCTTGGGGTCCTAGGCCTGCGCCGGTTCAGAGCTGTGAAGTACGAGAATTATTCTGTTCTAGGTGTCATAGATCCGGTCACGTCGCGCGCTATTGTAACGATGCTAGACAGTGTCAAGGGACTTCCCGAAAAGGTAACCTTTCAAAAAACGTAAATTCTCGGGGAAGATAAGTCGGGAGTGGTCTTCCCCGTTAGGCCGTTCTCTTCCGGTTTCACTTAACCCCAGGCGGATAGCTAATCCCGGGTCATTCGGCTCCAAGGTCCTGCGAACTGTCCCCAACTACAGTTCAGTATGCCCCTTCCTGTTGGTCGAGTTGAAAAGGGGTCAGCTCAGAGCCTTGGTTGACTCTGGATCAGCCCGATCCATAATTTCATCTAGAGTATGTGAGGACCTTGAACAACAGGGCTTACTATTAGGGTCGGATCGGTCTTCCGTGGTATGCTGGACTGCATCGCGGGAAATTCTGCCCATCTCCCGGGTGGTTTCCCTGAGTATTAAAATCGAGTGTTTTTCATGGGTGTGGCGATTTTTGGTTTCTCCGGCTCTGGGAGTCGACTGCATTGTGGGTGCCGATTTCATCTCCAAGAGTGGTCTCGTTTTAGATCTTCAAGCGCACCACTGTTATTTTAAATTCAATCGGGAGGTTGTCATTCCTTTCCTTGGGTACCAGGGAGCTAAGGGAGGTGTCCAAGAGGTTGTGTGTCCCGATTCAGAAAGAGACCATCTCACCCCGTCCCAGAGGCATGCTTTAGATCATTTGTGTGAGCAGTTCCCCACTGTATTAACTCCCAACCTGGGGCTCACACATCTTTTGGAATATAAGATCCGTTTAACGGACTCCGCCGTAGTACGCTCACACCCATACAAATTCGCCCCTCCAAAGATGGATGTCCTAAGAGAGAAGGTTCAAGAGTTGCTTAAACAAGGGGTCATAGAACCTTCCAACTCTAGTTATGCAAGTCCAGCATTTCTGGTGCCCAAGCCTGGAGGTAAACAGCGTATGGTCATAGACTATCGCAAACTCAATGCTAATATTGAGGTGGATTCAGTTCCTCTTCCTGATTTACATTCCGCGTTCGATTGGTTTAGTGGGGCCAGGTACTTCACCATCTTTGACCTCAATGCCGCTTATCATCAGATTCCTCTGTCTAAGGAAAGCCGCCCTTATACGGCATTCTGTGTGCCATGGAATCTTTATCAATATACTAGGGTACCCATGGGTCTGGCAGTGGGGGCTCAAACCCTCACGCGACTACTTGACACTGTATTCCATGACGTAAAATTTAAATTCATCTTTAATTATCTTGATGACCTCTTGGTCTACAGTAAAACGTTCGAGGAGCATCTGGGTCACCTGAGAGAGGTGATGTGCCGATTGAGGAGTGCTGGCCTCACTATCAATCCAGACAAGGTAAAATTTGCACAAAGGAGTATTTCGTTTTTAGGGCATCTCGTCTCATATGGGGGTGTGACGGTCGACCCGGAGAGGACACAAGGCATCCGGGATTTTCCTCCCCCTAGGGATGCGAAAGGTGTTGCCAGATTTGTTGGCATGGTCAATTTTTACCGTAGATTTATCCCTAATGCCGCGGAGATTGCTGTACCTTTAAACGAACTCGGGAAAAAGGGTACCAAATTTGTATGGGGAGAGAGGCAACAGCGGGCCTTTGATATCCTCAAGGAGGCGATCGTCTCTCCCCCTGTGTTGAGGATGCCTGATTTTTCAAAAAAATTCATTTTGCAAACGGACGCGAGTTCTGTTGCGCTCGGGGCGGTTCTGTCCCAGGAAGTCGATGGTGCTAGGCAGCCGGTGGCATTTATATCCCGGACCTTGACCCAACAAGAGAGGAAGTCTTCAGTGTATGAACTAGAGTGTCTTGCTGTTGTGTACGCTCTAGATAAGTTCAGGCGTTTCTTGGAACACGCTGAGTTCCTGTTGGAGACCGATAATCAGGCTCTCTCCTGGCTTCTCGCTCATCCCCGGCAGCTGGGTAAAATAGGGCGTTGGGTGGTCAAGATCTCATCCTTTAAATTCAAAGTGCAACACATCAGGGGAACACAAAATGTTGTTGCAGACGCCTTGTCACGTATGTTCTCCCAACCCAGCGAGGCCAATTCTGAGCAACCCTGTTCCGTTCTGCTGGATTTTCCTTTGGCTTTTACGGATGTGTTACCCCATCAGTTAAATGATGAAGAGTTGGGTCCTATCATCCAACACCTAAAAGAGGGCAACGTGCAGGTACCATATTTTCTGTCCAAGGGCGTCCTGTGCTGCCGAGAACGAAAAGGACGTGCCCCGAAGGTTGTGCTGCCTAGCAAGCTCGTGCCAATGGTCTTCAGCTACTATCATGATTCCCCAATAGGTGGCCATAAGGGAATTTCGAAGACCATTTCCAGTATTAGGAGGCATTTCATCTGGAAGGGCATGGACAGGGACATCGCGGCTCGTGTGAAAGCATGTCATCTCTGTGGCTTGAGTAAGCCTGCTCAAAACACTAAGTTGGGTCTATTGTCATCTGATGTGGCAAGCAAACCCATGGAGAAGTTATTCATAGACTACGTGGGACCTTTCCCTCGTAGCAAGTCAGGTAATGCTTACCTACTTGTTTGCGTGGATGCTTTTTCCAAGTTTGTCTGGCTACTGCCCTTACGACAGGCAAACACTCGCTCAACTATCCTTACGCTACAGACCCATGTCTTTCAGCATTTCGGTTTTCCGTCCACCATTGTCTCTGACAATGGACCACAGTTCATTTCAAAAGATTTCCGGCGAATGTGTTTCGCTAACGGCATCAAACATGTGACCACTTCCCCGTACTACCCTCAACCGTCCCACGCGGAGAGATTTAACCGGAATCTCCGTTCAGCGCTTATCGCCTATCATGCTGAACAACAGGATTGTTGGGACCAAAATTTAAAGTGGTTGCAATTGGCATTTAACACGGCCCTACACGAGAGTCACAAGGCCGTACCCTTTGAAGTCATGTTTGGGTTCTCGCCGAGTTTGCCGTTGGACAATTTGTGGCACATTGATGATCTTCTGCCGAACGATCCTGAGGTCACGACTGTGGACAGATGGCGGGTGGTCCGGAGGAATTTGCTTCGTGCGCACGAACGCGTCCGTAGTCGCTACAATCAGGGGCGAATTCCGAACCCATTTAAGATTGGCGACTTGGTCTACTGTCAGAGCCATCCGATCAGCTCAGCCATAAATAGGAGGGCCGCTAAACTATGTTATCGTTGGTCGGGACCATACCGCATTCTTCGGTTTGTGTCGCCCGTCACAGTGAAATTGGGTGATCCCGGAGGGGATGTTGAAAGAGTAACCACTCATATTTCGAAGCTAAAGTTTTGCCATAGGGCATGAGTTAGGGATGACAGTTAGTCCCATAAAAAAAAAGGGGGGAATACTATTTGGGGTTCCTGGATCTCAGTTATTGGAATTGGGAGGCCTTGGTGGTCAGTACTCAAAGCGGGATCCTGCGATTCTTCTCTTTCTCCTGTTCTTTTCTGTCTCTTATATCTGCATGCGGACCAGGGCCCGGCGAGCATGCAGGACTCACACTTACATCTTCTCTTTCAGACACACACTCACTAACTCACACCTCTTCCTTCTGCCTTTTCGTTTTCCTGTGTTACTGAACTCACCAAGAGCGGATTTAGAATCTGAGATTTTCCAGGTTTCCCGCAGCCGTCGTGCTTGAGGACTTGTTTGTTTTGGGTCAACCATGTTGCCCTTTTGGGGTGAGGGTGTGCCGAACTGGCTTCGGCAACGTATTATTATTATTTTAAAAACGAGCGCCGCTGACGTCACGCACTGCCACACTGTTACGATAGTTTGTTACCGGTCGGTTATACACACAAAAGGTTGTGCAGCTACGCAATACAGCTGGCGCTGCCAGCCAGCTGTGTCTGTACATTCCTGCATTCGGAGGTTACTTGGCTGGACCGAAACGTTGTATCGGCCTCATTTCTGCTTGATCCTCCAACCTGTTCATCTGGTCTCGGCTGGCGGCAAACTTCTATCCAGGACTTCCGAACCTATCACTATGATAGGCTAGATAAAGTGTTGTTCCAGGTACGTGCAAGTCTGCGGGTTCTGAAAATATTCTAACCCCAAATATATTTTGTGTTTCAGCTTTCATTATGAGTTATGCTTGTGTGTGTGTGTGTGTGTGTATAGAGCAGTTTTTAATCTGGGCATTAATGCTATTACAAAATCAAATTAAATTAAATTTAATTAAATTATGAATGTGAGAGTCGTGGGTCAAGTTGATTTCAATAGAGAATATGCTAATGTATCTTGCACTCAGCTGTTTTGATGTAATTAATAACTACGAAAGACACAGCAAATCAATTTGAATATTTCAATGAAACATTAAGAAAGTAATTGCTAGACGAGCTTAATACTGTTTAATCTGAATTAGTGACGATGTGTGTGTGCGCTGTTGCTGCTTAAAGTTAGTGTTGGTGTTTAATGTGGACGGCCTAAGTGGCGTGATTTTCTTTATGACACCCTCTACAACCTATTGTATGTCCAGGTGCTCGACCAAGGGCGAGATGGGTGTCAGGGGTGGACGAACATCTGTCCACCCTAATGGCAGAGACGAACTTATAGCCACAATGCCGTCAGTCGAGGACTTTTCCAATGCTAAGCTGCACCAGGGATTTGTGACACGACTGTGACATCACTGATCCGCGCCTATACGAACTAAGTACACCGGACAATCCAGGTGGGAAAATTCTGATTATCTATTTCTCTCTCTCTCTACAACATGTGAATGCACAGAAGCCGCCAGAAGCTCACTCGTGAAGTTCTGAACATTATACTCTAGCACAAACTCTCATGTTCAATTATGTTATTACATGTGTGAACATTACCACAGTACACCTAATGAAGTATCTTATAACTGTATAATGTGTAAGAAATTACACACATACACACACATCCGCAGTTTGTTGTAAGATCTAACTTTCATCTAATTAAGACCATTAGGGAGTTAATTATCTCGTGCTATCATGTCATCTGGTCATGGCTGAGTTTTAATAACGTAGCGGGGGGTTGTCTGATGCTGTAGATGAGAAACGATTTTCTTTCTCACACATATTTAACGCTTAATGATTAAGGTAAGGGGTCGTTTGGCTGGTTGAGTTTCGGGGCGGTCACTTACATTCTCTGGTGTGAACTATGCTTGTGAATATGCTGGCAAATCTATGCTTAGGAGCTGAGATATTCCATTTACGTTGTCATTTATACTTGTACCTATCTATACATATTAGGGTGCATTTATTTACTGTAGTTGGAATGGGTTTATGACGAGGTTAGTGTTGAAATGAGGGATGTTTTGTTATTCATGTCGTATATGTGTTTGTGTGTGTAATTTTACTATATATATACCTTTTTTTGGGGGAAATATGTAACGGATTTAAAAGGGAGAATAACCATAAATGTGCTTACTGAGACAACAGGCTAGCCTATTTGATATTATACAACACTGATGGATTAGTATTGCTTTATGAATGAGATTATTACTAACTTTGACTCATACATAATCAGGCAGAAATTTTGCAATTAGTTTAATATCAATTCACTTACTTTGTGACATTATGAATTAATGGATATACATATATATACATATATATATAATTCTGCCTTTAATGGTGTGCTCACACAATCACGAACTTGTCATGTATGTAAAATCTTGCAGGTTGAATAACGCACACGCTTGTTGGTTAAAAGAGTTTTTCATTTGCAAGTCCTGTCATTCACCTGGGGGGACATGTCTGTAATGGTATTTGGGCCTTGCACACTTTTGCTTCCTCTAGGGTTTTTTTACCTAGTTCTAAATATGTCTCTCCCCTTTAAAAAAAAAAAAAAAAAAAAAAAAAAAAAAAAAAAAAAAAAAAAAAAAACTTAATAAAAATAAAATTAAATAAAATTCAAAAAAAATTACAAAAATTTGGAAAAATAAAAAGGGGGGTTTCAAATGGTAGTTCAGAGCGTGGTTGTTATGATTCTGGGTGGATAGTAGGTATTATTTCTGCCTTATTTTTTTTCTCTGTTGAATTTGAGAAATTTTAGAATCTGGGGACTTATATTTATTTTCTTAAATGAAACTTAGTGTGGCTACAGACGTGTCAGCTGGTGTTAGGACTTGCAAATTATTTCAAATTATTTTTGATTAGAATCCAGGTGTTGTAAGAAAACTTAATGGTAGTGTAATAAATTAACAGAATGAACAACCAGAAAAAAGAGCACATTTCATAAAATGAATAAGGGGTTAATGAAGTTTAAAATAATTTAATATGTGTTAGTGTTTAAGTGATTATTTTGTGATGTTGAGTGTAAGATGAATTTTGAAAAGGGGTTATAAGAATGTGATTAATTTTTTTTAATGAATGTGTGCTGATTGGTTGCACTTGCACATACCCTGGAGCTCATACGGAGTCTGGACATGATGAGGGCCGTCGGTACTTGTTGAGTTTGATTATGACTTGTCTCTTGGATTAGACAACGTGTTTGGTAGCATCCCAGTTGTATGGTAATTGTTTATTGAGGGCGTTGCGTTGCGGTATCGTGTATTTTGAATGCGGTTATGGTCCGACCAAGGGCATGGATGTGATAGTTTATATTTTCGATTATATCGAATTTTATGGGTATTTGTGTGTTGTATTTAGTGAGTTAGTTTGGTTGTTTTGTGTTGTGTTCTCTTCTGGGCATTTTGCATGGCTGTTTCTCTGCTTTTATGACACCCATCTCGTCGTATCGCTAGAGCATTCTGGAGCCACTTGTATGATCAAGTTCTTCCTGTCGTTCTATTTAATTCTTGCTTTTACGTGGTGTGTGTGTGGATTGCGCGGTCATGTCCATTTCGGTAAATGTGGATTTGTTTGTAAAAGATGAGCTCGAGTGGGAGGTCCGGTTCCGGGGACGGAAGCCGCAGGAGACTGTTGTTTCATTAAGGAAGCAACTCCGTGAGGCTCTTGCCTCCGGTGAGGCACCGAGTGGGAGAGTATTACTTACGGATGTCACCGCCGAGGTGGAGCTGTGCTCGGAAAAATTTGTAGAACTGCTCGATTTGGCCGAAGGCCTGCAGTCGGCGGCACCCACCTCTACGGCTAGACAGAGGGTGCGCCAACGTTTACAACACGTTCTCTGCCGTTTACAGAATGCTGAATCACAGGCTACCACCTCGGAATTAGAGAAAAATGTTGTCACTCTTAGGGAGCAAGTGGCGATGGCATTGCGGGAGTTTTCTCTCGGCCAGCGTTGCCACGTAGATCCGAATTCCGGTTCTTCTTCTTCTGTTGAGACGGCAGCCAGGGTGGAACCCCCTGTGCATGTTCCTGCCTTTTCCGATATGGCCACCGCAAGCTATCACAAGCTTCCTAACCCACTGTCGGATGTCATTCAGCGTCTCCCAGTTGTCGATGGTCTGGATCCTGAGGCGCTTTTGAGATTCTTGCGCGTATTTTTTCAGTTGGCCGATTTCCCTGGGCTGTCGGAGCGGACTTTGCTTGAGCTCATTTACCCGTACTGTCGGGGATCTATGGCTGAGCGCGTGACAAGTACCCTTAGGGATGGTGGTGGCATAGACCATTTCCATCGGGAAGTCCTGGACGCTTTCGTACCGGGAAGGTTACACGACCGGTTACGACACAAACATTTCTATAGAGTTCAAGCAAGCGGAGAGTCCCTTGCTCATTTCATTTCCAGTGTTAAAGACGCGGCCCGGATCCTGAGGCTGGGGTTGTCAGAGTCTGATGTCATTCATACTATTTTGCAGGGCGTGACGCCGGAGGAACGGTCACGTTTGACATTCGCTGCCCGTCCCCAAAGTTTTATTGATTTAGACCGGCTGTGCGCCGAGTCGACCACTATACTGGGTAATGACGATATTAGAGCCCGCGAGGCTAGGAGGCGTTCAGAACGCCCTAATTTCGAGCGACGAGCCGGGCAGCCCGGGTCTTGGGGTCCTAGGCCTGCGCCGGTTCAGAGCTGTGAAGTACGAGAATTATTCTGTTCTAGGTGTCATAGATCCGGTCACGTCGCGCGCTATTGTAACGATGCTAGACAGTGTCAAGGGACTTCCCGAAAAGGTAACCTTTCAAAAAACGTAAATTCTCGGGGAAGATAAGTCGGGAGTGGTCTTCCCCGTTAGGCCGTTCTCTTCCGGTTTCACTTAACCCCAGGCGGATAGCTAATCCCGGGTCATTCGGCTCCAAGGTCCTGCGAACTGTCCCCAACTACAGTTCAGTATGCCCCTTCCTGTTGGTCGAGTTGAAAAAGGGTCAGCTCAGAGCCTTGGTTGACTCTGGATCAGCCCGATCCATAATTTCATCTAGAGTATGTGAGGACCTTGAACAACAGGGCTTACTATTAGGGTCGGATCGGTCTTCCGTGGTATGCTGGACTGCATCGCGGGAAATTCTGCCCATCTCCCGGGTGGTTTCCCTGAGTATTAAAATCGAGTGTTTTTCATGGGTGTGGCGATTTTTGGTTTCTCCGGCTCTGGGAGTCGACTGCATTGTGGGTGCCGATTTCATCTCCAAGAGTGGTCTCGTTTTAGATCTTCAAGCGCACCACTGTTATTTTAAATTCAATCGGGAGGTTGTCATTCCTTTCCTTGGGTACCAGGGAGCTAAGGGAGGTGTCCAAGAGGTTGTGTGTCCCGATTCAGAAAGAGACCATCTCACCCCGTCCCAGAGGCATGCTTTAGATCATTTGTGTGAGCAGTTCCCCACTGTATTAACTCCCAACCTGGGGCTCACACATCTTTTGGAATATAAGATCCGTTTAACGGACTCCGCCGTAGTACGCTCACACCCATACAAATTCGCCCCTCCAAAGATGGATGTCCTAAGAGAGAAGGTTCAAGAGTTGCTTAAACAAGGGGTCATAGAACCTTCCAACTCTAGTTATGCAAGTCCAGCATTTCTGGTGCCCAAGCCTGGAGGTAAACAGCGTATGGTCATAGACTATCGCAAACTCAATGCTAATATTGAGGTGGATTCAGTTCCTCTTCCTGATTTACATTCCGCGTTCGATTGGTTTAGTGGGGCCAGGTACTTCACCATCTTTGACCTCAATGCCGCTTATCATCAGATTCCTCTGTCTAAGGAAAGCCGCCCTTATACGGCATTCTGTGTGCCATGGAATCTTTATCAATATACTAGGGTACCCATGGGTCTGGCAGTGGGGGCTCAAACCCTCACGCGACTACTTGACACTGTATTCCATGACGTAAAATTTAAATTCATCTTTAATTATCTTGATGACCTCTTGGTCTACAGTAAAACGTTCGAGGAGCATCTGGGTCACCTGAGAGAGGTGATGTGCCGATTGAGGAGTGCTGGCCTCACTATCAATCCAGACAAGGTAAAATTTGCACAAAGGAGTATTTCGTTTTTAGGGCATCTCGTCTCATATGGGGGTGTGACGGTCGACCCGGAGAGGACACAAGGCATCCGGGATTTTCCTCCCCCTAGGGATGCGAAAGGTGTTGCCAGATTTGTTGGCATGGTCAATTTTTACCGTAGATTTATCCCTAATGCCGCGGAGATTGCTGTACCTTTAAACGAACTCAGGAAAAAGGGTACCAAATTTGTATGGGGAGAGAGGCAACAGCGGGCCTTTGATATCCTCAAGGAGGCGATCGTCTCTCCCCCTGTGTTGAGGATGCCTGATTTTTCAAAAAAATTCATTTTGCAAACGGACGCGAGTTCTGTTGCGCTCGGGGCGGTTCTGTCCCAGGAAGTCGATGGTGCTAGGCAGCCGGTGGCATTTATATCCCGGACCTTGACCCAACAAGAGAGGAAGTCTTCAGTGTATGAACTAGAGTGTCTTGCTGTTGTGTACGCTCTAGATAAGTTCAGGCGTTTCTTGGAACACGCTGAGTTCCTGTTGGAGACCGATAATCAGGCTCTCTCCTGGCTTCTCGCTCATCCCCGGCAGCTGGGTAAAATAGGGCGTTGGGTGGTCAAGATCTCATCCTTTAAATTCAAAGTGCAACACATCAGGGGAACACAAAATGTTGTTGCAGACGCCTTGTCACGTATGTTCTCCCAACCCAGCGAGGCCAATTCTGAGCAACCCTGTTCCGTTCTGCTGGATTTTCCTTTGGCTTTTACGGATGTGTTACCCCATCAGTTAAATGATGAAGAGTTGGGTCCTATCATCCAACACCTAAAAGAGGGTAACGTGCAGGTACCATATTTTCTGTCCAAGGGCGTCCTGTGCTGCCGAGAACGAAAAGGACGTGCCCCGAAGGTTGTGCTGCCTAGCAAGCTCGTGCCAATGGTCTTCAGCTACTATCATGATTCCCCAATAGGTGGCCATAAGGGAATTTCGAAGACCATTTCCAGTATTAGGAGGCATTTCATCTGGAAGGGCATGGACAGGGACATCGCGGCTCGTGTGAAAGCATGTCATCTCTGTGGCTTGAGTAAGCCTGCTCAAAACACTAAGTTGGGTCTATTGTCATCTGATGTGGCGAGCAAACCCATGGAGAAGTTATTCATAGACTACGTGGGACCTTTCCCTCGTAGCAAGTCAGGTAATGCTTACCTACTTGTTTGCGTGGATGCTTTTTCCAAGTTTGTCTGGCTACTGCCCTTACGACAGGCAAACACTCGCTCAACTATCCTTATGCTACAGACCCATGTCTTTCAGCATTTCGGTTTTCCGTCCACCATTGTCTCTGACAATGGACCACAGTTCATTTCAAAAGATTTCCGGCGAATGTGTTTCGCTAACGGCATCAAACATGTGACCACTTCCCCGTACTACCCTCAACCGTCCCACGCGGAGAGATTTAACCGGAATCTCCGTTCAGCGCTTATCGCCTATCATGCTGAACAACAGGATTGTTGGGACCAAAATTTAAAGTGGTTGCAATTGGCATTTAACACGGCCCTACACGAGAGTCACAAGGCCGTACCCTTTGAAGTCATGTTTGGGTTCTCGCCGAGTTTGCCGTTGGACAATTTGTGGCACATTGATGATCTTCTGCCGAACGATCCTGAGGTCACGACTGTGGACAGATGGCGGGTGGTCCGGAGGAATTTGCTTCGTGCGCACGAACGCGTCCGTAGTCGCTACAATCAGGGGCGAATTCCGAACCCATTTAAGATTGGCGACTTGGTCTACTGTCAGAGCCATCCGATCAGCTCAGCCATAAATAGGAGGGCCGCTAAACTATGTTATCGTTGGTCGGGACCATACCGCATTCTTCGGTTTGTGTCGCCCGTCACAGTGAAATTGGGTGATCCCGGAGGGGATGTTGAAAGAGTAACCACTCATATTTCGAAGCTAAAGTTTTGCCATAGGGCATGAGTTAGGGATGACAGTTAGTCCCATAAAAAAAAGGGGGGGAATACTATTTGGGGTTCCTGGATCTCAGTTATTGGAATTGGGAGGCCTTGGTGGTCAGTACTCAAAGCGGGATCCTGCGATTCTTCTCTTTCTCCTGTTCTTTTCTGTCTCTTATATCTGCATGCGGACCAGGGCCCGGCGAGCATGCAGGACTCACACTTACATCTTCTCTTTCAGACACACACTCACTAACTCACACCTCTTCCTTCTGCCTTTTCGTTTTCCTGTGTTACTGAACTCACCAAGAGCGGATTTAGAATCTGAGATTTTCCAGGTTTCCCGCAGCCGTCGTGCTTGAGGACTTGTTTGTTTTGGGTCAACCATGTTGCCCTTTTGGGGTGAGGGTGTGCCGAACTGGCTTCGGCAACGTATTATTATTATTTTAAAAACGAGCGCCGCTGACGTCACGCACTGCCACACTGTTACGATAGTTTGTTACCGGTCGGTTATACACACAAAAGGTTGTGCAGCTACGCAATACAGCTGGCGCTGCCAGCCAGCTGTGTCTGTACATTCCTGCATTCGGAGGTTACTTGGCTGGACCGAAACGTTGTATCGGCCTCATTTCTGCTTGATCCTCCAACCTGTTCATCTGGTCTCGGCTGGCGGCAAACTTCTATCCAGGACTTCCGAACCTATCACTATGATAGGCTAGATAAAGTGTTGTTCCAGGTACGTGCAAGTCTGCGGGTTCTGAAAATATTCTAACCCCAAATATATTTTGTGTTTCAGCTTTCATTATGAGTTATGCTTGTGTGTGTGTGTGTGCGTATAGAGCAGTTTTTAATCTGGGCATTAATGCTATTACAAAATCAAATTAAATTAAATTTAATTAAATTATGAATGTGAGAGTCGTGGGTCAAGTTGATTTCAATAGAGAATATGCTAATGTATCTTGCACTCAGCTGTTTTGATGTAATTAATAACTACGAAAGACACAGCAAATCAATTTGAATATTTCAATGAAACATTAAGAAAGTAATTGCTAGACGAGCTTAATACTGTTTAATCTGAATTAGTGACGATGTGTGTGTGCGCTGTTGCTGCTTAAAGTTAGTGTTGGTGTTTAATGTGGACGGCCTAAGTGGCGTGATTTTCTTTATGACACCCTCTACAACCTATTGTATGTCCAGGTGCTCGACCAAGGGCGAGATGGGTGTCAGGGGTGGACGAACATCTGTCCACCCTAATGGCAGAGACGAACTTATAGCCACAATGCCGTCAGTCGAGGACTTTTCCAATGCTAAGCTGCACCAGGGATTTGTGACACGACTGTGACATCACTGATCCGCGCCTATACGAACTAAGTACACCGGACAATCCAGGTGGGAAAATTCTGATTATCTATTTCTCTCTCTCTCTCTACAACATGTGAATGCACAGAAGCCGCCAGAAGCTCACTCGTGAAGTTCTGAACATTATACTCTAGCACAAACTCTCATGTTCAATTGTGTTATTACATGTGTGAACATTACCACAGTACACCTAATGAAGTATCTTATAACTGTATAATGTGTAAGAAATTACACACATACACACACATCCGCAGTTTGTTGTAAGATCTAACTTTCATCTAATTAAGACCATTAGGGAGTTAATTATCTCGTGCTATCCTGTCATCTGGTCATGGCTGAGTTTTAATAACGTAGCGGGGGGTTGTCTGATGCTGTAGATGAGAAACGATTTTCTTTCTCACACATATTTAACGCTTAATGATTAAGGTAAGGGGTCGTTTGGCTGGTTGAGTTTCGGGGCGGTCACTTACATTCTCTGGTGTGAACTATGCTTGTGAATATGCTGGCAAATCTATGCTTAGGAGCTGAGATATTCCATTTACGTTGTCATTTATACTTGTACCTATCTATACATATTAGGGTGCATTTATTTACTGTAGTTGGAATGGGTTTATGACGAGGTTAGTGTTGAAATGAGGGATGTTTTGTTATTCATGTCGTATATGTGTTTGTGTGTGTAATTTTACTATATATATACCTTTTTTTGGGGGAAATATGTAACGGATTTAAAAGGGAGAATAACCATAAATGTGCTTACTGAGACAACAGGCTAGCCTATTTGATATTATACAACACTGATGGATTAGTATTGCTTTATGAATGAGATTATTACTAACTTTGACTCATACATAATCAGGCAGAAATTTTGCAATTAGTTTAATATCAATTCACTTACTTTGTGACATTATGAATTAATGGATATACATATATATACATATATATATAATTCTGCCTTTAATGGTGTGCTCACACAATCACGAACTTGTCATGTATGTAAAATCTTGCAGGTTGAATAAAGCACACGCTTGTTGGTTAAAAGAGTTTTTCATTTGCAAGTCCTGTCATTCACCTGGGGGGACATGTCTGTAATGGTATTTGGGCCTTGCACACTTTTGCTTCCTCTAGGGTTTTTTTACCTAGTTCTAAATATGATGTCTCTCCCTTAAAAAAAAAAAAAAAAAAAAAAAAAAAAAAAAAAAAAAAAAAAAAATAAATAAAATTCAAAAAAAATTACAAAACTTGGAAAAAAAAGGGGGGTTTCAATAATTAATCATTTGCGTATTGATAGAAACTTGCACATTGGTTTTTATTGCATTAGGTTGAAGTGAGGATTTTAATGTACTTCTTTCGTTATAAATTAGATTTACTTAAATTCGTCTTTGTAAGGTAATAATGTGCTGTAAATGGGAACTATGTTATAATTTCGGTCCAATAAATTCAGAACAAGAAAGGAAACTGAATAACAATTATGCTTTTAAAAGGTGAACAGGAAAATCGCCATTGTTCATATCAACTTTCTTTCTTACAAAATAATGGAAACTGCATAAGAATTATACTGGAAGAGAATGGTAATAGGGAATCATGATTCAGGATAGTTTCAGGTTCAAAAGTACAGCCGTTTTTTGTACACTAATTATGGAAATTTTTGTTAAAACGTAGGTTTCTTCTAGTAGGCCTACCAACTAATCATTTATTTTTCGTAAGTATTAATTTCAAAAGTCTTTTCTATATTAAATGAATAAAAGTTTCGATAAATATCCTGTCATTATGTTTGCTTTAATCCAATAATCTAATATATATTTCTATATTTTAAATTATAGATCACACTTAATTATTCAGAAGTCTATCGAAAAGTAAATCCATTGCTGTAATACACTATTCGTAAGTATTTTGAGATATTTGATAAAAAATTAATTTTTCTCTACTAAAATATTATAATATTTAATTTACATTAATTCAATTGAATTAAATTTTTATCTTTTAGTGTATAATAGTCATACTAATTTTATTTTATGCATATATATTATAACTGTGGTCGTTGTTTATTCGTTGTTATTTATTTATTGAACCACTTAAACACTATACAATAAGATATATATTATATATTATATATTATATATTATATATTATATATTATATATTATATTATATATTATATACAAAAAGAAGTATAACTTCTAACGCGCGTACATAAGTACACGCACCCAAAAATTTTTGTTGTACGGGATTCTATTAGTTGACATTATTATTGCGTGTGGACAAATTTGGCTCGGATTACTGTACAAGTTGATTACAAACTGTGTTTGTGATTAATTAAAGCTGGTGTTTAGTGACTTCATTGGTGTATTGTATTTTGTTTTCCACTGTACCACACGACGATCAGGGAGATCGTCGTAACAGTATTGATCAGTATTCAATCAGTATTAAACAGTATTAACAGATGATCCCCAACGGTTCCAAACTGTACAAAAGCGGCACGAATGAATAATCTTAGGCCTGTGCCCCGGGGTGGACACAAAGGTTATAATATAATTATGAGAGCAACAAAATTTGTGTACAAGTATACCATTTGGTTAAAAAAAAAATGTGTATATAATATATTTAAAAGTCTGGATGCAAATATTCAGAATCACATTCTACAAGTTTGGATTGTTATAAGAAACTCTTATAATACTCTACATACTCTTAGATACTATAATATACTCTTACAATGGAAGTACTTAATTGATTTTCATTTTCAAAATATTGGTGCACCGGTGTGTGGATACAATAATACACAATAATAGTAAAAAATCATAAATTTCCAAACTCTCATAACGTTTACAAATGTTAACAAAATAGTAAATATTTACAAAACTTTATACAACATCAATATGCCTATTGAAGTGTTGCAGTGTACCTCCCTCTCCAGACTGTTCTGTTTTCAGCCATTCAGTTGCCTGGGACTCGGATAAATCCCCTCCCATTTAATTCGATCCGTTTTGAACTTCTACACGAAGAACTTTCTACTGCTCGATCACTTCCTAAGAACTTCCTATGTTGTAAAATTCCATAATTTCTTCCACATCGAGAAACGTAATTAAGAAGCTCTTAGATCTGAACCGATACGTTCAAGCTCTAAGGAAGAACTACTGCCTTGGAACCTGTTGACTGGGAACATTCCCTAATCTGAATTTTGGCTAGTAATCTTTCATATTTAACAACTGTCATTTAGTGACCGGTTTACCTTTACAACAGATCAAAGATAAGCATCCGTCGACATAGGTCTATTTCGTACTGTATTCCCGCGCCTTTTTCTTTGCTATTCAGTTTTTTGTTGACCTCATTCGTCCTCCTTGAGACTCTTCCCGTTTGTCTGCAAAGAAATGAGAAAACGCTTTATCATCTTAATTAGTGATCAATCCTACTCAAAAATATAAAGCCAATCCTTATTTGCACGAGAAAAGAAAGAACAATTTCTAAAGTAATTATTTTTCTTTTTTACTCCATCGATTAGACTCAATGCCTGGTCTCCAATCGCCAAGACCACCTTTCTCTTCGTCGTCCAACATATGGTTTCCTCAGTCGTTTGTTTCCCTATAATCTTTGGTGGTCTGCATGGGTGTATTCTATGGACGCTTGCTTCCACCTTGACTTTTATCAATTTCTCCTACTTTTGAGGTTACACATACAAGTTCTGCTTTTACTGCTCATTAGGTATTCCATCCTGTCTAGTTAAATACTAAACAAACACAGCGAAAATCTCACTTCCTCTGCCTGAATTCTTGCCCATACTATCTTGTTGGTACCCCGCCCCACATTCGCTACAATACGTTGCACCGACATGGCCAATACTTTATAAAACCTTAATTTTGTGCCTCTTCTTACTAATATATTCAGAGTATTGTGACAGAAAGTGCTTAAAATTTGTTCATCTTTCTATCCATATCTTACCCTTGACAAAAGATCCAACCGAATCTAAATAATTAAAATGTGACACTTGTTCAATTATTCTATCACTCATAACCACTTTCTTTAGTTCAGTGTGTCTCCCACAGAAACCAGTTACCTTTGTCTCAGAGTAGGCCTATGATTTTAATGTAATTCCAAGCATTAATTGCCAAACATTAGTGGTCCAACAGGAACTTTAATTCTCGTATTGTGACTTTTGAAATTACAAAAATTATCAAAATATTTGAATTTAAATCAAATTAAGTGTTTTTTTTTTATTTTATAATGTGACATACATGATTTATTTTTTACCAGTGGATCGTTTATTAGTGATTATGGTAAGTACATTACACATGCAAGCTGCAAACGAGAAAGAGGTTGTGGATTCTGGAAAGCTCAATCATCTTCCATTGCAAGGCTTACAGAATTATTGTCTTCCACTGTCCACCTTGACGAAATACTGTATATTTGTTACGGTACACTTCGACCAATTAATGGCAAATAAATAAAACGGAAACCGATGAAATGGCAGTCTAAGACTGTATTACATGTCTATTTGTGTGTGTGTGTGTGTGTGTGTGTGTGTGTGTGAGTGTGTGTGAGTGAGTGTGTGTGTGTGTGTGTGTGCGTGCGCGTGCGTGCGCGTGCGTGCGTGCGTGCGTGCGTGCGTGCGTGCGTGCGTGCGTGCGTGCGTGCGTGCGTGCGTGTGTGTGTGTGTGTGTGTGTGTGTGTGTGTGTGTGTGTGTGTGTGTGTGTGTGTGTGTGTGTGTGTGTGTGTGTGTGTGTGTGTGTGTGTGTGTGTGTGTGTGTGTGTGTGTGTGTGTGTGTGTGTGTGTGTGTGTGTGTGTGTGTGTGTGTGTGTGTGTGTGTGTGTGTGTGTGTGTGTGTGTGTGTGTGTGTGTGTGTGTGTGTGTGTGTGTGTGTGTGTGTGTGTGGCCGCGAGCGTGTTTTGTTCTCCTCGCCTCGAGACAAAAGTTATAAAATTTCTTAATGGTACTTAGTGAATTACAACAACCAAAAATCGATGAATTTTAAACAGACGTAAGAGGAATTGTCGCAATTCTGAGTAAATTGACAGTCGTTTTGTTAAACGAAATTATTTTGCTGGACATCCCATTCAATTTGGCACGAGCGATAGTGTCAAACTTTTATCACTTACTCAACTTAATTATCCTTATTTGAAATAGACCTATAAGTAGCAGCTTGTAACATGTTTTTATCATCATAAGGAACACGAAGAGAAAATATTACAAAGTCACATTTAGCCATATTGTAAATGGTTACTAAAGCAAAGAGACGAGATAAACTTAAGCTAGAGCCAAGACATCACTAACGTAAAAACCAACGTGCCGTCAGTATATTGCAATCCATAATATTTTCTCTACTTTCAATATTCCGTTCCTTTGCTACATTTTTAAATACTGTATCCAAATTAAGTCAGTTGTATACAATTTAATGATAGAGGTTTAAAATTAAAATTGTAATTTGAATTTATTGTATTAAGATTTTGACAAACTGTTGTTTGACATTTTTCGGTATCTCATAGATAATAGAAGCGGCATCTCACTATTTCTAACATTCTACTAGAGGGATCAAAAGAAAAGTGTAAAAACACTTGTATATGTCTGCACTCAAAATACGTATTAACAGAAAACTGAATCACAAATAACACGATGTCTCCAGTTCGGTGTTAGGCGACACCGTACAAATTACTTACCAGTCGCTTCTTTTGTAGTTTTCTTGTCTCTGTTCTTCCCTCGTTGGTTCGTGTTTCAACAATCGTCTGAACACCTTCCTATACTTTTAAACTATCCTAATAATTCTTGGTTCCTACATTTACAGAGAATAAACCTAGCTCAGTACTTATGATACCATTTCTAATTCACCATATGCTCGTTCTTGTTCACCTACTTACGTATCTGAAGAATTTCATCTCTGCATCTTAGAAACTTGTTAATGTATTTAACCTTTGGAAAACTCTGTATGTTTAACCAAAGACTTCAAATTATTTCGGTTAATGTAATATTAGATGAATAATCAGGCTTCTGAAGCGACTTTCGTATATTGATGATAAATTTACACTGAAAAAGTATTTGAAAAGTAAGGAAAATCTATCCATAAAAAATAATTGAGGAAATAAACATGATATGGTAAAGACCTGTCGGAAGATTAAATGAAATTAATGGTGTACTTTACCTATATTAGATTTCAAGCAGTTTTGAGCTACAAAAAAACAATGTTTTTATTAAAATGTTTTTTGTAATGGTGAGATCATTATATGAGGTAGATAGTACTGCATGGTTTTGCAGAAATGAGTTAACATACGTTTAACCTAAATTCATGATGATAATGTTTGAGCGTACAGTGTCTGAGGCGTGAGCCCCGCACAGCTACTGTGTTACAAGTCGACTCACACTGACAACTGGGCTTGGTCACACACGCATTCCACTGCGTCTCCTCTCAGCACATTAAATGCGGTAATTAACACAAATTATATCAGATTTATATTGGGCTGGGCTGCTCATTTATCACACACACACACACACACACACACACATAGTACTAAGCCAGAACCAGATCAGAAAGGACCACTTAAAAATGACTTTTATGTCATTGATACTAAATACCAAAACACTACATCCTACGTTCTCAAAGTAAGAATTAATAAAACTGACGACACGTGCAGTGTGAATGTTATTTCCATTTAATGACTTTTGACTGTTTATCGAATTGCATCTTGTTCTGTCTGTTCTCCGCCTGACTGTGTGTGGTAGGTACCATAGTGTTATCATCTTCCTTCAACGGACGTAGTTTTAGCTATGCCAGTCATCCCATATCGCTTGTACTTTCCTTCGAACAAAGTTCTTGACGTATTTTACGATAAAGCATTCACACCTAGTCGGAGTCGTTTGTCTCACGGTTATTACAAAAGGTATATGGATGTCTGCATAAACTGAAGTACGGCCGGATACTGAGAGCAGGCATCCGTATTTATGTTCTGCATAAAAAGAGGTTTACGCAGATTTTGTATTGTATTTCATCGTACCTTTTCTATTCAGGAGGCACCTTAAATTTAAATTTAAAATTCAATTCAAATTTAAATTTTATTAATATAAATATATGAGTCGGATCAGGCGGCAATTACGAAATAATTAAGGAAGAGTATATTGTTCACATTAAAAAAACTTGTTTTATAAGATACAGTTTTCAAGTCTCCCCCAGCGTACTTTTGGAGTAGTCAGTAATTTTATACTAAATTCTGCATGTTATTTCAGTGTAAGATTTAGAAGTTTAACAAGAATTAAAAGTAACAAACATACGTTAAAATGTAATGGGTTTGGTACAGTCTCCAAAATTGGTAAACATTAATATGTTAATCTCAGTTCTTAACATTTAAGAACCTAAAAAAGTAAGGCTGATAAAATTATATTTCCTATGCATTATAATCAATTGACAATGTAAACCAAAATTTCCGTGTTCTACCAAAAAATTTCATATAGGCCTACTCCTGCTAGAAACATATAATATTGTCAGTAATAAATTTGATTGGAAATTTTTAGAAGACAAACTTTTGCCACAGTAAAGTCGTCTATAAAACTATTTTAGTTTTTTCGCGTTAGAAATTTTGTCTGTAAATATGAAAAATTGTTTTTAACGCGCGAAGCGACTTTTCAGTTGTAACTCTACCGTTTTGCAACATGTCTGTCTCTATGTTTTGGGTATGTCTGTCACGACAACTTTTAAAGAAATTGACCGATTTTCATAAAGCTTGGCATGCATTTTCATACTTTTATTCTACTGTAACCTATTGTTTTTTATAATGATCCCTCCCCAAAATTAGGGGGGCGGAAGGCATAAAAGGTGGGTCAAAGTTGTGAAAAAAATCACCAAAGCCCATGTGGGATTTAAAATTCAAGGGAATTTTAACCACAGTCTG
Organism: Magicicada septendecula; assembly: GCA_034769895.1. Taxonomy (NCBI): domain Eukaryota; kingdom Metazoa; phylum Arthropoda; class Insecta; order Hemiptera; family Cicadidae; genus Magicicada; species Magicicada septendecula. The sequence continues at coordinate 142,099,643 of CM068375.1, read as the reverse complement.
AACATAATGTTCATTTTTGAAAAACTCAAATTTTTTGGCGTCAGGGTCGAAAAACAGTGAGAAGTTTCATAAAAATGGGACAAATTTATGAGAGGTATAAAATTAAAGATAATTTTAACTGATCTTTGAATGTAGTTATAAGTTTTTTTTAATTTAAAAATTTCATATTTACCTCAAGAAATAAATTACAACCCAAAAAGAGGTAAAAAAATTTGAAAAAGTTTTTAAAAATTCAGCCGCTTATAAAGGGTACAATACATAAATCCGACTTTTTAGGAATTTTTAGCGTTTATTGTAATTACAATTACTAAACAAAAAATTGTAGGGTAATTTGGAGTGGGTAATTTTTATGAGAATTGAAAAATTATCTACGTAAAAATAAACGTATTTGGTTGAAAATAGTGGACGAGTTCTCCAGCTCAGGGAACATACTAGTATGTATTTATTTTATCCTGTTTCACATTTGGTCTATGAAGCAGACTGTCTGTTACTGTACATATTATTCTCTTGGTCACATCGGCGTTTTCAACCATTTACCTTGTACACGTGAATTTATCAAGATAGTCCGTTACTACTCATACGGTCTTCATGCTCAACCCAGTATCCGTTTTACTCTTTTAGTTTAATAAAGATAAAACTAATAAAGATAGAGTTTACCCAAATAGTATCATTCTTCAATCAATCCATATGTCTACAAGTCACATGCAGCATTCAGCATCTAAGATTCATTACCACGTAACAATGTTGACACAGACTTGAAAAAAATTATTTTAATGTTTGGACACGTCTGATTTCTTATGATTTTTTACTTACATATGTGACTGTAACTTCCTCCATAGTATCACAACTAAAATAATTAATAGCATGCACTTGTTTAACTATTGTTTTGTTTATCAGAGCGTTGGTTTTGATTAGCCGTTTGTCTATAAAATCCATGTTTTTTATTTTACTTTTATGAAAATTCAGTTTTCTATTACTTGCATAACTTATCCAACCAACAGATTCACCGTTACATCTCGTCCTCATTCTCAACCATAAATACCGCATTGTACTTATACGACAAGACAGTTCTCAGAACTGTTTCTTCATAAATTTCCCCGACTAGTCGTAATTGCCTCGAAAACGATTCGATTTTTATTTTTTATTTACTTTTTTTTTCATTTCATATACACTTAAGTAGGTATATAGGTTTCTTGAAGAAACAGACTTCATCGTTTTGTTTCTAAGCAAACCAGTATTGGCTACCGAGACACTGCGTGTGGAACTGATGTAACAGTGAAACGGTAAAGCCGAAACACGTTAGTAGTAAAACAAATAAGTCTACAGCTTCATGTCTTTCCGCGGTTGTTGTGAAGATTGTGAAATTTTTTAACAAAATCCTGGAGCATCTGGTTTCGTGTAAACTTGTTTAATAAATTATCCTTCAAATTACCACACGTTATTGGTTTTTTTACTTAGCTCTAGAAACATTTAGAAACAAACTGACGTATATTTGACAGCATATCCGATTGGATTTCAAAACTTCATATAATAAATACGTACTTTTTACTACATAGTTTGAAGAAAAACGATTTGTTCAGCCTGTGTAATAAGATTTTTTTTAAAGTAATAGACTACTTGGCTTCTCAGACGATTTATGGAAATACTTGATTTGATTTACAGTACTGGAGCGAAGAGAGTTCTCACGCATGCCCCAGTCGTTCGTTATCCTGAAAGCACAAACATTCAGTGCTTAGTCCTGAAACATTGGAGTCAACACTGTTTCTCAGACTGAATTTATTCTGTACCACAAACAGGCGCACTTCATATTATTTCGATCAAAACAAAATTAGTAGCTGCAAATATAATCTCATATCACTAAAGCACACACGAGGTAGTGTTGCAAAAAGTAATGTTTGGAGGATAAAAAGTAGTTTGCTTACTCCACACTAGTTTCGTTCTTTTTGCTCTCTCTAGTTAGCTGAGAGCTCTCTTTGCAGTAGTACCTTACTTATGATAGGCTACTCAATGGTGAGCGTTTTCGGATACATAGTTAGCCCAACCGTTTAGCAGTACGTGATAAGATCAGCAGTTAAAATTAACTCAGTTTATCTCACGAACGGAAGTGTAGACTTATTCGCTGTACTATACGTGTATCATCATCGTCGTCGTCGTCATCCCGGCTCAAACCATACACTGCTACACAGCAGTCACCCATAATTCTGTCCACCTGCTCCCAGATGTTTACAATTACTTGCATACCATCGGATCGTCGTGTTCAAACTACCTCTACTTTCATGCGTGCCCTGTCTACTCCTGGAATCAGTAATCTGTCCAGCAGATCTGCCCGTTGTTATCATGATATGACCGGTTCAATCCCACTGTAACTAAGCTATCATGGAAACTGAAGGAATTGGTTTCCTTCCCCCAGATGGTTTACTGTCTCCTAGATTATTCCCAACATTGTTGCGCTTTACAATCTATGCTGAGAAATCATGGACCGGAAGATCCCAACAGTAATTACACAGATCCCCAGTTTAAACCTTTCTATATCCTTTCTATCCCAGTCTGCAGTGGGATAGCATGTCTTAATATTAAGGGAATTATATATTAAAGTTACATACCGCCTGCGCCTAACAATTAAACAGAGAATAAAGCTTTAAAACTTTCTTATTCTTTATAAGTCTTTTTCTTTATGAAACTTTCTTATTTATTATATTTAGTAACATCATTTGCAAAAGTTGTTACTAACCATCCAAGGCAAGGTGGATGGTCAAAGAAGACGAGACAAGTCGGGCAGCACATATTCCTGACCCGAATAATAAAAAACTCATAAACCTTCCAACGTCCGAAACAATGGGTTACGGCTGAAGATCGAAGCCCGAAGCCACTTGCGGAACGTCAGAAACTTCTTAACATCACTCTAAGTCATGATTCACGATGTTCGGAACGTACACCGACAGAGGAAGAGCAGAAGACAAATATAAGCACTTGTAAGCATAAAGTCGAGAATTATTAACATATAAACAAGTAGAGGTAAACGGGTAAACGGAAACACTACTCTTCTTGTCTCTGAAGTTTGAAGAACTGATGAGAAAGTTTCTACTGAGATTTAAAATTTAATGCGTGGTTTATTTTAATGTATAAACATTATACGCGTACAATGTAACTTTTTATCACGTGTAAATTTTTCTTCGGAAGATTTTGTGACTTAATTTACATACGCACGCGCGTGCATGCGCCAAGGGCGTATATGTACACCTGTTTGTACCAGGCATATTATACACATGAATGAAAACACTTAATGAAAACATTCACAACGGAGTCTGTTAACACATTACATATGTATATGAGAGGCTCTGTTTCTCTCAGCCCCCTCTCGCTCTCTCAGCTCCCTCACTCTGTCACTCTCTCTCTCTCTCTCTCTCTCTCTCTCTCTCTCTCTCTCTCTCTCTCTCTTTCTCTGTTTCTTCATATTTTTCTCCTTTCACCAAACTATTAAAACCAAAACTGGAAGTTAACAAGATCCCACCTACCGATAATTTGGTCAGACCCATAAAAGGCCGCACCAGTTTCGTTCGACAATGGATCTAACCTTCGGTTCTCGCTTCTGTATGCAAATACCATTAATTGGGTTTTTGTTTATTTTGTGCGGGAATTACATAACCGCTCGTTCCTGTTATAATAAATATGTTTGTTCTTGACAGTTTCAAAATTGCCTGCCCAAAGCGTGTTTTTGTGTTCCGGTACCTTTATCGGGCTTTTGGCACAGAATTTGTCGTTTTTTTACTCTCGACTGTAGTTAATGAACTTACAAAATTCAGTTATGAATGAAATACTTTGGTGTTGATTCAACTTTACGACAGCAGACTTGGGAACGCCTAATTTTTATGTCCGTACCGGGCATAACGTCTTATTTATGCACGTACAACGTGAGACGGAAATGTTAGGACATCTTAACAAAAGTTACCACAACTGTGTTAAGTGTTTTATGTAATACAAGCCTTGCTTGAAGTATGTGACACTTTTTCTGAGACCTTGGTTCTATGCTAAAAACACAAATCGGCAAGTGAATAGGCCTTGCCTTGTCACAACAACTTAGTTACAACATCAGTAGCCTGTTTAGGTAATCATCAAAGAAAATGTGGGTGAGTGTAAAAAATATATGTCAGTATAATAATATGTATTTATACAGTATATACTATATATTATATATTTATATATTAAAATTAAACTAATTAACCTGCAGAAATTGTAATTTTCTCTGAAAATACGTGAGGATTGTATAAAACCTGAATCAAGTATTAACAATTTTTTCTATTGGCTTTATCGAACACCTTCGTAATATACGAGTTAATTTTCATTTTCGTATTCTGAGTGTTCGTCAATTATCTCGTTGTCGTCTTCGTCGTCGTCATCCTTTACGGCTTAGGCTAGTAGCCTGTTCTAGTTTTAATGGAATTCATCCAACCATCGTTTATGGGGTCTTCCCACGCTTCTCTTCCCCTTGGATGATAGTCAAGGGTTCTTCTTGAAAATCTATTTGCATCTATTCTCTCTACGTGTGACCTCCACTCCGTTTTGTACCGGGAAATATTCTCATTTAACCTTTCAGCTATGCCTAGCTCTATTCTAATAAGATCATTTCTGATAAGATCTCTTCTGGTACAACCCTTTGCAGCCCTCAAGAACCTCATTCCGCTCCTTGTAGTCTAGATATATCTTTGATCTTTCTAATCCAAGTCTCTCTACCATACAGTAATTGAGGTATGGCCATTACATTATAATATTTCAACTAAGTCTCTTGTCTCGTCGTAACTGTCAAAGAAATAGGCTACACTGTTTTACTTCTCTGAAAAGAGTTTGCTCTTCTAGAGACTGTTCAACGATTTTACTCAGCCACTAGTAATAATTTTTCACAGAATTTTCAGGCTTTGTTAATATGATAAGCCTGCATAACATACTCAGTTTTCTTTTTTGCCTGTTATAAAAAAAGGATCGATTATTGTTGCATTAGAATGTTCACCATTTGCTTTTAAGACCAACAAATTGTTCGGAATCCTACAAACCTTCCTTCAACTTCATATTTAACTCCTGTAACCTATTTATAACATCTCTTCGTGGAGATTTTCTATATTTTAACTTTATTGATCTATTTCAATTTATTAAATTCAATTCTTTCGTCCCTAGTGGGACTACTGATTTTCTTTTTCCGAGTTTTATTCCTACTCCCAACTTAGTTACTACGTATTGCCACACTGCTAAATACTTCGTTCTTGACGAGGCCTTTCGGTGTCCCCACCATCTTCAGGTCTTAAACTACCAAGACTTGAAGACCTGAGGACCTGACCATCTTTGTCGTTTAAGACCTGAAGATGGTGTAGACACCGAAAGGGCTCGTCAAGAACGAAGTATTTAGCAAATGTGGCAATAAGTAGTGACAAAGTTGGTGTTAAGATGGGTGCTAATAAAACTAACAAAATTGGAAATTTTATTCCTACTACCTTCCTAACTGCTACTCACATTAATAAAATTCATTTATGCCATCCATAGTTTCTGTACTGATCAGTCCGTTCATCCATGCTTATAATCTCAATCTTGGCACTATCTTTTCACGTGTACTAGAATACTAAATCATTTTATATTCGTTTCACGGATTTATAACTAGATCATTATAAAAATATACAAATACATTGCAACGTGACAAACGGTCTCAGTATAGGTGAATATAGAGAATAATGATTATCAGCGATTATAAATGTCCCAAACGATAAAAGAATGTGTGAAAATAAATAGTATTAATAAAATAATTAGAATTAATAGGATAAAATTAGAAAATAAGACATTGTAGAACCATGAAGATATAATTTTATATGTGAGTGAAGTGTTGTGTAATGTAGGTAGCGAATAGAATGTTAGGTAAGTATATTCATGTGTTACAAAGATGTGTTCTAGAAGATTCAAGAAAGAGGAAGTTGGAAAACACGTGGCTGCTACGGAATATATTAGAGTAAATTGAAACTTCGCCTACGCGCACAGCGGCGGTGACGTCACTCGGCAGCGCAGCGATATACATTCGGCTGCATTAAAAAAGGAGTAGCCAGTCTTCTCGAATCACTCTCTCTCTCTCTCTCTCTCTCTCTCTCTCTCTCTCTCTCTCTCTCTCTCTCTCTGAAAGTTCTCAGCGAAGGTGGTCGCAGTGGGAAGCTATTCCAGGCAACGTAAGTTCCAGACGTCCTTGGGTCCGTATAGTCGAGTTAGCAGCGAGTGTCAGCAGGAAACCATCACGGAGTGCGAGATATTCGACTACCGTTCCTGAGCATCGTTTGCTGGTAGTGGCGGCTGGAATACGGAGACCTTGAGCAAGGCACTAACTGGAGGCGGTTGCTGGAACGTGGACCGAGACGACAGATCGCTGGAGGCCGGATCGAGATCGTCGACCGGGAGGACAGAGAGAACGACCAAACAGGGAAGCAAAATTTAAAATCATTATCAAATTGTAAAACTTTTAAAGAGGACGTAAAAGAACATTAATTTAAAATAATTTTGTTTACGAAAGAAGACTTTTAACACTTAAATAAGTTTACAGAACTGTGTTTAAAGCAAGAAAGCATTTATTTAAAGACATTTCAAACAGATTTTTTGAACAACAACAAATTAATTGTTTGTAAAATCATTAAAAACATTTTAATACAAAGTGTGTACCAGAAAGAACAATAAATGTATTAAAATTCACTAATTGTGCATTCTGGTGTGGGCTAGAACCTGTTAGCTTGCAACATGTTATTCATTGTAAAACAGTGCAATGTCCTCGTTACTGTCTCACTACAAACACAGTTAGTATGTAAGTGTGTGTTTAGCGATACTAGATGGAAAGCTTATCGCATCTGTCTAATTCCGTCGACAAAAAACGGTCCATTGACTGTGATGAAGTCAGGTCTGGCCTAATTAGGTGGCGCGAACGTTATATTCAGTGAGCTGTTATTGCTTTGTAATGATGTGTGATGATATGCAGCTCTGATATATGACGGCCAAATTGCAAAACGTTTTTTCCCGTAAGCACACACACACTGTCGCCACAAAAATGCCACCTGACGTATTCCTTAGTAGAGACGGATATCGTCGAACGCGTATTATTATAATTTATAATTCAAAGTTAAATTTATTTTAGACTCAGTAATTTAATATTGTACATCAATTAAATTGTTTTCAATCCAGTTCAATTATTTGTAATATTTATGGTTCAGAACTTCTTATGTAAATATTATTGCTCCTGTAGACATAAACAATAGTACAGTAACAATTGTGTGTGGGTGGAGGGGTGCTCGCCGTGCTCATGCGAATTAACTTATCGTAAACAGTAAAAGGAATGTTCTTTCCCTTGACGTATAACGTAATTCATTACTTGTTATTTAAATATACAATCAAGGTATATTAACTCACACGTGAGACATATTTTGAGCATGATACTGGATATCTATTGTCAGCCACGTTTATCCATTTGGTGAACTATTTGATCTTGGGTTGATTAGCCTTTTAGTTGATAATAATGGAAATCTGTTGGTTGCGATGCTGTGATTGGGTTCGGTGGATATTCCGGTTTTGTGTTTCCGGTATTTAGTGTTAAAAACACACACGCACGACATTTTTTTACCTAGTAACACTTGGACTGTTCTATGAAAAATAAAAATGAATAATACAGTAGAACCCTTTTTAACCGAACTAAAGGGGGTGGAGCCATTTCGGATAACGCATTTTTTTGGATAATCCATCCATCCGTTTATTAAGGCAAAACACAAAATTATCAGTAAAAACATATTTAATTATAAAAGTTTAAATTATAAACATTCAATAGATTGTAATCTACGTATGTTAACAGTTTACATAGTTTTGCTTAAAAAAGTCCGTAATTTTTCTGAGCAGTAAGATGTCTGATGGTGTTGCTTGCTCAGCATGCTCCACGAAATGTAAAAGTACCTATAAAAATAAAGCTGCTGTGTTGAATTTGTCATGCGTTAATAAGGCAGTAAAAAAAATTGATTAATACAAATAAGAAAATATTCTTACCTCCAAGCCTTGAAATCCGTCTGCTGTAAGACGTTTTGTGTATGTGTCATGAACATCCTAGTCTACGTCGTCTCCTTCAGTCTCTGATCTCATCGTAGCTTCCAAAATTTTTTGGTCTGTCAATTTTTAGTTTCGCATCATCTATCTCTAGCCATTCGTTAAGTTCACTTTCTTCTGTTTCTTCACACCCTGGAATTCCTTTAGCCATTTCTATCAATTTATACGTAGTTTTCCTAGTCTTCTTCATACTCAGGTCCATCATACAATTTGCTATGCCTTATTTAAAGTGGACGCCTGTTTCTGCATTATAAATCTCTTCTTTTGTCAGTACTACCAAAAAATAGTGTTTACAAGTGTCGTTTACTTGAAATGGCCTCATGGGGTCACTGACACGCGGTCAGCACTCTGGTCTTTGTCGTTAAGTGTATCTATCTTCCAGGATTTATTTATTTATTTATTTTGTTGTAATTTTTCATCTGACATGGTTTCGGTTAACCCAGGTTTCGGATAAGCCGAGTTCGGTTAAACAGAGTTTTACTGTATACTATTCACACTATACTATACTGACTGTACTATTTTATTTTGCACAATATATATTCATATCCATCACCATCATATCAGCCCATATTTGTCCTCTGTAGTAAATAGCCCTCACTTAAATGTCCCATGTCCCTTTATCGTAACTTTTACTTTCCTGATTCAATCGCTGTTATCTGTGACGAGTCTCCTGTCTTGCTCTCCAGTTTGTTATCCTCTTCGTCCGTCTGCAGTTCCAAATTGACTTAATTTAAATTCGTGACTCAATAGCGTTTGTGTTCTACCCAAGTCTTCTAAGCGATCGGATACTTTGGACCACTTATTACTTCACGCAAATTACAAAAATATAATTTATGAATAGTTTACGCACACCAAATTAAAATCTATTAATTACAATACACCAGAAAATTGTATGTTTTATTATTCTGGTCATCACACAATTCTATTCGTGTTGTCTTCAAAGACTGAGAGAACTTAATAACATGTTTGATAGAAGGTTGAGGTTGACAAAGAGTTTCAGTCGACTCGATTCGCTGAAACGCAATGAAAACGATGCGTAGCAAAAAGTATTGTTTTTTAACGCGAACACATTTCTATAAAAGTGCTATTTTCGCATAACCGCGTTGTGCAACAGGCTGCTCATTTACAATTCATTTAGTGGTTGTGTGCAAGTTTCTCAGGTATGCAAATGTTCTGCTCGTTAATTACATTATATACTTGTTAGTTCCGTTACATTCCACTCCGACGTAAATATTCATACAGAAACACGCAGAGACATACGAGAGAGAGCTGGCGCGGTGCTATACGGCGACGAGCGTTTAAGAGACGGGTTTTAAATAGTCGAGTGTCGCTCTTGCCTTCGCTACAGTTTCTAAAACTGTTTACACGCTTACTGTGTAAATAAAACGAAAGGGGCGTTTAAATTTTCAAATTATTATAACTACCGTTTCACAAAAAAGCCATCATTTCGTTTCTCCGCACACAAATGCTGTATAGTATTGTCTTTGACTTTATCCTCAACAGATTTCCCCTGCAACCGCAGACGTCTAACTTATTCTACAGTTTAAAAAATATAATAATATGTATTAACGTGTACAGGAATGTTTCGTGCGATTAAAATAAACTGGCAATTAAATAACCGATTTTTAAATTTGTATAAACTTTGTTGTTTCTTTTTGTGCTCAAACGTAATAAATTTACTAGTAATAATTTAAAAAACATTATAATCAATTATTTTAGGTTTCTCTGTGATAATAAGTGACCCTTTTTTTTTACTTTCATGTTCCGTAAGGAAATGGAAGTTTGGTGATAGCGAAAAAATCGAGTTCGAGATAAGGGCTGATTCTGATTGTACTACCCTCAAAACATGAAGAAAAGTAATTTTCCGAAAAGCGTCTGTGTCTGTGTCTGTGTCTGTGTGTAGAAAGTTTCCTATGGTTTTTCTATGGAATTTTTCTACGAAAACTGCCGCACATTCAAACAGAATCAAATAATATTTTGCATATGTACCTGAGTTGTAGAGGACTCGAGGCCTATTGATTTTTACGAAGATCGTTTGAGGGGAAGGGGTACCGTTTTAGCTGCACCGTTTTATGTTTTAACAAGAGTAAAAACTATAAACATGGAAGTCATGTATGGTTCTCCATACCGATATTTACCATCGGAATCGCTTAGGAGTATAATTTAAGCCGTACAGCATACAAGGGAAGCAGCGTGCTCTAGTGTACTGGTTCGCCTCCCTAGGCTGAGGCGACTTGAAGGCTAAAAAAGGCTGCCCGAGAATCGAAAGGTTTATTATTGTTATTATTATTATTATTATTATTAGTATTAGTATTAGTATTATTATTATTAGTATTGTTGTTGTTGTTGTTGTTGTTGTTGTTGTTGTTGTTGTTGTTGTTGTTGTTGTTGTTGTTGTTGTTGTTGTTGTTGTTGTTGTTGTTGTTGTTGTTGTTGTTGTTGTTGTTGTTGTTGTTGTTGAATCTGTAAGTTATTGTGTTTGTTATTATTTTTTCCATGAATAACCACATGAGTGAGAAAACATATTAACACATTGTTCGACGTATGAATCATCTATAAACAATAATTAAGCCTGCTGGAAAATCAATAAAACTATATGAACTTCCAAGTTCTGGATTGTCACCGTGCATACCATGTGAATACCTACGATTCGTTTTCTTTTTATTGAGCGCTTACGGAACAAATCAGAGCCAAAATTTAAGCTAGTTTTGGTCATTTATTTATACGTATTTTTTCTAGAAAGTTCTTTTTAAAATGGTGTATTATACATTTTTCTCTTATGGAAGATAGGTTTTCACAAATTTTTATAAATTTATCTGCATTTTTCTTTACACTTGATTCTTACTCAAGTAACAGAAACCCCCATAAGGCTTACGACCCAAATGTAGTAACACACTGTGTAAGTAAATAGAATTTTATTTAGCGGGAAGACTTCAGACACTCAACGTATTACAAGTTGTAGAAAGTGTTCAGAAACTTTGCAGCAAAGCCAGCCAGTCTGAAGAAAGCCCCCAAACCATTTGGCTAAAAGTAACAAACTCTGGAATTTATTGAACAAGAAATGTTTGTGTCTAGTGTACACGGTAGCACTATTCAGTTTAATATAGGTGATTTGCATAAACTTCACGTTTTCAACGAATTAAGTTTACAACATAGAATAAATAAAGTAAACGGGCTGTAATAGATAGATATACATAGGCAATCACAGAATGACATTGTTAAACATTTCTTAAGAAAAATTTAAATAACAAAAAAAAGAAAAAAGAAATAGACACGAATAGAAAAGAAAATAAGGAAAAGAATGGAATTCACGTTGTAAGAATTGAAATGTTTTATAAAAAAAAAATAAGATAATCAGACAAGATACGTTATTGCAGACGATTTCTCAATCTATTTTAATACGCGTATGTTGCGTTTGTTACTTCATACAATAATTAAGATGTATAAATAAAATTTTGACCAAAATTCACTACAAGCATTTTAGAACACTAAATGCATCTATGAGATACATTTAGACAATTATGCAAGACTGAGATATCTACCAATTGTTCATTTATTTTCCCCTTTTTAATAAACAATTATTAAAATTGACCTGACGAGGTTATTCAGTTAATTTTCCCATTTTTAATAAACAATTATTAAAAAATAAAAAATAATATTAATACTAAAAAATAATAACAATTGACGATCCCACGACAATCTAAGTGTAGTAATAATCTTGAAAAATTTAATAATTTTTTTGGGCGTCGGCGGAGAAGAATTGAGTGAAAAGTTTGATAAAAATCGCAACAATTCATGTGGGATATCAAATTAAAGAGAATTTTAACTAATATCTGAATGTAGAGGTAAGTTTTTGACATTTCAAAAGTTTGGGACCCTAGGTCTGAAAAAGAGAAAACTCTTTTTAAAAGTTGTGAAAATCCGACAGCGTGTCAGACTTGTGTTATGTAAATAACTTTAAAGAATTGTAACTCAAATCCAATTTTTTCAAATTTTTAGTGTTTACTGTGTAACTGTGTGCTCTACAGTTGTTACATTACTAAATAAAATGTAGAAAAATTGGGTTTCTAATGATTTTTTGCATAATTGAAAAATTATCTAATAAAGAAATTTATGTAATAATAAATGTAGTTCGTTCAAAATAGTGAGCGAATTCTGCAGCTCAGGGGCCATACTCAGGAGCCATACATTCTGCAGCTCAGGGGCCATACTCAGGAGCCATACATTCTGCAGCTCAGGGGCCATACTCAGGAGCCATGCATTCTGCAGCTCAGGACCCATACTCAGGAGTCATACATTCTGCAGCTCAGGGGCTATACTCAGGAGCCATACATTCTGCAGCTCAGGGGCCGTACTCAGGAGCCATACATTCTGCAGCTCAGGGGCCATACTAGCTAACTTAAACACTAAATAAAATTGTCAACAGCATGCTAATAAATATCAGTGTAAGTAACATAGTCAATAATACATGTCAATACATTAAACTCTACACTTACTTTGAAGAGAGACGGACACATACTTTCTGGAAAAATATGTAAACTTTGTAACTTCCAGTCACTAGCATTAATTAAGTTTCATGATAATTTTTAATTTTTTTAAGTTACATTTTCCTTTTTTATATCTTATACATAAGGTTTACGGTTTGTGTAAGTAAGATTTTATAATCTAAGCCACACTCTACCTAATTCAAGCTCTGCAGCTCAGGAAGGATACTAGTTTATGTAGTTATCACCGTTTAGGGCGGTAAATATATATGATTTCAAACATCTCAGACGATACACTTGATTCAAATCGTAACCGATATTGCCAAAGCTTATATATGAAAGTAAGCTTAATTGCAAGAAGATAAATTATGGAGTGGAAAGTCACCCAGAACTAGAGACAGAAAACGAATGTGTTAAATGACCATTAAGGTTATGTAGGAAAAAATCAAAGTACAGAGCAAAAATGTAGGAGATTACGATCTTGTAATAAGAAACAGAGTTATTCCGTAATCGCGTGGTGCGATTCAAGGAGACGAGTGAGCATAGAATACACAATAGGACGCACCGTGTATTGTATTCGGAATAATTTTTAATTATTCAAATGACCGATAGATAAACAGATACTTAGTTGATTTGCGCAAAGTGCAGTAAAGGCGCCGATAAAAATAAACATGACACTAACACTGTTAGGTCCATAACATGCATCACAGGGGGTACGTGTGTAAGTGCGCTGGGTGTTGCGTGCTGAATGCTAATCAGCGGTGCAAGGACACACGTGTCGCGAAACGGGGTTACTCCATACTTGGCAGGTACGTTTCATACCTATGAAAAATGTATGAGGAATCTCTTAATTTACGCAATCGGTGGTGAGACGTTAAATATAAACAAGGTTAAGAATTAGAAATCAATTTCTAAACGACTTACCCTTACGTTCCGTAACATAGGGTCACCAACCGCCCGGGTGATGTGATATCCCGGACGTGACCTCTTTTTTACGTGTAAGATGAACGTGCAAAGGTAATTTTTTCCAAGTCCGGAATTTATCAGTCCTTAAAAAACGGAGATTTTAAGAATCATGCTAGCTATGTATGATTAATACTGCAGGTTAGGAAACAACAACAATACTTAGTTTATGAGTGTCTTTTGTGTTTATTAAGTTGTGATTTTCTGTTTAAATTAGAATAGTGTTAAAACAATTTTTCGATTTTTTTAGTGAATACAGATTTTGTACAGTAATTTCTACAAAATTTGATTTCAAAAATTTTTTATACAGTGACTTTTACGATTATATTTTAAGTAGAAAAATAAATACCTTCTTAACACATGCACGTAAAAAGTGAGAATTGTGGCTTAAAAAATAAAAAGAAAAGCAAATGTGTACTTTCATTTTTCCGCCTACTACCTTTTTCATTATAACTTCTTTATGTAATTAAATATCGTTTCCGTTAAGAAAATGACACCACTTTATAATAAACAAGAGTAACATACTACTTGTTTACAATAGTATACTACTAACATAGAATACTACTAATAGAACAATACTACTGTGGTTTATTATTAATAAATATTAAGTGTGTTATATTTAAAAATATTGTTTTTGTAAACCAGAAAGTCATTTTGAAAATCGTTTTTATTTTTCAACAACATTACAGTTTTGTTGTGATAGACATACTAATGACATATCAAATGTGTTGGATTTTTAATTGTTGTTTTACATTATCAATTCATGCTGGGATTTTCCTAGTTTTTAAACCCGATTGCTCTAGTAATTTATTTTCCCAGATGGCAAGCCTACGTAAAACAATGAGAAAATTTTTATTACAAAGAAGTAATTACGTCGGTAATGAGAAATTCAAAGGTATGCATGAAAATATATGTAGAAGTGTTATATAGTTCATACATACATATACACAGTCTAGTCCTCTTGTACTTTTGGGTATCGAGATGTGCTCGGTCTCCTACTTTAGTTTTTTAAATGTTTGCCTTCGACGTCTTGCCCTTTCTTTTCCTTTGTACAATTTTTCCTCTTTCCTTCAAAACAGTTTGAGTAGCACTGTTTCACTTTTCCCTCGCTTTGAACCTTCAGTTCTCTCCTAAAGCTTGTCGTCCCAGATGTTATCTACCACCTGCCACACGCACCGGATCTCACAACGATGTCATATTTGTTTCTTCAAGAACATTTTCTGCTATTTGTCATTATTTCTCACGTCTTTATTTCTTTATTTCTCATCTTAACTATCCGCCTCACCACTGTGACTCAACTGTTTTGTTTCTATGAAGGAGCCCGTTTCTCAATTTTCCTGTTAAGATCCAGTCTCTCCCCTCCTCCTATAAAGTACAGGTAGATACGTCAATTTTTAAGCTGAGATATATATGCTTTGGGTATTTATCTACTTGTTATCTAAGAATTTCTTTTAATATCTAATAGGTCGTCTAATATCAATTGGTTGTCTTTTAGCTCATCGCCTTTGCTATAATCCGTTGTTATTAAGTATTCTTCCAAAGTAATTATAACACTTAAATTTCTCAACTCATTTGCTACCCAATGAAACATCAACTTATTTTTCCATATTACCAATGAATAACTTTTAGTTTATCCGTATTCAGGAATGGTTTCTGTGCTTCTGTGGCCAACCAAAATTATTTGTTAATATTTTAAAATAAATCTCCAGTTTCTTTTTCTAATTGGAAAATGGTATGTTGCCACGCATGAGGTGCATAACTCGAACTACATAGGCTAATTTGCAGACTAGAAATATTTCTGCCTTGGATTGACATATTTTAATAGCTGTTCATTGAACATGGGCTACATATTATTTGATGCCAAACAAATAATGGTCTCAATAAATTTCTTTGGTTTAACCCCCAGCAAGGTTGTACAGTTATATGATGTGTCATATGTGAGACGTAATAGTTCGATTGTGGGTAAATTCAGTCACAAAAACTAAGGGTAAAAGCATATTCTAATAAAAATCTAAATTTAATTTAAAATTATTAATTTTTCTTAAATTTAATTATTTAATGTTGTTATCTGGTAATTAGTTACAAGGCCATTTAACAGTTTATCTGGTAATTAACAGAATGTAACTACCGAGAATTTGTCATTTTGTTACAATTATATATTACACAGAGTAGCTAGTTTATCAAAAATAGCCCTGAGTATTTCACGTGAGAACCTGCCAGAGATAAAATTAATACGTGCAAACAAACAAAAATTGCTAGAGAATTTCAATATAAAAGCAAAGATAAAACAACGTGGTTGAAAATTAATTAAACTGACTCTACGCATTCAGATAATTACAATAAAATTAATAATGATGACTCGTTTTTGTACCAGCGGGGTAGCTTAAGAGAAGCAGGTAGGGCAGACTGCCAAATTGAACTGTATGGAACATAAGGAAGTTAGTGTGGCAGACACTGCGCTTCGGCCTGCCATTTCTGCTCCAGGGTTTTATCCTAGGTACTCACTTCGAGGTGCTGAATGCTGAAAAACGCACCCTGATTTTATCCTGATTTTATGGTACTGCCCGGGAATGAACCGGAACCTCTAGACTAGGCACTTTACTCACTGGGCTACTACCCTCGGAAATGACAGTGTATGCAAAATATAAAACACGTGTCTACAATTAATGAAATTAACTTCCTTCGTTCAGAAATTAACAAAATTTTACAACAGATTTTTAACGATTAAATACAACACATAATCGCGTTACCGCGAACGTAAAATAAGCATAACGTGTCAATATAATATTCCGATATTCCGCACGCTATACAAGCACTTTTCTATGTAATCTGATCACAGAGATAACGATACCGATTTATTTACTCTTTCAGTACAACTAAACGTTGGAGGCTAATATGTTTTCAACTTTATTGTTTTGGTGTATCTAAAACATAACTTAAATTAAGTTACGCAAACAAATCGAAATTATAATCATGAAAGTAGCAAATTAGTAATATTACTGTGCTATACCGGAACAAGCCATTTTTGGTTAAGCCTTGTTGAAAATTATGATTATGATTGTGCCATTAGCGGCCTGAATGGAGATATGAGACTGTAGTCTTTGAACTAAGAGCAAGCCACTTTGCTTTTGGCCCCATTTCGCCTCTCGTAGACGATGATGTCCTGATATTAACTTCACTTCGTGACTTTTATTATTGATTTTGTGCAGAGCGCATGAAATTTTATAACTGGGACAACTAATGTAATAGGAATGTCACTGTTTTACAAAAGTGTACTGAAAGTTGTGCCATTGATTTCCCTGGCGTTGAGTAATTTTTTCCACTGTTTTAAGATCACGATCGCGCGAGTGCGCATACACCGGGTGCAGCAGCATTGATAGCATATTAATAAAATCACCCCCGTAAGCAAAAAACATTGGTTTTTATTTATTTCTCCCCATGTCGAATAATGATTTCAAGAATGCCATTTCTCAGTAAATGTGTGAATATGACCCCTGTTATATGACAACTCCAGCTGCACCACACATTCTCCCAAGCGCCACTGGAAGCTGATCATTACTCACGTAATATACTGCCAGGGATATTGGAGACGCCAGCTCCGATGCGGTCTTTCATTCCCAATAAGTGTGGCACAACGTGTTGGGAAAACCTCTTGCTTGAGACACCATGTAAGAAAAAATCAATACGTCTTAGATTGGGAGGAGGGTCTGAGGAGGCCAAGAGAAAATTAATCTCTGTGGAAAAGTCTGCGAAAAATCTATGCGTATTCTGACCGTGTCCACGATCGCCCTGTCCTGTTGAAACGGTCCATATGCACGTTCAAGATCCGTAATTTTAAAGAAGAAAGAAGTCTCATAGCATCCTTACATAACGTTCACTAATAATGGTTACAGTCACAGCCTCATCGTTCTCAAAAAAAAAAAAAAGGCCCCATAATTCTAAAGGGATGAACTCCACACCACATAGTGACACGGGAGCTGTGCTGTGCCGGAGAAATTCGATTCGCATCACTCCAATAATGGGAATGTTAATTCACAGAGCCACACAACTCGAAGTATGCTTCATCTGACGTAATCAACATGTTTTTACATGTGTGTAACATGTTTTTTGGAAGGAGGTCACACATGGTTGTACAAAACTGTTTGCGTGCAACCAAATCTTGAGGCTTAATTTCTCGCAATATTTTGAGTTTATAATAAATATTTATAAATTAAAAATCCTTATGCAAATTTCTCATGATAGAACGATTGGAAATTTGCAAACCTATAGTGTTGCTGAGCCGATCTTTTTGGGCTACACAAGATTACGTCACTAATATTTTCAGTCGTATCAGGTGTCCTCACAGTCTCCAGGTTTACGGTTACAATCATATGCTGTTAATCTAAAGAAACTTGCCCATATTGTAATGATGCGATCATTCCCATAATGTTCCAAACCTGAAATGCCGGATAATATACGCTGTGTATCGACCGCACGTTGAAATAGGTTTTGGCAGTGGAAGCACGATATTCAGCATTCCAGCTTTCCAACAAAGAAAATGCCAACTCATTAACAGTATCTTCGATTTCATAAAATTCCTGTTACTTCTATTATATTAGATTTAATTTCTTTAGGCCTATTATGTTATGAATGTTGCAATTTTAGGGTATTTTCATTCATAGTAAACACAAAACATATCATCTGTCATGCGATACGGTATCATGTTTATCTTAATATTTTTCAGATTCCAATTGTTACAACAGCCTTGTGTACTTTTAATAAGCGGTAAGGTATTGCTTGTATCAGATATGAATTGAACTCTTCTTATTTTCTCGTTATAAGAATCCTTGGATTCTCCACAACTAAAACTAGGCGTGCCACAAACCATGTTACCCCACCCTGCTAATGTATGTAATCGTGTTTTATGATTCCTAAGCGCTATTGAGTGATAATGAAGATCTCATTATTAAATACAGTCTTTAATTTTCTCTTTATTTTGGTTAGTTCTAATAAGTCTTTATAATAAAGTCGGACGAATTAATTTTAAGACTTTTTCAATGTAATTTACACTTTAACCGTAAGTCTATTAAAGTCTGTAAAATGAACGGTGGCGGTTGGGACAGGCCAGACGCACTTTCACTCTCACTAACACACACGCAACGGATTATACCTGGCCCTTGGTAGCCGCCGTGACTCACATACTGGACATTACTAAGCGCAAGACCACTTTTTTATTGTGCTAAAATATTGCAAAACCGTTATTGTTTTTGAATTCTGCGCAAAATTTTAGAAAAATGATACCAAACAACAACTATCAACAAGCAATCACTGTCCTGTAATATATTCTCAAAATAATTTTAAAAATTATTATAGATTTGTTTGCATTGACGATAAATGTCATACAAGGAAAGGTTAAAGCTATTATCACTAAGACTGAGATATTGGTAACATGAATAATTTCGGCTGTAGGAAGTAGTATTTATTGTTACTTATGTAGACCTATAATAGTATGTATGTTTAATTTGTGTACATATTTAGTTATTTATATTTTACTGACGATTACCATGTATATTATTGTCTGAATACGAAAGAATAAAATTTGAATTTGACTATAACAATATTTTATTTTTTAAATTTTCAAAATCAACGTTAGTCGCTTGATCAGATTTTTATAGTGTTG
Source organism: Magicicada septendecula (assembly GCA_034769895.1). Classification (NCBI taxonomy): domain Eukaryota; kingdom Metazoa; phylum Arthropoda; class Insecta; order Hemiptera; family Cicadidae; genus Magicicada; species Magicicada septendecula. Next base: position 142,080,434 of record CM068375.1, on the reverse strand, counting down.
AAAACAGAGATTTGCCGCAGCAATTGTGTCGCGTTTAGACTGATTTTTCTTAAAATTTCGTAGAGGTTACAAAAATGGTAATTTCGTTTGGCATTAAAATCAAATTTAAAAAGTTGTAATTATGTAGTGGACGGCACACTTTGCGAATCATACTTGTGGCGCGCGGACCGGCTGTGAGTGTGCGTGCGTCAGTAAGGGCACCTCAGCCAGTCTGACCGGTCCCAACTGCCACCGTTCATTTTACAGATTGTACATTCCACCGGTTTTTCCATCCTTAAAATTTTTGACATTATTTCTGCACTTTGGAATGTCCCTCTTCCAGCCTTAAACGAAGTATTTCCCTCTTTCAGTCCGTGAGCCAATATCGTGGTCCTCGTGCCAGGTTGATGTACGAAAATAAGTTCTTACAAGGTTATATATTAATTAAAAGTGACATTATTCTTCGTAACTCACCATTCACTCACAATTACCAGAGGGTCGCATTGCTTTACCGAAGCAACGCTATCAAGGTTTTAGCTGCGATTGTGATCACAAGATAACATCATGCACAAACATAATATACATATGCAGTGTGCACTGTTCTGACGTTATTTACACTGAACCGGAGAATTTTTGTAGAATAAAAGTTTTATTTACAAGAAAATCCAAGAACTAATACTACTGGCGCCGCATACGCGACGACCAATACAAATCGATGTATTTCTGAACTGTCGGCAGGTTATTGCGCAAATATCCATCCAGTGCTTAATAGATTGGCGTTAACAATTAACGCAGTTATACATTCATGAGCGCTTCTTTGCATAACATATGGTTTTTATAGCGTTTTAATCCTGTACTTGTTTCACACATCTCGTACCTAAAGTACCTGATCCTGCGAAACGATTTCTACATTCCGACTCACGTACATAAACCATCTGCTCTTTTTAACATTTATATTGACGATCTGGTAAGGAAATGGAAACATGGTATTAAGTTATGACGAGACAGATATATGAACGTGGTGTTGTTTGCTGACGACTTGCGTGTATTTCAAAATACAGAATCTGATTTGCAAAAATCTGTTTTTTAGCTTCATCAGATTTCCAAGCAATACACTATGAAAATATCCACTATAAGAATAATGGAAATGGCATTTCGAGACAAAGAAACCGCTGACAACAAAAATATGATTAATGACTGAATTCTAGAACAAGTGAGCCATTTTAATTATTTGGAAAATGATATTGGCTAATGATAAGAATTATGATACTGATGTTAGGTAAGCTCCAGACGATCCGTCAACCGTATTTTTAGAAACAAGGTACGTTGAGACACAAAATGTCTATACAAAGTTATGGCAGTCCCTGTACTGTCCTATGAATGTGAATTGTTGACAAGAACCAAAAACAAGACAGTAAAACACAGGCCTTGGAAATGGCGTTTTTTAGAAGAGTTAAGAAGTGTTCTAAACTTTACCGTATAAAGAATGAGGCCACAAGAGAAGAGTTACAAGTTTTTAATTTAAATGGAAAATTAAAAGATTACAAACAACGGTGGAAAGAACGCTTAGAAAAGCTGTCAGATTCCAGACTGGCCAAACAAGTCTGGAAATACAAACCTATAGGACACAGGTGTGTGGGTAGACCCAAGAAGAAATGGCTGGAATATTGCCTATGCCGTGTTATGAAGATGGTGGTGACATACATAACCTTTCGCCTTGTCCACTCTTTACGAGTCAACGGCGATTCGTAGAGTCGAGATTGTGTTTCGTTTCCATGATTTTCCGTTTCCCCCGAAATTTGCTATTACCGCCATTTTTTCTTCTTTTCTCAAGTGCTTTTCGTATTTCATCCCGTCATATTTTTGTAAACCTGTTTCTAGTTTTCTTCTTGGTTGATCTTGCCTGATACAATCATAAAGTTGTTCTTTCCTCGCACATTCTCATGACGTACGAATCAAGTTGAATTATTATCTGTTACATGTTCTGCCGATTTAGTCCTGATCTATGTATTTAGACGTATGGATTTTGTTTGCCATTCGTAAGAATCTCATTTAAATTGCGTCTATTATTCTTTTTCTTCGTAATTGACCATGGCAGTGTTCTACATATTATTTCAGAGGCAACTACTTGTCTGAAGAATTAAATCCTTGTGTCTTTTGGGATTTCATTGTTTCCTAGAAAATTAATTTGAATTTAATTTTTAAACAGTATTCTCCTACTGTTGTTCTATCTGAAATCAGTCATCTCGGCTTCTGTTCTGCAACATTAAGCCAAATATTTATTATAATTCTCCAACTTGACTTAATTTACTCTGCACATTTATTGCATGTTGCTTGTTATTTTTACCGTTTATCGGTTTTGATTAATACACATATTGTATTTTTTCGTACTTCTGTAACGGCCACTTAGGCCGTTACGCAAAATTTAAAAAACTAGGCTACTTGGCCTAGCGGAAACGAAAAGTGGTCTAATTCATACACCGTAAATTAAAGCCAAACCGGGAACTATACTCAACACTGCCCATAAGCAAACTTGAATAAATATTGTAGCATGACAGATTATCCACTTAATAATGAATGAAATATGATCATAAATAAATATCAATTAAAATAACTATCAAAGAAAAATCCAAATGAAAACAAATAAGTATCACAATAAAATACAATCATAACTTGAAGAAGTAAAAATACAGAAAAAGCAACTATGCAACAAATATGTGTAATGGAAAATAAATTAAAAAACTAAAATACAGTAAAGAAATACCCAGATAGGATAGGAGTAAGTAAGGAAGATACCCAGAACGAACCAACGTACATGATAAAACAATATTGTAGTGAAGAAACCAAGAATGAGAATCATGAAGTAAGACAAAACCCAGAACAAACCGAAATACCAAATAAACAGGAATGATTTTGAAGATACAAGATAGTAGAAAGAAGGCTACCAGAATTACACAAAAGAGACCCAGTAAGGAGAAAACAAAAACCCCAAAAGAATTTAAATGTCACAAATGAAAGTATAACACCCTAAAGCAGAAACTAATGTAAAATAAATGTAAACAAAAGAGTTTAGAGGTATAAGTAAAAGTGCACCCATAAAAGTTATTTTATAATGAATAAAAACAAATCTTAAGAGTCCTTCATAAATAAATTTTTTGATAATATAAAACTATAAAACTGATTAGTGATAGTATCAAGAAATAACAGGGGACAAGTGCAAGTTATTATATTATAGTAAATAAACTTCAAGAAAGTGCATTAAATGCTTAAACTTAATAAAAGTGTACCTTTGAACAACTTTAAAGTTTTAATTTAACTTCATGAATACTATTTGATAAAATAGTATTATGAAAAGCAAAGACTAATGTTTCTAATAAATTGCCACTCTTTATCTAATAACATTCACTGAAATGAGTAAGATAAATAGAGAGCAAGTAGTTAATAAGTAAAGTGACAAGGGATACATCCCTAAAATAAAATAAAAACAGATAAGACTGCACACAAGTAATTTTAAGAAAGATTTAAAAATGAAGGAACAGATGTGTTATGTTCCTATTAAAATAAATGAACTCTATACCTAAATGTGGGAAATAGAGAGTAATGTTCTAACATTCTTTTATTATAAAATGTTTATTATGAGTTACTAGAAATAATCAAGACTAGAATGTCTGAGCTTAAATACCATGTTGTTCATGTCAAATAATTGTTATGAATTAATAGTTTAAATCCAATACTAAATGTTCTTGTAGTAAAGTAAGGAATTGTTAATTAACATTGTATTAGAATAGAAGGTCAGAAAGGGTATAAACAAGCTGTATTATTAAAAAACTTTATATGTAAAACCAGATAAAATCTAGGCCAAATGGTAAATCTAAACTACATTATAATTGATGAATCAAGTCCAGTAAACTAGTTAAACTGATGAAATTTATGTAAGGTAAATCAGTCACAGAATAGTATAATGTAAATTATACTTTAACTTTAAAAAGATATTGTAAAAAGATAGGAAGAATTATGAGAAAAAATGCAAATGTAATAACTGAAAATTCAGAGTTGGGAGTCATAAATTAATGAATAATAATTAAAAAGATAACCATTTAATAAAATTACAAGAAATTAAGGGAAGATAAACATTTTATGTCAATCTGAGATTTAGTACAATAATAAATATAATATATAAAATGGCAAACATTTGGGGAAGGACAGGAAGTAAATTTTAAAGCCTACTTTTTCAAAATGAAGGAAATATAGCATTTTAGATAAAAAACTTTGTAAAACTATCTTATTTGGTATAAAATCAAGCAGAATGAACTAAAGAAAGAGATTATGTATTTAGTATTTCATAAAATTAAATAATAGCAAAAATATATTCAGTAATATAATGTAAATTTTCTGCATGTAGCGGAAGCCAAACAGATTTAAAACAATGTATTGCTAATATTAAATTGGCTAAGACGTTTTCAGGAGACGAAGGAAATGAGAACAGTTAATTATTGGACCTTGTCGAGCACACTTGAATGAGATTTTTGCTTATATTAACCTATATAGCAGACACATATGGCGATCGGTCTGTAAGCCTAGTCTACAGTGAAAAATCGTAATTTTCTAAAAAGTTAACTTAAACCTTAAACTCAGTGAGAACAATTAATACCACAATTAAACTAAAGTAATACGTAACAGTACAGGAGTGAAATAATAAATTAAACCGATAAAACAAATAATTCTTAATAACGAGACGAGTAGTGCGAGTTTCGACTTAATTGACCGAAGTGAATTTAAACATTAGCACACACATTTTATCGAAGTGAACCACAAAACACTTAACCAGGACCACTCCACTAACACCAGAAGGAATAATCACAACTGCGGAGACGAGGAAACTTTGAAGGGACAACATTTATTGGAAAAAATTTTCGTCGAGCCGACTTCATTAAAACAGGAGCAGTACGGAAGCCGCCATCTTGACTCCCACAATTCAAAGCGAGCTTTGCCTATACGATCGTCCAAACTTCAATGGTTCGAAATTTAATCTTTAATAAACAGTATATATTAAATAATAACGTTGTAATTTTTAATTATTAAGCTTTTTACATGTAAGTGTTATACTTTCCTGACCTTACCCTTCTCTGACTATATAAAATAACCGTTCAAAGAACCTAACAATTAATATAAAATACAGATGTAAAAATTAATCGACGGCCTTGAGAAACGAGTCGATACTACTGTTGAATAATCGATTAAGACTCGATACATTATACAAATTGTTAATAAATCTACAATTTCTGCAAATTGGTTTCTATTTATTTATAAATTTAATAAATAGAATTAAAAATAAAATAAATTTGAGATCACGGACTATCCGAAAGGCGGCTTTAACCAAAGTGGAAGGAGAATACCTAGTTAAGAAGAAGAACCGTCTATCGATTAGTGCTGGCGATAACACAATTAACTCAGAAATTAATTCTAAAACTCAAGGTGATGCAGTACACTGGAAAATAAATAAAAGAGTTAAATTTTTACACGAATCAATTACGAAATTTATTTACTAAATACTGAAACAACAAAAACAATTAAACAATATATTTCACAAAAATACCAAAAATTTTTATTTTGGTAAACTACAATTTTTACTTTTGTAAACGAAATTATTTATTTTGTTACAATATACATCACATACAAGCATATAAATGTGTGTGACCCGACAGAATTATATGTTACCTCCGGTCTACAATTTAATAATAATAACATTTAAGGACACAATCTGCAATAACAATAATAATGGTAATAGCACATATTTCAATAAAATATCAAACATTTTATGGGTTCATAAAACAATTAATGGTCAGAAACACTGATAAAAAAAATACATTTCAACTCATTTCATCTTATAAATATTAAATATAGAACTACTCAACCTTACTTTCAGACCCAGAAAAAATATTTTAAACTCTTAAATCCAATTGCAAATCGTGCCACCTTCAGGTCAGCACACATAGATGTTATAACCACGCTTTGCTACCATTTGTAACGGCCACTTAGGCCGTTAAGCAAAATTTAAAAAACTAGGCTACTTGGCCTAGCGGAAGTGAAAAGTGTGCTGGAGCCCAAACAGAGTGACAGGATTTGCAATCAACACTCTTGTAACAAGTAACAATTTTTTATTAGTGCTAACATGTGACACACTGTTATAATCATGTACCATTTTCCTTAAGAACATTAATTTATGTTATTACAAAAATATTCAGTTACAAGTTTTTTTAAAACAGCTGGAGTTCTTGTACCATTTTCTTTAAGAGCATTAACAAGATGTTTAACTTAAACACCAGGGGGGGCCAGTCTACTGAGTTGTTGTTGACTGAAGGATAATAATTAGAACACTCCCACCTGTAATTCTGTTGAAGAACTCAAAGGGTATCATGTCTTTTTTTCCACCTGTCTGCTGTCCTAATGTCGGGAGTATTAGGCAGAAGATCTTCAATTTTCCACAAGTTGGCCAATGGAAGTGTGGGCGAGAATCCTAAAATGACCTTATGACTCTCGTGGAGGCCCGTATTGAAGGCTAACTGTAACCACTTAAGATTCTGGTTCCAAAAATTCTGTTGCTCTGCGTGGTAAGCAATCAGAGCAGACCTAAGATTCCTGTTGACTCTTTCCGCGTGGGACGCCTGAGGGTAGTAAGGGGAAGTGGTTACATGTTGGATATCGTTTGCGAAGCACATTCACCGGAATTCGCCTGAAATAAATTGAGAACCATTGTCAGAGACAATGATGGCCGGAAGTCCGAAATGCTGAAAGATATTGGTCTGGAGTGCTAGAATGGTTAACCGAACATTTGCCTGCCGTAAGGGCAATAGCCAGACAAACTTAGAGAAAGCATCCACACAAACAAGCAGGAACGAATTACATGACTTGCTACGTGGGAGAGGTCCCACTTAGTCGATGAATAATTTCTCCATTGGTCTGCTCGCCACGTCCGATGACAAGAAACCTAACTTAGTGTTTTGGGCAGGCTTGCTTAACCCACAAATATGACACGCCTTAAGTCTAGCTGCAATATCCCTATCCATCCCCTTCCAGATAAAATGCTTCCTAATGCTGGAAATGGTCTTTGAAATCCACTTATATCCATCTACTGGGGAATTATGATAGTAGCTGAAGATCATGGGCACTAACTTGCTAGGCAGCACGATTTTACGGACTCGTCCTTTTCTTTCTTTACACCACAGGACGCCCTTGGACAAGAAATATGGGGCCTGTACGTTACCCTCTTTTAACTTATTGATGATAGGACCCAACTCTTCATCATCTAACTGATGGGGTAACACATCAGTAAAGGCTAGCGGAAAGTCTAACAATAAGGCACAGGGTTGCTCAGATTGAACTTCACTGGGTAGGGAAAACATCCTGGACAAAACGTCAGCAACCACATTCAGAATTCCCCTAATGTGTTGCACCTTGAATTTAAAGGATGAAATTTTCACCACCCATCTTCCAATTTTACCCAGTTGCCGGTGATGGAGCAAGAAGCCAAGAGAGAGCCTGATTATCGGTCTCAAGTAGGAACTCAGTATGTTCCTAGAAACGCCTGAACTTATTTAGAGCGTATACCACTGCCAAACACTCTAGTTCATAGACAGATGTCTTCTTTTCTTGTTGGGTCAAGGTACGAGATATAAAAGCCACTGGCTGCCTAGCACCATCAACCACCTCCCCAACGCAACCGAACTAGCGTCCGTCTGCAGGACAAACTGCTTAGAAAAATCGGGCATCCGCAACACCGGAGGAGACATGATGGCCTCCTTAAGCGCCTCAAAAGCCTCCTATTGATTTTCTCCTCATTCCAATTTAGCCCCTTTTTTACGTAATTCATTAAGTGGGGCAGCGATTGATCGCATGTGGACGCGCACGATTGGAGGGGCCATTGAACCATACCACACCCAGCCTGCACCTGTTGACTACAAACCAGGGAAACTTGGGGACAAGATAATGTTGACTGACAATAAATTTCCATTGGTGACCCAAGCTGATTGGTGCTCGTACCAATACAGAGTAGATTTCTCCAGAAGAAAATAGGACGCCCGTGAAGAAATCACTGTAGAATGTACAGCGAAATGTTATTGCCGCACCGTACATATTTGATGGATCTAGGATGCTCACTAGTCATAGATTATCTCCTGAACCAATGGGACTCTTCCCAAACCGGGGGACGGATAATAAAGACATCAGAATTACAATAAAATTGGTGGGAGATCTACATGGACTAAGTTCATGTGAACACTATGCTAACATGTGACACACTGTTATAATCATGTACCATTTTCCTTAAGAACATTAATTTATGTTATTACAAAAATATTCAGTTACAAGTTTTTTTAAAACAGCTGGAGTTCTTGTACCGTTTTCTTTAAGAGTATTAACAAGATGTTTAACTTAAACACCAGGGGGGGGCAGTCTATTGAGTTGTTGTTGACTGAATGATAATAATTAGAACACTCCCACCTGTACTTTTGTTGAAGAACTCAAAGGGTACAATGCTGACCAGTGTGCGATGAGTGCTGCAGACGGTCTTTAGAGTGTGGTGAATTTCCAGCGAGTCTCATTCCGGGCAGATGTGGGTACTTCGGTTTCCTGTAGGATGAGTATTTCTGGGCCTGACGGTTTCGGGGAGTATCTTGGTGCACTGCTCTGCGGATAGTGACCGTTGTTGTTGTCACTACCTCTGCTTACTGTCTCCCGTCTGATGCGGGGACCCTGAAAACACTTTACTGGATTACGAAGTCATATGGAAAGATCTACGAAGTACTTAACCTTGGGCCGTCAGACCATCGGACCACTCTCCTTGAAGGTTGGCGAAGAAATGAGAATGAGGTCTGGATTAGTCGGTCCCACTATCCGGCATAAAACCGACCAGTTCCGCATTGGCGGCACTGATCGCTTTCACCGCGCCGGGAAAATTCAAACCCCGGCACACTTCCTTACAGACTTTTAAGTTGATATTTGACTTTTTAATATATCGTCATTACCAAATATTGTCAATATATATCGTATGCATTTCCATAAAATATATTTTTGTATTTTCCAGTTTACTAGTTCATAACTCTACCATTTATCTTGTTTCACTGATAACTTCAAATAAAACTATGAATTTAATCAAATACGTTCTTGAGTTCTAAAGTCATAATACAGCTGTACAAAATAATAGTAGTCAAGACGTTATAATTTTTATAAGAAATAAGCGTTAATCAAATATGTGGTGTTATGAGGGATACTCGTCATTAGGATGGAAGACAACCGAATACCTAGGAAGGTGCTGTTTAGTCAAATCGAGGGTAAAAGGCCTGTCGGAAGACACAAACATCGCTGGATTGACGAAGTGGCGAGGGATGCTGATACTTTACTTAAAATAAAACGATGGACACCGATCGCCAAGAACAGGAAAAATGTAGGCGGATGATTATGGAGGCTAAGGTTCGACTACGAACTGTGACGCCGTAGAAGAAGAAGAAGAAGAAGAAGAAGAAGAAGAAGAAGAAGAAGAAGAAGAAGAAGAAGAAGAAGAAGAAGAAGAAGAAGATGATGATGATGAGGATGAGGGATACTTGTATGATGCCCTTAAGATACGTGTTACCGACAAGACCTACTCAACTCATCTACACCAGCAGCAATCGACAGTCTTTTCCTGTAGCGAAACCGGCATGACACCTCGTATGCGTAATGCTTGATCAAGAGAGACGAGGAAATTATCTGCTACTGATAGAAATAAAAAAAAAAACACTTAGAAACAAGTTACTAATATCGATAATATAGTATGTTTGATTAATAAGTAAATTCATTTTATTTTTTCTATATGAGTACTGTTATTTTGTGCGACAATACGAAGAATCCAATAGTCGGTTCACGGGGGTAGATGTGTGCAATGATCAGTGACGCCAAACGAGTGACGACATTGATTTGTTTATCAGTTACTTTTTTGTATTAGTTTGTAAATTAGTTGAGTTTTGTGCACAACTTTTAGTATTCCATGAATTATATTACAATTATATTATTATATTATATTATAATTATATTACAGTTTTATATAAGCAGTGTCAACTTAATAGAGACGTTTAACAATGTTTCTCGAAGTATCCATTTTATTCTTCTCTTAATTTCATTTACTAATGAGTTGTAATTTTATTTTTACTTTTTAATTTTGTAACTTTTGAATTTTGAGTAGAATAATAATTAGTGACGATACTTATTGTTTTTACAAGAAATAAATTTTAATAAAATAAGTCAGCATAGCAGCAACTGTTTGCCAAACTCTCGTACTCAATCGTAAATTACGTACTGTCCCTAGATATCCGTTGAAATACTCGACACCTGCACATGGCGATTCCGAAATTTACAATGTTCTGTGAGACGATTATTCAAAAGATGAAATTGCGAAATTGTTTCACTTATTCAGGACAGTTTAAAACGGGATTATATATTCCACCGCGGAGCATAATTATCCAAAACTGTGTATGTAGTTGTCGGAGTTTGACTTCATATTTCAAACCTTGACGGCTGACGTGGGACGACAGCATTGATTTATTATTGAGCCCGTTGTGACGGAAAACGTCACAGAAACAAACATTAGAAGGGCACCTGCCTGTCTTCTTAGCAAACTTCAGCATGAATTATAATAATCCCGTTTGTCTCAGACTTAGAACGTGGGATAAGTTGGTGTGTGTGTGTGTGTGTGTGTGTGTGTGTGTGTGTGTGTGTGTGTGTGTGTGTGTGTGTGTGTGTGTGTGTGTGTGTGTGTGTGTGTGTGTGTGTGTGTGTGTGTGTGTGTGTGTGTGTGTGTGTGTGTGTGTGTGTGTGTGTGTGTGTGTGTGTGTGTGTGTGTGTGTGTGTGTGTGTGATACTACCTCATTCATAATCGACCTTCTTTCATATTTTGAGTTTAATATTGTTTTTTTATTTCTACAGTAAACAAATAAAAATCTGTTTAAATGGCACTGTTTTGAGTGTCCCAGAGTGTAGCTATCTATAACAACTGCTTTAGTCAGTGACAAACACCCTACATTACAATAAGAAATATAATGACACTTTCGCTGCGGATGGTCCTCACCTGAGGTCCTGCTATATGTAGCCCACTTACGGGAGGGCCTCAGGTGAGGACAGCTCTAACTTTTCGCCTTGTTGAGTTTGAACGACTCGTACGTGGTGGGGATTGCTTGTTTCTATTCCCGTCACTGACAGCTGAATTCAGTAGGCTGCTAGATTTGAACCATGCGCTTCGTTTGTAAATCCGTTTACTAGTTTTTTTGTACTTATTTTTAAATTACAAAGGTTTTTTCACTATTTTTTAAATAAATAATTCTATATTACATTATTTAATACACTTTAACATTATTTACTTCAGTTTTATATATATTGCCGATCTTTAGAGAAACAGAATCCAGTTGCGGAAATTCAATTATTTTAGTTCATTCACAAGGTATAAGCAGAGTTTTATGTTGAAATTTATTCAGACGTAGCGTATTTATATTAAATTTTGTAAATAGTTAGGTTGGACAAAAACGTAGCTTATTTAGGTTAAATTTTCTAAATCGTTAGATTGAACAAAAACGTAGCGTATTTAGATTAAACTTTCTAAATCGTTAGGTTGGACAAAAACGTAGCGTATTTAGATTAAATTTTCTAAATCGTTAGGTTGGACAAAAATGTAGCGTATTATTTAGTTTAAACTTTCTAAATCGTTAGGTTGAACAAAAACTTAGCGTGTTTAGATTCAGTTTTGTAAATAATTAGATAAAGTTTTTAGTAATAGTTATGCATAAATTAAATTAGTTTTACTTAAATTTCTTAATTTTTAATGTTAAATAATAACACAAATAATATATAGTAGTAGTACTAAAATAGTTAAGATTTAATAAACAGTGTTATTAAAAAATTTCTTCTCATTTCATTGTAACCTGGCAAAAATGTTATTTGTTTTTTATTGTAAAGTGCACGAAACGGCAATACAAGTGTGACACAAAAATTTGAAGTAAATAAAAGTGTTTTAGAATCAACAAAATATACGAGTTTTAGTGAAAACAGTTCGGTTTCAGATTCACACGGCCAAAACATGAAGGTTGCAGCTTATCTTCCGTAGTAGATGCGAACCGGGAGATAAGCAGAATCACCAGCTACATTGGCATTATTTTAAGGGTGATCCGACCATTGGTCATTAGCTTTCTAGTTTGGCAGCTGTCAAGTGTAAATTTAAAGTTATAAGAGATAATTCTTTCTTCTTATCTTATATTGTAATGTGCAGTCAAACCCCTACAAAACAATTTGGATATCTATAATCACAATTTTTACTGGAAACATTTGAAATGTTTTCAACGGAACAAAAATCTGAAATTATGAATTAATAAAAGTTGTTTACCATTTTATTTGGGAAATTTGTAAAGGTATAATGCGGTCTTAGCATAAAAAACAGTACCGGGCGGGTAGTATAACTAGCCCCTAGCGGGCGAAATTTCCCGCTTACGTATGGACCTCAGGTGAGGACCTTTTCGTAAATTCACTTCCGGTTGATTTTTTCCCTCCAAACTACTAAACAAACATAAAAAATGATAAATATTACATCAATGTGAAATATTAAAAAAATATATTCATCCGTAACTAGGGGATATTCAAAAATTACTGTCCGCAGTGAAAGTGTTAAGTAAACCTACTTGCTCAATCCATAGTTGACCACGTATCAGTTGTCTCTCGCCAACCCAACGAGTTTGATGGCAAAAATGTCGTAAGTCAATTGTGACGCACTTCTAGCCTCATTTTGTACTCGTACGCTCCATGAGCTCCACAACTCGTTCACTGTTTTGAACGAAATACGTTTATTAATGAATAAATTTCAATAGTAGGTCATTTGTAAATATCAGAAAAGTAATAAAACTATGATTACTATTTTTTAGTAAACAACAAAAACACTTGTAGAACACACAATCATTATTTCCTTTTATTATTATGAATAAAAATATCTGTATTGAGAACCATACATGACTTCCATGTTCTAAGATTTATACTTAAAATCATTTTCGAAATGAAATATATCCATAGAAACTACTTCTTTCTTCAGCCTTAACCACAGTACTGTGGTCACTAACGTATACCACCCCACGTTAGCGCACTCGATTTTCACTGATGATGGCAGTCGATAGCATTGCCGAAACGTCTGGCTTTGTAGAAAACATTGGACCACGGCCAAACAGCCCGGGAAGGAATTTTAACAATAAACTACCTCTTTGTTGCCGATAAGTAGTACACAAAAAATTATCCCATTATCCCCTCCCCCTTCAACTATCATTTTCATTTATAGAAAATTACCCCACTCCCTTCAACTAGCCTTTTCATTTATAGATATTTCATCTACATTTCTGCAGTTGATTATTATGACCATCTTTTCAGGATACTTTATTTTTATTTTGATAAATGTAATTTTTAAGTACTTTACTGTTGTTAAAATAAAAAACGTTTTAGGTAAACTACCCCTTCCCCTTAGCTGATCCTCACCAAAATCAATAAATTTTGAACCCTCTATAAATTAGGCATATATGCAACAAATTATTTGATTCTGTTCGAATTTACGGCAGTTATCGTTCGCCATAGAAAAAATTCTACACAGACACCCAGACAGACACACACAGAGACACTTTTCGGAAAATGACTTTTCTTCATGTTTTGGGGGGAGAACAATCAGAATCTGCTCTTATCTCGAACACGATTTTTTCGCCATCACCACACTGCCATTTCCTTATAGAACATGGAAGTAAAAAACTATTGTTTAAAAATTAAAAAACTTAAAAACGAAAACTAAAAATTTAAATTTCCCCTTTTGTAAGAAGATCGTATCATCATAAGCAGATCATTCATTAAATACCATTTAAATATTAGCACATAAAAAGTAGATTATGTAGGTACATAAATACTAAGTATTTATGTATTTTAATTAAAAATAGTATTTACATCAATTCAATAAACATTAACATTATTGTGGACCAATTTTAATTAAATAGAAAAATCATTATAAAACAAATAAAAAATACAGATCAGTGCGTAATTATTAAATTTTTGTGTTTACACTATATACAATTATGTATTCATATTTCCTTTATTTATATCATATCTCTGTAATTATTTGCTGTCTGTTTGTATTAAATAATTGTTCATTTCTCATCCGCTAGCAAAAGTTGTGGTTTCGTTACGGTGGCGAAGTTATCGTAGTTTGTGTGTGTGTGTGTGTGTGTGTGTGTGTGTGTGTGTTGCTGGTGCTGATGACAATGCTGAATACACTTCCACGTCAATCGTTGTATATGCTGCTTACTGGATGATGGTGACGACGAAGGTTCTAGCGCTTCCACCTCGATAATCAGAGTACAATTATTATTAATAATTATTAATTATTCATGTCCTAATCGGAATTACTCACACATACAAAAAGTGCATACATAACTCATGTCCTGTCTTGTCCAGATCGCACACAAACGTAATATGCTGTCCACACACACAACCTCTTCATCCTAGTTTGAATGTCGACAAATGTTTCACCTTATCTGACCATTCCTGTTTCCACTGTCTACAGTTTAAATGATTGCATTAATTATATGTACAAATAAATATTATTAAAGCCACACACACACACACACACTTAATAACAATACATTAAAACTTTTTGCAAAATAGCTTACAAACTTTTTGAAGGCGCTTGAAAGATTACAAGGAATGTTAAAAGCATTAATTTTGGCAAATTTAATATTTGTCTAGTTTGCATTTTGAATAAAATTTCATACTTCATATAGACTTAACAATTTTCAAAAAAATTGAAACTTACTTTTTTAGCCCCTGGTACGCCTGAATTTAACAAAATCTTACTAAACACTGCACCCGAATTTGGCATACAATTCCCTTAGTCCTATTTTCGGCATTAAGTTTTACAATTTTTTTAATTTTTCATCCATTTAATGTCCTAAAATTTTTAGATTTTCAGAACTAAACATTGTAATCAGATTTTTTTTAAGATTTTCTTTAATTTCATACATCCACCTAGATTTCTCTGAGTTTTAGCCTCCTCGATGACTTTCCGCTTTTCACTCGGTTCAGCTGCGTTCCTTCTCTATCCTCCTACTTTGGGGGGGGGGTCAATCTCGAATGTTTCACGGCACTGTTTAAATTAAATAGATTCGGTTAATTCTAAATAGATTCGAAAGCATATCTAAATGTTTTATTACTGATTAACGCTGTGCACAAAGGCACTGAGTACTTAAGTCGTGCGTCTGACAGAATATTGTGTACCTTGATAAAAAGAAAAGAATAAGCTATGCTGTGAAGCTATATCAGTTCATTTACGATGCTTTTACATTATTGAATATGTTGTAAAACTGACACCATTCCTTGCAAACATCCAAAAATTGTAATAAAAAAACAAGCTCTGAAAAAATGCAAATAAATTGTAAGTATTGTACAGAAAACAAAATTTAATATTGCATTTATTGACTGTTTTCATTGGATAATAACATACACAAAATTTTTTTATCTAGAGAAATCAAAATAAATTTGGGGGAACTTTGTTAATATTTTATAGTTTTATTTTTGTTTTTAGCTGTGTACGCTAATATATTAGAAGCTCTTTATTTAAACATACAAACAGGTTTATTACACAGCATTTGGGTATACTTTTGAAATTTGAAATGTAGGAAAATCAATTCATTCAATAAGTATCTTTTAACACTGTTTCAATAACGCGTATTTTTATTGTGTTATTGCCGTTAATTTTAATGAGACTGATTTCAGGATATTATCATGCGTTTTTCAGCCACTTTAAAGATAGTAATGTTAATTGGTCTTAACTTGTTTTCTGTTTTGTATGAAGCCGACCTGACCCCGGACCCCCCCCCAAACCAAATTCTAAATACGCCACTGCAGGTGGAGCTGTAAAAAAAAACCCGTAGTTAACTGCTTATAAATAAACTTGAACGCCATCTAACACTAATTAATTATGTATGTTGCTAAGTTAATAATAATAATAATAATAATAATAATAATATTTAACAACTGCATAGAAACAAACATTGTTGCGGCGGAATATGGAACGCATTCCGCTGGCAAAGTTCCAGCGGAGATACGCGTAACAATAATAATTGCACAAGTGAAGCTGGGCGGATTCACGTTAACTCAATGAACTGGAATTAAAACAGAGTTCACAGCAAATTAACCTAGAATAATTCTATTAATAACGGCTATATACACGTGTACTAGATTAAGTTAAATGGCAATTGTAATTTAACGTTGGTAATTTATAATAACAAAATATAAAAAAATTTCAGTTTTTATTACTTTAAATAAAATAAATACTTGAAAAGTACGTGAAACTAATTAGGTTGACACAGAAACTCAATGTCGAGTTTAAGCGAAGTATTGACTCAGCCATAAGCCGATGGTTTAGATCGTGAATGACTAACAAACACAGAACGAAATATAACTTATGACTTAATAAACGTTTGTAGAGCGTGCATTGTATTCACCAGGAATGTCAGTTTACTACCAATTATATCTTCATACACTTATACTACATAGAGAGATTTGTGAAAGCACAGAGACTGCCGTGTTTCGGACGTGTATCTCGTATGGAATAATCAAGGATATGAAGAAAAAGTAAATAAATAATATAGTGGAAGCCAAAAGGGAGGTGCTAGAGAGCAACACGCAGGACCAGGTGACTGGACAATGTAGCTGAAGAAGTGGCAGCTATGGAAATAAGAGGACAGAGAAGGAATGCAGCTGAACCGGATGAAAAGCGGAACGTCATCGAAAAGGCTAAAAGTCGTCTAAGAGTAATATCCTAAAAGAAAAAGAAGAAAGAAGAACCAGTTCTCTCAAATCAGGTGATATTTTGTAAATATATAGGAAGCAGAATTACCTGTAATGGCACGGGTACAGAGGACATGAAGTGTAGGTAAAGGGAAGAAAAGGTAATGTTTTTCAATAAAGAACACTACCTACCCCTAGGAATATTAGAATAGCAACAATAAATAAGAAATTGGTTAAGTCGAGTATTACTGCCCTTTTGCATATCAGAGACATTAAGACAGTCTGATGGAGGCGTTAAGTTATGAGCCCGGAACCGATTACGCCAACAGAATATAATAGGCCAACAGATCAATTGAGAAAAATAACCAAGTTACTGAGACATAAGAAACATAGAGACCAAGGACTTACAGTCACAGCTCACTTTATCAACGTAATTAGTAGATCTACACTCTGCAAATGTCTTCATTTTGTCTGTGGATAGAAGCTCCGAGGAAAACACCGTCATGAAGCATATTGTAACTCCGCAGCCGAGTCCATTTTGAACAGTTTTGGCACCTAATTTACCAATCCTGTGTAGGTTTGTGTATATGTAGGCGGAACGGACGTTTGTATAACTGAACCTGGCGGTTTCGGAAAGCAATTTCGTACGAATCTAAATAGTTTGCCTTGTGTTCTAGTGGAAGTCGAGTTACATTTTCAGACACTAAGGATTCAATTAAAATTACGAATCGTTTAATAACATTGGAGGGTCATGGACTCTCGCAGAATTCTAGTCCATTCACCTCAATTTTCCACGTTTAGTCTCAAGCTACTAATCATATTCTCTTGATATATTCAAAAACATCATTCAATCATACAGATTTTCTTCTGACTTATTTCTCAGGGATTGTCAATCGAATGACAGTGATATGTAACCCTATATAAACCTAATTCTTTATCAATAAAACATACTGACTCATTGTTACCAAAAGTAAGAATTATAATTGTAATTATAATTTATATAATTATAAAACACCACAAAACACAACCAAACAACATACTTAACGACCAATTACAGTATAAATCACACACACTTTTTGACACAATTATACAAAAAACTAACAATAATTTGGATCCCCGCGCCAATCCCCTTCCTCCACACACCACCACCACTATACCTTTCAAAATAAAAACCGTTACAAATTAATGGCAGTCTGTCTCAAAGCTGACGAAGGCGAACACCACGCCGAAACGCGTACGAGAAGAAAAGACAAGTAAGTTTCACAAGTTGAAAGTTTCAATATTCTATAAAGAATTCTAAATTCCGTTGTTTCCTTCGTTAACGATACTCCCTGCTGACCATCCTTTGTAGCCATGCGCAATCTGTTGTGCCAAGTACCATGAGGAAATATATATTGTTTACTCGAGTAGTAATACTAATACTACAACAACTATCTTCATACTCTTAGCTTTTAAACAAAACGTTATATGCCATATCCATAGTCTTGATTTTATTTTCTCTGTTGTAACCTCAATAATTTTTAACTCTAATCAAAGAAGAAACCCACTTTTTTGTATACAGATGACCTCTGTATAGCTTTGAACAATCTGGCCTCTGAATAATAATTAATTATTAGGGAAATAACTGAGAAGAGACACAGGAATTAATACCACACAAAAGTAACATTGAAACGAGAATTCAGAGTATTCCATGGACGGCTTGAGTGACTAATAATATGTTGAAGACGACACACGAAAAAAGGATTTGGAAGCAGTCACATAAGGGTGTGAATCCAACAGCAATGGACAAATTTTTAGTTGCTCTACAATGCTGTAAGAATAGAAAATCACCGGACACTGATGAGTTGAATTTTAAGCCTATAAGTATGGGCGATCTTGGTTACATGATCCTTTATTAAATGCTCTCAATCCATGCTGGACCATTGGTGACATTCCCGAAGATTGGCGGATGGCAATGGTAGTCCGCATGTTCAACAAAGGAGATCGTAATGACTGTGATAACTATAATAGACGATGTCATACACAATAGAAAGATGAAGCATTTTGTGACTGGTGACTTGGAGTTGACACGGTGTTGTTTGCTGATGTCAGGCTATCCCGTCGAAATAGGAAGGCGGCTTGCAGATGGCTGTAAACCCATTGCATCGAATCTGCAAGGATTTCGGATTACAGATCTCTACATTGAAGGTCGAGATGATGGCTTTTCATAAAACTGATCCCATATGAGCAAAATATGTTGTAAATTTTTCTGTTATGGAGCAGGTAGGCAATTTTGAATATCTGGGCTATAATGTGTCTTAACCTAAAATTACGTAGTGATAAGCTACATAAGTTCAACCATATGTGCGGAACCATCAGGAGAATTGTAAAATCAACGAGTATAGATCCCAGGTGATGGCCCTCCCCACACACTTTACTATGGGTTTGAGAATTAGACTTTAACGATATCCCAAACCAGCGGTATTTAAGCGGCCGAAGTGAAATTTCACAGGCACTTGGCAAGGTAAGATCGTAGACGAAACGCAGATATACGGCAGGAACTAAAATTACGAGTTTACTCGATTGGACTGCACATTATCGGCTAAAATGGTTGGACTCCCGAATTCCAACTATGGAATTATAAGCCGTAAAGACGGAAAGATGTGGGACGTCGGAAGAAGCACTGAAGTGATCAGCTCCAGTCTATCTGCTTAGGACCGGAACAAACCAGTTTCGGTTTAATCCTTGTTACTGATGATGATGATGATGATGATTGTACACAGGCATGAAAAGAAATGGCTGAGACATTTAGTTAGGCACACATGACTATGGGTTTTTACTGGGGGAGACTAAAAAGAGGTTTTTGGAAGAGCGGCTACAGAATTTGGTTTAAAGTAGAGGGAGATCAACATTACCCAGAATACTATCACCCACCAATATCAGGTTTGAGGTAGCAAGAAGAGATCTTACAGTATAATCAACCAGATTACCAGACATCCTCAGAAACGTTAACCGCTACCATTACATAGACTACCATACATACATCGCTCTCTTACTTTCGTCAGTTCGACTATTATGTGAAGTCATTTGATATTTAGATGTTTGGTACGGCATGTATGTAATTTTATTAAATCAATTTATTACCAGATTTTGGTATACTTCTTACATTCACAAATTATTTGAATATTAATTTGCTTTATTAATAAAGATTTATTAATAATACAGTGTTCACACTGTAAACACGCTATTTTTTACTCCAAATGAGTTGTTACGTAAGTCGGAAAAGGCAGACAGACTACGTCCTACGCTGGTAGCAACGCCTCGCGCTCTCGTCCAAAAACGTACGAATTAATTATTACCTGCCAAAATATTTATCAGAAGGCGATAAACATTCCGACTCACATCCGTGTACAGCTTTTCCTTGAGTAATTAAAACGCTGTTATTATTTAATTAAACAGAATACTTCTAGAATTTTAAAACGTACTTTTTTGCACTGTTTTGGGATCTGCTGTCTTTGTATTGAACAACTAGAAAATTTTTAAATTCTGATTGGATGTTTTCAAGTTTTAGTCGATAAGGAACATTCGACGAAAGTGAGAAAGGCATTTTACTTGACCTACAAACATGTCAAATGAAATAAGTGGGAAAGGTGAATATTCACAGATCCTGTAATAGAAGTCCTTTAAAACTACGTGTTAGGTAACAGTCAAGTCCCAATGCTGCGTCCCCGTTTAGTCCAACACGCTCGAACAAGTCCTTGCACATGTTTGTACAGCCCTAATCCCATAGAATTTAAAAGGCAGACGTCAACAAATTCCGTTTTTCAACAGCAACGCTCAGACAATAGTTTTGACTACTGCTAGACAACAGACAGCGAACTGAACGCACAAGAAAAACTGCTTATTATTATAAACCATTCTTGTTATTGTTTTCTTGCAACAAGAAAAGTTTCAGAGAAACAATCAATTTTAATGCCATGCAGGCGCGCATTCTTGTGCATTTATACAAATAATCTGCTACTGTTTGTTTCGAGTGCATGGAAAAACAAAATTATTAAGTCCAATGGAAGTAATGGTAGAAAGTTATGTCTAAGGCGTGAATGATAAAAAAGAATGTACACTATAAATGAATATTTTAATCATAAGTATTATTTAATAACAAAATATCCCGCGTGTTCTTGGTACTGTGTTAAATGTTAAGAAATCTGCAACGATCAAATCAGAGCTTTTGCAAGTATTAATTATCTTAATTGGAATTAAACCTTGAAAACTACATTATTTGTATTTTACACTGTTTTGCGATCTGCTGTCTTTTTATTGAACAATTAGACAATTTTTAATTTCTGATTGGATCTTTTCAAGTTTTAGTCGATAAGGAACATTCAACGAAAATGAGAGAGGCAGTTTACTTGACCTACCTCTTCACCAACCTGTCAAATGGAATAAGTGGGAAAGGGAAAAATTCACAGGCCCTGTAAAGAAGTCCTGAAAAACTACACGTTAGGTAACGATTAGCATGTAGATGTTAAAAAACTATGATTATGACCTGGAAAGAAACTGTTTTTTTTTTCAGCGCGTCATCTTCTGGACGCAGATCTGCAATTAACTCTGCTGCCACCTTTGGTCATAATTGACGCACGGTGATGATTATGGAACATAATGACGCGTCAACTAACAAGGGACAGTAAGTGTTGGGCAGTAAATAGCCCACAGCATTCCAGAACCTCGTAGAACAAACGAGGGTATCATGAATATGCGCATTGGGTTACTGGATCGACTCTGTTATATACAGATCAGGTCGCCGACCATCATCAAGGTAATTTTTGTGTGTAAGCAGTGCAAAGCGACTCTAAGTGTTTATTATGTTTTAACTTCTGTTTATTAATTGACTATTTTTATTAAAAGCCTTTAGAGAGTATTGCTGTTACTATGAATAGCTCATATCTGTAAGTACTAAGTACTTCTGTAAGTACGAAGAATAATTATTTTATTTAATGTCATTAAAGTTTTAAAAACTAATAAATGTTCTATTGTTCTGCTATCAATTTAAATACATCTTACTGAAGATCGCTAGCTATATAGCAGCTTTTTTATTATTCCTAAGGATAAACGACATCTTTATTTAATATGTAGTCGAAAATGTATATCACAATTAAAATTAGCTTAATAACGTTAAATTATTATGCCCTTATTAATCCAGTTTTTTCGATTCTGCGTTACCTAAAATACCGGAATTTCCTTTTGCCCTCTACGTTATTGTCTTACCGTTATTGATTTTTTTTTAAATAGGTAGAGCAAAGATGTAGTACCTAATAATAAATAAAATTCTAAATTGTTCTAAATGTAGCAATATTCATGCAGCTATATATTGGATGAACAAGTGCGTATGGAATTGCGCGCAGTAGTAACAGTATGTGGGAGAACGTATCAGATAACTAGTTAATAATTAAATCAGATAAACCACATATGTAAAATACCACAGAGACTACACAAGAAATACGTGAGAAATTCCTTTTCGCAACTCGTTTTTCAACAAATCATTTAATTAACTTCCAGCCGACAGCCATGAGGATACAGTAAATATAATTATTTAATCGTAGAAAACATACTTCGCTCACAGTAGTGGAGGTATTCAGTTGTATTGCTACAGAATTCATTAGGCCATCTGCATGGGGCATCCGTTAGACCTCTTGTCTTTGTCACAAGGTGCAAAGTTGGGTCACAAGTGTAAAATAAAGATGCACGTGTTCTTATTCATTGAAACACTATTAGTGCAGTCACTGAAGGAAAAAAATTCAAATTAAGTGGCTTCTACGAGATTTTTTGCATAAGGCTAGATAAAATGGTGAGAAACAATTTAAAAAAAAAGTTTACGTAAATTCCGTCACGGTTTTTCGAAAAAGAGGAGGGGGAAGGTACAAACAACTAGTTTGTTCAATTATCTTGAAAAATAACAAATTTACGAAAAAAAACAAATTATAAAAATTAAAGAGCATTAAATTCTCTACAAAAACGCTATTTATCATGTTTTGTCAGGCCAATACTTTGTGAGAAAAATGGAATTGAAATATTAGAAAAAAATTTACAGGCATTGCACAAATGCAATGCACAGAGAAGGGCATTGAAAATGCTTTAACAAATCTAAAAAATATATATATTTATGTTCATTCACCAATCAATGAATGCATTCTTCATGTACCAATGTACAGATTATAAGTTAAATGTAGTCGCATTCATAAGCGAAGTTTTTGACAACAAAGAAGTAGTTTCTATGGAAACTCACCGGTTCCTATTTTCGATAACGTACCAGCGATTGGCCGCAAATGTGCGACACGTCCTTATAAACATTGATTGTCGGTGTCCGCCCCGATAAGCGAGAAGGCTAATTTTTCTGACATTGTAACATACAAATTTTAATAAAATCAGTTATAATAGTCGTAGAGACAAACATCAAAAAGCACTTTAAAGCTAAATGTTTGTAATTTTACGTAAAATAAAAATAAAATAATTAAATGATTAATAAATACTTAAAATAAAGTAATAACTTTTTTTTTCAACTAATGCATAAACATATTAACAATTTATTACAAATGTATTTATATTTTAAAGAAACTTCACAACATGAACTTTACATATATAGGTCTTCGAAAAAAATAATAAAAATGAGTATTGATTTATTGGCATAAAATGAGCGAGTTTTAAAATGTATCATATTTTTTAGTTCGCAAGTATACATCATTTCCTTAACTTAAAATTTCTACAGAAAAAATAAATATTTTTTAACAAAATTGTGAACAAGTATTGGTCAAAGTGTCTTCTATAAGACTGCGGTGTAAAGAATTGTTAAAATTTAGTTAAATTTAAATACGTAAATGTAAAATTATGTCCATTGCGCGGATTAATATTAATAGTTAAAAACTAAAAAAAATATTAAAATGTAACTATTGTACGTAAAACTACAATATTTGAGGCTTCTCTTCTACATAGTGAGAATTTATATCCGTGCATGGGCATAAAAAGAACAGACCCTAAAAGTTGAAGAATTTTGGAGACAGCGAGCATAGCTGGTACATAGCTACTCCATACAGATGCGCGGTGAGCCGACACTCAAGCTTGTACGTTGTAAGTGTTAGTGTGTAAACCGTTGCCGGATCGACTGTTATTTTATTTCGGAGCACGGGTAGTGTTTATTTTTTGAAATTATCGCACCTTCTTAATTAATTTTTGAAAATAAACATTTTTGGACATATATGTTTATTAAATATTTATAATCCTTCACAAAAAGTCAAAGATATTAATGAATCTAGATATATTTCTTTTACAAAGGCAGTAGTTAAGAAAAGGGCAGTGAATTTGTCAACATTACAACCAACTGCAGATGCCGCAAAATATAATTTTTTCAGAGTATATTGCGACAATACAAGCATATGCTGTAATGCGCATATATGATATAAAATAAATATTTTATTTAATTTTAATAATATGTAATAGACGAGCAGGTGTGAAATTGGGAGCTAGCTTTCAAACAGGAATCAAGACGCAAGATCACGCGATTACCGCTGTAAGCGTGTACACAAGTAATTAGAGTGTGTACGTGAAGCCTGTTTGAGCCTGAAAGTTTGCAACCCCACCCCAAGTCAATGCTAAATTAAGAATATATTTAATATTAAGCAAACCATAAATGTTAGAAAGAATGTAAAAACTTCTAAAAATGTGTAAAAATCAGACACAAGTGCAGTGCGAATTCTACGTAATTCGGACAATCAGTGCGAATTCTGTGCGATTTTTAAAGCATTATAATTACACTAATGATGCGATCATTATGATAATTACATATCATATGTGTAATTAAATTAGACAATATTATATCACCTTGAAATCCGCATTAAACAGTGTGATTGGCGAAAAAGTGCAAATATGTGAAATGAGACGAGTGTGGGGGCACTCACGCCATGGTTCAGTTTTCGACAGGCTTGTTCCTGAGCCGACAGGTGTGGTTTTCTTGGTGGATATAAATATGAGCCCAGGAGAGCCAAACTCTCTCTTCTAACATTCTTCAGTCGTGGCGGTACGCTATGTCCGTCCAAGACGCGAATTTTTAAGTACTTTGGACAGAGTTAGACGCTATGTCTAACATCAGTAAGACTTTTTAATCGTAACTTATAAAGTATTACGGCAAATGTTTTGATTTAAAGTAGTAATGAAAAACAATAATTAAAAAGTACCGTAACAAAGAAATCGTCGGGCGTCTACAAGCAGTCTACATCTAAGAACATCAACTCCAGACAGATGACGAGAGAACTACTAGCAGAGGAACGAGACACCAAGCAATAGAGACGGTTCTATCATAACAGCAACAGATCCAGAGAAAAAAGTCATTACAATCTACAGCAGCCGATGTGCCATGAAGGACGAGAGACGGGAGAACGAGCAGTGAGGACAAGAGAATATCCAGGAGGAGCGGACTGACGGGATCACTGGAGGACATGGGACAAATCTGCAGAATTTAAGGTGACGAAAAACCAATCTATAATTATCAAAGAGTAAAGACATTGAAAGACTTTAATAAAAAGAAAACAAAAACAAACAAAAACATTTTTATTTCTTTTATGAATTTGCTAACTGCTATAATTTTTTATTGTTCGACTAAGCTTTTCGTCATTACTGACATCTTCAGGTCTTAAACAACCATCTTCAGGTCGTTGTTTAAGACCTGAAGATGTCAGTAATGACGAAAAGCTTAGTCGAACAATAAAAAATTATAGCAGTTAGCAAATTCATAAAAGAAATAGTAAGGATGGCTGCTAATTTAAACAATACGAAGAAAAAAACATTTTTTGTTAGATTAAATAACTATGTAGATAGAGGTAAGAGAATTTAATTTATGTCTAATCAGAATATTCTTTAATTATTTTTCTTTAATGAATGAACAGTCAATGTAACGATAATTTAAATCCTTGCTTGAAGAATGAACAAATAATTTATTTATTTAAATATTTTTTTATTGAAAGCACATAAAGTTATTTGAAATAATCAATTAGTTGTCTTCAAATGATTATAAAGCCGTAAAAGGTATAAAAAAATATAGAATAAGGATGTATTAACAAATTTAAAAAAAGGACAAATTCAGACTGAGTAGTCAAGAAATTATAGTATAATGAAGAAATGTTTTAATTAAAATTGATAATATAATATCTAGGATATAAGATCTATGTTTGTGATGAGAATACGGCAAGCAAAGAAACTTTGAAACCATAGATAATGAATATCGTATGGCGAATTAATCATTATTTTTATATTATTTTTATTTTATATGTTTGTTTAAATTAATAAATGGAAACATATTACGATTCCTAAAAGGGCTACTCTTATTACACTTGAACCCCAATTATACATACACGTTATTAGTAATGTTACATATAAATGTTATATGAGTATAAACACAGCACCAAGTAAAAATACATTAAACAATAGCAATGTGTATTGTTATAATATTTACAGACACAAAAATGGCTTGGCAACGATCTTTTACCTGAAGAATGGGGTTGGAGCGTTATAAATGAAATGTTAACTCCAATACAAACGTCACAGTTTCCCGTACCGAAGCCACTTTTGCAAATGATCTGTAACTGCAAAAAAGATTGTGGAAAATTATGCATTTGCAGAAAAAGTGGATTGTACTGTTCATCGGCTTGTGGAAACTGTGAATTTAATTTGTGCACTAATTTTTCAAATATTGTGTATGATGAGGGAGAAATAGAAATAGAAGACTTGACTTCTGAATCTTTTCAAGAAATTGGAGAAGAAATCGATGTTTAAATATATTTATCATTATAAAAATAATTGTTATAATTAAATTTTATAAATAAATAATAAATGTACTAAAAAATTATTTTCCACCTTGATAATTGTGAACAATTTCGAAAAATCAAAGAAAAAACGATATTTTAATAATTTTCTAAATCATAATAAGTTACAAGTAAATCATTTATAATTTGTATAAATAAGAAATGTGTTTTAAAAGTTATTTTATTGTCAAAATCTTCAATGATTTGAAGAAAAACTATTTTTGAATATATTTTTAAAGTGCATTTTTAATAACATTTTTATTATAATGCGTAATAAATAAGTAAAAATTATACATAATAATATATACATAAATAAATAATAATGAGTTTTTAAACTTATATTCCTGAAAAAAAATGTATGTCTATTAAATAAACATGTATTTTATGTGAAAATCCACCTTGTGAAAAATTTGGCCAAGTTTGAATTAATTTTTCTACTAAAATTATCTCCCTGACAAAAACAATGTTATTAACCTTTTTTATGCAGATTTGTATGCTCTTTCTTTTTGGTCTTTTGTATTTTTCTCATAAATTTAATATTGTTTAAGATAATAACGAAAAATGAATTTTTTGTAATTTCTCCCTCCCTTTTTTTCGAAAACCCGCGACTGAATTTTTGTAAACTTTTTAAAATTCTTACCTTTTTATCTAGCCCTATGCAAAAAATCTCGTAGAAGCCACTTAATTGGAATTCTATTTTTTTTTCGGCTTCAGTGACTGTACTATATTAGGAATTAATGTTTTTACACCAGTGGTCACAAATTGTAATCGGAGATAGGATGTTGAAGGACTGTATTATTCTGGAAGACTTACGAGCTGTTCAGAACGAGCAAAGAAGATATCGGGATCAAATGGCCACTGCATTTGATTAGTATAAAATCTGAGTAAATCGATTTTTTGTGGTAGATACATACATAATATTTAGGTAGGTAGGCACGTTTTTATCCAAAGCGACACTATCTCGACTTCCACTGTGAAAAGCCTTTTCCTTTTTTCCGTCTTTCAATAACGTATTTGGTAAAAGGAGTGTTCTAACCTGAGTTTGGGGGTAAGGTTTAGAAAGGTCATAGGTGAACCGTTACCTAACCTAATCCTAACCTAACCTCATTGCAACAACAAATTCGTACACTAAGCCCAGTGTCCGTAGCTTATGGGTCTCAATATCCTGCACGAATTTTGGGAAACCACATCGATGGCCCGAGACTTAAGCCGTAAGCTGATTGCTTGTACAAACAATTTTAATATATGACAGAATCTTTCAGTCTCATTAAAGCAATACAGCCACACAACCTTGGTTCACCGACTATGCGTGTTGTTCGTACCAGCTCGTTACTCTCACGATTCTCAAAATTTCTTTTCGATGGCTCCACTAATTCACCAAAAATAATTCTCGTATCAAAAACTACACGACAATCGTTGGCATAATTTCACTTGCGTGTTTGTTGATCTCGCTGCGCGTTTACTGAGTACTGAGTGTTAATTTCCTCTTCAAAGACAATACTTCACGACATAATATTTACCCTTTAATTTGTTTACATTTTTGTTAGTGACAAGCCTCTGTAAACCTACTTGTTTGTTTTTCAGATTGTGTTATTGTAATTTATATTCTGGATGCCTTTTAAAAATTAAATTATCTATGTTTTCTATCTTTTGTTTTATAGTTATTATACGTACAATGCAATTTTAACGACGAAGTTAAAGTTCCGAAGCCGAAACATACAGCAAAGATGGTAAATATCGGTAGTAGGGGAATTGTTGAAGCCACAAGATGTTTCAAAATCCATTTTATTAATTTTCTTCTTCTTCTTCTTCTTCTTCTTCTTCTTCTTCTTCTTCTTCTTCTTCTTCTTCTTCTTCTTCTTCTTCTCTTTCTTCTTCTTCTTCCTCTTCTTCTTCTTCTTTTTGCTCCACGGATTAGACCTTAGTCGACCCGTTTCGGAACCCATCTTCTCCTCCTCGATCTACATGCAGTCCTCTTATTGTCTTTAATCGTCTTGTGCAAAGATTCCATTGTCAGTTCTTGTCTAATATCTTCATTCCTCTTCTTATCCAGGAGAGAATATCCATGTGTTACTGAATCCACACGATGTTTCAGAATTAATTTTTATTTATTTTATAATATTTGTTAACTTACTTATTTCTCAAATATCTAAAAATTTTAGAAATTACTACTATGTCAGAAGAAAAAAAATTGAATGCGATTTGCTTGCACAAGCGGCAAGACGACACGGAGTGCTAACACATGGCACGAATAGTTGTCTAGTGTAGAATATGAAGGTATTAAGAAAATAATAAAGCTAATATAGAAAATAATAAAGTCATACAAACATATGTAATTAACAAAAAGTAGTGTAAAGAAAGACACAGCATTCTGTGCGGAGATGAATTTTCCACCATATTGTCAGTATTTTCTGTGCGTAGTAGATATTACTCCATATTACTCAGTTTCGCAATAGATAAGGATAAGAAATTGTGGCGGAATACGGAAGAGCTCTGAGGTATAAATCGTTATCAGAACACATGGACGAAACGCAATATCTGCTTACAGAGAAGTACCACGCTAAATGCCTCTAGATAAAATCTTGTAGACTTACAGATAAAGAATCCGATGAAGTTACGGCTTGATTTTCAACCTTTCTAATCTTGCCGGTTTAACTTATCTCCATATTTAATATTACACTAATAATCCAAAGTTTACTGTAATTAATTATACGATGAGAAACCTTGCATGCTTTCATTTATATTGTACATTAAAACAAGCGTACCAAGTGCACGCACGTGCAGAATTAATTTTGTCTTCTTTTTTCGAATTTTTTATTTGACGTTAGTAATTTTTTTCCTACATTAATCTCAGTATACTCAAACGATTTTAGTTCAGCTCAACTATTGCTTAGACAATTAAAATTCAGATCGCTTGAGGGCGTAATCACACTAATATCTTTCTGCGATTTATTTTTCTGGTATTTGTGTAACATGGAAATTCTGGGCTGTGGAACGTCTTTCCCGCATGTGTGTTGTTCAAATTTTATCCTCACTAGTAACTTGGTATTACCTTTTCATATAATCTACTTCCGTACTTCGGTTGTTGGCCCTCCTTTTACTCTTACGAGGCGACATTCCGGTCTAGAGTTTCTCTCCACATTTACCATTTTTCCACTAACTGAACCTGGGTGCTTAAAATTTACCATTATTTACGAAACAGATTTTTGTCCTCCTGTATAATCACGTTTTTAAATGCGTGAAATGTAATGGTAAATCTTTCAGCTGGCAGTCGATTAGTGTACATTCTGTTAGTATGTTCTTTAGAAAATTACAAGTAAAGTCAGTAAAAACGTGAGAAATTTAACAAAGTCCTTGTCGTCTGCCTATTCAGATCATAGTTTACTTCGTAAACTTACGCTGTCTGTTCAGGAACTCACCACCGTAGCTCCGTTATATGCCATCTTCCAGAAAGAATGCTGATTTGTTTGTTGTGGTACTCTATCTGGAGACACATGGCTCTTTTTTGGTCTTATACATGTACCTATAGATTTTTACTATATAATGTGTGGTGTGTATATTCGTATGTCCGGTATACGAAGTCTGATTGGAAAATATTCACCTATTTTGAATATTACGAGTATCGGATGTCCAACTGCAATATAACTAGGTAGCAAACGAGAGGGAACATTTTGACGCATTCGTGAACATCCATTAATGTATCGGAATGCTCAGTTTGCTGTGAGATTCTATCATGTTGTAAACACACGTTGCCTGAGACTGTCGTATTCATTATCTGTGAACAAATAAGTCAGCAAATGTGTATTACGTGTTGCGTAAAACTTGAACACTTGTCCGCTGAGACTATCAGAAACATTGAGACAGCTATTGGAGAGGACAGAATGAGTGATGCACAGATAAAACTGTGCCACAAACGCTTTAAAGATGGCCAAGAAGCAGTTGAATTCAATTCAACTTCTGGAAGACTTTTAACAAGCAGAATACTCGAAAATGTTGAATGCGTGAGGGCAATAAACGAAAATCAACAGCTGACGGTGCGAGAATTTTAAAGAACTGAGGATTCCGCGGACTAGTGTTTCGGAGATTTTGTCGAAAGATCTCGGAATGAAACATGTGGCAGCAAAATTCGTGCCTCGGCTTGCTGTACAGGAGCAAAAATAATTTCCTGTTGAAATTGCACAAGATTTCCTCTATACGAAAAATGGAAGTGACGCTAGGATAAGTGTGTGAGGTCCAGAGGGGAATAGTTTGAAGGAGACCAAGGTGACATTCTATTATGTACAATATTTGTGTTTTAATAATAAACGACTGGATACTTTCCGGCCATGCCTCGTACAACTCATTACGTGCGTTCTTAAATATACGTAATATACACATTTATATAGGCGTGCATTAAGCGACAAGCAAGGGTACCCACATTATATCCGGAGCTATTTGGCGCAAGAGTACAAACTCACAAACACACACACAATTAACGCTGCAATATTGTAATCAATTTTTATATATACAAAAACCGCTGTCTAATCCAAGATGTTATCATCAATTAATGCCTGACACAAAAATCATCTGTGACGTGATATATTCATGATGGCCTTTGAATATGCCATTGCACTCGATCAACGTCATTATATAAACTGTACAGTTGCAACGATCAGAAACGTTACAGTACAAATGTAAATACAGGCTATTGTATTGCACACACGCCTCAAAAACTATCAGTTCTTCAAAATACTTGTGTGCTGAACAAAAGGAACATATAAACATGTTTTCTTCCTTGACAAATGAATATATTGTTATGGTGAGAACACATCAGTTTCAAGACTAGAAACAGTTACACTGCGCTTGCGTGCCTAGTCCCCACATAGCCTTTGTTCCATAATCTACATGATAAAATGAAGCATGGACTTTAAAAAGAAACAAGAATAATACAAATAGAATAATACAAAGAATAATACAAGTTATGAGGTTTCTAAGAGTTACGGTAGAACAGACGAGAATGGATATGAAAAGGGAGACTCATACAAGGGAGAAGTTATACTAAATGCAGAGCATATAAAACAAGTAAGAAAGCTGTTTGAATATCAACCAAGGAGACGAAGACCCTTGGGGCGGCGAAGAAAATGATAAAGGGATTAATCCCAGTAGCAAGTAGAAATCTCAAAAGCGGAACATACCAAACTCTTTGTGGTTGGCAAGACATCAGATCGAAAATTTAAACTGTTCCACCAAAATCGAAGCCACATTAGGATTTAATACCTAAACTAGAAAAAATTTACTGTGTAGGAAAGTCCCTTTTCAAATCACTTGATAACCACTGGCTAGGCATTCGATGGCAATGGGCGGACAAATACTAATGACTATGATTTTGTGTGTGTGTGTGTGTGTGTGTGTGTGTGTGTGTGTGTGTGTGTGTGTGTGTGTGTGTGTGTGTGTGTGTGTGTGTGTGTGTGTGTGTGTGTGTGTGTGTGTGTGTGTGTGTGTGTGTGTGTGTGTGTGTGTGTGTGTGTGTGTGTGTGTGTGTGTGTGTGTGTGTGTGTGTGTGTTTCGCAATTAATGATGTAGTTAAGTAAGGTGACAGTTAATGTTTTGTGTAAAGAACTGTGGCAAACAGGTTTTTTTTAATCAAGGAGGAGAAACAAGACTTTTACCGCGGGAGTGTGTAGTTTTGAGTAACATTTAATTTCAGGCTTTTCAAGTATAATACATATTATACAATCTCAGAGAAGTCAAATTTTCTACTCAGAGGGGACAGTATAAAGTCAGTGTACATATGGCATCCAAACATCGGGACACGCCGATGTGTTGGCTTCGTGTGCTCACAATTCCGTCAACGTTAATAAATACTGTTACGACACTGCAGAACAGTCTACGCGTTTATCGAATGTTCCAGTGGAATCCGGCTGTAATGTGTGTGGGTACGTAATTCTCAACGCGTTAGCTAGACTTTGGCAGAAGCCGTGCGCACTGTGTCAAGGTCGAAAGCAATTACGTTCTGGTGTTTTCTAGTACCGTTCTTGACGCGCAGTATGGAATAATCTGGATTTTCGGGTATAAATACAAGTACCCAGCGACGTTCAGTTCAGTTTGAGTTGCGATTTATTGGAATGCGGTTCGTAGTATTATAGTTCAGTTATTATCGGGCGATTACACAGTGAGTTTGAGTTGCGAATTATTAGTTCGGTTCGACGTATTATGGCGGAGTGTTATGTGGTTTTATAACTGTGCTGGACAATTGTAATACAATTGTGTTTTATATTAATTGACATTTTATTGCGTGTGTACAATTTTTATTTGATTTGTTGTAAGAGATTATCTTGTTGATTACAAACTGTTTAATTGTGACAATTAAAGCTGGTGATTAGTGACGTAATTGGTGTCTTGTGTTTTGTTTTCCCCTGTACCATACGACGATCAAGTAGACTGTCGTAACAAAACGTTTCGGAAGTAACAATTTTCGGTCGAGAATCGTTCGCCGTTTAGTGAACCGAAACACTACAGAAATCGCGAGAACCGCTCACTAACAGAACGAAAGAATCAGAGTACGTTCACAGGCGCGTCAGGAACAACAAGAATTCCAACAGGAATTCTACATCCTGCATCTCATATTCCATGTCATATTGGCCTCTGCTCGTCATAGGCTGTTGAATGCCTTGTAACCATGTTAGCTTCATCGTCCGTTTTCCATTCTTTTCATGAGTCCAACCATTCCAGTTGCCTCCTTTCTCTTCACTAAATAACTATCCCTTCCATGCATGTTTGATGTCTGATACCTTCATTTCTGACATACTGGAGTCTAGACGATCTGTAGGCCTTACGCAGATAGTCCATTTCTACGGCTTTTAGGTTCTGCTTTGACTTTCTATGCAGTTGCCAGGTTTCATCTCCATATTTTACCGTATACTCCTTACGTTTTCGTAAGGCACCTAAGAGATTTGGAGACCCTTGGCTCACGCACGCACACTGGCAGGCCGCCTAACAATAGACAGGGGCCGGCACTTGACCTGAGCTGCTGTCTTTTTAGTTACAGTCCACTACAATAAATTAAATTTTATTGTCGTGCTTAAACTTTTAATTTTGATTGTTCCATTGAATTCAGACTGTAATTTCATTTAAAATAAGTCCAAACACGAAGTTTTTATGGCGATATTCAAATGTTTTACATTTATTTGTTTATTTTGAACTATTGTTATTGTTAAACTTTAGAACACCATCTAAGCGACTATTATTAAAAATGATGATTATTAAAAACTAAGTTACTGATCATCTTATTTATTTTTCAACTATTTTTCTGTGACACTCTCTTTAATATGTAATATTTTTACAAATTAATTTTTGATTTTACAACTTGACCTCAAAATTACGAGAATCTTAAAATTCCTGGCGTCGGCCTTGGACATTTTTTTTTTAACTGTTCCGATTTAAATTTTGATTTTTAATTGTTGTAAATTTGAAAATATTGGAAAACTTGTATATAACTTTTAATGCGGCCATCGGCAGTCTCAAGCCTGCAAAATAAGCATCAGAGCTTCGAACGCAGAAAGTTAATTTTAAAATTCCGAGTATATACTTAGTTGAATTTTGAGCTCGAGTTTAAAGCCTTGTATAAAAAAAGTAAAGTTGCCTAACTATTTAGCATTAATTTGACATGCAGTATAAAAAGATACTACAAGTTATGCATCCGCTACGATGAATATACAAAAAGCCAGCGAGATCGGCCGCTGGCAGTTCTCAGTGTCATTTGACGGGCCGATTTTATCGGCCGCTAACAGTTCCAACAACGAACCATAGGGCCATTTAACCGGCTTCTGACATCCAAATGGAGTGTCTCAGAAAATAGTTGAAAAGTAAATTAAATGATCAGAATCTTAGTTTTTAATAATAACATTTTTTTAATAACAGTCGCGTAAATAATTCTCAGAAGTTTATCAATCGCAATATTTCAAAATAAACAAATAAGAGTAAAACATTTGAAAATCGTCATATAAACTTCGTGTTTGGACTTATTTTAAATGAAATCACAGTCTGAATTAAATGGAACGACCAAAACTATAAGATTAAGGAGAATAACAAAATTTAGTTTATTATAGTAAACTGTATTTAAAAAGACAGCAGCGCAAGTCAAGTGCCGGCCCCTGTCTATTGTTAGGCGGCCTGCCAGTGTGCGTGCGTGAGCCAAGGGTGTCCTTCCGAACACGTAATCTCTTAGGTGCCTTCCGAAAACGTAAGGAGTATAGGTTCTACTACTGTTTTACTTATACTCCCTTCAGCACAGAGTTTTAGTTTTGACTACCAAAGCAAAGACTTAAGTTGTTGTATATCACTTCTGTGTTAATTTCTTTCTGGTATCTTCGTAACGACAAGAACTCCGTAATTATACTGAACACTGAAATACCTCAGGGTACTAAATCTGCAAACACGAAATGACAATAATGTACACCTTAAATTTGTGTAAGACTGAAAACGTATTCTTCAGTTTACAAAACATTTTGTAATCCATTCATGTGTAATCGTTTATTATTATTCCAGGCAATAGAGCTTCGTAGACAGCGTAAGTACAAAACAATTATAGGCCTACTAAAAATCTCATGTTGGTGAGAAAGAAATAAAAGACAATCATTCGTTAGCAACAGATAGGTTAAGCCGTTTGTTATAAAAGCATATGACATGTACAAGAATCTAAACATTGCTGCAGTTGCACTTCCCGCTGCTAGGCCCCGGAAGTGTTCAGCATACACACAAATAACATAATTTAATATCTAAGTACATCAAAATGCTTAAGACACCTTTCCTGTGTTACAACTTATTTCTCAAGAGTTTCTATAATTAACATCATTATACAAAAGGAGGAGGTGCGAGTAAAAGAAATTGTTGAAAGCATCAGTCTGTGAGCTGAGTCGGATGCGACCCGTTTATTTCAAAAACGTTACGAGCCTCTAAAATTTACTTAATTATGTGCCAGTCAGCAACGGTCAGTACTGAGCTAATTTTTTTTGAAAAACTGAATATAAAAAATGTTAAATGCTAAATATGGGGGTGTCGCATAAATCGATGCTAGTTTACAAAATGGTGTACAGCGTACACGCTGTGATCTATATATAAATTTCTGACACTGTTATCTATCGCAAAAGTTTATAAACTTGTTTCTGACACTTATGACGAGTAACTAGTTTGTCTCGCTTTTGCTTCGTCATTATGCAGCAACTAGCACCGTAAGTTATTAGGTAAAAATGTTACTTGGCAATCCAGATAAATCCTTTTGCGACCTGTTGTATCTGGTCGCTACGGCTGCGTGTTCCTCCGTACCTGATCTGAACCACTGCTATGTCTGTGCTGGAAGATCGTGTAAAACTGTACGAAGTTCGTGTTCTCGTGTCTTCTGTCCGGAACGTTGAACCAAGTTTCGAACTTGGTTATTGAGGCTCCCAAACTTGACGAAAGTCCGGCGACGGGCCGCTCAGCTCACAGCGTTTGATGGGAGACTGACGAGATTTTACAAAGCAAGCGATAGGGTTGGTAAAAGGGGAGGGCGTGACGTCAGGGCGTCGGGCAAGGTACAATACGCGGATTGTTGCATTCGGCAGAAGACGAATGATTGCAACAACATTATCAAGAAATTTTTGCTTCATCATCTTTATCTATTAACGAGATGCATATAAACCAACAGCATCATTTCCGCATTTTCTCGCGTAATTAATGTTTATTCCTGGACAATCTATTTGCTTGTGTGTGTTTGTGTGTGTGAGCACGCGCGCTTATCTGCTCTCTGTTTACCTGTGAAATGATTAAAACTTTTACGGTGTGCACGCGAGACTTTGCACATTTAGGCGATGCCTTTATACTTATTTAAAAATAATATAAAACGTGTCTTCGTGTGCGCTGTACGCTTTGTAGCCTAGATTTTTAACATACTACAATTATTGAAAAATACTCTCCGAATATTCAGTATACAAGCCAGATACAAGAATATTTACATAATATTAACTGCCCTTGCTTTGGAAAGCAGAACGATAGCATATGTGTAATGCTGAGTGAGTGGTTATCCCGTACTTCTTTATAACCAGGGCTAAATTAGGGTTGGAATTGTTTCCTTCAAAAGATTTTTAACGCAACAAACTTGTTCACACTTGGATAAATTTACCTGTCAGACAGTCTTTTATTCAAAAAAGGAGACCATAAAGCTGTTGAATTCGCTGTACCACTGATGCGCTCCGGAGTTCTACCATTAGTTGGTGAGGGGGATTTCATTCTCTTGCCTCTCATTCGAGGCATAGCTCGAATGCCGCTAATTCGGCCGGTACACAAATGTTAACGATAATGAAAGACACATCTGATTGAAGTATTCCGTACATGTATAGTACTAACTTAATAAACTACAATTAATAAACAACAAAAATAATATTTCCTTGTTTTAATAGTACAGGTAATTTATGATTTGCAAGCTTAATTACTTGAATGAGTAATAGTGAAAAATTGTAAGCTGATAATCTGTGAAACAATAAATAAGTAAATGTGTGTGTGTTGATTACTTCGTTTCCCGTATGCTTCTCTGTGGTCATTAGAAGGGCCGGTGGAGATTTTGGTCCTTAGAAAGATTCCCGTGTTTGATTTTGCCGGGGCGATTTTGTTGGCGAGGCAATTTTGTTGGCGTACAAATATTATATATAATTAAAAACAAGTAGCATTGTAACAACACAATGATTAATTTATTTGTAAGCAATTTACATTATTATATACCTTACTTGTGTGTGTGTGTGTGTGTGTGTGTGTGTGTGTGTGTGTGTGTGTGTGTGTGTGTGTGTGTGTGTGTGTGTGTGTGTGTGTGTGTGTGTGTGTGTGTGTGTGTGTGTGTGTGTGTGTGTGTGTGTGTGTGTGTGTGTGTGTGTGTGTGTGTGTGTGTGTGTGTGTGTGTGTGTGTGTGTGTGTGTGTGTGTGTGTGTGTGTGTGTGTGTGTGTGTGTGTGTGTGTGTGTGTTATAAGCATGCAATAATAATAGTATGCTCCCTGAGCTGCAGAACTCGCTCACAATTTTGAATTAAGTAAATGTATTATTACATAAATTTTGATATTAGATAATTGTTGAATTATGAAAAAATTACAAAAATTCTGATTAATCTACTACAGTACTTCTTCAGTAATATAACAATTGTGAAGCACACAATCATACACTACATTTTAGTCTGACACTCTGCTGGATTTAAAAAATTTTGTTCAAATTTCTGATCTCTTTTTTCGGCTCTACGTTCTCAAAATTCTCAAATTTCCAAAACTTAACATTACAATCAGATGTTAGTTAAAATTCTCTGTCATTTAATACCTTACACGAATTTTTCGAATTACATCAAAATGTTCACCAACTTTTTCCGCCCTGAAGACCAAAAATTTTTTAACTTAGAAAAAACAAGCTATATATTCAGATTTTGGTTGAAATTCCCTTTAATTTAATACCGCACATGGGTTTTTGCGATGTTTTCTCAATTTTGTCCTCCTCAGATCTTTGCCTTTCGCTCCCCTATTTTTTGGGGCTCAGTCTCAAAAGCAATAGGGTATGTAGGATCAAAGTGTGGATATGGACACATAAGCCAAGTTTCATGAAAATCTGTTGATGGGTTCAAATGTTATTGTCAGACATACACCAAACATACAGATAGACAGGCAGACAAATGCCAAACGGTCGAGTTGACACTAAGAACTCGTTTCGCTCGTTCAATGTAAATACAGAAATATGCTTTTATCGTTCACACGCTGTACAGAACCATTTCTGTTTACAAACAGAAGTTGTAATACAAGTTAAAACGAATCTTTTCATCGATAGTATTTTCAACATGGAAAAAAGTGGATGAAATATCTACTTCAAAATTACATTTCGTTTTAAGACCTTAATAGTCGATAAATTCTTTTCGCTTTACCGGTATGTGCCATCTACAGACAAGGCGAATGATCAAACGGTACGTTATATACGGCATAAAGATGACGGAAAATACGTCATACACATCGTAGTATATCTGTAATAAATAAAACATCAAGTCCCCGACTGATTAGAATAAATATTTCTCTCCCCCCTCTCACACTCGCGTTCTGAATAATAATTATGTGTTCAACAGAAATTCCTTGGGATGAGTAACGGCCTTTAAATTTAGATATGATGAAAGCTGTTGATAACATGTCAAAGAAGCTCTTTGACGCGAATTCCTAACAGAGCCGGGCCGTCCTTGCTATGTTTATCGCGCCTCGCTTAACCTTGGCCATAACTTGGTCTTGTTTTCTCTTTTATGTACATAGCTTGCCCGGAATTCCGTTTGGGGATAGGTGTTGTAAAAACTGGAAGGATCACGTAAATCCGAGCCTTTTGATCCAATAATATTTCTTTAGTAAAATAATGTGCAAATGTAAGAAACAAAATAACTATAATACATTTTAGGTTAGTTGTCTCCAAGTCGCTTATATTAATATAATAGATATTTACCATATATCCGTCGTGCAACTTCGTTTTTCTCGTCTTATTTTGACGCGTTTCGGCAACGAATTGCCATCTTCAGAAATCTTAATCACTCATTAGAGCTCGTTAAAACATTAAAAACACTAAAATCATTACGGTAAAAGTGCACTTTTACGACATTGGAAACTCACAGACGCGAACATGAAAGTTTATGTTTCTCGCGTGGACAATATCGATCGACTGCTTTCGCGTGGACAATATCGATCGACTGATTCACTGTTTATATAGCCACTGATAAACCTGTTTTGCTTATTATAGCCCGTATGTACTGTGACATTCCATTTACCGGCGCCCGTGTGCAAGTATTGCCGTGTCGTACAATATGTTATGTGAAAATGTAAGTTTATCATTCAAGACATAATCACTGTTGATTTTGACGGCTTTATATATTTCGTATTCCTCAAGCGCGTCCATGTATTTTCCTTTCCTGCAGCAATGCAAAGGCTGGAAATTTGTCTCAAAATCACTGTAGTTATGATTACATAGTAAATTATATAATATATAATTTATATATATTATAAATTATATAATTACATAGTAAAATTAGATGGTGTTTTATGTAATTCCCTTCTGGGAAGATGTTCGTTATATCTTTCTTCAAACGGTCTGCCTGTTTGGCCTATGTAGAACATGTCGCATGAGCTGCAATTCATCTTGTATACGCCGGTTCTTTTTCTTTCTGGTATACTGTTTTTCCGGCTAAGAAGTCTCTGAATGTTGTTATTTGTACGGTGTTTCTTGAGTTCGTTAACTAGAATATTTGGTAAAATGTTTGTGTAATCTGCAGATATGTATTTATTAACCGGAAGTGTGTTATCATTGTTCGACTTTTTTAATTTCTTCTCTTTGTGTTTACTTATTAATTTGTCCACTAATGAACTTTTATATCCGTTAGCCGCTGCTATGTGCTTGATGGTATTAACCTCTTCAATGTAGTCTTTTTCACTTAACGGCATAGTTAGCAATCTATGCACAAAACTATTGTAAGCTGCCATTTTATGCGAGGTGGGATGATATGAATCGGCATGAATTGTGATGTCCGTTGTTGTGGCCTTTCTATAGATTTTAAATTGAAGTTTT
Organism: Magicicada septendecula; assembly: GCA_034769895.1. NCBI lineage: Eukaryota > Metazoa > Arthropoda > Insecta > Hemiptera > Cicadidae > Magicicada > Magicicada septendecula. The sequence continues at coordinate 142,040,225 of CM068375.1, read as the reverse complement.
CCTTCGTTTTTTAAAATGGTTAAATCTAAGAAATTTAATTGATTTTCTTCTTCTATTTCAGATGTGAATTTAATCTTATGGTGTATGCTGTTTATGTGACTATTTAAGTTTTGTATTTGTCTTTTTGTTCCATTAAATATCATAAACGTATCGTCGACGTATCTACAATAAAAAATGATTTTATTCTTGTATAATTTATTCGATATTATGTTTATATTCTCATAATAATTTAAATATATATCAGCTAATAGTCCTGACAGTGGCGAACCCATAGCCAGACCGTCATCTTGTGTAAAAAACCCGTTGTCAAATGTAAAGTAATTTTGTTCCAAGATGACTGTAAGTAGTTTTATAAGTTCGTTGATTTTTTGCATGCTAAGTTGAGCTACTTCCTTTAAATTGTTATTTACAATTTCTATAGTTTCCCTCACGGGGATATTAGTGTACAAATTAGTTACGTCTAACGATACCAATTTATATTGTGGTAGTATTTCTATCTTTTTAAGTTTTTCAACAAACTCATAACTGTTCTTTATACTGTAATTATTTGCTATCCTGATATTATTCTTAATTAAAGTCACTAACAATTTAGCAGCTTTGTATCCGGGAGCTGTGGTGTAGTTTATTACTGGTCTGATTGGTGTACTTTCCTTGTGGATTTTAGGTAGTCCTGTGAATTTTGGTGCCGTGGCATTAATTGGTTTTAAATATCTGCGTGTTTTCTCATCTAACAAAAAATTACATTGATTAATGGTGTTATTCAAAGTTTTTACATAAGCCTTTGTGGGATCCCGGTCTATTTTCTTAATATTATTATTATTTATGAAATCAAATACCTTTTGAGTATAATCTCTTTTCTGTATGACCACCAATGTGTCACCCTTATCAGCCTTACTTATAATTGCATCATTTTTCTCAAGTTTACTTTTTATGGTTTTAAGATTCATGATATCCTGCTTATATTTACTTTTTAAAAAATTGTTTTGACTTTTACATTTATTACTATTAATTGCATTATTGAGTTTGTTGTTGATAAAAACCCTTGCTTCATTCTGTGCAACGGAACCATTTAATCTTTTAATAGCAGCTTCAGCATTAACTACCTCATGGACAATTTCGTTTGTCGTATTAAATCTTGGTACATTATATTTCAGACCTTTATTAAGCGTGTTTATTTCTTGGTTAGTGAACTCTATGTTGGTTGTATTCGTTACACGTTCATAGAACACATGTTTACAATCTATTGGTCCATTTTCTTTTTTATGCTGAGTACGATATAAATTTTGTATTTTCTTATTATGGGTTAATACTTTATGATAAAAATAATTGGATATTAAAGCGTTAATTTTGGTCATGATAACATCTATAACTGCAGGGTGAATTTCCTTTAACATTTCTAAATGCGCTTTATAAAGATCCGTATTTAACCTGTTTTTCTTTTTGTATAATTGTCTAATTTCTTGCGTTAACCACATTTTTTCTGCTATTTGTTTCGTCTTGAGTGCCGCCGGTGTTCTTGAATTAATATTTATGCGTGCATATTTTGGTATGATATTCATTTTTATACACATTTTATTAAATTTAATGTTTGTGCAACTTTTAGCATTTTGATTTTAACATTTTTGTATTTGTAGACAACACCTGCCTGACGGGCTTATATAACATAACTACAGTGATTTTGAGACAAATTTCCAGCCTTTGCATTGCTGCAGGAAAGGAAAATACATGGACGCGCTTGAGGAATACGAAATATATAAAGCCGTCAAAATCAACAGTGATTATGTCTTGAATGATAAACTTACATTTTCACATAACATATTGTACGACACGGCAATACTTGCACACGGGCGCCGGTAAATGAAATGTCACAGTACATACGGGCTATAATAAGCAAAACAGGTTTATCAGTGGCTATATAAACAGTGAATCAGTCGATCGATATTGTCCACGCGAAAGCAGTCGATCGATATTGTCCACGCGAGAAACATAAACTTTCATATTCGCGTCTGTGAGTTTCCAATCTCGTAAAAGTGCACTTTTACCGTAATGATTTTAGTGTTTTTAATGTTTTAACGAGCTCTAATGAGTGATTAAGATTTCTGAAGATGGCAATTCGTTGCCGAAACGCGTCAAAATAAGACGAGAAAAACGAAGTTGCACGACGGATATATGGTAAATATCTATTATAAAATAACTATATGACTGACTGACTGAACGTTGGAAAGCAGTTAATAAATTGTATTAAATGTGCAGATCCTATAACTATATAAGTATACTGGGCACCATTACTAGTGTGCCGAATACTTTTTTTTGTTTTTTGTTTGTTTATATAACATTATTTGCCTTAAGCTTTTCTACAAAAACTCGTATCTAGTAAACAGCCGGAAGGGCTACCTTATAGGCTACATTTCTTCTTACACGACTGTTCGCCAATAAAAAGGGTCGTTTTATAAGAGACTGGAGACGAAATAGTATGAGTACTGTGCAGAGTGAAAGAATTTTCTGTTATCACTGCACACTTTTATGGTTCATTCAGAAATTCTTAAATAAGGACGTTTATTATTCGTTTCTACTAATATTTTTATCAAACGATGATCTACTTAAACTCGAGTTTGCTTTTGCAGAGCACATTAAAAATGTTAAAATTTTTAACATATTAAAATTATAATGACGTTAAAAAGAATGAAAAAATTAGTTTAGTAACAAAACTTCTATAATCTTGTTGGGGTGTATAACATAAACAACCTGTAACTTTGATAAAAAAAACGACCTTTTTTATACTTTTTCTAACCTTCTATTAGGAAGCATTATTATTCAAAAGGCGTAGGAGTAAAAAATAAACAAAATTTGTGATATAATGTACTCTACATGAATTATAAGTATTAAAAGTAATATGTTATAACACCTGTATCTCTCTGGAAAAAGGATCACATCTCTCAAACACATCCTGGAAATACTATGGACTAGTATCAGAGCATATTTCTCAAAACATTTCCACGAGCAGTGGTTTCACCAGTAAAGTAAATAACGAACATTCAAAGCTTCATTATTTATTATCATAAATATACTACAACGCTACTTTTCATCTAACCCTCTTATCTAATATTTTGAATGATAGATAAAACGTTACTTACCCGTGAGATTACTTTACCTGGGCGCCAGAACAAATCCCAGATACAAATGACACGGTTCCAGCTTAGCTCAGAGCATAGAGACACAAATTTCTCAGGATTCGTTCAGTGATTGTGGATTCAAGGGAAATCGTTACAAATAACACTTTAAAATTTGCTTGAGTATGTTTAATTAACGTTTTAATTATTTTTAAACTTCTTGAAAATGTTAATTGTAGGACTTATTGCTACCCTAACTCTTATAATTAACGAGTGTGTGTGAAAAGTAAAGATTAAGACGTTCAAACGACCTATTGCTCTTATCTGGTTTAAATAAGAGATTGATATCTCCCAAACCAGTGCTAAAGAACAGGTCTGCAATAATTTGCACGTCCAATACTACACCTCACTTTCCATTCTACACTCCTATACTATGTTATGACTAATCTTACACATTAAATACAAAATGTGTGATTCTTAGTGTCTTTTAAAAATTGTTTATTACTTTTTATTATTTGTTTAGTACTTATTTCATTGATCAATGAATCTATTTCTTACTGTTTGATGCGTCGACCGAAGATAGGAATCCGTAGAGGTCCTCCTTTTGATGGTTTAGCACAGAAGAAATGATGTTGATCAATCCTGTAGAAAGATGATCTGGCAATTACAGATGCTGCAACTCTCTGTTGTTCAGGTCACTTCACGGCTGATTATTAATTAATTAATTAATAATTTAATTAATTAACGCGGTGATACACAGCGAGAGTTGTTGAACGGTACTAGTTCATCTTCACTGCGGACTACTTCTCGAATTTTATACTTAAATACCACTTTGCATGATTGTAAAATTTCTGCACGTAATTTATACACGACTAGCGCATTGAAGATCCGATCGAAGAGTAACGCTACCCCTCGGTTTGAGTTGGCGTCTGTTTTAAATACGGGCTTCTGATTGGTTGTTCAAATAAATCATACGTTTTTCCAGTCTCGACAATCTCTAACAGGTCGAGCAAACACCCCATGACAGGTTTGAAACGGCAGAGAATTTCTAGTTAAAATCGTACTTCCTGTGTTTGCAAATTGATTGATTTCAGGTATTTGCAAATGTGTTTTCAAAGATCTGACCACAGAATATTGTTGCTTAGGTCTTTATCTGTGTGTGTGTATGAAAACACCTAATTCCTACGTAGCATAATTCTCTTGTTATTGCTTTTGGCGTTCGTCTTCCGTATAACTTCTTCAATTGTTAATTATATTAACTGAGATTGCGGCTACTTATAAAGCTTTACTTGCTGAACACAATGCTGTTTTCAGAATTGCCGTATATTTATTAGTTTTGAAGTTATTGCAGGTTGAACTGATAATTTGAATTGAGTAAAGTTTCATGTTCGTACCGGTAGCGGACGTCGCTGTGACGAGGTTAGAGTGAGATGGCTGCGATTGTACGCTCTCTCTCTTGCTTACGCTGCTATACTCGTACAGTCTAACACTTTCATATAACGCTCAGATAGGACGCTAATATGAATCGTTATATTATAAATACCATAATGGTAAATAAATAATTATTATCATTGAATTTTTTTGTTTATTTAATAATGTAATAACGAACTATTCTGGAATTTAGATTACGGATATAAATCTACGGTCATGGTTCCGAGTTTGGATGCTAAAACGAATAAACATATACAGTCCATAAACGTGTTTTCATTTTGGATTCAATGCTAATGTGACATCGAATACTAATTATAATAAACAGTAAATGGATTTATTATCAAATAAACAGGATAAAATGCACTAATGTATAAACAATATTAGTGTATGTAGTAAAATATATTTATATTAGTTCGCTATTTGGTCACCGGAAACTACAGCGCTGATGCAGCTACTTTTGTTGGCCGACTCCAATTAATTATTATGTACAGTTCATCGATTATTTGATACTAAAAAACTTTTAAAAACAATTGTTTGGCTCACACGGCAGATCCCGTGCAAAGATATGGTAGACCGAAGCTCACGCAACAAGGTAAGTAACAAATAGCGTTATTTGTAAATAACGTATCGAAAGCATTTTTCTTAGTTCAATCAACTCACAACATTCTAAAAAATGTGGAGAAAATGTCCTTAGTGGCAACCATTCAAAATAACTGCCTTATTTAAGTAACAACAGTAAAATAACAATTGACTTAAATTCTTGGTAGCTCCAAAATCTGCAGTAGGCCTGACCATGTTTAATAAAATTTAACGCGTAGGCTCAAAATTTAAGTTGTTGGTCTAAACGTCGTGTAGAAACATCATTTCTATTTGCATGTTGCTGCAAATATTTAAAGAACATATCTTGGAAAACTCGAAAACAGTTTTCCAGTCCGATTGTACATTTCATGTATTTTGTGCACATGGTATATTTCAAACTACAGTATTGTCTGAAAAGTGAACCGAAATCCTGCATAACTAGCTGCACTAACTTTACCTAACCTATGTCTTTTTTAATAGACATTTGGTTTTTGTTTATGTTAATACACATTAGAAAACGATCAGTTCTGTATAGTTCGTTTTTGAAATCTACAGATACAAAATCGACCCAAAATTCAAAATAACTAACAACATCAATTTTACTTTTCCTTTGTCGGTGTCTTTTTTTTACCTTGAGACTTTTTTAAACTGATATATTATGAAAATTGCGTCTGAAATTTACACATTAGCTAGAATATGCATAGATACCTTTTACGTTTTCTGCTTATTTCGTTTTTTTAGCACCCTTCACAAAAAAAAGGAATTGTTATATAAAAGTGTTGGTTAATATGAATTAACTTAGATGTTTTAGTTTCCACTTTGCTGACTAAATCTGCCACAGGTTTGAGAACACACCATTATCGCAGATAGAGGGTACGTCCATGTGCCTCTTGGTAAGATGTCAAACCAAACTGGTACATATAGTGCCTTACTAGTCTGTCAGCTAACTCCTGTATGCTCGCATTCTAAATGACGTGTTCTTTATCTTTTCATCTGTCAAAGCCTGGCAAGGCCGAGGCTCGGCTGTTATACGGCCATTTATGGTATATCCAATACCATCGCGAGGGTAAAACTAAATTTGTTAATGAATTTTAAGATTGTTCACATTCCAAGATAAATAATCAGCAAACACTGTACATGGTATTTAATATCAATTAATTATTTGCTGTCAGTCATCGGGACATCATTAATTATCGCTAACAATAAATAATGTTTATCGAAGGTATCAAACTTTCGACGGACTCAAAGCCAAAGCAAATATTACCTAGCATAATTTAATTTAACTGCTTTCATCTATTATGTACCTCATGTGGAGAGCAAGAGGTCCATTGTATGTCTGCACAAGTATTACAGTGTCTCCTTGCGTTCTCGCAACACCTGAAAGTATCCATTTGTGGACAAATAGTATTATGTTTCACCATATGCTTGTCTTCTGTTTTGCACCTCGTATTCAAGTATGTTCCCATAATTTTTAGAGTGTGACGTCAGTCAAACATTAATTTTTAGAGTGTGATATCAGTCAAACATAAATTGTATTCAGAAAGGTTATACAGTACACTCTGCCATGACTGTGGATAACAAACTTAGAAGGTCTTTATCACACAGAAAAGGAAAGAACGGGGTATCACATGTTAAAAATTATATTGAAGCTGAAATAAATTTATGTAATACAAGTAGATTTTAAAACCATTAAAGACGCAACTTTAGGACTACATAAAAAGCAGAAACATAAAATGTTTTCACAAACTGCACTAGTGTTTTCAAAATAAAGTAAGCCTATTAAAGTCAATTGTTGATGCGTCTGGATGTATCAGTAATAAGAGACCTTCATAGGAATCTGGAAAGGATTCATGACGTAAAATTTGCAAGGAAATACTAAGAAATATTAAATATCTATGAAAACGTTAAAAACGCGTAAATTCTGCGAAACCCCAAAACTTTTAATTCGTTCAAAGTGCTGTCAAGGTGAAAATATTATGTGTCAGAGTCGAAACTGGCCAGTGCTGTGTAAAGAACAAGGTGAGAAGTGGTAGCCTGTGGTCTGTTGTGTGATCTTCAGCGTCAGGATACAACTGCGCTAATTCATCTTCAATGCACCCTTGAACCTATAAAATAACACATACAAAAACAAAGTAAAAGCGAAACTTAAATTCAGGATGTAAAAATTATTTAACAAAGCAGAGTATGTTTCAGTGGCGAAGCCAGGAATTTTTCATGGATTATTGACCAAGATGTATCTATTTGTGGAGTTTGTGGAGAGGGGTAGAGCAGGATTTTTCCATGGTAGAGGGTTATTGATGACAAACGATGGGAAGGGGAATTGGAGTTGACGCTCTAAGCTAGTTAAAGTGTTACATCAAGGATGCCAGCGAACTGGTTCTGGGGCTGCCTCCAGGTTTTACGAAATCGTTGGCGATCTACCAGTAAACCCTAGGCTTCGCCATTGGTATATTTAACATTATAAATTAATATAAGAATCAATACACTAAATATTGAAAAAATGAGAGCCCTCTCAGTTAGTGTATAGGTATTAAGAGACGATCGGGTGTCACATTTAAAATGCATTTTTTTATTTTCACCATTGTTCATTGTTTTTTCAAACAGTAACAGTATAAAAGTAAATTAATTACGAAAATTTTATAATCTCAAGTTTCAAGTGTAATATTCATTTTTAGGACCATTTAATTTACCAGAATTAATTCGCTCGTGTATTTTTCATTTAGTCTATTTACGATTGTCTATAGACGACAACAACATTAGATATGTTTAAGAGGATATTTTTACTTTTTTCTTGATTTTCTTTGTGATGTCTAACGCGTGATAACAATCTAAAACAATAATTGCAAGATGGTTTGAGACAGACTTCGAATGTCTAAATTTAAACTTCTACGTAAAAATAAGCTTCTATTAGATAACTAAAGATGTGATTCGAATTTCTTTTTAGCGATTTTACATTCGTTTTTCCCGGTGTATCAGTGACTACAAAATAAATATTTATTCTGCAGTTTTCCAGTTTTAGTGCCGAAATGGCACACTTTTTTTATATGAGGTGCTAGTACACTGCTACAACATAAACGTTTATTTCAGTGCATTAAGAGTCTATTAACTCTTTCAGTCATTAAAAGAGTTTATCACATTTTGTGTGTGTGCGTGTGTGTGTGTGTGTGTGTGTGTGTGTGTGTGTTCTATATCTTTTCTTCGGTCGATGTTCGTCTTAAATCTTCCACCTACACCTAGAGGTGTTTCCGTATTGTTACAAAAACCGTAATCCGCATGTTAGTACCGAATGGTTTCCGGATTGGTTACGGAAATTTATGTTTTATATTTTCAGATTATTTTCAAACAACTTAACGTGTATTATATTTATTAAATCTACATATTTTTAGCCGACAAAAGATAAAAAGATAACAGTCGTAAAATTGTTTACGGTATTTTAAAAGACATTACACTTTAAACAATTTCTTTAAGATTTTTATTTTTGCTTATATGCTTGTAGCTTACAAATATATATATATATATATATATATATATATAATTTCATTAAACAAATTAGTTAACTATACAGTTGCTCACAATAAAAAATTTTATTTTTTAGGTTATTACTCCTATTTTTCTGAATGCCAAATCCTGAATGAAAATAATAAACAAAATTATGCACTTATTTATAAATAGTTTATTTTTAATTATATTAACACTTGTCAATAATATTATTAAATTAATAATATTAACAGCTACTAAATGTAGACTAAATTTAATGTACGTTTTAATATGTATAAAAAATATGTTATATAAATGAATGTGTACATGAGGATGGGTACAAGATGGTACCCGAAACATGTTCCTAATAAGGAAAAAAAAAGAAAGTATATCTTGAAGTAAATTTATTTATAAATATTAAATGTATAAATGAATGTATATTACTAATTCCAATTGTTTCTTTAAACGGAATATTTGCATACATGTTTGATACATCAAAAGAAAATAATTCTTTTTTTAATTGTATGTATAGCCTATTGTAATTTTATTTGTTCTTTTAATAGTTTTGAAATATCACTCAGATATTCGCGCATGCGTGTGTGTGTGTTCTATATCTTTTCTTATATACATACAGTTATAAACAGTTATAATTGTGTACGTCATTAGTCATTTATTATTTAAAAAAGTATAAGTGTACTTCTCAAGTATAAGTGATTACTAAAATAAAATTCTCTATTAATCTTCGATCTGGATTTTTTTCGGGTGATGCCCACAATTGTAGAAATTTTTGGTGGTCGGCCAGGAAGGAAAGTTGTAAAACACTACTGACCTCGTGGTTTCAGTTATTAAGAGGCTTATGAGGACTCTGTTGGGCCACCTACCTCTTCTTTTACGCCCACCTTCACGTAAATGGTAAGTTACTAAAATCTTATCGAATGATGTCTGCCTCAAAACTTGATTTGGTTGAATACTTGAATTTCTCTTAACACTGAGATGTTTGTGTGTGTTAAACAGTTCACGAAAACCCATGTCAAACGGTAGCAGCTCATTTCAAAATGTTTGATCATTTTACTGGATTTTGAATTAAGTATTGAACTGAATATATAATAAATTATTTATTATAATAAATTTAAACAATAAACTTAATAAATAATGTGACTTTGACTAGTAAATTGCAAATAAAAAGATTACGGCAGAATTAACCTTTACTTTATACATTTTGTTGGTAGTGATCTTCACAAGTTTTTGTTGTTGCTATTCATGTCCTCCTCTATTATTCATTTACTTCAATTTCGCAATAGTTTTATATAAACGATTTGTTGTTTCCGATTTGAAAATTTAAATTTTCAATTTAATATATACTTTTAAATCTCTTCTCTAGTCTACAGTGTTCTCCGACGCTTTCCGCTCTCAATCTCAGTCTACTCTAGTCAACTCCTTATCTTGTCCAAGACCTCGTTCTCGAATCACGGTACGTCGTTCCTTTCATGCAAGTTTACCCTGCTCACTCCCTCTTGATAGTATTCATTGTACATCCTCTTTATGTAGACGTTCCTCCCACGCTTTTCTACGTAACACGAGTAACTCAATTAATTTTTCTTGCCTCTGTACTGTTTATGTGGAACACTCGTCACTTATTTTATCGTGATTTTCAGTCAAGAATCATGTAAATACCTTATTATTTTTCATTAAATAAAGTTTTTCTTAATTTTGTAAATCATTATGTCATTACAGACGTCGCCTGATTATCGTAGGAGTCTGGCTGGTTAAAAACGCTAGTATGATTTGACGTCATACCCGCCAATATTACGTTTTGTGCACTTTCATCCCATCAGTTAAGCTCTGGGATTCTTTGCTGTAAGTACTTGCTCCTCGATTCGGCCGATCGAGTCTATCTAGGATATTCAAAGTGGACATTCAAGTGATCCTGGTGGTAGCTAACTACGGCCCATACCAATTACAGTGGTGTCTTTACCCGTATTTCATATCGGGACCTCGTTCCCGGTTCCTGAAAACGTCTCTTTTACCGTCGCGTAACACCCGCGGACATCCGCATACTGGGGCAATACATGAGTGTGAACCTTAGTGAAACACAAAAAGTTCAAGTGTTGTAAAAACGCACAGTCAGTGTCCAGTGATTCTGCAAACACATCTCACATTCACGGTGGAACTGTAGAATCTTCGAACTACGTGATACAGTCGTCCAGCCAGGGCCCTGATCTCTTCAAGACTCCTGCCAAATCCTTGTCGTTCTTCTATCCCTCGCTGGTTCTACACAGAGCAAATCAGTGAGGCAAAATTATCAGCGGTCTTAAGTCTTGCACCTGGTGGTCATCACGCCTCTCAGACAGCATTTCCCTCGTAATATCGAGGTAACACAACAAAAATTAATTTTTTTTTGTTTCATTTTTCCTTTTTTATTTCTTGCGCTACCGAAGGACAACACAATACCAGCGGGTGGTATATTGCTCCCTAAGTATTTTCACATACAAAACAATAAATGATTTTATTCATTTGTTCTTGATTCTTCACTTATCGTTTCCGTATAAAAAGAAATAATTTTCATTTTAATATCGCTTGTAATAAAAATCTTTTTTCTATAAATAAAAAATAAGATGTAGTGAATTGTCAGCTTCCTGCCGTTTTACGTATGAGGTAGGTAGACATATTGGCCAGTGATTGTAATCGTCATCGTGCGTGATGATGTCGGTCCAGTTCCACGGTGTATCACAGTGGGTAGTGATACACCCACATCATCCAAACCTCGAATATTAGTTGTAAATTTGCCGAACCTCTTATTTAGAATCTCCCATGCTTTTGTGCAGGCAGCACTTCAAAGTGGACGAACAAACTAACACCAAACAACACAAGAATTATAACAAGACTCGGCTTATTATTATGTAATAAGACTCCTCGGCTGGCACTACAGAAGAATCGATTTACAACTATAGCAGAACTGAGAGCTATATACAATTCTATACAGTTTTCACATTAGCCAACCGACTTCATTCTATAGAATTTTTACAATGGCTAATAATATGATTAAAAAGTATTATTCAGTGCTACAGAGAATAAAAAATAACGTAAGAGTATAGAGTTAAAATTATTATTTTAACGCCCTCAACAGAATTTGGAGTTAACGCGTATTATTTCATCCGTGGGATATGGATGCGTCAATGTGGGTTTTGTTGTGCTCAGAGTAGTTTCAATTTCCTCAATAATGAGGCGAGGCGTGTATTATTGTTGAACGACTCCAGACTCTGGTTAGATATAGTCATAAACACCCTTAGATGAAGTCGAACCACAATGCCCCATTATAAGCATATGCTCAGACCAGTGTGCCATTCGATTTTAATTATTTTTTAATACATATATACGACCATTTAATACCTTACTAGTCTCATTCAATTGTTCCATGTGACTTTCGTAGGGATTAAGATGACTTAATGTATTTACTAATACGTAGGTCTATATTATAGTTTTACTACAACCATCTTGTGTAGTTTGTATAGTGTATCTTGTTTACACTTCCTAACTACATCTTTCTAATGTATATACGAAAAGTGTTTTAAAATGAATCCCGTAATTGTCATGTCCAAGTTTCGTAAAACTTTTTTACGACTGTTAAATATGCTTCAGTTTCCCAGAAACAACAAATGAAATTCAAACGAATGTGTTAGATTGAAAATAAAATTCTTAGAACTCAACCTTGACTAAGTACACGGGAAGGACAAACAAAGCAGTTAGCCTATTGTGGCAGAAGCCGATTTATAATTCAGTTTAGTACCGCTTTGCAAATAAGGCGTTTGTGGAGTTTTCCAGAAATGCAGAACGTTATTGTTATATATGGAAATATATTTGTAACGTGATACGTGATTCTGTATGCAGCGCAAATTTGCATCTCGCTTTAACTATCTTAATAAGTCTATTACTTAAAAAGTAGGTTTCGATAAAATACGACAATTTTTATAAAGTCTGAGTAAATTTGTAATTTACAATTTTATTAACATACACACACACACACACACACACACACTCGCTTCTTCGGAAGTCCTACACGTCTCCGTCCCGTCCTTCGGTGTGTTTGAGCAGTGTCCTTTGATAAAGAGGCAGTCATGCGTTCGGTTAAGATGTTCCAACCATTTTAACGGATATTGGGCAATACTATTAAGTATACTCATAATTTCAGTTCCTGCCCGCATATCTCCATTTCTTCTACGATCTTGAATAGTACATCCTGCCACATGCCTGCGAAATCTCATTTCTGCCGCTTCAATACGACCGGCATGAGAGTTCGTTAAAGTCCAATACTCAGACCCGTAGAGGGCCATCATCTTGTAGAACATCGAACGTGTTTCTTCACTCATTGATTTTAGAATTCTCCTTATGGTCGTTCACATATGGTTGAACGTATGTAGCTTATTTACCATGTATTTTTTGTAGTATAAATCACATTATAGCGCAGGCAGAGGTGCCCACAGGGGGGGGGGGGATCATAGCCCAAGTTGCGCATTGAGAATTTTTGGGGGGGATTTTTCGGGTGTATTTTAAGGATTTTGGGGGGGGGATTTTTTCAAGAATAATATTTTAAATCCAACATTGATGGAAATTTTTACCGTGTTTGTGCAACAAACTAAGCTATTAGTAAAAAACTAAAGCAACTGCATATCTTTATGATTCTTTTAACGAACTGTCGGCATAAATGTCTCTACCAGTAGGCTACAACTAGTAGTAAATTTTGTTTTGGAATTTGGAAAACTGATCCTGGCAGCCTGCAGCAACATGTCAATGAGTCAGAGGGTCCGTGAATAATAAATCGTTAATGTAAAAATGTGTGCGTGTGCTAACCTTTCGGCTCTACCTAATCTGACATTGATGTAACGAATATTTTTATCTCTTGCCGTGACCAGCTGCTCTGCAGAGAGAACGATGAGCCGTTTGAAAATAGTAAAAAATCGGCTTCGGAACAGCATGGGAGACTCTTGGCTGTCAAGTTTGTTGATTCTATCCTGTGAAAACAACGTACTGAGCCAGATACAAAACGAAGAAATCATTAACAAATTTGCAACCACAAGTGTACAAAGAAAAATGGGGGGGAGTGCTGAGACTTTTGGGAGGGATTTGCGCAGTGGGCCTTGGGGGGGATGGACACCCCTGAGCGCAGGTACTTAAAATTGCCTACCTGCTCCAGAACAGAACCAGCTACAACTACAACAGTGTTTGCTCGTACGGGATCAGCTCTGTGTAAAGCCATCAACTTTGTCTTCAATGTGATCTTTAATCTGAAAAACTAACAGATTCGACGGAATGAGTTTACAGCCATCTGCAATCCGTTTTCCGAGTTTAAGAGAATACCCTGGTCATCAGCAAACATCAACATCTCAACTGTAAAGTTAACAACCATAAAATAATCTGCCAATTGTGTATGATATCGTCTATATATAAATTAAAAATAGAAAGTGATAATGGGCACTCTTGTCGTGCTCCACGATTGATCGGGCCTACATTATGAGTTCTGCTTGCTCTTGCTGTCAGGATTAAAACTTTGTTTTCTACATAAAGACTTTGTCTGGCTTTAAAGAGGTGTTGCGGGTTTGCCATTGGGTACTAATTATGGTAGTAATTTTCGAAGTAAATGCTAGATAACTTATTTCTCCAGTCAGCGAATTAACATACTGGCAATGAAGATGCTCGGGAATTTATAAGAATAAATATCTTGATAGCAAATTATCTGTAAATAATGTATATGTGTATACACACGCATACACACGCGCGCGCACACACACACACAAATTACTAAACGTAACTTAATATACTTGTAGTTTAAGAACGTCCGTATTTGATGTACACGTAATATGCAGCAAGGCAGAATTTGAAAGCAGAATTGTTCAAGTTAGGATGCTCTTGCTTACACTTAGATTACTACATTTCTATAATATGTGCTTATGTGCTGGCAAAGACAACAGGTCCTACAAGTTTGGTTAACGGCTTGGGTGGTGTCTATTTTTAAGAAAGGAAACCGGAATTACTGAAATAACTATAAGGGAATATGTTTGGTTGATATTGAATACAAAATATGTGCAAGGATCATTAACCACCGTCTGCAGACTATTTCCGAGCATTTTATTTTGGAAGAACAAAACGGCTTCAGGACGAGCAGATCTTGTACAGAGAAACCTTTTTATATTACACAAATCATTGAGAAGCATAGTGAGTTCAATAAAGAAACACATGTAGCTTTCGTTGACTTTGAGAAGGACTTTGGTAGAGTATATAGCAATTTGCTGTGGAAAATATTAGAGGAACGGGGATACCTTACAACAACTTATAGAACTATACAAGGCCTACGAAACGGAACAATAATAGCTGTTCAAAATAATTGTAGGATATGTCAACAAATATCTGTCAATGAAGGTATTAGACAAGGGTGCAGTATATCACCAACTCTTTTTAACATTTATATTGACAATCTGTACTCTGGCATAGGGGTTTATTCTGAGTATTGTTTAAGGAAATTGTTGGGATAGGGATAGGACGCCGTCCATCGAACTATGTGAGGATGATGATGCGAGCTAGTAGAAGATATGACGTACTCACAAGAATGGAGAATGACTGAAACGACAAAACTGTAGATGAATGGTTTCATATGAAGAAAAACAATATTTCCAAATTTTGTTAAATTGGTTTCCCTCGTTTTAAGAGGCGTTAGCTTTTTACTAATATATATTTGTTATCATCATTAGCCTATTCAAATTTATTAAAAACTTCCCAGCCATTCTGTGAACAGGTAAATTCTCTAATACATTATTTTATGTAGAAAATAATTGCAATGTTAATGTTTATTGTCTGTGTATGTATTATGCACGTATGTCTCTGTCTTACACACACACACACACACACACACACACACACACACACACACACACACACACACACACACAAATAAATATGTGCTGTGCAAACTTTAGATCTTCTAAATATAAGTCCATAAGGCTTGTTAGGCCGCGGGCCCGTGGAACAACAACCATCATCAGTGGAATAGGAATCGTATCCAAGTAGGACTAAGTGAAATGCCGAAACCTGTGGTATCCCACAAGTAGACCTTGGACCATGGCCTAACTCCCTAACGTTCTTTACTAGTCCATAAGGCTAAGGTTACGTCTTCCAGCTTCGTTTACCAGACATTGCTACTAGCCACGTGTACCATCTAAACCAATGTTCACATGTTTTTTTTTTCTTAATAAACGATAATTATAATGTTATATACGTACAATGTAACATTGTGGCATTAATCATCATAATTATTTAATTTGTTAGTTTTATTCGTTTAAAACTTTGCATTCTTAAAACGATAAGGTTATTCATTAATAATTCAAAAACACAAAACAAATCGATATAGTTAATAATTACTTAATAATTAAGTAATATTACGGTAAATTATTAAATCAGGAGTTGAAATGCTTTAAAAATGTGTACTCACTACTAAAAATATTTAAACTACTTTCGTTAATTCAGTTTTCATTATGCATTGAAAACTGTAATTTCTGATACAAGTAAGCCAACAAATTTGAGAATCCGTTCGCTTTCTTTTAAAGATAGTGTACAGAATTTGTAATGATGGGATAAAGGCGCTTCTTCATTGAGCGAAGCGTATTCAATCCTTATCACTCAACTTGATCAGCTGACTTACCAGCTGATCGAGCTGTCCAGAAACTAGCGCTCTCTGGGAGATCGTTATAAACCATCTGCGTAACTAAAGTTGGTAGAACGTTCACACACGGAGCACAGTGCGCGCGGACTTCGACTTGCTAGGGTTCGTCTCGGGGTTATGACGAGAAGAAAACAATAACCTACAAAGTATTGTACACACCGCACAATTACAAACGTATATATTTGTAATAATGTTAATCAAACCGACTTAGAAAAAATTTAATATATCGTTATTAAAACTAAAGCTAGCAACGGTTTTCGATAATTTATTTGTGCAATCGCACAAGTTTTACAATAACGTAAACAGCGCTTTCTTTCCATTTATCGCCATGTAATTGATATAAGAGCGGTTATTTTTTTCTCCGAGTTATTTTATGTTAACTGAAAGGTCATCGTTCGCCAGTAAAACTGTGTCGGAGTGATCAGACGAACTATGTACTGAGCGATGCTGAGCAAATAGGAAGAGACTTCTTCTTTCGTTGATCGATAATATTTATTGTGATCCAGTTTGTTAGACGTTTATTTATTAAAATGCCATCGTTTAAATACGTATGTCAGATTCTGATTCTGTTGTTTGTTTTGAAACAAGGATTTGCTCTGGCCAACCGTACGAGAACCACGTCGGACAGCCAACAGGTCGCCGGGCCCGTCGGAGGGTAAGTAATAACATTTATTATTAACGATTATTGTCGTACTATCGTTACTTTTGGTGCGAATTAAAAATCATTTTTCACCGAATTTGGAAAATACAGTATATTGTGCGGAACATAGCGCGTATATGTAGATTCATCGAAAGCAAAAATGTACCGCAACTTATATTGAAAGATAATTCTTTAAATTAAAAACTTTATTTCACTCTGACCATTATGGGCAATAATCAGTATGAATGTCGTTATACAGATAGGCTGACTTGTAGAACATTCTTCCAGTGAAGAATATCCTTTACATTAAAAGATGAGAAAGGATATCTTAGAACACAGGCAAACACACGCATACGTGCTATTACTAATGACGTACGTGTAAACAAATTCCTTTCGGGTGAATGGGTTGTTAATTACTGATAAATCATTAATAATAACAAAAAGTCAATACTTCAGGAAAATAAATTGTATCTGGTTTTGTTGTGTGTGTTACGTTCATTTTATACTCTGTGTCTATCAGCACGCAGTATGTGTACATATGCTCACATATATATTCTCGCTGGTGCTATTGCAGGTATCGTTTTCATTATATCGTTAAGTGAGTAGAGGCGTAATGGTCGTCTTCGTGTCTTGAACTTATCGAATCCGTGATCGTCCCCTGTGTACGTAAACCCTGCCTTTGAGTCAAATCTGTGTCAAAGTGAATAAAGTCTTTCAACGTAAAAACCTATTATGTCGTCTTAAATTATGTTAAATTAATCAATTAACAGTGCTGAACGTAATTTTAAATATTGTTTTTTACAGCGGTTTCCAACTTCAGTGACATGGAAACCCACCAATACCTTCGAAAATTTTTTCGCGCCTCGCATAAGACATGGTTATTTATACATTAATTTAACATTAACTGTTTAGTTTTAAAGCGATGTTTTTTTTGTAAAACATGGTTTAATCAGCAAAGAAATAAAAGCATACAATCCCAATAAAATATCTTATTAATGGACGTAAGACAAATGTTAATAATGTAACATTTCAGGTGAGAAAATTGTTTTAACATTAACACTATTTAACACACATAAGCGAAATAATAAAATTTTATATAACAGGCATTGATATTGTTTTGGGATACTTTTTGACTGTATAGTGTAAAACAAAAGCGTTTTGTAGTCAAAGCATCGTGATTCCACCCTTAACCGTCAAAAGTCCTGAATACAAAACCTGGACTAGCTTCGGACTTCACTGTTAAGGGCAGAAAAGGGCAATACATATACAGACCTGTACAGTACAGGACTAACACTTCATTGCAATGTTAAGACCGCATTTTCAACACATTAATCTATTTTACTTTTACTGTAATCCTCTTAGAATTAGATTTCTACTTTAAACTAAGCTCTACTTTGCTGAATATATACCGTAATACTTTGTGTCCTCACTAGATTAATTGTAAATTTAATTACATTAATCAGTACACAGTGTCCACGTATGAATTTGTCACTTCAAATAATTTTATCAAAAAATTAGGTGAAAGAACGTGAAAAACTTTGAGCACTTCAGTATATTATGGATACGAGACTGATGAAGCACCTCTCAGACAACGCGTGGAACTGAGTAGTACTGATGTTCGCATTACAGACGTAGAAAAGCGATAAAACCGGCGGGTGCGAACGGAAACGAAAACCTACATCAGTAGTTAATGAGAAACGTATTAGCTACTAATTTTCCTTTTTTTAATATCCCCCGTATGTAAGTCTTCTTTTAAGCAATCTTACAATGAATGACGGATGTACATACAAATTATACACTATTCAAATATCCTGTATGTCAGACTTACAGTATTTGGTGTGTTGTAGGTAAAGTAGGCTATATGTTCATGTGGCAGTTGATTGATTTAGAAGTTCACTATGCACCAAAACGTCAGTTCACTGTGCATAGGAACTACACTTACAATATTACAAAGTACATTACTGCATACATAATTTAGCAGTACACCAAAACAGACCGAGTCTCGAAACGACCTGTATGCCATTCATTTCGGTAGCCTCTTAAGCATAATGTATCCTGTACATGCAAACCGTCAGTGATATGCTCAATTAATTAATTGTATTCAAGTAGACAACAAGTATATAAAAAGAAAATAACATTAAGATGCAGTTACTATATCCATGTATAGTAATAAACCATCATTCGTTGTAATAGAAGACAGGAAAATAAATCTCTATTTTATGTATATTTGAGTATTAACTTACGGACTGAAAAAGTAATAAAAGTATGATGTGTTATAATCTTCCACATTTCGTTTTGTCATCGCTTGATCTGCTGAATAATATTATCCCTTCATGATTTAGAACATACGAAAGTGGGTGTGTGTGTGTGTGTGTGTGTGTGTGTGTGTGTGCGCGCGCGCGCGTGTGTGTGTTTACTGAGTAAACTGTGAAAACTGAGTACGTTAGGATAACATATGAGGAAGAATACAACGAACCACCAGTAGCTTGGACAGATCGTATAGAGAGAATGGATGAGGGAAGGGCTGCGAAGAGAGGCCGGAATCCAGATGCGTATAGGAGGCGGATAGCGTGGTGCGAATCCCAGATAACAAACGCTTGATGTGTGTAAAGATTGACACCTACACCGTACGGCGCACAATGTGACATGGTATTAACAAGACTACGATAATGAAGCGATTGCGAGTACTGTACACGGCCCCGTCCGGCGCTGCTATTCCTGAACGTACACAAGCGGCTGTAATAAGTGCTGCGACTGTAAATACTCCATGAGCGCCCATAAAGAATCAAAAACAACAAAACCAAGAGAAAAATTGTAACTGACTTTTCCAAGTATATATTTCATTGAACTGTCTTTACGTCTTCACGTTTTTTACTGTACCCAATGTCTTCATATTATTATTTTTTACTACCATCATGTTACTATTCTTTCTGCTGCTGCCGCTACTACTACTACTACGTGTTATTGTAATTATTATTAGGTAATTAGTATTCATTGCGGGAATTATCCCTATAGATCTGATGGTTCAGAAATGGAAGAACTGAAGGTGGAAACAAGAAGAGTTACAGCCAGGACAGGGCTCTAACCATTCGTCAGTGGAACAACGAGACTAGAGACAGGTGGACCGCCAGTCATAGAGACTATGAGGGAGTGGTTGGGCCAATTCTACGTACCTCCCCATTCTTCTTCCTTCAGTTACAATTGCTCTCTGTCATTTTCTTCTCGACAAAGTATCGATCGTCCCTTCGTCCTTGTTTCGTTCCACTGTTGGCTGCCAGTTCCATTTTTGGGGGCCACTGATTTCATGCTCCGACACCAATTGAATTGTTTGGATCTTTACTGTTTCAGATACTTCCACGCTATTGTTCTAACTTTTCTATTCCTTATTTCGTCCAGTTATGTCCGGCTTCTTCAGCATGTAAACTATTTCTGTTGATTTCAATCGTCAAGGTTTTTTTTTGTCATTTCTTATACATCTGACCAGAGTGTAGCAATACTTTCCACTAAGTCCTTTTACAAGCGTTTTTAACTTTTCTTGTTATATCTCGACTCAAGAGAAGAGGGCACAGGCGATTGGTGGGTGTCCAAATATTAATTCAAACTTCGACATCAATATCCTTTTGGTTGACATACACACGTTCCAAAATAAGGATAAATTTGGCACAATTTTACGATAACTAAGTCTTCCATTTTTGCGTGGGACGACTGTGACGACTTCCATTCACGTGTCTCCTATGGCTATACTTTTAGTTTTTGAAAATTAATCTTTTTCACTATTTGAGGTACTTTTAATGCGGATTAGGAAACACATAGCAGTCATGTTCTCCAGCTTCAGCTAATATGACCCCGATCATCTGCAGAACTCTAAATCTAAGTAGAGGAAAATAGTTTCCAATTTTATGACTATTTTAGAGCATATCCGTGTGCATCTTAAATAACAGTTTGTTTAGTAAATTTTAGTTGTACACGCGTGTATGGCATAGAATTTGAGAATGGCATCTTTCATCGCATCGCAACTGAACTGGTCGTTCCATGTAATTATACTCAAAATAATCCAGAACACTTGGAAATTTGTGACCGCAATTATTTCGTTTATAGCATCTGTTAGTTATAATTATATTTTGATAGGACAGAAGAAAGGTAATAAAATACCTTTCTTCTGAGCAGCCTCTGATGAAGCCTTCTAAAGATGAAAGTCGGTTTAAGCTGTAAGGTAAATCTTTACGATTTTACTTATAAAAAACTTAAGTGTTCCGAGTCGTCAAACAATAGTGATATTTAGTAATAAAATAATTTAATTCCCTTCTTAAATTAATGTCTACACCCATGACATGTAATAATTTTTCTGTCGACTTAATCGAATGTAATTTGTTTAAAGTTGACTTAAACAAATTAAGGTTGTGTAGAAAACAAACAGTAGAAACATAATAGAATATCTCATCCCATTTTAGAATGTTAAGCCTGTTCAATGCAGTTTTTTAATTAACCATAGAAATGCCATTGATAAATGTTATCTCTTGTAACATTTAGTATTACTTACTTCTATCCATTATCTTAGAAAAAAGATATAGGTATCATAACCACTTAAACCATAAAGCTGGAAGTTAATAACCGTATATCGAAAAATATATATCGCTTTTTCAGCATCTACCAGATATTAATTTACCAGCCAGTGACTCTGATTTAACAAGTAATACTTGGATGTTTGCTACTGCATTAACTCCGAAGACAACTAGAAAAATTGTCGTGTCAAGTTTATTTATTCATATCGTACTCGTACATCTTGTGCAAGACCGTTTTCTTGTTATGCTTACTGCAAGACATATTATTATGATTCGATTTGTAATGTCACTACTTCCATTCTAGTTGTAATATTCCAAGAAATATTCTTTCAACAGTTGGTGTTTCATGTGCGGGCTTAATGGTATGTTTAAGCGTGAAAACGTGTTTATTCTCGCCTTTGCCACTGTATTTCTGTACTGTGTATTAGTTTTATTAAACAAGGTCTTCTAGAAACACGTTCTACATTATGGCATCGTCGCGAACGAATCCAATAATATGCGTGCCAATATTGCATATGCATTTCTCCGAAAGAAGGCAGGACGTGCTATATGTGTAGGAACATCATTTATCTATTGTTCGTAAATTCATAGACTCGTTTGTACCGTAAGGCTAATAATCATAACAAAACTCGCTGACATAACGGCGATACGGTAATTGGAAGCGCTATATTGTTGGCCAACGTCACGTCGGGGTTTATTGCCACCAGGTTGCGCTAGTTAAACTATAATCTCCGTACAATGTCCGGATTAAAGGAGTCGGGAAGCGGTAAACGTGTTTCGCTGCTTCGTCTGGCGTATACGATTGAATCTTGTACGAATTGGTCGGTTTGCGATTAAAATTTACGAAGTAAAAAAATAAACGTTCTGGTCTTAAGGTTCTGGTAGTCATCGCCACAAGCAACAGCTTCCTAGTGCCTCCCCTATTGCGTATTATCGTCTGTGCTCCATACACAGTGCTCGTACTTAATTTATCATATTTCATTTTTCATTTCTCTGACGCTACACGATGAGTCTTGGCCTCCCCGACTAGTCCTCCAGCGTCCGCCTCCAATCCTCGATACCCATCCTCCTGAGGTCATCTTCTACGACCTGTAGCCACCTTCTTCTAGGTCTTCCTTTCCTTCTTTGCCTATCTACTGTCCCTCTAATAATTGCTTTGAGCATTCTGTCGTCCTCCATGCGCGTCATATGTCCCAACCAGCTGGTCCTCATAGACTTGATGAAGTTCACTATGTCCTCGCTGTCTATCAATTCCTCCAATTCTCTATTTTTCTGTATTCACCATTTACCTTCCTTCACACGTCCAAAGATTTTTCTTAGAATTATTCTTTTAAAGACTCTTAAATTATGTATGTCACTATCAAGTACTGTCCACATCTGCGCAGCATACGTCACAACTGGTCTTATTAAATCACAACTTAACTTATCCGACTTATTCCTTTGAGACTTGAGAGAAATATAATTTTTTACGTGAATGGATTGATATTATAACGTAATGGCCATACCTCAACTACTGTAGGTAGTGCGACTTTGGTTAGAAAGGCCAAAGATATATCTAGAATACAAGAAGCGGAAATGAGGTTCTTGAGGGGTGTAAAGGGTTATACCAGGAGAGGCCTTATCAGAAATGATCATATTAGAATGGAGCTAGGCATAGGTGAAAGCTTAAATGAGAAAATCTCCCGGTACAAAGCGAAGTGGCGGTTACACGTAGAGAGAATAGCTCCAATTAGATTTTCAAGAAGAACACTTGATTATCATCCAAGGGGAAATAGAAGTGTGGGAAGACCCCGTAAAAGATGGTTGGATGACTTCCATTGAGACTGGAACAGGGTGCTAGTCTGGAACGACGACGACGACTTAATCCTTAGGTCTTGATTAAAGGGGGCTTGACTTAGGCTTCTCACGGGTTTATTAAGTTATGCGCTTATAAGGTTTCTTGTCCATACATCTCGTCAGTTCCTTCTGTTCTGTGCTGTTTCTGCTAGGCCTACCGTTTTTCTCCTCTGTTTTAAGGTGCTTTTCTTATTTTACCTTGCCACGTTTTCCTCTTTAACGTCTTTGTCTTGTATACTCATTGAGTTATAAGACATTACATTCTTTTCTCAGTCATTATCATGATATGACTAAACAACATCGGTTTATATTCTTCTGTTCTGTTGTCTGTGGTTTTATTCTTAATCTTACACTAACTGAATCATTATTACTTATTTTTCATAATTGTTTTATCGTTTACTTTTGTAAGTAACCCATTTCGGTTACTTCCAATTTTGAATCGCTTCGTCGTTTTTTAGTGATCCTCCACGACATCGAATCATATAATTTTAAAGTCAACTACTTTTTTTAACACATCAGCTCTTTTTTTTCTTTCGGAACATTACTGCTCCCTAGGATCGTATGTTTTGTACAGTTCTGTAGTCTTCCACCTGCTGTTGTTCATTCTTTAATTACGTCTCCCAACTTTCTATTCTGCGATATCACTGTGGCCAAATATTTATGCTTTTCCAGGTGACTTAATTTATCCAATTTTATTACGCATTGTTTGTCTTTCGTGCTGATGATCATTTGCGTTTTACCCTGGTCTATAGTCTTATCTTGTTCGTTCAGTACATGCTGTATGTGTAGATTACTTGTGTTCATCGTATCGTCAGCATAACACTGTTCTAAGGTCTTTATTTAATTGCTATAAATTTATTTTTAATTTATTTAATTGATATTTTCCACTCTGTATCATGATAATCTAGTCGTATAGTTAAAATAAGTAATCACCTACTGGAAGTGAGTACCTACTGTCGCAGTCCCCATTTCTTCACCATTATTCCCAGATGTAAACTCTAATAAACGTAAATTTAGTTACTGACTAAATTCTATTTATGCTCAATAAGATCCTGGTAATTAATCGATAACACGTTTCAGTTTGAAACACCCGTACAGTTATCTGCCTGTTGTCGTGTTGGTATTTCCTGAAAACGGTATAAAAAGACCAATTAGATGTGTGTCCAAGCAAGACGGCGTACGAGTTCACACGTAGACGAAGTATCCGCGAAAGAAGTGTAAACTGAATAACGCTACGTCATCATTATGATGAACCCGTGTCGGACCGTAGAGGCTGACAGATCGGGAGCTGAGTTCTCCCGGCGCTCTCCCAGTCTCTTGTGAAGTGACTAGTCGATATTCGTAGGAATAATTCAACCAACATCAGCCAGGACGCGCATTACGAAGGGGTTTACAACTTTATTTACTTGGATATACTGGTATTTAATAATGGTACTGAATTAAGTAAGTTAAAAAACGAAGAGCATCTATGGCCAGAATCTCGGCAGCAAACGCAAGAAAAATCTGGGAAGATAAAACCGCATCGTAAAAGCAATTCTGAAAACCTTCGTTACTCCCAATAACGATCTATACCTCTGAATGTTAAACACTGAAGAAGATAACATCTTAGACAACATCGTTTATGGATCGTAAATGTATTCCAATAGTGTAGGTAGAACCCAACGACAGTGCATTCTTTGAAATGAGAAAAACTGATGATAAAACGTAGAGAAAAAAATCTACTAAGGCATACTTAATTTACGTTCAACGTCTAAACAGAAAAAGGTGTAAAATCTATTAGACATACCTAATTTACGTTCAACGTCTAAACAGAAAAACGTGTAAAATCTATTAAGGCATACCTAATTTACGTTCAACGTCTAAAGAGGAAAACGTGTAAAATCTATTAAGGCATACCTAATTTACGTTCAGCGTCTAAACAGAAAAACGTGTAAAATCTATTAAGGCATACCTAATTTACGTTCAACGTCTAAAGAGGAAAACGTGTAAAATCTATTAAGGCATACCTAATTTACGTTCAACGTCTAAAGAGGAAAACGTGTAAAATCTATTAAGGCATACCTAATTTACGTTCAACGTCTAAAGAGGAAAACGTGTAAAATCTACTAAGGCATACTTAATTTACGTTCAAAGTCTAAACAGAAAAAGGTGTAAAATCTATTAAGGCATACTTAATTTACGTTCAACGTCTAAACAGAAAAAGGTGTAAAATCTATTAAGACATACCTAATTTACGTTCAACGTCTAAACAGAAAAACGTGTAAAATCTATTAAGGCATACCTAATTTACGTTCAACGTCTAAAGAGGAAAACGTGTAAAATCTATTAAGGCATACCTAATTTACGTTCAACGTCTATAGAGAAATCGTGTAAAATATATTAAGGCATACCTAATTTACGTTCAACGTCTAAACAGAAAAAGGTGTAAAATCTATTAAGGCATACTTAATTTACGTTCAACGTCTAAACAGAAAAAGGTGTAAAATCTATTAAGACATACCTAATTTACGTTCAACGTCTAAACAGAAAAACGTGTAAAATCTATTAAGGCATACCTAATTTACGTTCAACGTCTAAAGAGGAAAACGTGTAAAATCTATTAAGGCATACCTAATTTACGTTCAACGTCTATAGAGAAATCGTGTAAAATATATTAAGGCATACCTAATTTACGTTCAACGTCTAAACAGAAAAAGGTGTAAAATCTATTAAGGCATACCTAATTTACGTTCAACGTCTAAACAGAAAAACGTGTAAAATCTATTAAGGCATACTTAATTTACGTTCAAAGTCTAAACAGAAAAAGGTGTAAAATCTATTAAGACATACCTAATTTACGTTCAACGTCTAAACAGAAAAACGTATAAAATCTATTAAGGCATACCTAATTTACGTTCAACGTCTAAAGAGAAAACGTGTAAAATCTATTAAGGCATACCTAATTTACGTTCAACGTCTAAAGAGAAAACGTATAAAATCTATTAAGGCATACCTAATTTACGTTCAACGTCTAAAGAGAAAACGTATAAAATCTATTAAGGCATACCTAATTTACGTTCAACGTCTAAAGAGAAAACGTGTAAAATCTATTAAGGCATACCTAATTTACGTTCAACGTCTAAAGAGAAAACGTATAAAATCTATTAAGGCATACCTAATTTACGTTCAACGTCTAAAGAGAAAACGTATAAAATCTATTAAGGCATACCTAATTTACGTTCAACGTCTAAAGAGAAAACGTGTAAAATCTATTAAGGCATACCTAATTTACGTTCAACGTCTAAAGAGAAAACGTATAAAATCTATTAAGGCATACCTAATTTACGTTCAACGTCTAAAGAGAAAACGTATAAAATCTATTAAGGCATACCTAATTTACGTTCAACGTCTAAAGAGAAATCGTGTAAAATATATTAAGGCATACCTAATTTACGTTCAACGTCTAAACAGAAAAACGTGTAAAATCTATTAAGGCATACCTAATTTACGTTCAACGTCTAAAGAGAAAAACGTGTAAAATCTATTAAGGCATACCGAATTTACGTTCAACGTCTAAAGAGAAAAACGTGTAAAATCTTGTAGTAGAATCCTTATTGAATCGGGTGGATTGATATAAGGAAGCAACCGCATATAAATTATATATAATAGTACAATTACTTCAGGATACAGAGTTCTGGAAAGATCAAATAGATACAGCTAGTAGTAACGAAAACTTCCATTCATTATAACATACTTCGAATTTACAACACGTCTGATGGCGGCCGGTTCTATCTCTTCCCTACGGCCGGTGTGAGCAGAAAATCCTACCTTCCCGACTGGCAGAGCTTATCAAGAGGTTTCTTTCATTGTGAGGACGGTCATGTACTTCAGTCTTCTACAAAACAGCAGATAACCTCGTTCCTGTCCAGGACAGCCACCTTACCTTCCTTGTGGTCAGCAGCCACAACAACAAGCTAAGCTACCAGCAACGGTGTTGAGGCAGTCGACGGGTGTTTGGACACTACAAAGCATTAGACGCAAACTGTCCAAAATAATTTAGACATGGATCAAAAATAAAATTGTTTTTATGCGCGTCGCAGGTCTTAACGTTTGTTTGACACCAAATATTTCCCCAATAAGGTATCTTCAGTGGCCTGATTGCTTCTGAATAGCACGCCCGGTCTTATTTCTCAAAAATAAGACGTGTGTTGGCCCCCCTCCAAAACAGCATTAGGCCTATTCATAGTAATGAATACCGCAAATGTTAAGTAAATTATAGTAAAAGATAAAACAATAAAATAGTTAAGGATCACTATTACCACCTTCTAGGCTACTTTATGACCTCCTGCGATTTCAAAAGAAGATACTCTTCACCAATAACTAGCCATCGACTGTACCACTTCAGATCTAAACCATCTTTTTAATCATTTAGAATTATGGCAATCGTTTTAAAGATCAGCGGTCGTCTTCAGGTAAACATGTTCCAAACTTACACAAAAATAGAACAAGAAAATATTACTAATCTAAAAACTGTCAGTTACAACTCTCCAACCAACTAAGTTAACTACCAAAAATTACACACACACATTATATAATACACATATAATATAATTTAAAATAGAAAATTTTTTCTATTTGTTATTTTCTTAATATCTCCCTATCTCCCTTCCTTTAAAATCGTTAAGCCTTACCGTGTTTGGTGGTGCTGCCATTCCCAATCACTTCAGACACTTTCGACACTAAACCCATGAGTCTTACATATGAATATTTACTCCTCAGATTACTGTATAACACAAACTTCATGGGTATCGCAAACATTTTGATACAAATCTCGCTGTCCTCCGTTACTACCCAATCGTGTATCACCAATGTGAAGCTAGTCCGGGTTCCTATTGGCCCATTATCAAAACTTAACAAGATTATCAGTTTGGAGATGTTTCGTTGACGCTGTGATAATCGTCAATAGTATCAACACAAATATTTTATTATTTATACACTTAAGCCTAATAAACGCTCCAGATAAAACAAATAAAACGCAATTATTTTCAACAATTTACTCGTTTTGTTATTTATACTATTAGTTAAAATTGAAATATAGAAATAACTAATTAACAGTGTAAATGAAACAACCTGATTAATGTATTGGTAATCCAAGAGCATGGCCGTGTTGTCGTTCTTGATCACAAAACTAGAGCGGAACTGAGAATGGAAACATCGATTTCAGCCCAAGAAAAGCGTTTATCGATAGCTGTTTTTTTACAAATATCTTAAATCGTTTTTTTACAAATATCTTATGAAATATTTTCATTTGTAAAGTAAAATTATTGTACGCATAATTGTGCATAACCAAACAAAACGATATGAAGCGAAATATACACAAATATTTACAAGCACGTAGGTTGTTTTATGAAGTAAGCTCCATGATTAGCGTTTTGCCGGAGACAGGCCTCTCGGAGCAGTATTCTGGCGTGTTGTTTGCACCCTGTTGGTGATACTTTTAATATAATGGGTCTCTTATACTGTGAGAAAACGTTTTGCCCAATTCCTTGTAAACGTATCTATAATCTGAAATAAGCGCCTAACAAAAAAATATTTCTCTAACTTACTAGCTATACTAAACGGCCGGTGTTTATACTGTAGAATTACGCAACTACAAATAATAATATGTAAAACCTGAAACGTGCAGTAGCAAACACACCTTCGGAAGTGTCAATTCTTCAAATAATCCTAAAAGGGAATTGCGTAACGTTTAACGTAACTGCCACGGTTCTAGAAGACTGGTTTGTATCTGTAGTTAAATCAGATATATCTACGGTGGTAGTATATGTTTCAAACGAACACTTAGACTATTTAAAAGCTTATATAGTTTCTTCAACAGTCTGTAAGGATGATTTATCATGAGTGAAATATATTGTCGCTTAATCAATACATATCTAAATAATTAGTTTACAAATAAATATGTTTTCTTCAGCACATTATATTGCACTTACTTCGTACCGTTGCATTTCAACGACGTAAATATTTATTTACAGTTTCAATGCGTGAAACTCGAAGCCCATTTACTTAGGTCAACAGATGTTATTTGCTTATTTTGTTTGTGTAATTCATTTGTTGCTACTTTTTTTTGCTTTGGACACTGACTTCAAATATATTTGTCAGAATTACGTTAAGAGTAGATTTTCTCAGGAACAGGCATTTGTAAAATGTGTTTTTATTTGCATTTGTTGTACAGTAAAATTAATAATTGAATAGTCGAGATACATTATATTAGTAGTACATCCGGAACAAGTAATCTCAACATTTATAGATCATGAAGCTGATGATGGTTAGCACAACAACGACGACAGCGATGATGATTATGATTATGATTGTTATTGTTGTTGTTGCTGCTGTTTCTGCTCCTGCTGTTGTTGTCTGTGTAGTATGTTTTAATGGGCACAGATGAAGTTAATGTTATGTTGATAAATGTTATGTTGGTGGTTCGGTTATGTTATGTTGGCGCAGACAAAGTTATGTTTGAATTGAAAGTTGATTGTATGTCTGGGACGATTTACTTCAAATTGTGTGCTCTTAAGATACAATAGCATTAAGGTTAACGCTTGAAAGGCCAGTAATAATGATGATGAATTTATATTTTATTTTTGTTATTTCATTTAAATATTTAGGTGTATAACCAGTCTTCTAGATATTTCGTTGCAATTCACTCCGCGCTCGATAATTGATCTAATGCTATCGTTATTAGTGCTAATTCTAGGCGATTATTAGTGCTAAGTGAGTGCTATTGTCACCACCATCAACAGTTACTTCATCACAACATGATTTGCGTGCTTCAGCGTCAAGCACCGACGGTTCTACAGTATATTGCCGTTTATGTGTATTTTGCGGATGTGAGTGGGCTCACCGACATTGATAGTGTTTACACCGGCCTGTGTCCTTATATCGTCGTAACATTCCTTCTTGGGGTAAGACAATAAACGCCGCGATTTATTGGGCGTATTGAGCCATATTAAGAAACAGATCTGTTTCCGTTCATGTCTCTCACTTCGTAGTACCTTAAAAGTAGACAATAACACATCGTTGGAGAATTTGTTTGTTGACCGTAGCTGAGATTAAATTTAAAAAAAAACTTATAAACACCTCCAATTTACGAA
This sequence comes from Magicicada septendecula, assembly GCA_034769895.1. NCBI lineage: Eukaryota > Metazoa > Arthropoda > Insecta > Hemiptera > Cicadidae > Magicicada > Magicicada septendecula. The sequence goes on along the minus strand of CM068375.1, from coordinate 142,009,749 downwards.
ACGAATTCCTGAGTATTCTGGTGTCAGAAAAGCGGTATTGTAAAGTCTAACGTATTTGGCCTGTGCGGACGTGTTATGGATGAAGACGCCCAATGTTAGTTAACTACGATAAATTATTTTTCATTATTTTATTTTAATGTAAAAATGTTTTGTAAGATATTTTTGTTTAGCTGTACATGCAAAACGTCTATCATTTCTATGTTTTTTTAATTGTTTATGCCGCCATAAAAAACACGTAGGTTTTAAACTTAAAATTTTAATTTAAGAAATAAAGTTGAGTTGTTTTAATTCTTACATAATTACAGGTAATAAGTAATTTTGTAAAATAATTTGCGTGGTACTGTACAATTAAATTAAGCAAAAATATAAATAAACCACCGTATTTACCATTGCAGATACGGTGCACCATCGATAATTTTGCCATTACAAATCTGTATTATTATTATTATTATTATTATTATTACTATTATTATTATAACTAAACGTTGCACCATGTAGCGAGTGGAGTCAATGAACCGCTAGATAGGTAGTATGCAGTAAGACCTATTTTTAAAAATAGTGTTTCTTTATCGTGAGGCTTGTATTGTTTGTTGGAGGAAAGAAATTCCCTACAGTTATGTCATCTGTATGCATACTTTTTACAATTATACGTAATTACTGTTTGTTAATTAGACTGTCAAGTTGGCAAATAATACGACAGAAATATTTCCCAACACGCACGCACAGGTACACGGAAAGATAATAATACTTCTTATGCAAATCAGCCGTGAGGTAGAAAGGACGACTGCTCCTCCCAGCTTGAGTATTCGTCCAGCCTCTAGTTGTTTAACATAACCTGCCGTCATCGGTTGGTTACCTTACCTTCTTCTATTTTATGTAACGTTGTCTTGTGTAAAACCTTTTTTTTTGTTACGTACGACTTCCGCTTGAATAAACTTTTAAACTTTGAATAATAGAGGGAGGGGACGCGGATCATGACTAAAAATAAACTCTAATCATTTTCTTGACCGATTAGAGAAAACCTAACCTGGAAAGCTTAAAATCCTTAAGTACTTAGTGACTACGTAAGGGTTAATTTTGAACGGCAACAGCGTCTATAGATTTAGGAAGCGTAAGTGTTATGTACCGCGCGCGCATGTGTGTATCAGCGCAACGCTTGTCTGTCCGTCGGTGTTGACGGACATCCTCCAATTAGTTCTGTCCTGCTCGATCCATGTCCAGTTTATGCCACTACAGTATTATATCATGTTTGCAATTTTCTAACGACCGATGTGCTGACTTCTTTATCTCTTTCGGTCTCCAACCCAGCGGCATTCACGACCACGTCCTATCTTGCTTACCCAAATGACCTGACCATAATCAATTAATTTTCTTCTGCACGAGAGTAGATCAAAAAGTTCTTGGCCTGACATAAAGATAGCGCCAGAAGTATCAAATGGCTATGATCATTAGCAATTTTGAACCATCAGATAGCGTGTCAGAACGTTTAAAACAGATTTATTTACTAGTTTTATTGTTGTGATCAAATAAATTTTGGTGTTTTTCAAAAAACTTGTTTGAAAATAAGGGATATTAGATATCCCGTAGTCCTAAAATGTTTTCTTATAAAAGGAGCAACTGCGAAAACATCGAAAAAATCCACAATACTGTGTTAAACGATCGACGCGTAAAAATGCATGCGTTTGCTGACATTGCGAATTTGTCAATATATTTTTTTCACAAGACATTACACGAAAATTTTAATATGAAAAACCTTTAATCCCGATGGGCGCCACATTTGCTAATGGTCGATCTGAATGTTTTCAAGAGTGCTTGGGCATGTTTAAACATAATCCAACGCGAGTTTCTGCTACGATTTATCACTATACGTCAGACCCAAAACAGCAATATAAAGACAATGGGCGGAAGTGCTCCAATGATGGCGAAACTATTCTGTCACCCGACAAAATGTTTTCGGATTAAGTGTTCACAGACTATTTAGAAAAATCCAAAACTATCAGCTGAGATTACTGTGCAGCATTGGTGGAGCAACTGAATGAAGCTTTTAGCAAAGGAAAAACTGTTTCTCCATTAAGACAATGCACCCTACACACTTGGTTAATGAGTCGAAAAGCTTCATAAATCGCACTAATAACTACCGCCGCCAGATTTAATCCACAGTGACGCTTTCCTGATCCTCAATCTGAAGAAATGGATGGCTGGAACAAAATTCACTTAAAAATGGAGGCCACTGATGAAACACGTGCATTCGTATTTTATTTAATCAGAACAATCAAACTATTAAATACAGCGGTTTTAAACGTTATGGTACGATATCTGTCGGACCGTAAGTGAGAACAATGAATCATAGCCATTTGATACCCCTGGTAGTATCAGGATACTCGGTTGTTACTCCTGGTTGGATACTCCTAGCAAATGACGTCATCAATTTTAATCTGATTACACACCCATTTACTTGTTTTCCTGTACTGCTTATTTATTTATGACATGGTCCTTCCGTGCTCCTCTGTGGATTCCATACTTTTATTTCACTCTCATATCCATTCTTGTTCGTAAGGTTTTGTGGTTTTCATTATTAATAGTAATACATACTGTACTTTGTTTTAATGCGTGTCGTTTTGTTTTTCTTTATACACAACGTTTCGCTCACTGACGATGCTTCATCGTAGTATGGTCGAAACGTTTGAGTTAAATAAAACTAAAACTGCACGTGTTATACTGAATAAAACAGTGTTGATATTATCTTCGTTGCCCACGTCTCTCACCCATGTACAGAGCACACATTATATTCTTCATGTTTCCAAAAGTAATCCACTCTGGTCTTATTAGATTAAAATACAGGATGTCGTGTCATTTTTATATTTATTATCAGTATCGTTAATCGCTGTTTTCATCAATACTCAATTTTCGTTAGACAACACTGCATCATATGCAAGTCTTAGTTTTCAAACGTACATTTCAGCCGTTTTAAGTGCGTGTTCCTCTAAACTTTTGAAGACTTTTGGGTTTCCTTTTTACTAGTTACCTAGTTTTAGTAAACCAAAGGTGATTAAAGTGCATCCTATTGTATTGAATTTCTAATAATGTGATAATCCCGTAGAATTTGATTCAACTATTTAGTCCAAATAATTTTAGTTTGACCCAATTCGCTTTTGATATCATCTTGTGTTGTTTAATTTTTTTATAACTTGAATCCAAATAGTTAATTTAATCTGCTTCTGCGTTCTTCAACTCTTTATCTCTTAATTGTTCTCTAACTTCTGCCGATATTACTAGATACTCAGTTTTGTCGAAATTTACCTAAATTCCGATTTTCACATACCTAATCTACTTTAAAAACCACTTTTTTCTCTAATTTTCTCTCATTATAATTTTCTTATATTATACGATCGTCTTCGGGTTGCCTTATCAACTGTCCTACCAAATGCCTGAGGAGGATATTTAAGAAATTAGGAGAGTAGGAATCAGAAACACCGATTTTGTTGTCTGCCTCGACTAGGAAAATTAGAGGTATTATTATTGTGTTTTATGTCCATACATTTATTTGAAACAAATAATATGTAAAAACGTGCGAAAGCAGAAGGCAAACTTGTGTTTGACACACAGTTCTTACAAGATTGAAAGTTCCAGTTTAAGGTCTTGTGTAGGCGCTATATTTTGAACTCCACTAGGGTAATGATAAAGGAAAGTAGGTAACTGTAAATCGTTTAAACAACTTTGTCTTCAGTTTTTCGTATTCACTTTGTAGTGTTCTTACTACGTTCTCTCTGCGCAGGCTACAAATTAATTAACGATGGTCGCGCACGACCATTGTAGCGTACAAAGCAGTAGTGTTTATTGTCGCTGGAGTTACATAAATAACTTCCCAAGTGCGAGTGTTGCACCTTGACAACGGACAAAATCTTCATGTCTCAATTAGGGACGATTGATCGTTGATTAATGGCTGAGCAATTAATTTGAACAGATGTCGCAAATTGAACAGTGACACAGGTAAATAGGAAGTGAGAGAATTCGATGACCTCATTCCATTGAATTCATATCGGTTAATGTCGGCTAAACAATTGATGTCCCTGAGATGACTGTCAAGGCAGAGCTAACCCAAGTTGTAAAGAATCAGCGATGCGAGTCCGTACACTGTACAGTACGCCCACATCGCTGGCGCTCACCTTCTTCCCTCGCATCACTTCACTTTCATATTTTTTGTTTTCATTTGTACAGTTTTAACAACCTGTGCTTATTGTATTAACTGAACGAGCGAAGCGAGTTCTCAGCTTTAACTCGACCTTTCGTTTTTGTCTGTCTGTCTATTTATTTATCTGTCTGTTTGGGGTATGTTTCACGATACGTTTTGAACGTATAACCACAAAACTTTCGTAAAACGTGGCATGCTTGTCAACACTTTTACCCTACAGAACCCTATTGTTTTTGAGACTGAGCCACCCAAAAATAGAAGGACGGGAGGCGAATATCTGAAAGGTCAAAACTGTGAAAAAATCCCAAAAGCCCATGTGGGAATCTTAACCATAATGTGAGTATAGTGTTCGTTTTTTAAATTTCAAAATTTTGGACCCGGAGGCTAAAAAATGGGTGAATTTTAAAAATCGCAAAAATTCAGGTGGGACATCAAATTAATTTTAACTAGCATCTGAGTGTAGTGTTAAGTTTTCGAAATTTCCATATTTTGAGACCCAGAGCCCAAAAAAATGGATCAAAATTTTGAAAAAATTGCGAAAATCCAGCAGGGTGTCAAACTAAAAGGAATTGTAACCCAAATCTGAATATTTGGAATTTTTAGTGTTTATTATATGATTGTGTGATCTAAAGTTGTTTATATTAGTAAAGAAATAGAAATCGTAGTGTAATCGTGCTTTTTGTAATTTTCCCATAAGTAAAAACTTACCTACTACTGAAATTTATGTAATAATAAATGCATTTCATTCAAAATTGTGAACGAGTTCTGCAGCTCAGGGAGTGTAGTACGTACATTGGTTTGGCGCACTGTCACGTTCTTGCTTCCTAAGCCTACCGTAATAAGCTGAAATCCATTACACTGTGGACTGTATAGAACCAGTGGAAAGTCTGACTTGGAACCATTCAGTTTTAATGGCTTCTTTGCAATATCCACAATCTCATTAAAAGTAAGAATTTTTTTATGATCCTTTCTTTTAGCCCCCTTCCATCTTCCCGTGTGGTGTTACACCCCGAAATAGAGCCTTGGTATCCTCTGCCTTGACCCTCGACAGCACTCTATTCGTAACGTAGAACGTCCATCCTTTCACTTCCCAGCAACTCTCTCGCATCTACGGTAACCACAGCTTCCCATCTTTCCTTGGCAACCGTTTTTGTCCTTTTGTCTTCCAAATTCTATAGAACGTAAGGACACTTTTTTGTTGCTTTTGTTCTCCATTGTCACTACAGTCTCCTTAGTTTTCGCATGTCGCATCCTTTACTCCCCTTTTCTATGTTTTGGACCTATATATGCCACAGGAGCTTCCTCTAGAGTATTTTTTTTACCCACCTTATAGTTCTTATAGTTAAGTATCTCAGAGGCAAATGCCTGTTGGAATTCACTTTACTGAACAGTTACCAAATACACTGATTTTACAAGTTGAATCCTTAAAACCTTAAAAGTCTAAGCCGTGAAGATCTCATGCATTCTCTTCGGATATATCTTTTCTACATACATACTGCCCCTGGCCAAACGTCATTAAGGAAAGTAATTAATTGTCGAGACAGACGACATTTTAAGTCTTTAGATGTGATGAATTTCCTGTTAAAACGCACACACGCACTCAACTACACACACACACACGTCAGCAAATGCATAATTTCACACACACATATGAAAAATGCATTTTACGCCTCGATGATATCTGTTAAGTTTGCAACAAGCGGTAGTATCCATAAAATCATAGTATATGATTATTCTTGTGTGTGTGTGTGTGTGTGTGTGTGTGTGTGTGTGTGTGTGTGTGTGTGTGTGTGTGTGTGTGTGTGTGTGTGTGTGTGTGTGTGTGTGTGTGTGTGTGTGTGTGTGTGTGTGTGTGTGTGTGTGTGTGTGTGTGTGTGTGTGTGTGTGTGTGTGTGTGTGTGTGTGTGTGTGTGTGTGTGTGTGTGTGTGTGTGTGTGTGAAACAGTAACGAAAAAAGCGCATTCCTACATATAAAAATTTAAAGTGTCATTTTACACTTAAACCGAGGATTTAGCCGATGAGGTTTTTAGCCGACGATATTCTTTAATAGATTTATAATTATTTAAACATATTACATTGTTATGTGTAATGTTTATGTTTATATATACACATACATATATCTAAATATGGTTTTATAAAACATTCCAAAAGAAGTCTGTGTGTACTTATAAAACAAATCATTGTCAGATACACAAATACGTTCTCAATATTCCGTTACCCCAAAAGATTAATATTGTCTATGCCAGTTGAAGTAAACCCATACGTGTAATTTTCTAACAAACTAAAATTTTATCTCCAAACTAAATAAATTCTGCCCCAAGATTCTTGTTAATACATAATAAGCTTCTAAGATTATTGTCAGATATCAAAACACTACTGAGGCGTTTGGTCGGCGAAGTTGTCCTTCACTCGAAATTCTGTGTTTATCTTTGTATGTTTATACGACCCATATACACACATGGGAATGCTACATTTCCGTTTAATACACACGCACGAGATATAAACACATACTACAGATAGATGTGATAGTTTGAGATAACAGCGCTACCACTTTCTCACACGCGTCACACCATGTGGGAGACGTGAATTTCGTAATCGTTTGTTTAATTTATCTTAAAATCTGCAAATAACATTCTGTGTTTATGTTGAGCGGATGAACAGTGTTTTTGCAGCTTTGGAATGTGAGTGTGTGAGTAGTTGGCTAATTGATTTCAGCGGCATCAGCGGAGACATGAAATGTGTTACCATTAGGAAGCTGCGTATGGAGCGTTAGATGTAAAATATCCGGGTTAAATGCTTTCATTTTCTATTCCCGGTACTTTTGAATTTGTCCTAGTCGAACTACATTGTTCTTCTATCTGTCTATCCAGTTTGGTCTGTTTTGTTTTATCCTGGATAAACATGGTCTAGATATTAATAATTACAACATCGACAGAGGTCTGAAAATGATCGCAATAGGACGGTGTATATGTTAGGACACCTTCCCCTAGGATCTCTTGTTGAAGCTCGGATCAAGGTACAATCGTGAGCAACATGGCTTTAACATAGTGTGCTTTCCTTGTTTGTAGTATGAAAATTTCTATTAACAAGATTAAGCTCAGGCATCAGGCTTAAATATCCCGTTAGATCAAAAATTGTCTTACGTATTTTTGTTTTGAAACGGATGTCTCATTTACAATATTCATTCTCTGACGTTTCTCTTTCAGATTTAATCCAGTTCTAGATTAAAATTGCTAAAATTGTAGTTAATTTGCGACACTGATAAACTATGAAAAAAGGACCATGAGATTTTCAAATAGTATAACGTTCACAAAAATGCATGCAGACAGAACTCAATGGACAGCGTCGACGGGTCCTGTTCTACAGTTCGACCCGTCGCCGCCGGCGTCCCTCAGGGATCTGTCCTCGGCCCCGTTCTGTACCTTGTGTACACGAACGACCTGCCTGTCTTGCCCGGAGTCACGTTGTCTTTGTTCGCTGACGATGCTATGTATCACTGCAGCTCCCTGTCCCCGCGATTTGCGAGTACAAAGCTGCAGCGTCAGTTGAACCAGCTTCCGGACTGGCTACGGAAATGGCGGGTGACGATCAACACGGAGAAATCCGAGGCGATCTGTTTCACCCGTAAGTCCATCTCCCGATGCCAGCCCCTCTCCCTAGCAGGGAGACCCATCGCCTACAAAGAATCGGTGAAGTATTTAGGCGTTCGGCTAGATCGTCGCCTTTGCTTCAACGCCCACGTGACGGAAACCCTTGCCAAGGCTCGCGGCGTCCGAGCCAAATTATCTCCTTTCCTCTCGTGTCGCAGCCGCCTGGCCATGCGCACGAAACTTACCATCTATCTACTATTTCTCAGGTCTGTATTGACCTATGCGGCACCCGCCTGGTGGTCTCTTTTATCCACCACCAACAGATGTAGGCTGGAAGCTTTCCAGTCCCGAACACTCCGATCCTTGACGGGGTCCCCTTGGTTTGTAAGGAACGACGTGATTCGAAGGGGTCTCCGTGTTCCTACCTTGACTTCCTTTGTCCGGTCGCTGGCTCTAACTCTCTTTGCTAAAGCCTCGACCTCCACCTTCCCGTACCTACGAACCATCAGTGCATCAGAACCACCACCGCCCATTCGGGTCAAGCGCCCTCGGGCGCTTCTTGATGACCCGCCATAACGCCATCCTCTTTAAATTAAATACAAACAAGTAATCATCAGTCCTTGACCAGAGTATTTCACCAAACTGTCCTTCTCTCCTTCCTGTCCACCTCCTAGCACGCTGAGCCGGCTGCTTGTCGCTGTCATCATTCACTGGCACGGAGGCTCTCCGCCTCGCGGGGAGCGACCGACGCCCTCAGGGCGTCTGCTGACTGGACTTGAAACGGGCAACATCTGTTGCTCGAATCGGTACCAGCGGCAGTGCATTAAACAAATAACAGTTATACTCCCCCGCCTTCTCAGTTAACTGGTTGGCGGTTTCCTTTTCCAGTTTTAGGTAACCAGTCGACATGTACCAGCACTATGTTTACTTCTGGCAGCCATTGGACACGATCCAGATGCTGCAATCAAGCCACGGGTGCAAAGACACCCCGCATCCCTAATGCAATGCAATGCAATGGACAGCGGACACCAACTGTCTTCGACATGTGAAGGAATGTGTAAGGAAAGATCGCTTTCGATATGTGAGGCCATGAATATTTATGTACTCAGTGATCATATTTCCCAAATCAGATCAAGCTAATAATGCACGTGTATAGAAATCGTGAAGCGGATAGCCCAAGGTTTTCAACATTCATTCGTCTATATTTCCATTATGTAACAATCCGACTTTTTTCGCTTTCCAGTCTGTTCTTCTTTACAGTTCTAATAACGTACGTTACCATCAGTAATTATTCAAGCTAGATAACAGAACTAGTCCCTAATCGATTCCTTTATTATCTTTTCTGTTATCTGTGTTTTCACAATTGTTATTTTTTGTGATAGGCCTCCGTATACAGGTTTCAATATGTGTGTATTGAAGAAGTAGGTGAAGTTATAGGTTTCTGTCAGTTATGTATCCTTGTTCCTGTTTAAATGAATTTGTATAAAGTTGTCCAGACTTTTTCATTTTATTGTCATTAATTTATAATTTCATTTCTTCTTGACGGATACCACACACATGGTTTTCTCACAGTTAGACCTTCCAGTCGGTCTTTTCGGTCGTTGAGTAAATCAATCTCAAAATCTTTTCCTCTCTCGTCTTTGTTTACTTGTCTCTTCAGCTTTTTCCTTTACTTTGGTTTAGGCCTGGCTTTGGTTTAGGCACTTGCTTTGGGCATTGAATTCGAATTTGCTCATCGTTGCATGTTTCTACATAAAATGAAGTGTTTACTTCTTACGTCATCTGAAATAAAATTCGTAATTTCAATGATTTCTGTAATCCTTTCTTTTCAGTTACCTGTCGGCAAAAATTTATTTTGGTTCCTCTTAAACATTTTCTTTCGTGTCATCCTTCAATTATCGTAAGTCAGAATAGTAGTATATTCTTACGAGAAGCCTCTCGAACAACTCAGAACTTTCTCCACCCTTCCCCCGTCCATTGCTCAGTCAAGGTTGATCTCAAATGGGTTCTAGTGTACTCAAGAACACTAGAGATACGCATTAAGCCAGCGTGAGGTAAGGAGGGAAAGCTGTACTGGACCCCTGCGCGGCCTATATAAAACCATAGCAGCCGGCTTGTCAGTGGAGTTACGTGAGCAATTTCTGTTAGCGCGGATCAATTGTTTGTCGAAGTGAAGAAGTATTGTGTTAATAATTGTGTGGAACTCTATTAATAGACATTGTTATTGCGTGTGAACAATTTTTATTTTATTTGTTGTAAGAGACTATCTTGTTGATTACAAACTGTTTAATTGTGATAATTAAAGCTGGTGATTAGTGACGTAATTGGTGTCTGGTATTTTGTTTTCCACTGTACCATACGACAATCAGTTAGACCGTCGTAACAATATTTTAAATTTTATTGTTGTAATGCAAATTTCTTTTTTTCTTTTTTGTTGTTCTTGTTGTACTGAATACAACACACTTTACTTTCTTTCCTTCTCCGACTGTTTCTATTTTCATTTTACTACCCTTCCTGTGAAACTTTCGTCTCAAAAATATTCATATTCTATGTAGTGCTTTAGCTCTCCTCCATCTTCCAGTATCAGTTTTTTTCTATCGTCCTATACACATTTATTCATTTGTCTCTACATTTACCTCTGAGTTCCACGTTTTTTACTATTTCATTATTTTTTGTCTTACCTAATGCAAATATTCACAATATAGGGCGTTACGTATTATTGCAGAACATGACACGGTTTCACTCTAGTTTCTCCCCACAAAGTTGTTTCTCGAATAACGATTTGTGAGCCAATTTAACAACAACACAGTTCTGCTTGTAAAGCAAAAGGTGAATAAACGGATATTTCACTTACACATGCCACAAAAGTTAATCGGTCACTAGACAATTTAAATCAACTAGCTGAACAAATTTAACATCAGGACAGCGTTATCGACCTCTCACTGTCAGATTCAGAAGGCGTCCGAGCAAGACTTTATCGGGTCAACGCAAGTTGACATTTTCCACAAACCCTCATATGTCTTAATTAATTTTGACGTAATAAATGGGATCTACACGTTCCGACGGTAGGATTCGATACTTGTGATTGAGCAGTTACGAGTATCAACATGAACTAATGCGCCTACAATCTACGCTTCCTTCGAATTCTTCTTAACGTAAGTATATTCTTGTCTTTTGAAAAATATAACTTACTATTAAATCAAATGATGAAAGCTACTTTAAAATTAAAATATTTACTAAATTTAAATAAATTACGTAAAATTGGAAGGTGATTGTTATGGTGAACAAGGGCATTATCCGTGTTCCTCAGGAGTTGCTATTTTCCAAAACTGTGGAGAATGATTTAGTGAAATTAAAAAGAAATAAAAATTTTATACATTCAGTTATTTTTATTTCAAATTATATTTATTTTTAACGTTTTTAATAGATGTATTTATAATGTTTTGTTGAATGTAATGAAAACCCAAAAATTCTTGCAGCCATTAGAACGGTGTATCAATCTAAAGAATGGTAATATCTTTAACTAACCCTTTCGTCTTATTCTTTTACACATTGATGCCTTCGTTCCAAGTAAGCTCACGCTCTTTTAAACACCGTGTTACCATTCTGTTCTTTCTAGTTCTGCCTTTAGTTCTTTCTTGACAGCGCTTCGCTTGTCACATTCATTTAATGTTTCTCGTCATGTGAACAAACCATGTTACCTGTTGTTGCTCGCTACAGACGGTCAGCGATTCCAAATCCAGTTCAGTTTTGGCCAACCCATTTCTGACCTTATTGTGTCTGGTAATTTCTATAAAGCTTCGTAGGCACCTTGTATTTCACCACCTGCAATTTGCTTTTCAGTTGTTCCATTAATCTCTAACTTTCCTTACCACATATTACCACTAGCTTTAAAATAGTTTTGTAAATTATAAGCTCCCTCTTCCTTGTTATCTCATTCTTCCGTATTCACAAGTGATACAATCTGACACAGCTCTCCAGTCTATCACTTTCTTCATTAATCGATCTTTATATAATTTTCTACTTCTTCTTCTTTTCTTATTCTGACGTCAAGTGTCGGGGTTCCTCGGCCACTTTCAAAAGGCCCTTGTATCCTTTTGAGTGGGAAGCGTTCCACTTCTAATAAGGTTTTCCCTCTTCTAGTATCCGACTGGGCGTCCTTCTATGATAGACTTTCGTTTTTTTGTCCCTCTTTATTAAATATCCAAATCATTACAGTGATCTCCTCTCTACTATCTCCACAATGTATTCCTACTGATTTGTGCTTACCATATTCCTAATTATTCTGTCCCTCCTCATTCAGCTGTCCGACTCAAAAATCTTATTTTATATGCTCGTAACTGTTTCTATGCTTTTCTACTAGAATGAGGTTTTCTGTCCCATATCATAACGGAGTAGAAAACTGTCTTGTAGAGCATTTATATAATTTTATGTGTTATAATTACTGATTGCTTGGTCACCGTTTTTTCCTATTCACAATATTTCCTTATTTTCATTTTGCATGAAGAATAATTTGACGATTGTGTAACTTTCGCGGTGTCCCTTACGTAATAAATTCATGAGTACTGTCATCTGAAGACGATAAGTTATTCAGTATCATTTGGTAACGGATTAACAGCTGTTTGGCACCTGAAACTTATTGGACGTAGGCATATTACTATTCAAATATAGGAGGACTCAGAACCATGGGGCTTGTGCCGACATTAGGCCTACTTCTTATGTAAAGTGGGCCACTTACGGAACACATGTAAAGTAAGTTTATGCTTTATTTACATGGAAAATAATTTATACCCGTGGTGTGTTTGCAGTGTCCGCCCGAAAAAATAAAGATACGATGACATAAAATTGCCTATAAATTGACATCCAATTAACAGTTAACCGACATCTGGAACCCAATAAACGTTATTAATATTTATATCAGACAGGTCCCAGAACTATAGCCACTGGCCTCACATAAGATACTTCCGACATTATATCTTGCATACAATGTTCAATAAACGTCCTACTAAATTAGTTAAACGCTAGCTACAATTACTGTTAAATTTACGCGTTCGCCAACTAGCAATTATAACAAGAAATTGTTGACGCAAGAAATTGAAAGAAATTAGCGGTCGTATAATTGGGCGAATTCGTTGCACCTGCTGTAAATGAACGATTTAAATGGAAATGTATTTTAGACAAAAAGCGAAACTCGAGATCGGTCGTGTTTGATTTGGTGATAGTGGTAGTGGGCGTACAACCGACCGCTTCCCACGTACGGCTAGGCCCGTGTGTTCACCAAAACAGCGAACCGGCGTGATGACTGTGTAGTGTGGTTATTATACAAAACCGGAAACATTTCTAATTGGAATTTATTTCATTTTTATGCAGCCTGCTTGGGCGTATACTTCGCTCTGTGAGCGCGCGCTCGCACTTTTTATTTGGTTACGGCGTGTCGGAAGAAACCTTATGGTGGTAATGTTAAACTGACCAAACTACAGTCTCTTTACTATAAACAAATAATATATGTACAAGTCAGCTTTATCGAGTCAAGGTAAGTTAATATTTTCCACAAACCCTCATATGTCTTAATTAATTTGGACGTAATAAATGGGTTCCGACGGTAGTATTCGATAATTGTGATCGAGCAGTCACGAGTATAAACATTCGTTACGATTATTGATTCGTTTCATACATACAACTACAATTACCTGCTCAAAACTATCCTATACGTCCTGTATTGAATTTGTACGGTATTTGTATTTGTATCTGTATAGTGCTCAAGCAACCTGGCAATGTTTGTTTTTTCAATCTACCAACTGAAATGATTAAGAACAATTTTTTTAATCACTTTATCATACATAAAACATTATAACTTTTTTCTAATGTACTGCCATTACAAAAATTTGTGTCCCGAAAATCGGATAAGTTTGATCATTCAAACTACCACCGAAACCCATTTAGTTCATATTGTCAGTTCTCTCCGTTACCATAACGTGACAAGAATTATTTTGTTTTAATAATACAATATTTTTAAGAAATAAAAGTATTCAATTTCATTGCATTCAAACCGTATACTGTAACTCTACTTTTTGTTTCAGTAAGTACGTAAGGAATTCATTCATCGCCCGTAAAAAAATTACTGTTACAGTTAACACAGTAAAATGTTCCTGAAGAAAAATTAAAATAAATCATGTCCAAAAATTACCATTACGCTCAGCTTTACCTTAAATTGCAGCCTGGATTATAGAAATGGCATTCGTTTTGTTCATTGTCCAAGTCTAGAAAGATTCTTCTTATTTCTGCAGTTGGTTCTTTGGTCTTCATTTATCCTCCGTGCTGAGGCTTTGACTGTAAGAGACCTTTATCAAGTAGCTTCAGACATTTCGTCTTATTGGCTTCAAAGTTAGCTAGGAAAGTTTCTGAATAGCCTACTTAATGCTTCATATGATATCGTAGTATATCATCGAGTCCATAACAAATGTCTTTACTGTTTTCACTCGTACAAAACAACTTTTTGGTGTCAAAATAACACTCTTTTTTTTTCGTATGAACCACTGTGGCCTACGTTTGATTCAACTGGTTCCTCCCATTTTCTCCTCTCTCTTCCTCCTCTCCCACATCTCCTTCATTCTTGATCGATGTCTCTCCCTCCTTTCGTCAGTCCAGATGGCACCTGTCCTTTTCTTGGGATTTTCCTGAAAACCTTGGGCATTTTTTATTTTCATTTATTTATTTTATTTTATTTTTTTTTTTAATGGCAAGCATTCATCAATGTCTTCTTGGGTAATCTAGAGTTCTTCTATGTCTTTGTCTGTTCCTTTGAACCACGTATTGGACAGTTTGAGCTTTCTGAAATAGTTAAAAAGCTTCCCTGTTAGTCTTAACACTCCAATAACTTTATATTAGTCTGAGACAATTCCAATAACTTTGAGGTAGGTCGTCTTCGCAAGTCACAACTTATAGACTTTTAAACTACGCTTACTGTCACACGTTTATTTTTGTTCATTTTTTCTAATTTACTTATTACTCGTCTCCCCAAAGAACTGAATAGCCTCAACGTTTTCATGTTGATGCGGCCACTTCTCCTTACTCCACAGAAAATCTTCTGGTTTGATAAGCAAGTGTTTCAATCTCAAGGTCTCTATGCATGTCGTTATAATATATTATGCATGTCCTGATATAATATCATGGGGCCATTAAGAATTATCCAAACAACTTTATGTTGAAATCTTTGTAATATCTTAATGTTGTTTTATTAATGCCAAACGTTTCGTCAATTTCACGATAGATCCGACTCTTAGCGATCCGACAGAGATTTTGTCATGATGATACTCCAACCTCCACCACATGTCCTCTGCAACCCATATAGGCCTACAGCCCAATATTGTTACAAACAACACTAGCAATTTACAACGATTAGTCTCCTTCCGCAACCGCCTATTTATGTGGAAGCTAGTTGTAGTTAAAAAACGTGAAATTAAACTTAGGCTAGGTTAAATATTAGAACAATGTTCTTAAAAATAAAAATCACAAAAACGTGGAATGACTTGTACAAAAGATGTGTAGGGTATTCTTCTCACTGCAATACAAGCCGTAATTTGTATACATTTATATACTGTATTTACATACGTGCATTCATATATTTTTGGCTTGTGGTATATGTAGACTTTTTTATACATTCTAACTTTTATTATGTAACAATGTTCCATCACATGCAACAAAGCGACAGCATCATACGCCATCAACACAAAAAACCCCTTTCCGTGTTCAGATAATGTTAAATTCACAAAATATGTAGAAAAATTTGAAAAAAGTGGTCATGTTAGAAAACATTTAGATAAACGAAACTCATACATGAATAGAGTAATACCCGAACAAACATAAATAAATACCAAACACAACATAATATTTGATGCAATAATAGATTAATAATTTAACAACAAAAATTCAGAATATCAACCATACGCGTGAGCGCGCGCGCGCACACACGCGCACACGTATATGCTGTGTGATCGGAGAAGCAATAAGGATAGCACTGAGGAAGGAGATACTACTGGTTTTCGAAAGCCTTCTGCAAAATAATGAACTAAATGCTTTGAGAAAGTGGTTTTCAATAACACGCGCGGGCGCGTGCATTTGTGCGAGTACGGAAGAAGACGTCATACCTATTTACCGTACGGCCAGTTTCCGAATGGAATCAAGAAAACTATTACCTTCAAACTGAATGAATGTGTGTTAAATATGTTTACAATAATTTACTACAAATATGTGGTACCAATGAATTTAGTTTTTAATAGATTATGTCTTAGCTTGGCAGGTGGAAAGTGTCACATCACTCAAGCGAAAGAAATTTCTTGACTCTAGCAGTGTTATTTTTCTATTTTGAATCATTGGTTTAGATTTTCAGTTACGGCAAGTCATTGTACTGTAGTCCTAAACACTGAATGTTGATGCTCGACAAAAAAAGTTAACCGAAAGTCGATGTATGTATCTGCGTATATATGCATAAATGTATGGTATATATGTGTCCGTGTTACGTACTTAATATGTCTGAATACTTAATGATATACTTACCATATAATTATTGTAAACCCTGTTTCTTTTTACGTTTCGTCAAGTATAGTGATCAATTTCAGGTCTGTGTTGAGAACCAGGATTAGCGTACAGAATGGGAATGCGTAGCGAAGTAATCCCGTGACACACACCATACGCGCTCACGTCTGAAGGCGGAATCACAGAAGACACAGAAAAATAGAAAAATCAGGTTGAAACGATGAAGTCGAATACGGCCAGAACCAATAACCCATCGACATGCGAAATGCATAAGGCTGTGAAAACTTACAACTTGTGTGTGGAGGGGGGGTTTAGTTTATTTTCTCACCTTTTTAAGACGATATTTCAACCTGTACGCTTTCTAAACAGAAGCATATTTTCAGTCGAAGTCGAAATGTAGGTTTATGTTTGCGGCCGGATATTTATTAAATCCGAAACAATTTTTAGTTGTACTTTCTTTCCTGTGTCAACAGTTGTCATTATTTGAGTCCAATCGGCGAAGAGCGTCGGCTTCTGACTAGCCTATCGGATGACCCTCAGGATAATGTTACTCGTTTTACTCGTTGAAGCTTCGTGACAAAGCCACGACAGACCACGGCGTGCGCTATCGATGGACAGCCTACGTAATTTCTTTACATTATTTTACGCGTCGACGTTGTTGCGTCTCCGCCCATGGGTCCAATACGCACGCATAGTTCACATTCTTTCACAGTACGGTCATTGTCAAGGATAACACCCCGGCACTGTTATAAATCCGATAAATTATACACCCACGTCTGCTTGATCGTGATAAACCGCTAAATGGACACCTTGTAAGACAAGGCGATTAGCCCATCTCGCGCTGCCCCCTCACTAACAATCTACCTTCCTTCAACTTGATTTGACTTTTTAAACTTTTTCAACAGTACTGATATCGGTGTTTTAATTCCGCGTGTCGCCTGGTGCGTGTTAGCAATACAGTGTGGTGTCAAGTGGTTAAATTATTTTAACAAATTGCAGTACTACCATAGCAGCTGGTCCGCAAGCTAATGGACACAAAAGATGAAAATAAACAGCTGGGTAGGTTTAAACCTCCGATTTATTAGCAAAAATGTAGAAAAAAAGATAAAAGGAAAAAGATAATATGAAAAAGGAACATAAAAAAAAGACATAACTTCTTGACTGGCACTAGGCTATGCAACATCTGTGCCAGATCTCTTGTATAAATATATCAGTGAACGGAATAGGTAAACGGTTTGGAAAAACAAGAAGTGCTAAGTGGTAACACTGATAATAAATTAATTTGTTCTTCAGTAAGAAATAACGAATTTTATTCTTAAATCCTTAATAAAGTCAATTACATTTTGTTATACTCAACGTATTTAAAGAGACCAAGCAGTAATATGAACATTTGTTATTACGTTTAGTACTAAATAATAATAATAAAATATGTGTTCTTTAAATACCGGTAGTTGTATCAAACTTAAAACGTGGGAAGTCAATACAAAAATAGTGTAAATGTATTCGTTTTCAAAGATAATTTGAATACAGATGTTCAATGGCAAAATTAAATAATAATAAATGAGGTTATTCGAGGATTATAATACGGAAAAATTGTAGAATGCTGAGAAATATAAAATACGTCTTACTACGCTATAACATATTATCCCATCAACATCAATACTACTAATTAATATGTGTAAAAATATTTTTAATCTTCAATTGCTGTGTGCGTGTGCTAAGACGTAAAAACGTTTGTGATGGTAGAAATTTGCATGTGTGTCGTGTTGCGATGCGCCTGCACCCAACCACGACCACCCGCTGCACCCGACTCTGTGTAACTTATGCACGCCACGTAAATCCGCAAACGTTATGTGTTGCACGGGCGGTATGTATGTTGAATGCCGGCGTGCTGAACACGCTGTTTACTGTTACCGGCCTGTTGTCGTAAAGTTTTTACTTACAGTCAATAGGTATAGGTGCTGCGTAGTGAGACAACTCCAATAACTTTGCGGTAGGTCACAACTTATGAACTTTTAGACTACGCTTACTATCACACATTTCAGCCTTACAGAGGAAAGGCGTGAACTTTTGTTTTTCTTAGTAATCTCGTATTGTTTACTACTTTTGCTGGTTTTGTTGTCAAAGACGTTGCTCAAGCCTTGAGATGGCATATGAGATTGTGCCCAACAGACAAGGATGGTGGTGCTTTTAATATCTCATCAACTGAAACGGAAGTACAGATCCGAGAAATGTATAAATTGTTCAGTCCAACTGAAATCGTTGTCCAAACTGAAGTCCAACAGTCGTACGTTGTATATTTATATGTTTCTACTTTTCCATGTTTAATTTTTTTTTATTTGTTCAGAATATTACGCTTGTTCTCCTTTGTTAAATTCTGCTTGCAGTATCATAATGCCTTATATCATCGGAGCTGTTACTACTAAACGTTTTATTATACCATATCCTTGTGTTTATGTTAATTAGTATGTTTTATATTATGAATTTTATTACGAGGGAGAGCGATCCTTGAGGATAAACCTGTATTCAACAATCCAGGAGACAAACAACCATGAATTATATTATTGTTACGACGGTCTACTTGATCGTCGTAGGTACAGTGGAAACAAAATACAAGACACCAATTAAGTCACTAATCACCAGCTTTAATTTTCACAGTTAAACAGTTCGTAATTAACAACACAGTCTCTTACAACAAATCAAATAAAAATTGTTCACACGCAATAAAATGTCCGCTAATATTAAACACAATTGTATTACAATTATCCTGCCCGATTATTAAACACTTCACTAATAACCACTTGAAAACACACAGTAATATTGCCCGATAATCACCTGTAATAGCCCGACAATAAACTCGAACCGCGCTGTAAATATATCGCCACTATACTGAAAACTAAGGTCGCTGCCGCCTTGTATTTATACATCCCCGCACAGACAAGAAGGTTCCAAACTGAGTCTTTGCGCCAGTGAGTACTACGTAATTAATTGCGGCCTTGACACAGTCCGCGCGGCTGGCGGCTTCCAGAAAAGTCTCGCGAATGCGTCAAGAGTCACGTACACCACCGCATTACATTCTGGATCCCTCTGGAACGTTCGATAAACGCATAGATTGTTCTGTGATGTCGTAACACCATCAACCTCGTCATGATATGTAATCAGTGTTGATCATTCAAAGATCCTTCTACACAAAAGCAATAATCCGTACACAGTAGACAGTAACAATCGCCAAAGACATTAAGTTTACTAATCCACAGTAATAATTAAACACTTTGTAAATCTACTCGCTCTTAAACAAATTGGACCTTCGTTCCCTTATAATTTATAGAGACATCAGTCAAGGTCAAAAACGAAAGGATTTCGACGCTTCCAGAATGCTCCCGATAACTGTTGAAGGTTGTGAATTTTAATGTGTTATTTTAGCTCATTACTCAACGCATAAACATAGTGCTGAACGTTAATAAGGTATCATTCAATTTCAACTTGCCATGTGTGTGTGTGTGTGTGTGTGTGTGTGTGTGTGTGTGTGTGTGTGTGTGTGTGTGTGTGTGTGTGTGTGTGTGTGTGTGTGTGTGTGTGTGTGTGTGTGTGTGTGTGTGTGTGTGTGTGTGTGTGTGTGTGTGTGTGTGTGTGTGTGTGTGTGTGTGTGTGTGTGTGTGTGTGTGTGTGTGTGTGTGTGTGTGTGTGTGTGTGTGTGTGTCTCTCATTATTGACATACATGCACTCAGTTCCATAGGCTGAGGCGCCCTGGAGGCTACAAAATGCATCCTGATCTTACGGTGCCCCCGGCAATCGACACGAAACCTCTGTACCAGCTAGGCGATTCGCGTGCCCATCACACACATACACACACAGTGTCGTAGCGAATGGGTTTTGGTGGATAAAACCTCCTCCAACGATTAAAGAAAAATAAGAAAATATCAAAAATTAAAAAATGTGCCTGCAAAATGTGGTCACAACAGTTAGATTAATAGTCATTTATTGCTATTGTTAATACTTGTTAATACGAACATGTTTATTTGCTATATGCTATAGTTTGTTTCGTGAATACGAAATCACTTCATATTGGTAACTTCATGAGAAGCTGAAATTTTATCCTTGTTTTTGTGGTTATTTCCTGCTAGCGAGTAGAAAAGAGATAGTTATAGACTCACACCCTTCGAAAGTTCAGCCTACAGCGTATCCAACTAGGTTTATAATATTTATAATGCAGTAACTTATTCCAACATTATCAGCCGTGGCTCTACAACCCTTTGTGGGTCTTGCCTTGCTCCAAGAGTCAACTCCATTCTTCCTCTAATTTGAGGCATTTATGGGATCTCGTTTTATCATGGCAATTAGATCAATATCATCAATATGCTAAAAGTTGTAACTTATTCCATAACAACTTGAAAAATGTATATATGTTAAGCAGTTTTTGCAAGCTAAAAAGTGTTACCTGGTTACTTGTTATTTGTTGCGCACGATTTTTCGATCGTGTCAGTTACAATCAGTATTTAAATTTTTGTCGTATGTTTTAACATTGAAAATGTTTATAAGAACGTTTCGCACATTTGCGGCCGATCGCTGGTGCGTGATCGAAAATGGGAACCGGTGAGTTTCCGTAGAAACTACTTCTTTGTTGTCAATAACATAGAATATTTTGAATTTTTTGGTGAGTTTAAATGTCATATCCCCTTAAATTTATCGTAAGGTAGTACACCAGACAAGAATTTATTACGGAGCGATGGATCAGGAGGAAGCGAGTGGAAGTACGGCTCACACTTCCACCGATTCGAGTGTAGACGGAACTAATTTGAAGCATTTTCAATGCCCTTCTCTGTGCATTGCATTTGTGCAATGCCTGTAAATTTTTAGATTAGTATTATACTTTAATACCGTATTAGACATATGACAACAATAAGAACTTAGATTGTGTCTGGTACTCGGTACATACGAAGGAACTGCGTTACACACGCTCCACAATCTTTAGCACTGTACTGATATGTATAGCAAATTGAAGAAACTGTGCGACCAACCATGTATTTGCGCAACCCGTTGCTCTATTGTGGGTTTGTATTGCCAGTTTTATGAAATATTTTACTGATTTCTGAGGAAAAAAAGAGTAAAGCCCTTTAATTCGCATTGCTGCACACAATATTTATAGACACGTACTCTCCGCAGGGAGTAAATCGTATTTTAAAAATCGTACTAAAGAGTTAACACTATCATCGCGTGTAGAAAACAAATTGTTACGATTCCCTGGTTTTAGATACCATCAAGTGTAACCCTTATGCATCTTTTGATTACAACAAAATAAATTGCAAATAACGAGCTCTTTTTCTTTAAATTTTTATATTTTATTCATAAATATGTGAAACCCCTCCTGAAGGAAACTAGTATATAGTGTATGTATAAGTAATAAGTAGACGAAAGTTTAAAAATGAGAGATTCTGATGAGAGATCGAAAATCTGGCTACTTTCGAACCAGGTAAAATTCTTTGTAAAAAAATTATTAACTACGATTAATTTATTAAAATACAGACTAATTAAAATACATATTGAATGCCAAAGTAAGATTACAAGCACGACATTCATTTTTACTGACAAGAGGACATTGTGGTGTATGTGTCGAATTCAGCGGCAGAGTAAGCCCAAGTTGTGGCGGCGACAGGCATATTACCAGCAAACAGCTGTCCGGCCACAACATCTGCTCAATGAATAACTTTACAACTGTACACAATTAAATTCGTTTGTCCCCCTCCCCTCACCACCGCTCACAACGTCAAACACTCTTACTAACTGTAAAAACGTTCGTCCTTTCGCACGGCCAGACTCTGTCTCTATCCTGTAACAGGCTATGTTTAGCTCCAATTTTTAGCTCTCTATGCTATTATCTTCACTGCTGTTTTCTTTCACTTAGTGCGGTGTACTTAAGCAGAATGTAGACAGGCGTATATGATATACATTTAATTTTGATAAACACCCATTCC
The DNA here is from genome assembly GCA_034769895.1 of Magicicada septendecula. NCBI lineage: Eukaryota > Metazoa > Arthropoda > Insecta > Hemiptera > Cicadidae > Magicicada > Magicicada septendecula. The sequence continues at coordinate 141,987,460 of CM068375.1, read as the reverse complement.
TAGGAAACAACAGAATATAGGCCTACACATACACGCCCAACTCATATTAGGCAAAATGAATAACTGAATTCAAGTAGGCCTATACAGATTTCTTCCATGATTAATTGACAAAATAGATGGTTGGAGAGAGAGAGAGAGAGAGAGAGAGAGAGAGATTTCAATTGTGTGTGTTCAGTATATTTTGTGTGGCCCATTTTGTGAATTATGATCACAATCATCACCATTATAATCACCACCACCACCATCATCATCATCATTAGTACGACTGCACTAAAAAGGCCTCTCTCAAACTGTTTCGGTACCCACTGTCTTGTGCTCAGCCGATGAATCACTTTCGGCTCAGCGGTCTTCCTCTCAATCTTTTGATCTCCTTCTGCTATCGTTTCCATCCGTTCCTCAGTCACACAGTGCCCTGTGCGTAGTTCCACTACAACGATGCAATTAATTGAATAATGTTTCTTTTTCTTTTCCTTCATCCTTACGTTGTTCTTTGGGATAGGATTATCCCTAACAATTTTAAGATTATCTCCTTATTACGTTCAATTTTTCTATGCTTAAGCGTCATATCTGTTATTTTAATCCGGATCACTGTTTCCGCAGCGCAAATGACGAAGTATAGAATGCGTTGATTAAATATAGCTTCCTCTTTAAAGTATTTGGTACTTGGCTCGAAATTTGTTGGTTGAAATATTGTAACTACTGGTATTACAATCGACAAAATCTAATTAACGATTACGTAAATAAATAAATCAAGCAAACGGTTATAATCGAACCAACACGAACCTTCTTTTCTCGAATTCTGTGAAATTTGTATTCTTGTTTCTTGCTTTTGTAATGAAGTTAAGTTACAATGTGTGAAGATAAAGTACCGGTGCGTAAAACGATACTGAATATTTAATTTTTCAGACAACATTATCGGTATTCGTAACGTTCTAAGTTAAGTAACGTTCTCGGTGTGAATTAAATCGGAATCGATTGCTTCCGTCGGACTTGGCGTTCAAACTTGATTCGTTTCGTTTTATAGCGCCGTTTTGTGTGAATCTACAGGCACTGTGAAGACGATACGTCTGGAACGCGCTTCTCGAGTCACGGTCGGTTGCGTCTCGTAAGTCACACCCATAGTACAACTGGGATCATTGTCTAAGCAAAGCAGCGCCGTAACAATCAGACTCGCCTTTAGTATTGTGGGGGAGTACTGAATGACTTGCCACTGTTCCTGTCTTACCGTCGACACGCTACGGAACAAAGTCAGTCGGCACCAATCACGAACGCACCAGGAAGCCAAGAAAAAATTCACCAAGTTGACATACAAAAGTATTTGGGACTTCTGATGAACAAAGTTGGCGAATTGAATTAGGCAATGATAGATAGTTTTTCACGGTTCTACCGTAGATTAAACAAAACGATTATACGATATGACGAAGTAAGTCGTAAGGAAAAAATAACAGTAGACAATACAAAACGTTTTCCGACCATTTTGTATCCTGGTAAATAAATTACAAGGGACAGAGTGATCAAACCGTGACAGTATTTAATTCGTTTTTCAGTTCGTTTAAGTCGGCGCACTGAGAAAAATTGTATTTTATTACTTCACCACAACGGTATCAAAAAATTGCTAACACTGCTTTACACCTCAAATAGACAAGAACACGACTGCGAGGATGTGGTATAAAATTGTTACAATGGATGTGTGCATAGCATTCTTTAGTTCAGACGTACCAATTACAGCAGAAAATCAATAGAGACACTGATGCCATACATTTGTTTGTTTTTCAACTATATAATGTCTAGTTTACATACATACTTTAGGTATTTAATAATAGTAAAGTCAAAATAGAAATCAACTATATATTAATACATTTTATAGTTTCTGACTACACAGAATCAATCTGTGGAAGTAAGACAAAATAACCGTGTTTACAGAAATAATAAAATATTATTGTGAAACCATGATGTTATATCACCAAATAATTAAGTTTTATAATTATCGTTATCTGATGAGTCATCAGCCATTCAATCAACATCAGGAACGTGCCATCACGTCGAGACACACACACATATGAAACTCTGGTTCACACATATTAGTTAAGAGGTAGCGTACTCAGAAAAAAAGTAAAAAATTATTTCTTGCTAAAGACTTTCTTACTTGAATTTCTTTGAAACTTTAACCGTTGTCTACCTTTTTAAAAGCAAACCTTCATTTTATTATTTTTGATAATATGTATTTCGTTAGAATACGTTCTGACAAATTCAACAAATCTTTTTACTGACAAATTGTTTATGACTAGAAGAAACAATTGTTTTTGTAGAATTGTTTACGGTCTTTAAATTGCCGTAAATTAATTTATTTTTGTACGGTAGCTAGCTCGTGTCAATCAGACAAGCAAAGTCTGCGTTGAAAGTAAGAAATTGACAATGTAAAATTAACTGTTCACAAAATTAACTACACAACAACGGTACCATTTTCAAAGTAGATATTTGAGAAACCACATACTTAGTGAGACACAGAAGAACGCCTGATGATACTGGACAATGCTCTAAAGAAACGTATATTAGCAAAACTAATAAAACAAAAATACTTGCATTGTCAAAACCTATTTTATATAGGCTACTTGTGTGTGTGTGTGTGTGCGCGCGCGCGCCTGCAGATGGTCTAAAAGACCACTTGGCAAAAGAATAGTACAACTTGTAATTTGAATACTTTATTTTTGTATTTAAATTTAAATACTGTCGCAGACAGGATGTGAAAATTATAAATGACTGTTGTCTTGCTTCTAGGCTTTACGCGTTGTTGGTAAAGAGTGTAGGTCGGTAGGCACGGATACCTGGGGAGACAGACGGCCGGGCTTGCAATTAGTGACATCTGAGAGGCAAATACGGATTCTGTGCTCGGCGGCGCATCTGTTGTTCTCAGAATTATAATAACCGGCAGCAGCGTATCATTGCCTTTGCCATAACGTGCGCAACACTCGTCGCTTTACTTACCGACAAAAAATATACTAAAGTGTAGACGCGTCGTATCGCTCCAGCGCTGGTGTCCTTCGTTTGTTTGGCACCAATAAAAACATTTATGACTAGAAGCAGTCTTGATTTGTGTTAATTTAATTTATTTTTGTACAGTAGCTCGTGTTAATTAGAGAGACAAGGTCTGCCTTAAAGGCAAGGAATTGACAATGTAAAATTAACTGATCACAAATTAACCACAAAAACAACGGTAACGTTTTCAAAGTAGATATTTCAGGAATCACATACTCAGGGAGACGTTGTTCCTGTTGAGTGAAACAGTGCTAGAAGTCTTCAAACGTCGGAACCTTAGCAGATCCACCACTAATTTTTGTATGTTCTCTACACATTAAAAATGGTTACCCCATGAAATATGAGGTAATAATAACATGGACTAAGATCCAGGGGACTAGAGTACCTCAGGATGTTTTTTTTTTTTTTTTTGCCAAATACTATTCACAGAAAGTGCGACGTGACACTGAATATTAACGTAACAAAGAGACAGCAATCTCAAAATCTCAAGCTGGTCAGAAATCATGCGCCAAAATTTAATGAACAATATGATGATTTAAATTTAGTTCAAAACTAAGCATTGTTACTGTCAAACGACGATCTTTTGAAATCGTTTGTCGTTCAAAACAGGGTCCATCCTACACAGTTTCATGGCCATAAGATGCCTCGTGTCATCTACAAACCTGAACCCAGGAAATGGCGTCATTTCTGTAAGTTTCTTAACGCCTTAAATGTTTCTAATGGGACCATAACGTTTGAGGAAGCAATGCACGAGGTTTGAGGACTACTCCGATTACACGCGGTTTGAGAAAGCATCTGCAACACACGTGTGTGTGTGTGTGTGTGTGTGTGTGTGTGTGTGTGTGTGTGTGTGTGTGTGTGTGTGTGTGTGTGTGTGTGTGTGTGTGTGTGTGTGTGTGTGTGTGTGTGTGTGTGTGTGTGTGTGTGTGTGTGTGTGTGTGTGTGTGTGTGTGTGTGTGTGTGTGTGTGTGTGTTCCTTCTAGTCGCGCTAAAATCAGTCATTAAGCGTGAAGTTTTACGTTGGGAGACACAGAATGAGTTTTCTAACCTAATAAAAGATTACTTTTGCTCAACAAACTCGAATGTTTTCGACATTCAATAACTGAGTATAAAATTCAAATAGCATTTGTGACGATTCGTTATGTCTATACAAGAAGCTTCAGAAGAAGAGTCTAACGAAGCAGACAGACATCTTTTTTAGGTCTTTCTTTGAATCATCGGGCGGTAATTGAACTGAAGTGTCCTTTAGTCTTCCGTGCCGATTCCTATGTCATGATCCAAAACGGTTTGAGTAGCATTTAGTGTTTAATTTATATTTAAATCCAGTTTTGTTTTAAACTGAAGAGTTGGAAATTGTAGTAAGCTAGAAATCCGTATTTATTTACCAGTAACAACGGACACTACTTTTTTCTTGCTTTCTGACATTTTTGTTACAGCTAAAACAAAAAATTCTGATATTTTCAGTAATATCTCAGACTGTAAATAACTGACAATTACTTGAAGTCATTGGGTTGATAACCTGTTCGAACATGTCGCCTATAGCTTTCAGTTGTAATGAAACAGCGCTAACTCACACATAACTTGTTTGGAGTTCTTGTTAGTTCGGACTGAACGTTCACCTTCCCCACATTAGTTCGAACTGGTGTCGGATTTAGTGAAAACTTTGATATTAATTACGCAAGGAAACCTTATAGAAATAGTTTTACTTTATTTCAGAACATTTTCGATTTAATCTAGAGGCGAAAACTTTAATGAAAATTATCACAAGTTTTAGGCCGGAGCAGGTGTACAGCACAAGGTAACTCGCGTCTCGAGACAAATGCACCACTCTATTGATAAACGCCAATAGCGAAATAAGTTTTGCAACACCTCCAACATAAGAAAATGGAGATAAATTTTATTCTGAGTAAGATAACCAACGTAGGCTATTTCATAAATTAATTTTAAAAAAAGTGATCTGATTATATGTTGCATATTGCTGACTCATTCTCGGTTTGAAAATTTCCAGTTGTTTTAAATGAGAAAGAAAATAATTACAAACAAGATAATCGTTAAACAAATATTATTTAGTAAGTAAAATTAAATTTTTGGTTTATTAAGGGACCATTATTTGTTTTTTAACATACCGACTTTAATATTGTAGGTCTAAAGGATGTATCTGTTCGATTTTTATTAAAATTATATACAGTAGTATTGTTTAAATAACAAGTTTGTAAGTTTCTGTTAAATGGGTCAATTTCCTTCATTTCACTTCAGTTCATTCTTTCGGTGCGTTGTTCGTTACAATATTTTATTGCTTATCACTAGAGTAACCGTTTAATTTAAAAGTCGTTAGACTCTCACTCATAAGTAGTAAATTACGACAGAATACAAAACAAAAATATGAATTACTATATTTTACTTCCTAGGAAGCCATTTGATGTCATGTCGTGCAGATAAAATCAATGTGTGCATTCCTTTAGTAATCGGAGTAAACACGTTAAGCCAAATGTTAACTATGAATTTCTCAGCCAAAGTTGTACGTCAGGGTTTGTTTCATATTCACCTTTCCTTATTTCTCGTATAGGCTATACATTTTAACTTCACTAAACGTAGTGTTATGAATGAACGCACCTTCCGTGGTTGGCGAAGGAATAATAGTGCAAAGTTTCAATATTTGAAGCTGCAGGTTAATATTTCTTACTCAATAACTAGCCTTATTTTACGACCACACTTTGAGATACGCTGGCAGCACGCGATGGCCCGTATACAATACCAAGTTCTGCTTAGTTTTGTCTATTAAAACACACACGCGCGCGCGCATACATTATATTAATACCGTTTTGTAACTTGTTTTGCAACATTAAAGTCCATCATTTTATTAATTATGCGGCGCAACACAACGAACGAGCCGTGACCTTTCGCTTTGTAAAGTAGTTTTGTTGTTGCACTAATTAATAGTGTACGTTTATCAAATAATGCACCCGGTTGTGATCTGCTAACTGACGTAACCGAGTGTATCACGAAAGTAGGCCAATACGTAAATATCACGTTGCATCCCATTTGTCTCTCAACTAATTACCGACTAAACTATTAACTGCAAAGTGTTATAATTAGTTTGCTTAACAGATTTTCTGTATCTTCTATAATCATCTGTGTAGATTAAATCGACTAAATGACGAGACAACTAAAAGCATTTGGTTTAAATGCTTAAAGTGTTCTCGGAACTTTTTCTGCAACGAAAATAAAAATATTAACATTAAGATTAAGAGAAAATAGTTTATTCGTTCGAAAATTTAATTACTGAAAATAATAGGTATTAAGTAGAAGGTAATTAAAAAACTCATTGTCTTATGGTAAGGAAAAGAAGAAAAGAGAAATTTATTTTTATTTATATTTCTAAAAGAAATTTAGTTATATTAAAATATAAATTAAAATTAAAATTACTATATTTAATTTAAATATATTTAGAAATGTATCTTTCCTTATGGTAAGGAAACGTTTGTTAACATATAAGAACATTAACATTTTGCATACATTAAGCATGCTAGGGTAAGGAAACATTTTGCAAAATCATTGGCGGTGAATAAACTTTTTTGCGGAAATGAAACTTGAACGTTGGAAATTCTATAAAAGGCAGTCTTTAGGCAGCAGAAATTGTGAACGTGACGGAAAATGAAGGACATTTAGAAATGCAAACCAAAATTTAAAATATCAAGGAAATGAAGGAGAAAAGGATGTTTAAAAGGAGACAAAATAGGAGACAGGGAAAAGGAGACAAGGACTTATACTTAGGAAGATTAAAATGAAAATTAAATATAACGTATCGTAAGATACAAGTATATAATCTCAGACATTGTGAAAGACAAACCTTCGTAAAGAAAGGTCGATGATGATGACGGGGAAAACTTATTTGGAATAGGATATGATTATGTGAGCTACTTCGCAATGAAAGGACTGGACAAGTCAGAAGCCAGCAGTTGCAGCGTTACGATTAGCACGAGATGAGCAGCTTCTTCAGGTAGGCGTAAGCTACGTAGGCCTATAGGCATCCATAACGACCAGTGGCCACCCACATACCGCTAATTACGCTCCGATGCAATATCAATTTAACAGTACAATTGTCATCCGTTGGCACTTTAATATGTTAATAAGCGTAGCGTACAACAGTGTCGCTTAGCGTACGTAAAAATAGCAACATAACGTCCGTTGTACGTACACATTAGCATAACAATTTAAAGAATTCAGGTGAGGCTAACAGTGCTATACCGATTTGAATACAGATGAGATAACAAACACATCTCTCTCCCACACACTCTCTCTTCCCTACAGTCTCCTCTCTCACTATCTCTCTTTTAACATTGAAAATGTTTATAAGGACGTGTCGCACATTTGAAAACGACCGCTAGTGCGTGATCGAAAATGGCAACCGGTGAGTTTCCATAGAAACTACTTCTTTGTTGTCAATAACGTAGTGCACATATAAAACGTCGCTCATGAATGCGACTACATTTAACTTATAAACTGTACATTGGTAAATGAAGAATTAATTCATTGATTGGTGAATGAAGAATGAATTCATTGATTGGTGAATGAACATAAACATATATATTTTTTAGATTTATTGAAGCATTTTCAGTGCCTTTCTCTGTGCATTGCATTTGTGCAATGCCTGTAAATTTTTAGTTCTTTCTTTCTTTCGCTCTTTCCTTTCTCTCTCTCTCTCTCTCCCTCTCTCTCTCTCTCTCTCTCTCTCTCTCTCTCTCTCTCTCTCTCTCTCTCTCTCTCTCTTTCACTTCCTTTTCCTCTTTCCTGAGTGCTAGTCATTTATTGCAATCGTTTTAATTTTTGATTATCCCCTACACGCAGATGTGCATCAAATAATTAATCTCTTTACAATTTTCTTTTCAGTACTTTGCTTTTTAGTTAATTTTAATGCATTAATTTCTGTCACATTTTCATGTTTTAGTTTAACTACTCTATTGGATTTGTATCGTATTCTGTTTCAAATTTCTTCTTTTCCTCCCATCTACCCAATTTTTTGCACTCTTATTCCGTTCCGTGTGCGCGTATGTTATCAATTGCCTCTACTGTTCTTTTCCCGTTTCTTGTATGTCGTTCTGTGAGTATACTTTTCTCATTCTTTATGTCTTTCCATATAATGCAAGCAGGCACACAATCAATCACAGAAAACGACAGACAGAAAGGGAGAGCGAGAGACAGAGAGAGTGAGAGAAGTGTGTCTCTGAGGCTACAATAATTACTATTAATAGGCCTACTATTAATAACAATACCATAATAACCTACATACATAGAAGTGTCCCTGAACAAAGCAACTATTTTCTTAGGTTCTGTATGAAATAGTACCATACTCTGTTTTCGCATTGATTTTTAGTAGTGGCAATAAGCTATGTAACTTTTCAAATGAATTATTTTTATAGTGTTTCTACAATAGTTTCTACATTTGTGCGTTTGCGTTTTCATCTATACGTTTTGTAAGGCAATAAAGTGTCTTTAGGTGATATCTATATATGTCTAAGTCTAACTAAATTCGGAATTAATTTTCTAACGGTCCTTAGTAGTTATATAGGTACTAATTATATCTATAATATTTAGTAAACGAAATATTTAGTAATATTTCTTTTTGTTTGAAATTATATTTTTTAGTAACAACACTTAAACACAGGTCAAAATCAGTTTTCTGCGTTCAGCCTTAATACAGGCCTAATGTATAAAGATATATTATTCTTTTATCAATATTTTCTAAGTATCAAGTACATAAATCTAGTAGAAAGACTCATATTTTACATTTTGTAAAAGCACTCATTTTGTAATTTAATTTTCTGAATTATTATTATTATTATGGATCTCATAAAAAGAAAATAATTTAATAGAAACGAAATCGTTTACAGTAAAGGGCTATTTAATATAGATATAATTCTCTGTGCATTTTTTTCTATAACCAATTTTTTAATTTGTATTTTTATGTTTATTTACAAATGTTCATATTCGCAGTTTTGAATAGCCGTATTTAACACTTCGTATTCCAAATGATATAGTCCTGATTCCGTACAGTCGGCTACCTAGAGAGGGTGAGATTGTTTTGACAGTTGAGGGATGTTCCTGATTGCAGGACCGTATCTGTTTATTATTCATTCTAATATACGTAGTATTAAGTAGTAAAGTCAATAAAAACCTATTTCTAAAGGGGCCTGTCGTGAAGCATCGAACAAGGCAATTTTGCAAGACTCTCTGTGCCAAATGCTTCACAACCGGGGATCATGAGACTCACGGATGCCATGGATCGCTAGTCGGCCTTGTCTGTTTGTTTAGTCTAACGGCAGACTGTTGCGCTTCTGACAAACCGTTCCATAATTTAAATCGTTTTCTGTTGAGTCTTTAGTGTGAAAATGTCACCCACGAATCTATTCAGATTGTAGCGCCTTCGTCTCTGCCAACCACAGTGTACGCTTTCTCGTATATTGCGTGTGTATTATTTACATCTTTACTTGTAAGTTTCCGTGTGTGTATGTATTAGTGCTGTGCTCTCTCTCTCTCTCTCTCTCTCTCTCTCTCTCTCTCTCGCGCGCGCGCGTTAATTTTCTGATATTGACTGTTTCTTTAAGTGTCGTGCAAAACAATGCCTGTTTCTATGAAGACAATATTATTTTATATGTAAGAAAAAGATATAAAATGCTCTCTCTACGTGTTACCTTTGCGTATTGGCAGATTTGTAACAGCATACACATGTTGGTTCTTAACCAGTACACTTTCCGACATTAACTGGCCACATACCAGAGTTTTCGTATCGAGTTGTTCGTTGTTCTCAGTCTGCACACTGGATAGTTGGGTGGTAGTCACGAACTATAAAATGACTTATAACTGTAAGTAACTGTAAGTTTTCTTTTTAGTACTCGCTTTCATTAAATGTTTGGTCAGTTAAGTGCTGTCTTCTCACTGCTAATGAATCTTCTATTATGTACACACACTTCCTGGTATTAAAAAGAGAAATGATTTACCGCTGTTTACAATTGACTTTGGACAAACTGTATTGTTCTAAGGACACGGGACAGCGGCAGAAACGACTTCAAACCTGGACCAGTGCAAAAGATTAAGTCTCCGACAGGTGCATAAAGAAGCTATCAGCATTTTCAGTGCCTTTAGAATTATGCAGTACTGTGTAATCTGTAATAAAAATAGAAAAACAGACGTTAACTGTCTCTGTTATCTATTAGTGAATGTATGTAACGGCTACACATAAAATTGACAACTGCATTCATGATCACTATCGCTAAAACGTTAGACAATAATGTAACAACCAAGTAGTGATAAGGATCGGTTAAACAAAAGTCACATAAAATATATGCATACTAATTACTACGTATGAATAGGCGTACAGCGAAATTACTTACCTTGCAGAATCCTTTTTGTCCAGTAAGTAAACATAATACCCATACCGAAAACATTGCTCATTTTCTGCATTTTCTCCAAGGACGACAGGATTTTGCAAGGTAAGTCGTTTCGTATAAGTTAAATATAGTAATTATATACTTTTGTTTACTCGAAACAATATCAGTCAAATGTTATCTGTCTTTTATTTCCTGTGTAGCTGAAACCTTTTTAAATTGATTCAGTGACCGCTATCTTCGTTTTTTCAGTTATAATAAAGAAATCCGTCACAGAAAAGCCTAAAAGTACTGAAAATGTCAATAGCTTCGACGTATACCTGTCAGAGACCTCTAGTGTACAGATCGATATAGAAACCATTTCTGCCGGTTTCCCGTGACGTTTCTACAAAATCTCCGTAGTAAACAATAAACGGGTGACAAGGTGATTAAACACACTGTAGGCTATATGATAAGGAACGTTTACGTTTACCCTCGAAAGCTCAGTGAGCAAGTCACCAAGTCATCAAAATCGGTTTTGCGATTGTTATTAGTAAAACAAGGCAAGAGCCGTGTATACTAGAATGAGCAATTTATTCAAAAGTCACGATTTAACAATAAACACAAAGATGATACTTTTACGCTGCTACGTATTCTCGGTTCTCTTCTACGTTGTAGAATCTTGGACTTTGACTGAAGCCACAACTAAAAAATTGGACTCTTTCGAAATGTGGCTTTACAGTAGAATACTGAGCGTTTCATGGACAGTACATATAACTAATGTTGAAGTTCTTAGGAAGATGAAGAAAGAAAGGGAAGTCATAAACACAGTGAAGATAAGAAAGCTTCAGTATCTGGGACGTCTCATGGGAAATGAACAGAGATTTTACAGTCCATACCACAGGGAAAAGTAGGCCTACTTGGAAAGAGAGGAGTTGGGCAACCGCGAATACCATGGCTGAGAAATTTAAGGACCTGATTTGACATGAATACAACTGACTTATTCCGTGCAGCAGTACAGAAAGTTAAAATAGTCTGTATGTATCCAACATCCGAAACGGATAGGAACTATCAGAAGAAGATTAGTAAAACAACCACATACTTCAGAATAAAGATCATTCGTTTTCATATTACAAATTCCGTTAAAAAATCAAAATTTCGTAATTAAATTTTAAAATAATTTCAAATCCGAATCCATAATTTTCATTCAGAGACTTGAATTCTAGGCGAAGAATTTGTTATACAGAGCTAGGTTAATTAACTTTAAGCTACGTTTTTTATTTAAGAAAAAATTTTAAAATTTATATTATACTATAAAATTTATATTTACAGATTTTATAAAAATATATAAGAAATTTAAGAAACAAATGAATGACGAAATCTAAGGTGAATAGGCTAGGCTATAACTTCAAGTTAATAATGTCATGGCGATAATAGCTACAGTCGATTGTAAGCAGTTTCGATGAGCTACCAACAAATCATTTTTCGATACGTAACGGAGGATTTCATGACTGCATTTTCCAAAATGAAAAATGTTTTCGTCTATTGTTTGATCATCAGTCGACTCAGTCATATTTTCTCTTCTCGAGACTTCACTGCCAACTTATTGAAACAAGTGCTCCTTGCACGTGCATAACTGAAATATTTCTTGTAACAAAAAGCTTCTTAACAGAAAATATTTATTACGTTAAACTTCGGTCGCCTGTGATACACATCTATTTATAGAAGGCAGCGTGGTGTTACTTATCTGTTATCGTTTTACGGAATTAACTGTTTTTATCACTGTGCTTGCTACTTATCTTTATTGTGCGGTATTTTTAATTCTGTACGTTCTTCGCTCTGTGTTCCGTGTTTGCTTGCCAAGTAGTGTGTTTCGGACACGTGTTGATGTTTTTCATAAATCTGCATATTGATGTGTGTGTGTGTGGGGGGGGGGTTGAAGGACTCTTTAACTGATGCATGAGCTCACATGTATGAGATTTCCTTACAGACACAAGCAAAATAAATAAATAAGTAGTAAACACATGCTTTAGTCCAAAAACAAACAAGTAGGTACATGTATAAAAACAAACATAATTACGTTGTGTACTTAAAAAAATGTAATTTTCTTTCCTCTCTTATACAGAAAGTGATGTGTTTATTTACTAAAGTAATGTAATTTATTAGCTTGCTAATGGATCTGCAATAACATTAGTAATAAAAATTAATAACAGAAACTTAATAATTAACAAGTTTATAGCCTATGTTTTGTGGCGTCGATGGTAATAGTGGTGCTAGGGTTATTGACGTTTACCTTCAAACGTATGAACAACCATAAGTGATTTGAAAAATCTCAAGGGCTGGAAGAGGCCTGATCGAACCAACTGATAGATCATTCACCCTCCACCGCCACTACTGTCACGTGGTCACAGTCACGTAGTGAGCTTCATTTCTTAGCACGCGTGTGCTTTAACTAATATTAATAGTGCAGCGTTAACTCGTCATTATAATTATAACTGTAAGATAATGAATAAACTTGAAGCAATAAGATTAACTCTGGTTATTAACCTAGGACAATTAAAAAATGCCGTCTATTTTCCAACCGTTTTCAACTCGCCGATTTCTCATATGTGCCAAACTGAACCATTTCCGATCTAGTAGAATGATGGTTTCTCTTTAAGTTTTCGTAACCGCATTGTCTCGAGAGGTCGGCAAAATTATACGCTTCAATACCACAACGCCGGCTGCTACATTCCAACGCGTGCTGGCTGCACCAGTCGGGAGACTTATGTTTGCCCTCATCTTTTGCCTACTGGTAATTGACGTAACGCTCAATAAGATTTAGTCACTTACGCAGATACACTTAAATTTTATCGGCGTTTCGACAGTGTTTCTTGTCATCTTCAGGCATGTGCACGGGCAGATTAAAGAATTAATTAATACCGGTACACAAATCGTGTATGTTAGCATGGGTATGTGTGAAAGTGTGTACTGTATTAAACGTATATGTGGAAGAGGTAACCTGATTCCTGTATCACTTTACTTTTGTAAGGACTAGCTGATATTAACAGGCTCAGTATCCATTAGTTCTTTCCAGACCCTTCTAGTCCAAAGGATGGTGGGGGCTTGCAATTTCTTCCCTTCGGAAGACAGTCTCTTAATCATTATATACTTTAATTTCATCCATACACTCTGTCTGGACCTCCCTCCCATTACGCCCCTCAATCTTTTCCGCGATTAGACCTCGAATCTCGTAATTGGCGTACTGCGTCTCCTTTCTGCAATGCTTTTAAAAGAGTTCCTTCTTTCACCCACTCTCTTCAGTACATCGTCATTGGTCACTCTTTGTGTCCTCGATATTTTTAAGGGCCTCCTCCAGCACTACATTTCAAAATCTTCAAGATAACTCCTGGCCAATTTCCTCAGCCATACGTGCTCTAAACGAAACTTATTTATGAATTTCTTTCTAGTTTCCAAGAACACGTTTCTGAACGACAAAAGGGGTCTTTCCTTGAAAACGGCTCATTTTGCTTGAGCAATTTTACTATTTACACAACAGATGCATCTTAAATCTGATGTAATGTAGCTCCCGAACTTACCACATACTCTTTCAAAATAGGTATACGTAGGCTTCAAAAAAATTGACTGTTTTTGATGTCAAATTATTTTTTTTTTTCAGTTTGCGTTACTTTGACAAAGACAGCATTCACTTCTGTCTCTAATCATATTTTTTTCTTATGTCACTGTAACAATTTACTGTTGTAAACATTTTTTATCGTTTTCGTTGTTTATCGTGTCAACGTATAAACAAAATCAAGGCCGTTCTTTGCGAGCGCGCCAAGTTATGTTTGTAAAAACAATTAACACAGTTATATACGATCTGAATGTATGAAGACAGGAACCCGTCGAGCTTTACGCCGTAATGCGGCTAAGTACAACTGCTTATCATCAAATATATTAGACGATATTGAAAACAGATGCCATGACAAGTTTTTATAGAGCATGTGAGGACTAAATACCACACACATGCATGTGCGCCGTGGCTGTTATTGTGTCTCTTCTCACAGCTGAAATCTTATAGTCCTGTGTCTCTGGTGTTTTAACTCGGAGTGCTAGTATCAACTGAAACAGTAGTATAGGTAATTGGTTTTATTTTGTTATGGTCGCAAACTATACAAGATGTCCTTTTAAGATGATAGAGATCTCAATCTGCATATTTAGTAGAGACATAGAGAAGGTGTTCCAGTAATACTTCTTCTGTCATACAGATATACATGTACTGTGTAGGTTAACCTAGCGTCACCACTATACCTGGTATGTAGATGGGCCTATACAGTGTGTTCGAGCGCCGAAGAAGACGCAAACCTGAAGCGAGAACTTCTGAAGAAGAACCTAGAGTAACGCACCATAGTCCAAAGATCACAGCGCCACCCCCGAACTCCCAGAAAGATCTGTGTTAGAGAAAATCTACTCTAGCTGAGACAACCAAAACCACTACGAAACGTTGCCTCAACTCGTGAACTGGTTCACGACCCCGTGGTTCCACTTTTGAGTACTTCGCTGATCAACACGACGACCCCCGAAGCCTTGAATGGTCACGCGACCGACTTCAGGCTCTCCCTGAGGAGTCTACGGCTTTTCCTCCACATTTTGGCGGCAGCAAAGGAACACCACCCCGTCAGGCCAGTGGTAAGGCAGGTTTCCGTGCACTCCCCCTTTCGGTCACTCGAACTTAGGACTCCACCGACTACTCCACGGACAAAAGTCCGCCGAAGAGGGGAGAACAAGTGGGCTAGTTCGAAGCTACTAGGGTTCAACTGTGTACTTAATGGACATCAAGGACTGACGTGACAGGTCTGACACAGCTACTGGTCAGGGACTGCGCACTCTGGTTCCCGTTCGCAAGGCGCTCCTATGAGTCAGGGTTACACTCTTTACCGTTCGCGGTAACTATACACACATTTCCTAACCATCAGTGCCGATGCCACCGAAGGAAGGTGTAACGCCTGCCCTCGAAAGAAGTGAGTATCTGGGTGGGTTCTTAAACCCAAGGGGGGTTACCCGCAATCGGCGGTGATAACCAACCGTAAGTCCCCGGGGCCCCTCCCCGGCTACCCGCCGGAGTCGCTGCTCAGTTACTCGGGCTTTGCCCGCGCGCCTTCACGGATGCGTGTTTTGGGTTCGCCCTCCGGCTTTCCGAAGAACGGATCGCCTTGAGACTACTTGCCACGGAATTGAACCCTGGAGGTAAGGGATTTATCTAGCGCTAAGTAGATTTAAGACTAGTCTTTGTCTGATACTGCAGTCGAGTCTGAACCGCATAGATAGCCCAACACTTTATTCAAGCAATGTTCTCAAGGTTTACATGGAGAAAATAGTTCGGAACAAACGTATAGTATTCCCTCCCCAAAGTGAAAAGCTTTATTATGCAAACTGTATCTCAATTAACAAAATACAAATAAATTCCTACAATAATTTGTATAATAAATTGCTATATCAAATTTCTGTAAACAGGAGTATCTAAAGTGCTCGTACTTTAAAGACTACGAAAATATTATAATTTCTGTTCGTAAAAATTTATTTTGTATCGGTATAGCGCTAGAATTTGTACTTCCATACAATGATGACGCTTGTAACGGTAGAGCCCAAAGCTGCTTGTAATTGTTGGTTTACTGAAAATTGATATCAGATATCCAACAATCGGTAAATATTGGGTGTTAAACATAATCTCTCACCCTCGCACACTCTCTCCCCGTCACTCCCCCCCTTTCTCACACACACACACACACACACACACATTCTATTTATCCTTCCCTCTTCCATATTTTAAATAGTCCCTTACATTGATATGATTCAACATGGGTGCCCTGAAAATAAATAAAATTCAATCATAAATTCTATTAGGCCTATAAATATATAGTACAGAAGTATAGAATAATCTCTATAATACCGACATTATTCGGTATTATTCTGTTATACCGAAATTTCCTTACAACTTCCTAATATATGCTTATTGTAACCAACATTTTTTTTGGTAAATATCGTCATTCTAGTGTTAAAAACTGACAAAACCATGAACTTCTTTTTCTCCTTCTAATTCTTTTCACTGGCACAATTATTTCCACCGTTGGTGTCGAAGTATCTTCAACACCTTAAAACACCCTACCTGGACTCTTAGGCTGTGTCTTATCTGGACAGAATCTTATCCTCAGGACGTGAAACAATCCTAGGAATAACCGAGCCATTTCTTTATTTAACGAAAGACATAAGACAACGGTTAAGAGCTGCACTCTGTTCCCTAATAATAGAGCACTACAAAGAATACTACAATCCTGCCTCCGTAGCCCCGTTTGGACTAAACATAAGGAGTAACAGGAGTACCGAGAAAACAGAAACATTTGGTTTCAAAATTGTAGATATGTGTGTGTATCCGCATACGCATATGTGTCCTGTCAAATGATTCAACAAACGTGTTTACTTATGTCTTATGAAGGCAAAAGCATAACAATTTTATTTTGTACACTACAGTTTGCTAAAACAACCAGTGTACGCAGTATTACTATTGGTTAGTAATATTACTTATAAAAGTACCTCTCGAATTATAGGGTACACTTGGACGATGTGATTTTGCCGATCGGCAACGGTAACGTTTCAAATGTCGACCTCTGCATTCTCATTGGCTGAGCGGAGAGTTCCCTAAAGGGAATGGTAGGTTTTTCAGGTAGATACATTAACAATAATACACATATTTCTAGGACACAGGAACAAAACACACAAACAAGCACACGAGCGTAATGGAAATACGAGGATAGGAGGATCACGTTGTCGATTTGAACAACGGAAAACGGATCTCCAAAACTATACCGGACACATTTTCTGGACGTTTCAGGCGGTTTAGTGAGAGATATTTACAGATAAGTTTCTACATCTTATAACATGCTAAGTGGCGCAGCTAGGTCTCCTGAACAAGCCAACTTTAATTTCTCAGCCCGTCCTATCTAAAGTTGCATTAATATTGTTATTAAGTGCAGGCGCGGAATTATCGAGTCACAAAATCATTTCACTTCATGCGTATGGGTATAAGGTAGCGTTATTTTGAGTCTGTATTGACGTGTCTCTCTAATTTTTACCACACTCAAATATTTATAGTGACTTTTTTCAAGTTTTGACAACACAAAAAACATTAAACTTGGAATCATCTAACGTTTATTAACAATTACGTTTTCGATTGCTCTGTAAACAGAATTTGCATCCGTTTTAAATTCCAATCGTACACGAGAATAGATAGTTTTAATTATAACGTTGGAGAAAACTTTAAAAATATCTTGAAAGACAGACTAAGAACGTCTTTGTAGGTAGAAACCTAGAATAAGAAACCTAAAGCTATTTGGTAACACACATACACACATTTTCGACCCCCCCCCTTCGGACTCAAGATTACCTGATTACACAGAATATATGTATATAATATTTCACATTTAATAATGAAATGTAGCTATTGAAATTAGATTTTTGACAAAAATACAGTAAAATTGTTGTTAGTATAGGTGTACAACATTGAAACGACCTGCGCAGAACAAACATTTTTGACACACTTGGAACATTATTTATAGGAGAGAGTCACGTGACAAGCCAACTGTGTGAAAGAACCGCTCGCTCGCCTAGCACCGTATGTAAACTATACAGCGTGACCTTGGTTAGGAAGGGAAGGGGGCAGTAAAACAGAGAAAGTTGGAGAGGGATGAGGCTTACTTCTCCACCCTGCGCGTACTAGTAAAATCGGTGATGGCTTTTTTTCAAAGTTGTCAGGCTATAGTATCTGTTAGTGTTAGAAACGTGACAGCCTTTCTTGGTAGCTGAGCTGCGCCGACCAAGCGAATGAATTACCCCCACTTACAAGTATAGCAAAGTTGTCTAGAGTGGAGGGAGGGGAGACAAAGCGATAACAGCTCACTGTCTCACTTCCATATTATCTCGCTCTCTGTCACACTCATGCTTCCATGTTCTCGCCAGTCTTGCTGCAGCCAAAGTTCACACTATGAAACACTGCACAAGACTGTTGTGCGCACGTGCGAAATAAATGAAAATTTTGTTAGCCTCACAACGAGATGTTTGTCCACTACGCATCTCTAACCCACTGTTCAATTTCTATCGTCAGGTTTATAGTACTGTATAACATATGTGAGTGTAGTGTGAATACTGTGTGCGTGTGTGTGTGTGCGCGCGCGCGTTAACATTCTTTAGGTAGTGGTTGAATTAATTTGAAGAATCGAGTTTTTAATTGGAGTAAAGAAAACTTCTGAATTCTTGAAATCACTGTAAGTCGCCGCAATCAACTCAGGATTATTTGCCACTACTTATCAATAATTCCTTACGTGACGTAAATTGAGTGTAAAATTTCCAGTCGGTGGCTTTATAAAAATGGAATGATGTTAACCAAAATCTAGTGTTTCCTTTTAATTTTTTAATTTTAATGGCACCACAAGCAAAAATATAAGTTAAAATGTAAAACAAATTATAAAAGTCTGAGCGAGTTCTTCATCTTAGGAAGCTTAATAGTATATTTTACCAGTGTTACGAGTGAAGCAGGTTCTCAGTTATAACTCGACCGTTTTGTATTTGTCGCCTGTCTTTCTATCTCTCACGACAACTTTCGAATGTATCAACCGATTTTCGTAAAACTCGACATGCGTGTTCATACCTTTACCCACAAAACGCTATTTTTTTCTAGATTTATCCTTCCAAAAATGGAGGTCAGGGGAGCAAAAATGTTTTCAACATTTTAGAAAAAACACAAAAATTCATCTAGGGTATCAAATTAATGAGTAAATTAACCACAATCTGTAAATAAAATTCAGTTTTGAAAATTTCAAAATTTTGGAATGCCAGGGGCCAAAAGAGCTTATAAAAATTTCAAAGAAAAACACAAAAGTCCATGTAGACTATTCAAAAGCCTGTGTTCAGGTTTTGAAATTTCAAAAACTGGGACTGCAGACACCAAAAAGTATCAAACTTTTGAACAAATTCAGTGTATCAAATTAAAAAAGACTTTTAACCGAAATCTAAACATAATATTCAGCTTAGGAAGGTTGATAATTTTAAGACACAAAGGACTTAAAAGGTATACAAGTTTTGAAAATATTATAAAAATCCGTGCCAGGTATCAGACCAAAGGCAAATTGTAATCTGACTCTGAGTGTAGTGTTTACACTGAAATTTTTCAACTTTAGCATAACTGGGCAAAAAAGGAAATCAGAATTAAAAAAAAAATGGTAAACACCTGTGTGGATCGTCACAGAATCGTGAGGAATTTTATTGGAAATACTAAGTCGGCATCGTTAATAATTAGACAAAATTAATTTCTACCAACATCCCTTGCTAATTTTGGATCGCCTTCAAAAACTTTGTAAGTTATAGATTACTTCGTAGGCTTGCTCGGCCGGAGTCAATGTTGTTAAATTGAGTTCCCGGGGCGTTTGGCCGTGGTCCAGTGCTAAAATCCATAGCAAACGTTTCGCCCCTGGCATCGACGGCTATCGTCAGTGCAAAATTTGAGTTTGCGCTAACGTAGATATCTAATGTGAGTGTGTCAGCGCAAACTCAAATTTTGCACTGATGATGGCCATCGATGGCACGGCCGAAAGTTTGCTATGGCTTTCAGCACTGGACCACGGCCAAACAGCTCGGAAACTCAATTTAACAAATTTGTAAGTTATGTTTGCAAATGCTTTACACATTTTTATCAGTTATGTCAAAAGAATTAGATATTCGCTTACAGATCTCTTCGAAACATACATAAATTTAAAAACTATAACTATACTATCATACTGTAGATACCAACAGCTTTCGTCCCGCCAGAAGTCA
Organism: Magicicada septendecula; assembly: GCA_034769895.1. NCBI lineage: Eukaryota > Metazoa > Arthropoda > Insecta > Hemiptera > Cicadidae > Magicicada > Magicicada septendecula. The sequence continues at coordinate 141,967,217 of CM068375.1, read as the reverse complement.
GGTATAACTTCGAATTTCGTAAGCGCGCGAATGCAAGCCGCAGACCAAATTAGCGACCATGTTTTTAGGAGAAAAAGTGCGGCTTGTATTCGGAACAATACGGTAATTTAAATTAATTACTTCAAATTAATTTAATTATACATGGTTCAACGAGTGTTTGCAGAAAATGTTGGCCTATTACGACACTGGCGAATGGTAGAGGCCGGTTCACAGGCGGACGTGCGGGGGGCGCACGGGCTACCGAGCATCTAGTAAATTGATGTTTTGTGATCGGTGGACGTTAGTATTAATAAGCCTCCGAAGGAAACGTCAACCCCTCCACCTTGTCGGAGGTCACTCTTTTTTTATGCTAGGGGAAAGAGGCTTCCACAGGCCTAGATCACATAAACCTGTGGTACGGAGAACCCCAGACTAAAATTATAACATAGGCAGGCCCATTTGCTATCACAATACTAAAATCTACAATGAAATTAATTATAAAATAAGCCTATTTGCTATGATAATACTAACATGCCATTTACTACAATATTTACATCAGCCTATCTACTACAGTATGTACGTACATTGGGCTATTTACAACAATGGAAACTACGTTTATTCCAATTCCATAGCTAAGTCGGAGTCACTACTACTGTCATCATTACCAACATTTATAATCAAAGGGCCACTCTCCTCCATTTCTTCTATTAAGTTGTCCAATTCCCACAGTTTCGCCTCTTCTTTCTTTACGTGCTCTATACACTTCTTCCAGTCTTCTTCATTTACTTTTTCCACCCCTTCTTCCAACAGCCGTTTTACATCTGCAAGCTTAAATGTTGTGTTGTTAGCCGCAACATGATTTTTCACTTGAGCCCAGATCAACTCGATGGGATTTAACTCACAGTGATGGGGGGTAATCTCAATACTGTCTTGTTTTCCTTCTTGGCCATCTCATCAATAACATATTTGTCGTAATTTCTTTTTTCTTGTTCTACTATATAAAGAAGTTCTTTCTTTAGATAACTACTATCAGCATTAAAACCTTTTTGTTTTAACCAATTTCCTATTTCATTTTTTCCACGACATGTTCGGAATTTTCTCACACTTTACTGAATGATATGGTGCGTTATCTAACACCACAACAGAGTTATCTTCCAGGGAAGGTAGGAGTTCTCGAAAGTAATCTTCAAATACATTCCCGGTCATTTCTTCGTGATAGTCAGCAGTAGACTTTGATTGGAACACCATTAATCCATCTTTCAAAAAGCCCTCTTCACAGCCCGTATGCAAAACTATCAGGCGGCTCCCTTTCCCCTTCGGACTTTGTAGTCCTGTCGACAGACCTTTCAAAAACGCATCTTTCGGCGACTTAATAGTTTTATCTTGCCAAACCTTATTTTTGACATGGCCTGCATTTACCCAAGTTTCGTCTTGATAGTAAATTTTACGGCCTTCTTCACGAAACTGTTTAATTTTGCGTAGGTAATTCCGTCGCCATACAACTATATCATCCCTGTCACAGATAAACATGTTACGTCTTCTTTCATGAAATATATAATTCAATGATTTTAACAGTTTATTTAGCGTAGACCGTTTTAAATCCGGTAAGTCTTTATCGTTGTTAACTGCACTCAAAATTTTATTTATTGTCGGTTGTTCATTTCTGAAAAAAAATTCGTGAACTTTTCTCCTAATAGCACATTTTATAAATTCGTCCAATTTATCTACTGCCGCTACTCTAGATTTTTCATTTTTTGGTGAACTCAAGCCTAACGTTTTGTTTTTCAAATATACATTAATAACACTATAAACACTCCGCTTGCTAACACCGGTCATTTCAGCAACTTTTTCCATGGCCTTGTCCTTTTTTATGGTAGGATTCTCTGTACTTAAATGTTTAAAATTATTCACTATACACAATCTCTTAGCACTATTTATAACTTTGCCGCGTTTGTTCCTTGCTATTGGGGAAAGAGTCTCCATATTGTACAGTTTTAGTCCAAGCTATTAATAATAACTAAACAGTAAAATCAGACCCAAATGACACGTTATTCAACGGTGAAAACAAGGAAGGAACTGATCTTCAGTAGATTACGCACAGTACCTACAGAACGTGACGAACAGGAAATATGAGTTGGCGGACTGCTGTGAAACGGGCGTTGGAATGTTACCGACAACAATAGAATCCGACCCTCGTCAATGTTATTCGCTTGAAATTTTTCTGCAAACACTCGGTGAACAAAGTGTAACAACCAAAAAAATTAAAATTTTTAGTATGACCGAAAAGACGTTACATACAACAAGACACACCTACTCAGGCCACGAGCAATAAATAAGGAACTGTGTGACGAGGTGTCAAGTGAACGTTTGCTTCGGACAATACAAATACGCTTCACATAGCTTTACAATAGGGAACAAGGTTGGCCGTGACAGACTCGACTCAAACACGAGATTTACAGCCTGCAAAATGTAAGATAGAAGAAACTATGTCAAGTACCAATTTAGAGTGAAACTGTGACGGACACACTGCCGGGATAATTTGAAGTGTACCAGTAATAAGAAAAGGGTGTAAGACACACAATAGTATGTACCCTATATGAAAACGGACATCGATACCTAAAAGAAAAGAATCGAACTTGTACACAGCAGGGGAACGTCTTACTGGCGACAACGGATATTTACGACAGGGAGAAGGAGTGCCGTTTTGGAAACGACGACACGCTGCGCCAGGACAGCGTTCGGAAAAGGGGTCGAGCACAGCGAAACAATAACAAAATACGACACATTGTTTGCGTGAGAACTGCAGCGAGATCCGGAGTACGCTTAGACAAAGGCATGATGGACAACCAAGAAAATTGCTCCTGTTCTAGGAAAAGAGTACGGAGGCTTTCGACGCGAACTCGTGGGGAGACAGGATACCCAATCACAACCCAGCATCTATCCAGAGAACAGGTGGAGAGGACCGTCGCCAGCATGGCAACGGGAACGTCGAATGAGAAGTGAAGAACGATGGTCTGGCATAGGGGTAGGAGATCTTCTGTCCTATCATGTTCGACTTGAGGCGTGTTTTCCAGAAGGGTGCATTGTGGTAAACGAGGCTTGATAAAAACTGTTTGCAGAGCACGCGGGAGGACAGTCTTTCATAAATTTTCAATCGTATACTTTGAGCAGTCTTCACGTACTTTTAACAGTCTATTTATAACTTTCAACAGTCGGTCGTCAAAGTTCGATTAACATACGGACAGCAGTGGGACTTTGAAACTTTGCTACGCGACATATAACTAAGTGACTTAGACATTTCGATATTGGCGCGTATCCGGTAATAGTGTACCTACAGTGTCTAAAAACATGCGACATACGCCAGTGCTTAACAATTATAGAGTTCTTTATTATACTCAAATTCAGAACTGAACTAACCAATCACACTTTCATCAATAACCGACGCGTAGAACTATCGTTGATGTAATACCGGACGACGAAATCGTAACGTTGTACAGTGCGGCGGAGCGATACAATATCATTTGGAACAATTACACCACGGCATCAAAAACACTAAACATTAATGTACATACCAGAAGTTCAACAATAGACAGACAGACATATACACCATAGTTAACGATGAACTTATCTTCACGACACATAATTTCATGACTCGAACAGTGACAGCCGAATCAACAGAATACACACACAGCGGGAGTGAATCTGTTCCGCGTGTGTTGAGTGTCAGTGACATCACAGCTACGCAGCTTCCCACACATGGACCAGCAGAGAGGAGGAGTTACGCCGATGGAAACATCGGATAAGTCGTCTAACAAGTAATCTTTATGCTATTCTTATCATAAGAACTCTACTGTCCTGTCTCTTTTTCAAGAAACACCCCTTGAGTATTTAAATTAAACATGATAAACATAATTAACGCCATCCATCTGAGGCAAACGATGAACGCATTAGTATAAGATTTATTGTTTGACTATTTGTGTTTCTATATATCGATTGCATTATATATGTATGTGTATGTTTTCCAGCAGACAACGTATTCGATTCACCTCGTAATTTGATGTATATACATGTGTTCTTTTATGTTCTTTTTATGAGTTTATGAATGTATTTACAGGGAATCATCCATATTTTATATATTGAAGTCTCTTTATTTAATGATATGATGTTAAATAAATAAGTGTTTATTTTATCCAGAATATATGCGTTCATTATTGTCAAATTACCTCAGAACAACAAAGTAATGGCATTTCAGTGATTTATAGTAGTTTTATTAATACAACAATTAGAGTCTCCATGCAATAATTGTGCTAACATAAAGAAATTAACGTGTTATTTAGCTTCAATCAGTTCAGTTGATATGAGTAACCTAATTGAGTGATTACACGAGCTCATTATGCAAATTAGTATATTTACATAATTAATTAATCACAGATTAATTAATTCATTATTGTTAGCATAAATGCTTATCGTTGTATTTGGCGCCCATCGCACGGCAAAGAGCAGGCAGTAGAGATAGGATATGCATATATATTAATATTTCATGTTAGTTGTAAGAACAATTATTATTAGTGTGAAGCTAGTTGGACTGGGACTGAATGTTAACGCGGAGTAAGGCTGCAAAAATGACGACCAGTAGTACAGATTCCATGAATTTCGATATTAATAACCAACAGGGAGTACCTGATGTCGAACGAGAGGAATCACCAACCTATTCACAAATGACTGAGGAGACGTCAGACGTCAGAGCGCGGGGACAGGAGTCCCAACAACAACCGCAGGAAGAGGTGACGTTGCGCGCATTAATGGACTTCATGATGAAGCAAAAGGAAGAAATTAATGAAAAGTTCGAGAAGCAGAATGAAAATTTTAATGGAAAATTCGAGAAATTAGAAGAAAAGTTTGAAAAGCAAAAGGAAGAAATTAATGAAAATTTTATTGAGGTTAGAAGAGAAGTTAATGGAAAATTCGAGAAACTAGAAGAAAAGTTTGAAAAACAGAATGAAAATTTTACACAAATACACGCAGAAATGCGTGAATATATAAATAATTGTGACAAGAAGATAGACGAGGTTCAGAAGCAGCAGAACGAGATCATAAAAGATTTAAAGGACGACACCGACAAGAAATTCGAAGAGGTACGAGAAACAAGAGAATTAGACCGACAGGAACTAAAGAGTGTTGCCCAAAATACTCAAACAAGCATCAAAAATATCCACAACAGAGTAGAGACACACGCAAAATAAAATCACAAGAAGCAGGAGGAATTGAGAGTCGAGCTATTCCAAACAGTAAGACAATTACAACAGGAACAGGGAGACGTAAACAACACAATGCAGCAGAAGATCAATGAGGTAGATGGGAGACAGAAGTCGGCGGAACTAAAACTAGATGAGAGCACCAGAGAGAAAACCACTCGTATCAACGAATTGAAGTCACAAATAGAACTACTACAGCGTCAGCTAATTGAAGGTGAGTCAAGGATAATCAGTAGAATTAACGGACACACACATACAGAGTTAAAGTACAACGGCACTGACAGGTTCCCAATGGAGTTCCTGAAGGAATTGTCAGAGATCCAAGAACAGTACTACAACAACAGTGACATTAAATGGATCGGGAGACACTTGGAGATGGACGCTGGAATATGGTGGCGTGTCATACGGAATCAAATCTCCACGTACGAAGAATTTAAAGAAGCCTTCACCTTGAAGTACTGGGGTCAAGAACGCCAGGACAATATACGCGACAATCTGGAGTACGGCAGATATTAGTGGAATGGACCAATCACAGCTGTCCAGTATGTAGAACGGATTTTACTGGAAAGTCGGCAACTGTCACCAGCATTAACCGATACCCAACTGATCAGAAAATTAGCTCGCCACTTTGGTAAGGACTTGCAGCTCGCCGTGGTCACACGTGGTATCACAAGTATACCGAATTTTGAAGAGTTGATTACGGAATTTACGAGTATACAGTCAAGCGGAGATAACACTCGCAGGCCACATTATAGACCCTACAACGAAGGAAAAAACAATCCGAGAGAGAGGGAGACACAATAGAACAAAAGTGAAAGTGACCGGCAGCCAAGGGGTCGTTTTGACAACAAACAATACGTCAATACGGTGCAGTTTACGCCGGCAGAGGCGGGACCTAGTAGGGCGGGCATTGACACCACCCCAAGGGCGGGGCGAGCGGTAACAGCGACAACAACAACAACAACAAAAATATGTCAAACGAGGGAAGAAGATAGAATTTTTAAGCGACTTACTTCCGAGTGAGAATGTAAATATATTAATACCTGATTTACGAAAGGACCTACTACAAGAGGACGACGAGATTATCAATAAACAAATATTGAAATGTCCCGAAATTACTATTAAATTTAATAATGATGTAATTGTGGAAGCTCTGCTTGATACCGGTTGTCTCGTCAACGGATTATCGGAGACGTGGTTTAATAATCATAAGAAGAGTATAGGACCATATGAGACACTACCCGTTACGAATACATTTATAATAAGTGCTGTAGGAAATAAATCCAAATTAGTTAAGAGACAAATATTGTGTGACATTGAGATTGATAGTATCCGATATGAATGTGTGTTTTTGATAATACCAGAATTAGTGAAACCGTGTATACTAGGAATTAGTTTTTTACAAGAAGTTGGGTGTCGCATCGACATCGGAAACAAAGTAGTTAGTTTAAAAAGCGATACTGATGATGGGGAGCACATTATACCAATCATGAATATTGACGTGATAAACAGTGAAGAAGAAGGGGAAGTACTGCGATGCATCGATGAAAAGATTGGGAGCATAGACTGCGTGGATGAAGGAATACTGCAACGCCTGAAGGAGATTTTGGTAAGGAACCGGAATGTTTTTAGGGAGTGCCCGGGAAGAATAGAGGGTTACACGCATGAGTTTCACGTTACGGACAGGACACCTTACTTTCAACGAGGGTGGCCTGTGCCGCTTGCTTACAGAGACAAGGTGAACGAGGAGATTAACCGGATGTTACGATATGGAGTAATCGAACGTTGCGCCAGCCCGTACGTCAACCCAATCGTGACAGTTATCAAGAAGGATGGGAGGGTTCGCCTATGCCTTGATGCAAGGAAAGTGAACAGCGTGACCGTGCCCGATTACGAAGGAGTGTCCCCGGTAAATGAGATATTGGCTAGATGTGGTGATATGCAGTACTTGTCGACAGTCGATTTATCCAGTAGCTTCTGGCAAGTCCCATTAAAACAAGAGTGTAGGGATTTCACTGCGTTTATGCATGAAGGGAGGTGCTACCGATTCACAGTGACACCATTTGGACTTAGCACCAGCTCTGCGGCGTTGACACGTGGATTGGATGTGGCCCTCGAGGAGGAGGTCAAGAAGAACACGATAATCTACGTGGACGACTGCTTGTGTTACTCCAATAATATACAAACACACTTAAATCATTTAGAAACGTTGCTAAACAACCTCAATAAAGCAAATATCACTGTCAACCTCACCAAGTCACAATTCTTCAGACGAGAAATCTCCTTCCTTGGTTATCGCCTTACAACAAAAGGGATACAAGCAACCGATGACAAGGTAAAGGCGATTATGGATTTCCCAGCACCGAAGAATACAAAACAATTCAAAGGTTTCCTTGGTCTTACCAATTTTTATAATAGATTCTCGAGTAAATACGCAGAAACAACGCAACCTTTACATGAACTGCTGAAAGGAGGACGAAAGTTTTCATGGACAAGGGAAGTGGACGAGTGTTTCCAGAGAGTCAAGAATTTATTTATAGACACAGTAACTCTACGGTTCCCACGGCCGAACCAAAGATACTATATTCAGTGTGACGCTAGTAATTTTGCGTATGGTGGCCAGCTTTACCAGATCGATGAAGAAGGAGAAATCGGCGTGATCGCTTTCACAAGCAAGACATTTAAGGGAGCAGAACGCAATTATTTCACGACGGAGAAAGAGCTCCTAAGTATCGTTAGATGTCTGGATAAGTTTCGTATGTACATACTTGGCCAGCCACTAACGATAATCACGGACAATAAAGCATTAACATTCATGCACAAGTGCCACTTAAACAATTCCAGAATTACAAGATGGATTCTCGCCATACAGGAATACAGTTTCGACATTATCCACTGCAAAGGAAAGGATAATGTCGTTGCGGACATACTGAGTAGATACCCGGCTGACACGGAACAACACGAGACAAACGAGGAAACGCACGAATATTTGATTAATCACCTAGTTATTAAAATGAGTCAACAATTAGGTAAAATAATTAGAGATATCGGCAAATACCAAAATGAAGATGCCAAACTAGGAACGCTTATAGATAAGATTAAGAATAACGATGTAGATAATAAATTGGGTAAATTTTATAAAATTGTTAATGATAAGTTGTACCGACGACGACGTGGCGAATGGAAACTATACATTCCTGACAGCGTGTCGAAGAATCTAATTGCAGAAATACACCAAATGTACGGACACCTAGGCCCAAAAAGGTGTATAAAAATGTTACAGGAGACCATCAGCTAGAGGTGACATCGTGAGCGTCGATTACTATGGACCCTTACCAACGGGTACAGGAGGTGTCAAATACTTACTTGTCATGGTGGACAACTTCACAAAGTTTGTCAAACTATTCACACTAAGAAGAGCGACAACCACCACGACACTACGACGAATCAACGACTACTGTACGAAGTTTGGACGACCGAAAGTCATTTTAACCGACAACGGCACGCAATTTACCGCAGAAAAATGGGTTAAAGGTCTCGAGGAGCTGGGAATACAACCAAGATATACGGCGATAAGGAATCCTCGAGCGAACTTAGCGGAAAGGATTAACCGCCAACTGGGAAATCTATTCAGGACCCTGGTACACGACCAGCATAGCAAGTGGTCAACATACGTCGGATTAATTGAGACATGTATCAATGAAACATACCACGAAACAATAGAAATAACACCCCACGAGGCGCACTTAGGAAAGAAGCCGACCCGCGCATGGGAGAAGTGGCTGGACAAAGATGTCATCAACAATAAACACAATTCAAATATCAACGTGTTTGTAAAAATAAAAGACAAAAGAGAGAAATATGCTAAACGTATCAATGATGGTAAGAATATTACTAAATTTGCTACCGGCGATAAGGTGCTGTTAAGGAGCTACCACCAATCCGACGCCGCAATGAAAAGGATCGACAAGTTTTTCGAGTTATACACCGGACCATACAAGGTTAATCGCGTCCTTGGTGACGCAACATACGAGCTCACTGAGTGCGATAGCAATGGGAAAGTGAGAGGTATTTTCAACGTACGGTTGCTAAAGAAATACTATGGGACGAGAGTACAAGTCTCGAAGGAAAACGAAAGTGGCATCAGCTGTTAGACTAGTGGACTAGAAGACGGACCAACACATAAGGTGAATGTCCCGCGAAAACCGGTCCAACTAGCTAATCGGTATGATGTATAACTTATTAGTGTATAGTTTAAAGATTTTTTGTACAAGGAGTTCTTAAGTCACGTTGTGGCAACCTAATGACGTTAATTACATGTGTATAGCCAGTGTTAATGGAAATTTAAATAGAAAAGACACTTATGATGCGAAAAGTTCGATTGAATGTGCAGCAATAAATTGCCAAAGACGTTATAACGAGTTTTATAGACACACGATGATGTTAGATTAATTAATCAAATCTGAGTGATATAAAACGAAGTTATCTATAATCATAATGATTTCAAATGAATTGTTAATTGTTCCTAAATAATGTATATAAATTTATAATCAATATAATCAGTATAGATGGTAGTAATACGTATTGTGAGTGATACTCAATAATAATTAGTGAATGTATCAATATATATTTACAGGTCGTAAATTGTGTTTTAAATATTCAAGAATGACTAAGGACATTAGCTATCGTAATGATATTTAAACGATACATGAATAATTGCATTTCATGTCGAAAACCATTATTTCATGTATTAGGTTATAAGCGGATGACACAGCCATCCACAGCTATTATTATTATTATTGTAAATAACCCCATATCTAATTAGATATGCAAATGTGTAAAAATGCGTTCATCCTTCCTCAGATGCACGGCAATAAATTCCCAGAGTTAGTTTACAACAAAATATAGGGAATATATACCCGTATAACCCAAGCAGAGGAAAGTAGGTCAATGACCGCGACTTTATCAGAGGGGACTCCCACAACAAACACAGAGCGCAGAAATCGGATTAGAGTGTCTTCTGCTGATCCAACATCCAACCCGATTTGGGGACTTATGTACCAACCAAAAAAATTAAAATTTTTAGTATGACCGAAAAGACGTTACATACAACAAGACACACCTACCCAGGCCACGAGCAATAAATAAGGAACTGTGTGACGAGGTGTCAAGTGAACGTTTGCTTCGGACAATACAAATACGCTTCACATAGCTTTACAATAGGGAACAAGGTTGGCCGTGACAGACTCGACTCAAACACGAGATTTACAGCCTGCAAAATGTAAGATAAAAGAAACTATGTCAAGTACCAATTTAGAGTGAAACTGTGACGGACACACTGCCGGGATAATTTGAAGTGTACCAGTAATAAGAAAAGGGTGTAAGACACACAATAGTATGTACCCTATATGAGAACGGACATCGATACCTAAAAGAATAGAATCGAACTTGTACACAGCAGGGGAACGTCTTACTGGCGACAACGGATATTTACGACAGGGAGAAGGAGTGCCGTTTTGGAAACGACGACACGCTGCGCCAGGACAGCGTTCGGAAAAGGGGTCGAGCACAGCGAAACAATAACAAAATACGACACATTGTTTGCGTGAGAACTGCAGCGAGATCCGGAGTACGCTTAGACAAAGGCATGATGGACAACCAAGAAAATTGCTCCTGTTCTAGGAAAAGAGTACGGAGGCTTTCGACGCGAACTCGTGGGGAGACAGGATACCCAATCACAACCCAGCATCTATCCAGAGAACAGGTGGAGAGGACCGTCGCCAGCATGGCAACGGGAACGTAGAATGAGAAGTGAAGAACGATGGTCTGGCATAGGGGTAGGAGATCTTCTGTCCTATCATGTTCGACTTGAGGCGTGTTTTCCAGAAGGGTGCATTGTGGTAAACGAGGCTTGATAAAAACTGTTTGCAGAGCACGCGGGAGGACAGTCTTTCATAAATTTTCAATCGTATACTTTGAGCAGTCTTCACGTACTTTTAACAGTCTATTTATAACATTCAACAGTCGGTCGTCAAAGTTCGATTAACATACGGACAGCAGTGGGACTTTGAAACTTTGCTACGCGACATATAACTAAGTGACTTAGACATTTCGATATTGGCGGGTATCCGGTAATAGTGTACCTACAGTGTCTAAAAACATGCGACATACGCCAGTGCTTAACAATTATAGAGTTCTTTATCATACTCAAATTCAGAACTGAACTAACCAATCACACTTTCATCAATAACCGACGCGTAGAACTATCGTTGATGTAATACCGGACAACGAAATCGTAACGTTGTACTGTGCGGCGGAGCGATACAATATCATTTGGAAAAATTACACCACGGCATCAAAAACACTAAACATTAATGTACATACCAGAAGTGCAACAATAGACAGACAGACATATACACCATAGTTAACGATGAACTTATCTTCACGACACATAATTTCATGACTCGAACAGTAACAGCCGAATCAACAGAATACACACACAGCGCGAGTGAATCTGTTCCGCGTGTGTTGAGTGTCAGTGACATCACAGCAACGCAGCTTCCCACACATGGACCAGCAGAGAGGAGGAGTTACGCCGATGGAAATATCGGATAAGTCGTCTAACAAGTAATCTTTATGCTATTCTTATCATAAGAACTCTACTGTCCTGTCTCTTTTTCAAGAAACACCCCTTGAGTATTTAAATTAAACATGATAAACATAATTAACGCCATCCATCTGAGGCAAACGATGAACGCATTAGTATAAGATTTATTGTTTGACTATTTGTGTTTCTATATATCGATTGCATTATATATGTATGTGTATGTTTTCCAGCAGACAACGTATTGGATTCACCTCGTAATTTGATGTATATACATGTGTTCTTTTATGTTCTTTTTATGAGTTTATGAATGTATTTACAGGGAATCATCCATATTTTATATATTGAAGTCTCTTTATTTAATGATATGATGTTAAATAAATAAGTGTTTATTTTATCCAGAATATATGCGTTCATTATTGTCAAATTACCTCAGAACAACAAAGTAATGGCATTTCAGTGATTTATAGTAGTTTTATTAATACAACAATTAGAGTCTCCATGCAATAATTGTGATAACATAAAGAAATTAACGTGTTATTTAGCTTCAATCAGTCCAGTTGATATGAGTAACCTAATTGAGTGATTACACGAGCTCATTATGCAAATTAGTATATTTACATAATTAATTAAACACAGATTAATTAATTCATTATTGTTAGCATAAATGCTTATCGTTGTATTTAGCGCCCATCGCACGGCAAAGAGCAGGCAGTAGAGATAGGATAAGCATATATTTTAACATTTCATGTTAGTTGTAAGAACAATTATTATTAGTGTGAAGCTAGTTGGACTGGGACTGAATGTTAACGCGGAGTAAGGCTGCAAAAGTGACGACCAGTAGTACAGATTCCATGAATTTCGATATTAATAACCAACAGGGAGTACCTGATGTCGAACGAGAGGAATCACCAACCTATTCACAAATGACTGAGGAGACGTCAGACGTCAGAGCGCGGGGACAGGAGTCCCAACAACAGCCGCAGGAAGAGGTGACGTTGCGCGCATTAATGGACTTCATGATGAAGCAAAAGGAAGAAATTAATGAAAAGTTCGAGAAGCAGAATGAAAATTTTAATGGAAAATTCGAGAAATTAGAAGAAAAGTTTGAAAAGCAAAAGGAAGAAATTAATGAAAATTTTATAGAGGTTAGAAGAGAAGTTAATGGAAAATTCGAGAAACTAGAAGAAAAGTTTGAAAAACAGAATGAAAATTTTACACAAATACACGCAGAAATGCGTGAATATATAAATAATTGTGACAAGAAGATGGACGAGGTTCAGAAGCAGCAGAACGAGATCATAAAAGAGTTAAAGGACGACACCGACAAGAAATTCGAAGAGGTACGAGAAACAAGAGAATTAGACCGACAGGAACTAAAGAGTGTTGCCCAAAATACTCAAACAAGCATCAAAAATATCCACAACAGAGTAGAGACACACGCAAAATAAAATCACAAGAAGCAGGAGGAATTGAGAGTCGAGCTATTCCAAACAGTAAGACAATTACAACAGGAACAGGGAGACGTAAACAACACAATGCAGCAGAAGATCAATGAGGTAGATGGGAGACAGAAGTCGGCGGAACTAAAACTAGATGAGAGCACCAGAGAGAAAACCACTCGTATCAACGAATTGAAGTCACAAATAGAACTACTACAGCGTCAGCTAATTGAAGATGAGTCGGGGATAATCAGTAGAATTAACGGACACACACATACAGAGTTAAAGTACAACGGCACTGACAGGTTCCCAATGGAGTTCCTGAAGGAATTGTCAGAGATCCAAGAACAGTACTACAACAACAGTGACATTAAATGGATCGGGAGACACTTGGAGATGGACGCTGGAATATGGTGGCGTGTCATACGGAATCAAATCTCCACGTACGAAGAATTTAAAGAAGCCTTCACCTTGAAGTACTGGGGTCAAGAACGCCAGGACAATATACGCGACAATCTGGAGTACGGCAGATATTAGTGGAATGGACCAATCACAGCTGTCCAGTATGTAGAACGGATTTTACTGGAAAGTCGGCAACTGTCACCAGCATTAACCGATACCCAACTGATCAGAAAATTAGCTCGCCACTTTGGTAAGGACTTGCAGCTCGCCGTGGTCACACGTGGTATCACAAGTATACCGAATTTTGAAGAGTTGATTACGGAATTTACGAGTATACAGTCAAGCGGAGATAACACTCGCAGGCCACATTATAGACCCTACAACGAAGGAAAAAACAATCCGAGAGAGAGGGAGACACAATAGAACAAAAGTGAAAGTGACCGGCAGCCAAGGGGTCGTTTTGACAACAAACAATACGTCAATACGGTGCAGTTTACGCCGGCAGAGGCGGGACCTAGTAGGGCGGGCATTGACACCACCCCAAGGGCGGGGCGAGCGGTAACAGCGACAACAACAACAACAACAAAAATATGTCAAACGAGGGAAGAAGATAGAATTTTTAAGCGACTTACTTCCGAGTGAGAATGTAAATATATTAATACCTGATTTACGAAAGGACCTACTACAAGAGGACGACGAGATTATCAATAAACAAATATTGAAATGTCCCGAAATTACTATTAAATTTAATAATGATGTAATTGTGGAAGCTCTGCTTGATACCGGTTGTCTCGTCAACGGATTATCGGAGACGTGGTTTAATAATCATAAGAAGAGTATAGGACCATATGAGACACTACCCGTTACGAATACATTTATAATAAGTGCTGTAGGAAATAAATCCAAATTAGTTAAGAGACAAATATTGTGTGACATTGAGATTGATAGTATCCGATATGAATGTGTGTTTTTGATAATACCAGAATTAGTGAAACCGTGTATACTAGGAATTAGTTTTTTACAAGAAGTTGGGTGTCGCATCGACATCGGAAACAAAGTAGTTAGTTTAAAAAGCGATACTGATGATGGGGAGCACATTATACCAATCATGAATATTGACGTGATAAACAGTGAAGAAGAAGGGGAAGTACTGCGATGCATCGATGAAAAGATTGGGAGCATAGACTGCGTGGATGAAGGAATACTGCAACGCCTGAAGGAGATTTTGGTAAGGAACCGGAATGTTTTTAGGGAGTGCCCGGGAAGAATAGAGGGTTACACGCATGAGTTTCACGTTACGGACAGGACACCTTACTTTCAACGAGGGTGGCCTGTGCCGCTTGCTTACAGAGACAAGGTGAACGAGGAGATTAACCGGATGTTACGATATGGAGTAATCGAACGTTGCGCCAGCCCGTACGTCAACCCAATCGTGACAGTTATCAAGAAGGATGGGAGGGTTCGCCTATGCCTTGATGCAAGGAAAGTGAACAGCGTGACCGTGCCCGATTACGAAGGAGTGTCCCCGGTAAATGAGATATTGGCTAGATGTGGTGATATGCAGTACTTGTCGACAGTCGATTTATCCAGTAGCTTCTGGCAAGTCCCATTAAAACAAGAGTGTAGGGATTTCACTGCGTTTATGCATGAAGGGAGGTGCTACCGATTCACAGTGACACCATTTGGACTTAGCACCAGCTCTGCGGCGTTGACACGTGGATTGGATGTGGCCCTCGAGGAGGAGGTCAAGAAGAACACGATAATCTACGTGGACGACTGCTTGTGTTACTCCAATAATATACAAACACACTTAAATCATTTAGAAACGTTGCTAAACAACCTCAATAAAGCAAATATCACTGTCAACCTCACCAAGTCACAATTCTTCAGACGAGAAATCTCCTTCCTTGGTTATCGCCTTACAACAAAAGGGATACAAGCAACCGATGACAAGGTAAAGGCGATTATGGATTTCCCAGCACCGAAGAATACAAAACAATTCAAAGGTTTCCTTGGTCTTACCAATTTTTATAATAGATTCTCGAGTAAATACGCAGAAACAACGCAACCTTTACATGAACTGCTGAAAGGAGGACGAAAGTTTTCATGGACAAGGGAAGTGGACGAGTGTTTCCAGAGAGTCAAGAATTTATTTATAGACACAGTAACTCTACGGTTCCCACGGCCGAACCAAAGATACTATATTCAGTGTGACGCTAGTAATTTTGCGTATGGTGGCCAGCTTTACCAGATCGATGAAGAAGGAGAAATCGGCGTGATCGCTTTCACAAGCAAGACATTTAAGGGAGCAGAACGCAATTATTTCACGACGGAGAAAGAGCTCCTAAGTATCGTTAGATGTCTGGATAAGTTTCGTATGTACATACTTGGCCAGCCACTAACGATAATCACGGACAATAAAGCATTAACATTCATGCACAAGTGCCACTTAAACAATTCCAGAATTACAAGATGGATTCTCGCCATACAGGAATACAGTTTCGACATTATCCACTGCAAAGGAAAGGATAATGTCGTTGCGGACATACTGAGTAGATACCCGGCTGACACGGAACAACACGAGACAAACGAGGAAACGCACGAATATTTGATTAATCACCTAGTTATTAAAATGAGTCAACAATTAGGTAAAATAATTAGAGATATCGGCAAATACCAAAATGAAGATGCCAAACTAGGAACGCTTATAGATAAGATTAAGAATAACGATGTAGATAATAAATTGGGTAAATTTTATAAAATTGTTAATGATAAGTTGTACCGACGACGACGTGGCGAATGGAAACTATACATTCCTGACAGCGTGTCGAAGAATCTAATTGCAGAAATACACCAAATGTACGGACACCTAGGCCCAAAAAGGTGTATAAAAATGTTACAGGAGACCATCAGCTAGAGGTGACATCGTGAGCGTCGATTACTATGGACCCTTACCAACGGGTACAGGAGGTGTCAAATACTTACTTGTCATGGTGGACAACTTCACAAAGTTTGTCAAACTATTCACACTAAGAAGAGCGACAACCACCACGACACTACGACGAATCAACGACTACTGTACGAAGTTTGGACGACCGAAAGTCATTTTAACCGACAACGGCACGCAATTTACCGCAGAAAAATGGGTTAAAGGTCTCGAGGAGCTGGGAATACAACCAAGATATACGGCGATAAGGAATCCTCGAGCGAACTTAGCGGAAAGGATTAACCGCCAACTGGGAAATCTATTCAGGACCCTGGTACACGACCAGCATAGCAAGTGGTCAACATACGTCGGATTAATTGAGACATGTATCAATGAAACATACCACGAAACAATAGAAATAACACCCCACGAGGCGCACTTAGGAAAGAAGCCGACCCGCGCATGGGAGAAGTGGCTGGACAAAGATGTCATCAACAATAAACACAATTCAAATATCAACGTGTTTGTAAAAATAAAAGACAAAAGAGAGAAATATGCTAAACGTATCAATGATGGTAAGAATATTACTAAATTTGCTACCGGCGATAAGGTGCTGTTAAGGAGCTACCACCAATCCGACGCCGCAATGAAAAGGATCGACAAGTTTTTCGAGTTATACACCGGACCATACAAGGTTAATCGCGTCCTTGGTGACGCAACATACGAGCTCACTGAGTGCGATAGCAATGGGAAAGTGAGAGGTATTTTCAACGTACGGTTGCTAAAGAAATACTATGGGACGAGAGTACAAGTCTCGAAGGAAAACGAAAGTGGCATCAGCTGTTAGACTAGTGGACTAGAAGACGGACCAACACATAAGGTGAATGTCCCGCGAAAACCGGTCCAACTAGCTAATCGGTATGATGTATAACTTATTAGTGTATAGTTTAAAGATTTTTTGTACAAGGAGTTCTTAAGTCACGTTGTGGCAACCTAATGACGTTAATTACATGTGTATAGCCAGTGTTAATGGAAATTTAAATAGAAAAGACACTTATGATGCGAAAAGTTCGATTGAATGTGCAGCAATAAATTGCCAAAGACGTTATAACGAGTTTTATAGACACACGATGATGTTAGATTAATTAATCAAATCTGAGTGATATAAAACGAAGTTATCTATAATCATAATGATTTCAAATGAATTGTTAATTGTTCCTAAATAATGTATATAAATTTATAATCAATATAATCAGTATAGATGGTAGTAATACGTATTGTGAGTGATACTCAATAATAATTAGTGAATGTATCAATATATATTTACAGGTCGTAAATTGTGTTTTAAATATTCAAGAATGACTAAGGACATTAGCTATCGTAATGATATTTAAACGATACATGAATAATTGCATTTCATGTCGAAAACCATTATTTCATGTATTAGGTTATAAGCGGATGACACAGCCATCCACAGCTATTATTATTATTATTGTAAATAACCCCATATCTAATTAGATATGCAAATGTGTAAAAATGCGTTCATCCTTCCTCAGATGCACGGCAATAAATTCCCAGAGTTAGTTTACAACAAAATATAGGGAATATATACCCGTATAACCCAAGCAGAGGAAAGTAGGTCAATGACCGCGACTTTATCAGAGGGGACTCCCACAACAAACACAGAGCGCAGAAATCGGATTAGAGTGTCTTCTGCTGATCCAACATCCAACCCGATTTGGGGACTTATGTACCAACCAAAAAAATTAAAATTTTTAGTATGACCGAAAAGACGTTACATACAACAAGACACACCTACCCAGGCCACGAGCAATAAATAAGGAACTGTGTGACGAGGTGTCAAGTGAACGTTTGCTTCGGACAATACAAATACGCTTCACATAGCTTTACAATAGGGAACAAGGTTGGCCGTGACAGACTCGACTCAAACACGAGATTTACAGCCTGCAAAATGTAAGATAAAAGAAACTATGTCAAGTACCAATTTAGAGTGAAACTGTGACGGACACACTGCCGGGATAATTTGAAGTGTACCAGTAATAAGAAAAGGGTGTAAGACACACAATAGTATGTACCCTATATGAGAACGGACATCGATACCTAAAAGAATAGAATCGAACTTGTACACAGCAGGGGAACGTCTTACTGGCGACAACGGATATTTACGACAGGGAGAAGGAGTGCCGTTTTGGAAACGACGACACGCTGCGCCAGGACAGCGTTCGGAAAAGGGGTCGAGCACAGCGAAACAATAACAAAATACGACACATTGTTTGCGTGAGAACTGCAGCGAGATCCGGAGTACGCTTAGACAAAGGCATGATGGACAACCAAGAAAATTGCTCCTGTTCTAGGAAAAGAGTACGGAGGCTTTCGACGCGAACTCGTGGGGAGACAGGATACCCAATCACAACCCAGCATCTATCCAGAGAACAGGTGGAGAGGACCGTCGCCAGCATGGCAACGGGAACGTAGAATGAGAAGTGAAGAACGATGGTCTGGCATAGGGGTAGGAGATCTTCTGTCCTATCATGTTCGACTTGAGGCGTGTTTTCCAGAAGGGTGCATTGTGGTAAACGAGGCTTGATAAAAACTGTTTGCAGAGCACGCGGGAGGACAGTCTTTCATAAATTTTCAATCGTATACTTTGAGCAGTCTTCACGTACTTTTAACAGTCTATTTATAACATTCAACAGTCGGTCGTCAAAGTTCGATTAACATACGGACAGCAGTGGGACTTTGAAACTTTGCTACGCGACATATAACTAAGTGACTTAGACATTTCGATATTGGCGGGTATCCGGTAATAGTGTACCTACAGTGTCTAAAAACATGCGACATACGCCAGTGCTTAACAATTATAGAGTTCTTTATCATACTCAAATTCAGAACTGAACTAACCAATCACACTTTCATCAATAACCGACGCGTAGAACTATCGTTGATGTAATACCGGACGACGAAATCGTAACGTTGTACTGTGCGGCGGAGCGATACAATATCATTTGGAAAAATTACACCACGGCATCAAAAACACTAAACATTAATGTACATACCAGAAGTGCAACAATAGACAGACAGACATATACACCATAGTTAACGATGAACTTATCTTCACGACACATAATTTCATGACTCGAACAGTAACAGCCGAATCAACAGAATACACACACAGCGCGAGTGAATCTGTTCCGCGTGTGTTGAGTGTCAGTGACATCACAGCAACGCAGCTTCCCACACATGGACCAGCAGAGAGGAGGAGTTACGCCGATGGAAATATCGGATAAGTCGTCTAACAAGTAATCTTTATGCTATTCTTATCATAAGAACTCTACTGTCCTGTCTCTTTTTCAAGAAACACCCCTTGAGTATTTAAATTAAACATGATAAACATAATTAACGCCATCCATCTGAGGCAAACGATGAACGCATTAGTATAAGATTTATTGTTTGACTATTTGTGTTTCTATATATCGATTGCATTATATATGTATGTGTATGTTTTCCAGCAGACAACGTATTGGATTCACCTCGTAATTTGATGTATATACATGTGTTCTTTTATGTTCTTTTTATGAGTTTATGAATGTATTTACAGGGAATCATCCATATTTTATATATTGAAGTCTCTTTATTTAATGATATGATGTTAAATAAATAAGTGTTTATTTTATCCAGAATATATGCGTTCATTATTGTCAAATTACCTCAGAACAACAAAGTAATGGCATTTCAGTGATTTATAGTAGTTTTATTAATACAACAATTAGAGTCTCCATGCAATAATTGTGATAACATAAAGAAATTAACGTGTTATTTAGCTTCAATCAGTCCAGTTGATATGAGTAACCTAATTGAGTGATTACACGAGCTCATTATGCAAATTAGTATATTTACATAATTAATTAAACACAGATTAATTAATTCATTATTGTTAGCATAAATGCTTATCGTTGTATTTAGCGCCCATCGCACGGCAAAGAGCAGGCAGTAGAGATAGGATAAGCATATATTTTAACATTTCATGTTAGTTGTAAGAACAATTATTATTAGTGTGAAGCTAGTTGGACTGGGACTGAATGTTAACGCGGAGTAAGGCTGCAAAAGTGACGACCAGTAGTACAGATTCCATGAATTTCGATATTAATAACCAACAGGGAGTACCTGATGTCGAACGAGAGGAATCACCAACCTATTCACAAATGACTGAGGAGACGTCAGACGTCAGAGCGCGGGGACAGGAGTCCCAACAACAGCCGCAGGAAGAGGTGACGTTGCGCGCATTAATGGACTTCATGATGAAGCAAAAGGAAGAAATTAATGAAAAGTTCGAGAAGCAGAATGAAAATTTTAATGGAAAATTCGAGAAATTAGAAGAAAAGTTTGAAAAGCAAAAGGAAGAAATTAATGAAAATTTTATAGAGGTTAGAAGAGAAGTTAATGGAAAATTCGAGAAACTAGAAGAAAAGTTTGAAAAACAGAATGAAAATTTTACACAGATACACGCAGAAATGCGTGAATATATAAATAATTGTGACAAGAAGATGGACGAGGTTCAGAAGCAGCAGAACGAGATCATAAAAGAGTTAAAGGACGACACCGACAAGAAATTCGAAGAGGTACGAGAAACAAGAGAATTAGACCGACAGGAACTAAAGAGTGTTGCCCAAAATACTCAAACAAGCATCAAAAATATCCACAACAGAGTAGAGACACACGCAAAATAAAATCACAAGAAGCAGGAGGAATTGAGAGTCGAGCTATTCCAAACAGTAAGACAATTACAACAGGAACAGGGAGACGTAAACAACACAATGCAGCAGAAGATCAATGAGGTAGATGGGAGACAGAAGTCGGCGGAACTAAAACTAGATGAGAGCACCAGAGAGAAAACCACTCGTATCAACGAATTGAAGTCACAAATAGAACTACTACAGCGTCAGCTAATTGAAGATGAGTCGGGGATAATCAGTAGAATTAACGGACACACACATACAGAGTTAAAGTACAACGGCACTGACAGGTTCCCAATGGAGTTCCTGAAGGAATTGTCAGAGATCCAAGAACAGTACTACAACAACAGTGACATTAAATGGATCGGGAGACACTTGGAGATGGACGCTGGAATATGGTGGCGTGTCATACGGAATCAAATCTCCACGTACGAAGAATTTAAAGAAGCCTTCACCTTGAAGTACTGGGGTCAAGAACGCCAGGACAATATACGCGACAATCTGGAGTACGGCAGATATTAGTGGAATGGACCAATCACAGCTGTCCAGTATGTAGAACGGATTTTACTGGAAAGTCGGCAACTGTCACCAGCATTAACCGATACCCAACTGATCAGAAAATTAGCTCGCCACTTTGGTAAGGACTTGCAGCTCGCCGTGGTCACACGTGGTATCACAAGTATACCGAATTTTGAAGAGTTGATTACGGAATTTACGAGTATACAGTCAAGCGGAGATAACACTCGCAGGCCACATTATAGACCCTACAACGAAGGAAAAAACAATCCGAGAGAGAGGGAGACACAATAGAACAAAAGTGAAAGTGACCGGCAGCCAAGGGGTCGTTTTGACAACAAACAATACGTCAATACGGTGCAGTTTACGCCGGCAGAGGCGGGACCTAGTAGGGCGGGCATTGACACCACCCCAAGGGCGGGGCGAGCGGTAACAGCGACAACAACAAAAATATGTCAAACGAGGGAAGAAGATAGAATTTTTAAGCGACTTACTTCCGAGTGAGAATGTAAATATATTAATACCTGATTTACGAAAGGACCTACTACAAGAGGACGACGAGATTATCAATAAACAAATATTGAAATGTCCCGAAATTACTATTAAATTTAATAATGATGTAATTGTGGAAGCTCTGCTTGATACCGGTTGTCTCGTCAACGGATTATCGGAGACGTGGTTTAATAATCATAAGAAGAGTATAGGACCATATGAGACACTACCCGTTACGAATACATTTATAATAAGTGCTGTAGGAAATAAATCCAAATTAGTTAAGAGACAAATATTGTGTGACATTGAGATTGATAGTATCCGATATGAATGTGTGTTTTTGATAATACCAGAATTAGTGAAACCGTGTATACTAGGAATTAGTTTTTTACAAGAAGTTGGGTGTCGCATCGACATCGGAAACAAAGTAGTTAGTTTAAAAAGCGATACTGATGATGGGGAGCACATTATACCAATCATGAATATTGACGTGATAAACAGTGAAGAAGAAGGGGAAGTACTGCGATGCATCGATGAAAAGATTGGGAGCATAGACTGCGTGGATGAAGGAATACTGCAACGCCTGAAGGAGATTTTGGTAAGGAACCGGAATGTTTTTAGGGAGTGCCCGGGAAGAATAGAGGGTTACACGCATGAGTTTCACGTTACGGACAGGACACCTTACTTTCAACGAGGGTGGCCTGTGCCGCTTGCTTACAGAGACAAGGTGAACGAGGAGATTAACCGGATGTTACGATATGGAGTAATCGAACGTTGCGCCAGCCCGTACGTCAACCCAATCGTGACAGTTATCAAGAAGGATGGGAGGGTTCGCCTATGCCTTGATGCAAGGAAAGTGAACAGCGTGACCGTGCCCGATTACGAAGGAGTGTCCCCGGTAAATGAGATATTGGCTAGATGTGGTGATATGCAGTACTTGTCGACAGTCGATTTATCCAGTAGCTTCTGGCAAGTCCCATTAAAACAAGAGTGTAGGGATTTCACTGCGTTTATGCATGAAGGGAGGTGCTACCGATTCACAGTGACACCATTTGGACTTAGCACCAGCTCTGCGGCGTTGACACGTGGATTGGATGTGGCCCTCGAGGAGGAGGTCAAGAAGAACACGATAATCTACGTGGACGACTGCTTGTGTTACTCCAATAATATACAAACACACTTAAATCATTTAGAAACGTTGCTAAACAACCTCAATAAAGCAAATATCACTGTCAACCTCACCAAGTCACAATTCTTCAGACGAGAAATCTCCTTCCTTGGTTATCGCCTTACAACAAAAGGGATACAAGCAACCGATGACAAGGTAAAGGCGATTATGGATTTCCCAGCACCGAAGAATACAAAACAATTCAAAGGTTTCCTTGGTCTTACCAATTTTTATAATAGATTCTCGAGTAAATACGCAGAAACAACGCAACCTTTACATGAACTGCTGAAAGGAGGACGAAAGTTTTCATGGACAAGGGAAGTGGACGAGTGTTTCCAGAGAGTCAAGAATTTATTTATAGACACAGTAACTCTACGGTTCCCACGGCCGAACCAAAGATACTATATTCAGTGTGACGCTAGTAATTTTGCGTATGGTGGCCAGCTTTACCAGATCGATGAAGAAGGAGAAATCGGCGTGATCGCTTTCACAAGCAAGACATTTAAGGGAGCAGAACGCAATTATTTCACGACGGAGAAAGAGCTCCTAAGTATCGTTAGATGTCTGGATAAGTTTCGTATGTACATACTTGGCCAGCCACTAACGATAATCACGGACAATAAAGCATTAACATTCATGCACAAGTGCCACTTAAACAATTCCAGAATTACAAGATGGATTCTCGCCATACAGGAATACAGTTTCGACATTATCCACTGCAAAGGAAAGGATAATGTCGTTGCGGACATACTGAGTAGATACCCGGCTGACACGGAACAACACGAGACAAACGAGGAAACGCACGAATATTTGATTAATCACCTAGTTATTAAAATGAGTCAACAATTAGGTAAAATAATTAGAGATATCGGCAAATACCAAAATGAAGATGCCAAACTAGGAACGCTTATAGATAAGATTAAGAATAACGATGTAGATAATAAATTGGGTAAATTTTATAAAATTGTTAATGATAAGTTGTACCGACGACGACGTGGCGAATGGAAACTATACATTCCTGACAGCGTGTCGAAGAATCTAATTGCAGAAATACACCAAATGTACGGACACCTAGGCCCAAAAAGGTGTATAAAAATGTTACAGGAGACCATCAGCTAGA
This sequence comes from Magicicada septendecula, assembly GCA_034769895.1. Lineage (NCBI taxonomy): Eukaryota > Metazoa > Arthropoda > Insecta > Hemiptera > Cicadidae > Magicicada > Magicicada septendecula. The sequence continues at coordinate 141,942,559 of CM068375.1, read as the reverse complement.
GGTGACATCGTGAGCGTCGATTACTATGGACCCTTACCAACGGGTACAGGAGGTGTCAAATTGGACAACTTCACAAAGTTTGTCAAACTATTCACACTAAGAAGAGCGACAACCACCACGACACTACGACGAATCAACGACTACTGTACGAAGTTTGGACGACCGAAAGTCATTTTAACCGACAACGGCACGCAATTTACCGCAGAAAAATGGGTTAAAGGTCTCGAGGAGCTGGGAATACAACCAAGATATACGGCGATAAGGAATCCTCGAGCGAACTTAGCGGAAAGGATTAACCGCCAACTGGGAAATCTATTCAGGATCCTGGTACACGACCAGCATAGCAAGTGGTCAACATACGTCGGATTAATTGAGACATGTATCAATGAAACATACCACGAAACAATAGAAATAACACCCCACGAGGCGCACTTAGGAAAGAAGCCGACCCGCGCATGGGAGAAGTGGCTGGACAAAGATGTCATCAACAATAAACACAATTCAAATATCAACGTGTTTGTAAAAATAAAAGACAAAAGAGAGAAATATGCTAAACGTATCAATGATGGTAAGAATATTGCTAAATTTGCTACCGGCGATAAGGTGCTGTTAAGGAGCTACCACCAATCCGACGCCGCAATGAAAAGGATCGACAAGTTTTTCGAGTTATACACCGGACCATACAAGGTTAATCGCGTCCTTGGTGACGCAACATACGAGCTCACTGAGTGCGATAGCAATGGGAAAGTGAGAGGTATTTTCAACGTACGGTTGCTAAAGAAATACTATGGGACGAGAGTACAAGTCTCGAAGGAAAACGAAAGTGGCATCAGCTGTTAGACTAGTGGACTAGAAGACGGACCAACACATAAGGTGAATGTCCCGCGAAAACCGGTCCAACTAGCTAATCGGTATGATGTATAACTTATTAGTGTATAGTTTAAAGATTTTTTGTACAAGGAGTTCTTAAGTCACGTTGTGGCAACCTAATGACGTTAATTACATGTGTATAGCCAGTGTTAATGGAAATTTAAATAGAAAAGACACTTATGATGCGAAAAGTTCGATTGAATGTGCAGCAATAAATTGCCAAAGACGTTATAACGAGTTTTATAGACACACGATGATGTTAGATTAATTAATCAAATCTGAGTGATATAAAACGAAGTTATCTATAATCATAATGATTTCAAATGAATTGTTAATTGTTCCTAAATAATGTATATAAATTTATAATCAATATAATCAGTATAGATGGTAGTAATACGTATTGTGAGTGATACTCAATAATAATTAGTGAATGTATCAATATATATTTACAGGTCGTAAATTGTGTTTTAAATATTCAAGAATGACTAAGGACATTAGCTATCGTAATGATATTTAAACGATACATGAATAATTGCATTTCATGTCGAAAACCATTATTTCATGTATTAGGTTATAAGCGGATGACACAGCCATCCACAGCTATTATTATTATTATTGTAAATAACCCCATATCTAATTAGATATGCAAATGTGTAAAAATGCGTTCATCCTTCCTCAGATGCACGGCAATAAATTCCCAGAGTTAGTTTACAACAAAATATAGGGAATATATACCCGTATAACCCAAGCAGAGGAAAGTTTGACTATTTGTGTTTCTATATATCGATTGCATTATATATGTATGTGTATGTTTTCCAGCAGACAACGTATTGGATTCACCTCGTAATTTGATGTATATACATGTGTTCTTTTATGTTCTTTTTATGAGTTTATGAATGTATTTACAGGGAATCATCCATATTTTATATATTGAAGTCTCTTTATTTAATGATATGATGTTAAATAAATAAGTGTTTATTTTATCCAGAATATATGCGTTCATTATTGTCAAATTACCTCAGAACAACAAAGTAATGGCATTTCAGTGATTTATAGTAGTTTCATTAATACAACAATTAGAGTCTCCATGCAATAATTGTGCTAACATAAAGAAATTAACGTGTTATTTAGCTTCAATCAGTTCAGTTGATATGAGTAACCTAATTGAGTGATTACACGAGCTCATTATGCAAATTAGTATATTTACATAATTAATTAATCACAGATTAATTAATTCATTATTGTTAGCATAAATGCTTATCGTTGTAAAAGTATAAATTATTTCTCATTTAGGCATTATGGTAACAAATTATACTAAACAAACCAATGCAGTGTTCTGGATTTTGATTGATTATTGTATCAATAGCAATTAAAAAAATAATGTTTGCCTGCTTTAAAATTGTTATTTTTTTTTAAGTTATATGACCATATCTCTCATCTCTTCCTAATCCAATAATTGGACAGGCAGGTGAAATGTAGGAGTCAGAAATGTGACAGATTACAAAGAATATGTCGCATTGACTAGAAGTAATGGAGCTGGATTAATGGAGCAATAGTTGTGGCCTAACAAGGGTCGAACAACATCATAAATAAGGAATTTTATGTAATCGAGGAAGTTGGCAATGGCATAACCAACACTACAAAGTCACGTGAAATCAATGCCGAAAGAAGTAGCTCTAAAAACGAATCGATTATTTGGCGAATATTCAGATGATAACGGTATTGAAGAAACGTTAGTGCAGAGTACGCACATGTAGCGTGCGCGCGGCTGCGTTAGTCACACACACAGACCTGCCTGCGTACGCCACAAATAAACATGATTTACTGGGCGTCTAAATGATTTCTTTGTGCCTCCACGCTGTCGGGTCGGGTCGTTGAAGGCAAGACACATTCGATTCTAACTGAGATTTATCACTGGCTATCAAAATACTTGGCCAATGAGTAGGCTTGACACTGAAACTCTTTATAAAGCAAACAAAACATGTGTAGCGAGTTAGATAACCGTGGTACAAACAGAATAGTTGGTGACAGTTGTAAGACAACGGAAGACATGAATTTTCATGAAACTCAACTATTATGTAGGCCTACGCCTACATTCGTGTGTGTGTGTTTTTTTTCGTATTATATTACTTCTTGGATTAAATTTATTATTTTATTTAGAATATCTTTAAAATTCACGCATTTATCGTATTAGTTTTTGCTAACGCACGTTCCTAACCTCGTTCACTGACCAAAATCGTCAAAGCTGTTTCGACACCATGTAGATTAAAAATATTTGTAATATAGTTTTTTTGTAGTCATTCAGAATTCTTATGATTCGGACATCGAATAGTCTAACGTAATGTGAATTAGCAAAAAATTAAAATAAATGACTGGATAGTGGAAAAATATCACACACACATACAAAATTATATTACAAAAATAATACATTTTTCTGCACGTATGAACGTATGAAATTATTTTGTCTTACACACGTTTCACAGACTACGTCCGCTTCTTCAGTAGCAGAATGTAAAAACGAATAATTTATTTATTGTTTCATTCTTATAATGAACATACTTTTAGATACACGTTATGAACACACGCGCGCGCGCGCACACACACACACACACACACACACAGAAATATTGCATCATTTGTGATAAAAGCTTTAAACTTTTAAACTATGACCATGTGATCTTTCGATATTTAACCTAATTGCAGCATACAAAAGATCGGTATTCATGTACAGTAACAGTATGATATACTTTTAAATACTGAAACTACTTTTAAGTATTCGCGCGCTCTACGCACAAATTTATGCTCATGTAAAATTCTTTTCACTACAAGCCTACACATTTGTTATCTCTTAATCTGTTCTAATGGACCTTTCGAAGTATGGCAGAAACACAAGTATATCATGTGTTGACAAATTCATCATCTTCACATCACGACATAGGCAATGTGCTGCCTGTTGTGCCTTCAAAGATCCTCCAGCCATCTCTTCCTGGGTCGGTGCCCTATAGATATGCCCACACACGTCAATCTACCTGACTGAGGTACGTGTAATCACCTTAGTTGCTCTATAACCCGGAAGTCAAGACAGGACTTTAGTTGTGCCAAACGGCAACTTGGCTTTGAAATGAAACCGGATTGATTAATAATTAACTTTATTTCATTGCTCCATCTCTCCCGTTTCATTAACACTTTTATACTGTAATACTTTAATATTGATTAAGTTAGTGATCTTTGAGTAATAATTCTTTCATAGAGAGAGCAGTATACAAGGCTCGCGTCAAATTTAGTTAAATGGCCGAACATTTCGTAGAGAGTTATCCTGCTAATCAATAAACTATTAGGCCTGTAAAAAATTGTGTATAATATTTATTTATTTCATTACTGTATAAATGTGTAAATAAATTATTTATTTCATCTAAATTAATGTTTCCACAGCCGAAAATTAAAGAACACTCAATGTGTTGCAACGATCAGAAAGCTTAAACACTGTCAAAATCTCACACTGTGAGACAAAATAGATTTTAAAAGGTCAACAAACTTAGGATATACATAAATTGACTCGATAAAAAATTAAAAAATAACAAAAACAAATCAGAGTTAAAGTATACATATCTTACACTGTCTGAAAACACGACAAAATAAGAAATACAAGTTGAAATAAAATAAGCCCATCACAATAAAATTAGCATATCATGTAAAAAGATTAAATCAGTAACTTTACAAAAAGGAATAACATATAGTATACGTGTATGAAGAAATGTCTAAATTCTGGAAATTGTGTAGTTTCTTGGTTCGAATGACTCGTAAAGTATTAATAGGGATGGATAGAATGGAATCATCTCTATCTATTAAAAATAAACTAATAAAAATCGGTTTGAAGTTTGAACTCTTATGTATCGGAACAAACATACAGACAGAGGAAAACAGTTTTATGCTTTCTGGCAATGGATATTTCCATTACAAAAAAAGTATGGTTTAAACATATACTATATTTAGAGTAATGTATAGAAGAAAGTAAAATAAATGCAATTTGGCACACAGCATCACAGTGAATAAACTACTTCTTAGTTCTAAATTAATAAAATACTTTATATCCGTTGTGTTACTTTGTTTATAAATATTTATAATATTATAATTTATAAATAACAATACCAATTTAATGGATACCAATATGTACTTCTTAGTGTAAAACACACTTTATCCGGTCGAGAAAAAAGTTTCAACTTCATTCTATTTCAACATAATCCAAAATTCCAAGCATTCCTGGCTGACCGTTAACTGCATTTTATTATATGGGAAATACATTTTACAAAAATTAATCTGTCAACTATTTTATCATTTAGTTGTTAGTTCTTTCTCCGATGAAGGTTTGTTTTAGTTTTGTTTTCTTGTCAATCGTGTGGACTCCAATGTACGCGTTTACGTCAGTTTGGATATACGAGAAGTTCTTTTCTGGCGGCTATGTTTTCGACAAACCCCTACACTCTGGCGGCTGTAAACAAAGTCCTACATTATTCGAAAAGCTTTCGTTGATAAAATATGGACTTGAGTGCTCAAGTCCTGTCTTCTTAGTTTGTTGCTCCCAAAATGCTGATTATGTACAGGCTACGTGTATATATAATTTACTTTAAAGAGAATACATGGAAGCACATCAACGTTTTGGATAAAAGAGATATTGCTTTCATTCATTCGTACTTTAGAGTTATTCCATTCCACGGTTAAGCTCCAAGGTTAACGCCAAACACCCATCGTGCGAACATCACAGCATTCTCGACATAAACGCCTTATCAGTAGAAAATATTTAGTATTTACGGGCTAATAAATTCCTCGTTAATTGTGGCGCTTATGTACTGTACTGGTTTACAGTACACCGATTGTGTCACTGGCGTTGTCAAGAATGTTAACACTCGATAGCACAGAGTAGTCCGTTATAGTATGACTCACTTTGCACTGACAGTGGAGATAAACATTGTATACAGGTTAGTTCAAATGTATTTTTGCGTGCGAATGTAATCCATTCATATCACTCCGACACGTTCACACAGGGGCAACCTAGGATTTCATTTCGGGGAGGGGGGATTTTCTCAACCACATATCGTTTTCTTAGAGTATTTTTTTCTCATATTATAATGAAAATCGTACCAACAAATTAAAACTAATGGGTAAATATTGGCCGTAATTCACTAATTTCATAAAAATCAATTAATAACATACAGTTTGACTTGGAAGACTAATAATACCATTCTATGGAATATAAATGTATGTGTGTTTGTGTTGAAGGGTTAACACATGCAAGAACACGAACAATTTTAAATGAACGTGTGTTTAATTTTACAATAGTTTGTTTCTTAGAGCTAGGTAGAGTCTATTACAACAACCCATGTCCATTATGAAAAATAATGTTAAGAAATTAAAACTCATCTACATTATGTGCTTTGTGATTGAAGTTATCAGCACGTAACGTTAAGTTAAAACATAAAGAAAAGAGATATGTCCCTATTTATCGTAACCAGCGGAAAAACGTACCTTATCCTACTCTCTTTCAAGTCGTCTTCTTTTCATTTTTTCACCATTTCTTTCAACATCTGTTATATTTATTATTGAGTATAAGGCCTGTTATTGTAGATTATTTTAACTTTTCATTGACTCAAATAGTAATTTTTTTTTAAATTGACAAAACTTGGAAGTCAATTAATTATATTTCAAAAATGACAACCAGTTTCAAATTTTTTGCTCCAAATTTAAACATTTTTTCTGATTTCGGGGGGGATATATCCCCCATATCCTCCCTCTAGGTTCGCCCCTGCGTTCACACATCACACACACACACACACACACTCCGGTCACGTACAGTACATAATTTACGTATAGGCCTATAGTATTATGTCATACATTATCACTACAAAATATATATAATTTTTACCGTATTTCTTCCGTCGTTGACTTCGTGTTGCGTTCGATTGATTTACGGTACGCGTTTCGAAACATATGTTTGTCTTCAGAAATAAAAAAAATCACTCAAAATAAGGTCGTTAGATATTAAAATTGCAAATATTAACAACAATTCCATATATCCAAATTTTAATATTTAATCACTTTGAGTGATTTTTTATTTCTGAAGACGAAACATATGTTTCGAAACGCGTAAATCAATCGAACGCAACACGAAGTCACACAACAGAAAACTTGTTCCTCAAAATCAACCTAGCAATAAAACCCAATTAATTGAAACGCAATCTTGGTTTCACATTATAACAGCTGCGGAACTTTAAAAACTTGGTTCACTCCATCAGAAGGCGTTGTAAGGCCGTAATTAACGCTAACTTTTACCCAACTAAGTATTACGTGACATGGTGAGAATTTTTGTATATCTCATTTTTTCTGTGTTTCGTTTTTCTTTTTTATATCTGCTGTTCTAATAAAAATCCTTTAAAGAAGTTATTGCATTACATTTTTGATTCAATTACTTTTCCACTGATATACAATTTTATGGTATTTACTTCGAAAAAAGTGGTATTATAAGCCATCAAACCTCAAAAATACACTTTTTTAAAAGGTTTCCACAATTTTGGCCAGTAGTGTAGGTAAAAAAAGAGCGTTATTAATCAAATCGGTTGTTAAGTTAGAATATGATTTATATCTTATATCAGCATACTATCTTCTCACACTCCTGATTAATTCCTCCCTTTCAGTTATGGTTACGTAATATCTAAAAGTTAGTTGATAGGCAGTTAGGCTACCTATAACAATAGTTATAGTTATAGTTAACAATAACTAAGCATAGTTATAGTTAGGCAGTTAGGCTGTTATGACAATGGGTATAAAAATCCATGGGTTCCAAGTCAGTAGGTATAGAAAGTTCAGTTACCAAAATATCTAATTATATAAAATGGCCAAAAATATTAAGCATACTATAACGCCGAAGTGGAACCAGTAGCAAGTTATATAGAACGAACACGCATAAGAGGCAAAAGACGAGCTGTGGCACTTGAAAGTGTTTTATTTAATCGCTATCAGATATCAATGCCGTCAAGGGATGACACTCAAATTTTCGGAAGATGCTCCACAAAGTTTCACCACACATCCGCACGGGAACTGTAATTTATAAAAAAAAAAGAGGCAAAGAGATTCTAATAATGCAACTAACGGCTGAGTGGCATCTAGTGAAATGGAGCTACCAAATAAATTAAAGGCAACAAGAAACAATGGTTAGAATCGCCAAGCTTACAAGCAGCGTGAGAAAAATTGCATTTTATATAAGTTGTAGACTGAGACTACAAATATGGGAGGAAAATAAGGATGTGTCAGGAATACAGAAGTAATTCATAGCGTTGTTAAATATCTTTAAACTGTTGTAAATAAACTCCTATTCCAATTTAAAATGTCATGTTAGTTCACTTTACTCACAAGTAATATGAAAGTCCACGTATTACGTAAATCTGTGGACGCTAGATTAGCAGACATTATGTACTAGTAGACTTTCATGATAGACAGTTCGTCAGTAGACGTGTAGACGTAATGAATGAACCAAATGTAATGAATCAAATGCCACTGAACAAAAAACGTTTGACGTTACGTCATAGGACATTATTTCCTTGCACCTACTGATTGTGGTATTAATCGGTGAGTTTTTACAAACTGGTAATAACGTTCAGAGATTCAGTTGTTTCTTTAAAATCAACAATTACTGCTCCACATTCCTTGCTAAATCAATACAAACTTGTTACCCATCCTTACTGATTATTGTACTGTGCGCCTCGAACAGATGTCCTACGAAGCCCAGATGTTTAATACAGCTGAACAGAAACAATTAACCGAGAATCATTCCTCAGCAACAGCAACTGTACAGGTCAATGAAAAATTATTATTGAAACCCAACTATATTAATAAAGGGATCAATGGATGGGATTTATTAATTCGTCGAGGCTGTCTGTCCCAGATAACGCATGACTTCAGTTACTTGTTAACCAGTCTGTTGCGCATTTCAGTAGTAGCTTATGTGAAACAAACACTTTCGTTAGAACACGACTGTTTCCCGAACTTCCGTTGAATAGGACCCACTAACAAATTTCGATTGTTTTGGCCACTCATATGAGATTTGTTTATTTCTATAGAAATAACCAGCTCCTTTTTGTGACGGTATGAAATGGTTCTTCGTACCGGGCCCTAGGATTTATTTGCTTGAGAATGAACTGACGCGTACTTTTCCGAAATATTAATGCCTCAAACGCCTAATTACTTATTGCTCTGTCCCAAGTTGCTGCCGACAACAAAATAGGTTAGTTTCAGATACGCAGAACAGTCAAAACGCAACGATACCGGAGTCTCCTTGGTCTCTCCTCATCACTTATAACACGATAATGAAGTCGCCTGGATGCCCTTCAAAATTGGTGTATTTTTAACACCGGGCAACATATTTGGTAAACCCAAGAATATTACAATTGGAGAGGAGAAGAGATATAAACTGTGGGTAAGGGTCAAAGGCCCAGTATTAACGATAAACCGGCACCTTTTTATGGCCAAAAACAAAACTGACAATTATTATTTATTAAGTACACAATTATTATACGACCGTTCCCCCTCGCAAGGCAATGGCAAACCAGCGAGAGGTATCCTGCTTAGTATAAACCTTCTCCAACTATGCCGTTCGGATCCGGCGTTAAACTGTAGGTCCCATATACCTGTGAGAGACTCAGTACCACACGCACCACGGGTATATGCGGGGAGGGTACTAACCAGTCGAAAGGCTGAAGGACTACGAAAAAAGTACACAGTGAGTTTTATTGTATGATGTAATGATTCACCAGTAAACATTTACTTCAATTTAATTTCAGAGGAAATATATTGTTAATGGAAATAATGCACACTATAAAAATAATAAAATTAGGAAACATATTAATAATGAAACTTATTGTTGTTATAACAAAATTCATAATTAATAATGAAATTTAGAAGTTAGAGAGAGACATATTTACGGTATAAAAATTACATCACTGAAGAATGAATTCTGTGGAACCATAATATGCTAGAAACAAACAAATTTACAGGGCCATAAAAAGTATTGTAAGTTGTGAAAATGAAATGTGGCATAATAAAGACGAGAACGATGAAATGTTGAAACCCACTGAAATAGATTCTTCGATGAAAGAAGCAGAAAAATAAAAAAACGAATGAATAATGAATGGTAGAATTAGAAATATGATGGAAACAAGTCATATATAGTTCATGATACTGTAATAGTCCGATTTTATGGGGACATGCTATAGATAGATGATTAACAAAACCATTTTTTTATATTTTTACATGGTAGACCATTATCTTAACCGCCGCTTCAAGTTATCCTACGTACTAGGAAAAAGTTCTTTGAATTCTTAGTTAAAATTAAGTTAGTAAAGTTAGTTAATAAACCTAGTTAAAAACTCTGTAATATAAATGTTGGGTAATTCAATTTTCTCCATTTCTCCTAGAAGCCCGAATTAAAAACATTTTACTGTATTACGACCATTAAATTCATATGTTATGATCATTTACAGAAGATAATAGACGTGTTAATGTGGAACGAAATAAACGACCGAAAAGCATGAAAGAAGGCGACGATAGAAATAGTAGAGAGAGAATTGATGGACAGAAAGAGGTTGGAAACCGGAAAACGTCATTCAGCGCTACAAACGATTAGCATTTAGGCATACTGTAATAATGAATACGAAACATAGAAATTACATAGACATTATGCAAAATATGGGTCGAATCTACGAAAGGCTCAAAATTCATGAGACCAGAATCCTTGGTTGGAAGGTACCTTTAATAATTCTTAAATTTCCATATCTGTTTTGGTCGGAGAGTTGATACGGGTTATTGTTAGTTTCTTAGTGATTGGTACTGTCACCCAACAATTTTTTTCCTAAAATCTTAAAACTAAAGAAGTTGTTCTATCTAATTTTCTTAGAAACATCTGGCGGAACATTTGTTACAGCGTATTTCTTTCTTTCCACTGTTATCCAAGGGACAACCTTTTTTAACTGCAGGCATGCAACTAAATTGTTTTGTATTATATTCTTGAAATGTCTGTGGCTGCTTTCTCCAACTATCCGAATTGATGATAAGTGCTCATACACTGATACGAACGCAGTCGGTCTCGTTGCGAATTAAGAAATAGTCCCAAAGCGTACGCCAAAGTCGATTTCATTATTGTAGCATGTATATCATCGATTCAGGCAGTTCATTTTTTTTTTAATTGTCATCATACAATAAATGTAGTATGAATACATGACCATCGTCTATAGTTACGAAGTGTAGGACAGAATGCAGTAACTGTTAGACAATGCAGTATCTCCAGAGACAGATTTATGAAGATAAATAATAACAAAAACAAAATAACGATTGTGAACAAAAAAAAGCAAAAATGGAGAATACGTGAATATTAGCTAGGAAGAGGAAAACAATTAGAGCAGGTTTAGCGATCTGAATAAGTAAGATCAATAATCACTTCAGACGAAAAGGCTGACGTGTACATGTGCCCAACTTTGCTATGGATAAGAAAAATATCACAGAGGGAACGAAAGGCCTAAAAAACAGTGCTCCTATCCGTGTTATTACCAAGATCAGAAAACCTAACCTTGTTTGAGCAGACTGCAAGCAAAGACGTTTGATATTTCTAAGACGGGTGGCTGGAAGAACTAGGAGAGGCCGTATTAGAATCCGGTCACTAGTTTCAGCTGGAATCAGTAATGGAGATAGTAGAAAGGAACAATGGATAATGAAAAGAAGCCAAAACTTATCGCGAAAGCACGCCGTGAAAGGTGGAAGAGGAAGACGAATGTGTGCAATATACATACAGAAGCTGGCAATCAGAAGAGTAACGAGTCGTTCAAGATAGAACGGTGTTTAGAAAGTGCTTGAAGAATCCTGACGCTTGACCTCTAAAGGGGTATTATCGGATTTATCGAGGGATATTTGAAGTAATTCCGCCTTCTGGTTCAACGGTTTACCTTCTTTCCCTTCTTATCAAGGCAAAATTATCTGGATAAATCATTTACCTTAGCTGGGAAATTAAAGCTATTTTGTTGTTTTTAATTCTTCTCCTACAATAAATGCACTACAACACGTTTCTGGTATACTGAAAATCATACTGTACGGCTGTGCATCGTTTTCTAGTCTAATGGCAATATGCTCCTATTCAAATTCAGTGTATCGTTTTCTAGTCTAATGGCAATATACTCCTATTTAAATTCAGTGTATCGTTTTCTAGTCTAATGGCAATATACTCCTATTCAAATTCAGTGTATCGTTTTCTAGTCTAATGGGAATATACACCTATTCAAATTCAGTGTATCGTTTTCTAGTCTAATGGCAATATACTCCTATTCAAACTCAAGTACGAGATCTACCTAAACAGTTGACAGTGTAATCCCGATATCAGGCTGTTGCAGTTCTTGTTAATGCACATTTTGTTAACACTTTTTGTTTGGTGTTTCGCCAATTCTACAATGAGGCATCATCAATATGAAACTAGACTCCCTTAGTCTGGGCACTGAGGATGCCCCATCGCAAAAAGGTTTGGTGTTCATAAAAAGTAAAAAGTTCGTTATTACCCCTCTATAGGATCGATCGTGATGTGTATTTATGACGTTAACTTCAATAACGCTTTCGAGTTTTACTTTCATAGGTAGCCTATTATTTTAGTCATTAGACGTCGGCAAAGCAACATTTTACTTGGTGGCGTCTCGGTGTGCGTGTGTGGTGGAAGAACCCGTGCATTAACCGCAGTGGATTGAAGCTAGAGAGTACGTGGTGTCGAGTGAGGTTTATGATAGGCGTTGTTCCAACCGATATCCGTTGCAGACCACACCTCGCAATCCTGTATTAACTTTCCTATTTACTACTAGAGTGGCGTGTACCTCTCGCGCTCTCTTCGCTCTCACTCTCTCTCTCTCTCTCCCTCCTGCCCAAAATAGTCAGCAGCACGGTCGTATGTATTGTTTCGATCCGTACACTATTACGTAAGCATAATTTGTTTTGTTACTACAAACGGGAACACGAGATGCGGTGGCCCCGCTACACTGTTTTTATACACCTTTGTAAACACTTTCCACCATTTGTACACCGGAAATCGAATATGTTAATCGTGCGACAAATTATTTAGATCCAATCGCTCCCGCGCGAGACCACGCACACAAATATGTACACGGTTGTTAAGTAGATTCTCTCCTTCTAGGGGGTCACATCAAACGGTATTGCGATTATATTATGTTCTATGTTCTGTGCTTTGTGTATTACGTTTCGCCGTCTTTGCTGGTTCATGCCTTCGTACTCCTTATCCACAAGTTTTTATTCTGTTCCTCTTGTTCGTCATACTCGCCACCTCCAACGCACAATACTTCTTCTGTCTCACTTAGTCTGTCATAGGCCTTTCTACGATTTGTTGTGTGAATAACTTGTGACTATGTGTTTAGTGTTCTCAGTACTGAGTGGTTACTTTGTCTTTTTACTTAAGTATTCTTTGGTGTATCCACACATCTATTTACGTCCACTCCGAATTCCCATATTTGGCTTCTCTGCATCGGATGGGCATCAACAGAATACAGATATAGATCACAAACCAATTTCGTGAATTCTGTTCTTGGCACTTCAGATTTTTTTATTTACTTGAAATAACTTAAACCATTCTCATCCCTCTATTTGCAACATTAACGAAAAAAGGATAGGAATCGTTAAAGTTGACAAAAAAGAAATTTTAACGGGTTTAACATTACCTATGCAAGCAAAGTCGGTAGCAAGACATTTAAATACTTTTTTCCGATTGATGTCAAATCAAATCAAGAATCAGTTAGTCTATCTGTAACGGAAGTAAGTCGAAAAGGAGAAATTTCGCAAAGGCTGATTTTATCTTTTTTTTTTAATCCATATTATAAATCTATCATTATGTCCCAAGCATGACACAAGGGACTCAGTTACAACTGACAAGCATAAGTGGGAAAACATTCCAGTGAACCAAAAATCTCCAAATAATTTCAATTCCCATCTGTACTGAGAATAACATGTATCCTTACAGTTTATTATGGTCATAAATAATTTTTAAAAAATTACTATTTTAATTACTTTCTTATTTAATCAGTATTACATTAAAAAGTTTATGAAAAAAATATTTTTGTATAAATCTACTACTCCTAGTACTTACAAAAAAGTAAATTCTTTTGGTAATTAATTTTTGGCTTTTAAAATTTCTACTACTCCGCCTTGAAATGTTCACACTATATCGTGGTCGATTTTACAACATAATTTTGTCTTCTTATTATAACATACGGAGTTTGTTGTACTTGTAACTTTTTATTACTCCGTCCGCTCACGACAGTGGATAAGTTATTAATGTCAGTGACTATAGTGTTTAAATAAGGTGCCATGTTAGGTGGAGGGGGAGAAGAGTCAAGATTATTTTCGACGTTTTCGTAAGAAGTTCAAGACAAAAGTGAGAGTGATATGTTCAATTGGATTTGAATGGTGCAAGGAGTATGGTAGCGTGGGTGAAAAAGTAGATACTAAATACAACAAAAGTGGTTACTCAGTTGCGAACCTTTCTACTGAAATAAAGTACCGAGGGATGTAGGGCGTGATCGAACGTCGTATTTGCTGTTTGGCTAACGTTTGACTGTTCTTTTAGTGACGCTGCACACGACGTCTCAGTGTCCGCGATTCGGTTCTTTCAATAAACGCCAAAGTTTCTTCTCTGCACAGGCGTACGGACGACTAAATAAAAAGACCACAGTTATAGTTGTTACTGTTGTTGTTGTTCTTCTTCTTCTTCTTCTTTTTCTTCTTCTTCTTCTTCTTCTTCTTCTTCTTCTTCTTCTTCTTCTTATTATTATTATTATTGTTATTATTATTATTATTATTATTATTATTATTATTATTATTATTACTATTATGTCCCCGCTTCCTCAGTTTGGCGGTTTTGCAACGGGTCGGTAAAAATATAGTAACTCGTATGCTTCTCAAGAGTCTTCATAGTAAGGCTGATCACGTGTTAACTATATTTTAAATAACTTTGAGTAGAGACCACATCCATCACCAAGGCGGAGTGAACTTGTAAAAAGTGTACAAATATTATACATAGGCCTATAGGTATCTATGGAAACAAACATTAAACTTAAAAACTTGCACTAAATTATTTGCAATAATAATAATAAGATATTATTATCTTCTTGTAGGGTCGAATTTTATTAGCAACGCATTAAAGTTGCCAACCTCTGTGCTGACATCCTCGATTTCTTTAGTGGTAGTGCGGGACATCTCGACGGTCAGTGCGGGATGGAATTTTGTGTCTGCGCACTTGTTTGACCTCCTACACTAATTTTGTGGCGTGATTTGTTACATGCGTAGTAGTTAGAATTTACTATGTTTTGTATTCTTTCTTATGACAGTCGTCTTCTTACTGTCTTGTGATGGAAAAATTATGTTGCTAGAAGAATCTTTTCATCGTCATCATCATCACTTCATGGATAGGATGTTCCGCCCTCATGACTCCCGCCATCTTATGACTGGCCTGCCTACAGATCTTCTTCCAACCGGCTCATACTGATAAAAGCCAACTTTGTAAAGCGGGTATTGTCCATTCTTTCTAGTTGTTGTTTCCAGCACTTTCTATAATTCTGAATGAGTTCATTTAGCAAACTATATACTGTACTCGTCTAATATGATCGCGTCGCGTATATCCCTTTACCGATCTCAAATAGCTCATTTCTGCAGCCTGTAATTGGCACCAGTCTTTCTTCCTTATAGTCCAGGTCTCACATCCATACAGCAATTGCCATTGTCTTATAGAATTTGATACACGTCTCTTGTCTAGCTTTCCTTTTCAATGTCCTTCTCAGTATTGCACATATAGTTTGGAACCTGCCTAGCTTATTACCACTACCTCTATAAGAAAGACTACAACCAAGGTAACTGACTGTATCGACCTGTTCTATAAGCTGGTTGTTTAACATAATTGTAGATCGACTGGGGTATTTTTCACAAAAATCCATATCCTTTGTTTTTGCAGTTGAAATTTTTAAATTATATTCCTTACTTATCTGTTGGATGGTATATAAATTTTTCTACCGTACATTCTCATTAGCCTAGATTACAGCCATATCATCTGCAAAGAGCAGTACATTTAATGTAGTACAGTTATTTAACGTGATGCCAGAAGGGATCTCGTCATTAAGTCTTCTAACCAGATCGTCAAGATATATATTTAAACAATAGCGGGGACAAAGTACATCCTTATCTAAGTCCTCCATTAATTAAAAGTCTTCGTGAGACACGCCCGTCTCCCAATACAACATTTACCTCTGTTCCATTGTATAAATTCTTCAATACGTCAAACAAATATGTTGGGTATCCCTTTTTAGTCAATACTTCCCAGGAGTTTATCTCGTTTTACCCTATCAAAAGCCTTCTCCAAATCAGTGAAGGCTATATGAGTCTCCAATTCTTTTCTGTTACATGATTTACGGTAAAAATGCAGTCAGTGCAAGAGTGACCTTTCCTAAAACCGTTATGATTCTCCAATATGAGAGCTTCCGTTATGACACTCAGTCGAGCATTTAATATTTTTGCATACAATTTATAGCCAGTATTTAAAAGGCTAATAACCCTGTAATTGGAGCACTTACTTTGTTCCCCTTTTTTAAATATTGGAACAAGTTATGATTTATACCAGGTTTGAGGTATTCTATCACTCATCTAGCAAATAGTAAAAATGTCCAATAGTCTACGCAGAAGACTTTCCCAACCATGCATCAACAGCTCTGCATTAATGCCAGCAGGTCCAGGTGACTTCCTATTTTTAATTTTTCCAAAGGCCTGTCGTAATTCCTCCTCTGTAATCGGATTCATCGACCTGTCAAAAACATCGAATTCCTCCACATCCCCTTCAGTGCCCTTCGGGTCACGCCATAATTCGACATAATACTCTAGCCACTCTTTTTCAGGAATATTATTTAATCTGATTTTATCTTTTTCCTCCTTCTGTACAACTTTAATGACCTTGCACGCAAATTGCTGTCGACCATGGATGTCATGTTCCACCTGACTTATAGTTTTCCCACGATTCTTCATGAGCCTTTAGTAACAAAGACTTCGCTAAATTTCACTTCTGATGGTAATTCTCTTCAGTCCAAGCACGTTTATGTTGAAGAAATTTCTTATATGCTTCCTTTTTATCCTCTACAGCTGCTCTAATTTCACCATTACAAATTTGTAGACCTACTTTTCTTCTGTGCTTCTTCCGTCTACCTAGTGCCTGATGAATCACTGCCATTACGTTGTTCCACTCTTTGTCTATGTCACCATCCTGTCTTACTTGCCGCAGGTAGTTTTCTAGTCTTTGTTGGTACAATAGTTTTATACTTGGATCGCGTAGTAAGTTGATTTTATAGACGTCTTGGTTAAATATGTTGTGAAAATGATAATAGTAATCAAAATAAAAGCAATAATAATAATATTTTAACGAGCGAAACGAATCTCAGTTGTAACTCGACCGTTTGCTATTTGTCTCTCTATATATTTATTTACTATCTGTTTGGGATATGTTTCACGATAACTTTTGAACGGATCAACCGATTTTCAAAAAAAAATTTGAAGTGCGTGTCCATACTTTTGCCCTACAGATCTTTTAGATTGATTCCCTCCAAAATAGTGAGCGGGAGGCAAGAATGTCAGGGTATCAAAATTGTGAAAACAATCACAAAATCCACGTTGGGTATCAAATTATAGTGAATTTTATTCACAATCTGAATATACTACACATTTTTACACATTCCACAAATTTAGGGCCTCAGGGCCCAAAACGTGGGTCAAAATTTTGATACGATCGCAAAATAACCATGTGGGTATCAAATTAAAGAGAATTTTAAGCAAAATTTCAGTATAGTGTACAGTTTTACATATTTCAAAATTTTGGATACCAAGGCCCAAAAAAATAAAAAATTTGATAATATTGTAAAAATCCTGCTAGGTGTCAGACTAAAGGGAATTTTAACCGAAATCTGAATATAGCGTTTACTGTGGAAATTTATCCACGGGCCAAAAATTGAACTTAAAATTTTAAATAGATTATCCAATTCTATGTAGGAGATCAAGTTATCAGAAATTATATTCAAAATACAAACTCGTTATCTTTAATAATTTATTAAACAGAATTAATATCTTATCTTTCAACACCCCTTGCAAATTTCGGGTCGCCTTCAAAAAGTTCGTAAGCTATGTTTGCTAAAAACTACATATTATTAGACTTAAGTGTAGTTATGTATATTATGTACGTTTGTGGAAAACATTAGACATAGGCCTATTGATGTTTATGGAAACATACATAAACTTAAAAGCTAGAACTAAATTATTTGTCGTTATTTTTGTCGTTACAGTTATAAATTAAAAAAAAAAAAGTAGACTTTGAAATTTTTAGTGATTACTGCATGATTGCCTGCTTTACAAAATTGTCATCTTACTAAAACAAATAGCAAAGTAATCGGAGTTTTCGTAATTTTTCTGCAAATTGAAAAGAATTTATCTAATATTGAAATTTACCTAATAATAAATGCATGAATTCGAAATAGTAGCGAATTCCGCAAGTCAGGTAGACTACTAGTATTAATAATAATATTAAACCTTATTATCGTTAGAGTAATTACTGTTGTTGTTTTTGTTGTTGTCGTCGCCATCATCATCATCGCCGTCGTATTTATATACTCTTAGAAAGGAGTAAAGCCGATATAACCCTATACAGGAACATACCCTATTTCTTACAGAACAGAATGAAATACATTGTAATAAGTAAGTGCAGTAATAATACTGTGTTACTTGGAACACTGTCAGCCTCCATGTGACTCCAGAGAATCACCCGTGTTAGTTATTGGCTCGCAAGTGTGTGTGTAGAGCTGCGGGTGGTGTGTCGTGACCAGTGGTTTCTGGGCGTGTCACGATTACATTGTAATGTTACATCATGACCTCCCGGTCAAGTGGCGGGCTTCTACACGATGGGGTTCTGTTCACACTTACCTACTAAAAGACAATCCTCGTCGTACTAGTTTCGTCACTACCAAGTCGGCTGAAATATGCGGCTTCTTTGGGAACGGACGATAGTGTGTCTAATTTAATACGGATACATGTTCACTTATTTAAGCGTTTAATATTTTTACAACGAAATATGAATCGACCGAAACTTACAATTCCTCAGTAATACTGTCAGAACATTTGTTTGTTTTTTAGTAAGTAGCTGGTATGTTGAATTTGAAGATACACAGGCCAGCGCGAAACGTGCGTGTAATAAAATCCATTATTTCCTTGCTCTATTGTTAAAATTGTACCGCTCACCATCAAAGTCTGAACGTACTAGTGAATAATCGATTTGAATTTCGATTTAAGATTGCTTTCGATTTCTGTAATCGTCGCTTATACGCAGTCAATTCAATGGTTGAGTTATGCATATAGTATAGCTGTATATGTTTTTAAACGTTAGGCCTATTAATAATAGTTCTAATAAGAACATACGCGACGACATTTTCAATACAACATTAAAACAAATAATTTTGTAAACGATTATGACAAATCGATATAAGAAAATAAACAATCCACACAATGACAATGGCAAACATAATAATTCAGTAATTTTTTGTAATCAATGGAAACTGTGGAAAACTAATATTTGTTAAATATTATCCGCGCTCCTACCGTGTGTGGGACTCGCACCCACCAAAACCACAAACCCTTTTCCCATGGGATGGACCATACAGATACAGATTGCTACATGGAAGATACAGATACTTCACCGTAGCTTTTGTCTGCACAGTTTCTTCCCCGACTTGCACTGGCAAGATGTTAGTCAGATAAGTAACACGATATTTTTTCGGTTGCCAGTTTTAAGCCGTGATCTGTCATCCAGGAACTGACTCGTCACATAACTTGCTTAATTTCGCCTGTTCTACATCTCGTGCTATTATAACCCCTGCAATATCATCAGCGTGTCCTACTAACAATGTATTCTCAGGAATGTCCATCTGAAGAATGCCATAACATGAAGCGTTCCACAGTTCTGGCCCAAAAATTGATCCCTGGGCTCCCCCCGCTGTGACCTCTTCAATTCGGCATTCTGCTCTAGTATCATACAGTAATATCCTGTCACTTAGGTAATCTCTAGTCATGTGCAACAGGTATTTGGGTATCCGAATCTTATGTTCCATAGCGTCAAGCACATTACTTAAACACGTTTTTGTCATCCAACGTAACCATTACAGTAATAATGATGATAATAATAATGATAATATTATAAATAATACATACGGACATACATAAATACATACATACATAGGTATATACATACATACATACTGCCTACGATAATAATATTTATTACTTTGAACCAGTCGTCTTGTTTAGATTTTTTTGTATTTGTTCTATTAGTAGCCTATGTTATTGTTTTCTGTTTATACGGTTATTGGTTATAGATTTGCGGCTTCAAATGAGCATGCCTGTACTGAGTGGACCTATCGTAAAATTATTGTTCCTTGGCCAATGATGTATCTAGAATTCGGTCTTTCGGGGTGTCCGGTCGAGTCGGCTTCATACAAAAGAAAAAGCAATTAATTGAAGACTAATCAACATTAGGGGACGTCCATTAATTACGTGAGGTTTTTTTTTAAATTTGGACCCCCTCCCCCCTTGGTGATATTTGGTGAGATGTGGTGGGACCCCCCTCCCCCTCACGTGAGGTTTACCCTATAATTTTTATATATTTTATATGATCACTAAGAGAATTCTTGTCGGTGAACTTCAGCTTAGCTTCCTTCCACAAACGATTAACTTCTTGCTGGCACGTTTGTTTCGACTTGTCTGCATGCCGCTTAACATATGCATTGTAAAAGTTTTGATACAAATTCATGTTGAACACAATAACATCGGCTTTATATGCGTTGCAGAATATCACGACTGACTTACTGACTGACACGCAGTGATTTCGACCGGCGCGGCAGGGAACTCCCCGAATGAAATGTGACGATTTAAATAAAAGAAATAATCAAGAAAATAAAATTAAAAAAAAATTAAGGTTGCGAGCTCTTAAGCCATTTAAATCTCACTGTATTAATATAAAATACCTGTATGTACTCAGTATGAGAGGAAGCAGTAATTAATTAGTTATAAGATACTCTAATAAAAAGATAAATTGTAAAGAGTTATTAATATCGTATTTAACCCTTTGCTTGTAAGCAGGCGCTGTCCTGTTGATTCCAGACTCGACATGCTTTCTGAGTCTTGTGTGAGTTAGAATAAGATAAAAAAAATTAATGTTAATAATAAAAAAATCTGAAGACATAAATAGTCGCTAAAACAACT
The DNA here is from genome assembly GCA_034769895.1 of Magicicada septendecula. Taxonomy (NCBI): domain Eukaryota; kingdom Metazoa; phylum Arthropoda; class Insecta; order Hemiptera; family Cicadidae; genus Magicicada; species Magicicada septendecula. The sequence goes on along the minus strand of CM068375.1, from coordinate 141,921,325 downwards.
GATTTAAATTATGTATATTTGTTTAGGGATAGTTTGTATAAATAAAAAATGTTAACTTAAATATAGTTAGGAACTATATTCTCGCGCGGAAATTGTCCCACTCACTTTTGCCCAGTACCAGGCGAAGGGAGCGGAATTTCTCTCTCTTGCAATGGTGACTTCGTACAGTATAGACGTAGGAGCTGTGCGCTTAAAATATGTTAACTAGATTTTGTCTCACCTTAAGATGGTGTACCAGATGTAGCTGTTTAAAGCATCTGGATGTGTTAATTAATATAGTCATGTAAATAGACAAGAAATTTAAAGTAAAAATCGAAACGTAAGAAAAAGGAGTGTAACACAAGATGACTACGTGCTTCAACAAATAACAACAATTCCAAAGTCATACCCGGAGATGTGAACTATCAGAAGCCACAAACTCTACTGCACGCGACAGAATATGCAGATCAGGACATCCGAGAATCTACCAGATCATCGTAGATATCTACACGACATATTGTTCAACCTGCGAACTTTTGGAGCCCTTTACAGAGGAAGGCCAGACCGAGATGACGACGTAGCTGTTCCTGGTTCCCAAGACGGATACCCCAGGACGAGTCTTCTGCATACCAATTAAAAGGTGACTCGATAGCCTGTCTATCGAGGGTTACTAATATTTGTCACACAACACTTCTTGAAAGAGACTTTTCAGAACTTATTAACTTTGTAAAGACTTATAAATTAAATCTAAGAATTTCATGTAACTATTCTAACTTCATACGTTGTAACAGTTTATATGCTAATGTAGAGTAATATAATTCAAGCAATAATACCATTCTTCCAATGGTTGAATAAAAGAAAGTCTTGCAAGCTAATATCATGAAATGAGTATAATTAAAAGTCTTATTTACAGAAATACAGAAAGTTGACCCGGATCCGAGGTATAGCTATATAAAATCAGCTTTGATCTCAAAGTTTAAAGAAACCTTTCAAATAACTTAATAATTGAATTAGTAATGTCATGGGATCTGTCAGTAGATGTTTTTTTAAATGTTAAATAAAGAGAAGTCTTCTTGTTACACACATATGAGGAGTGCTTAAATCAATTGTATACCTTGCCATTGTTTCCTTACACAGTTAGTAAGTAATTTGTTACATTAATTATTTGTGATCTATTCTGTTACAACGTAGGCAGCCCATCTAATTAACGGAGTTTAATTACGAGGGGTTCCCTGGATTTGTAACGCCGGGAAAAAGACGTTACAAAAGTGCGCCACTCTGCTTACTTGTAAAAAAATAAAAGGGTAATTGTTTACAGAGTGTCACAAAGTGCGCCACTATGTTAAATTTTATAAAGGTGTTTTAAGCAAACAAAATTGCGTCATTAAAAAAATAAAGGAAACAAAGGAAAGAGTTTTAATTGTGTATATAGTGTCACAAACAAAATTGCATTCACTATGCGTGGATAAATTGTATGATCAACAACTATATGATATTGATATATGCACACAGAAAGTTACTTTAATAAATGTAATGTTCAAAACATATTTAATAGTGTATTAAGTTACGTAGATGGTAGTATGTATAAGTAAAATATCCTTAGCTTCATACAATGCATGTAGCTTTTGCATTGTATAGGCCAGTAGGAACCTGCATAATTCGATATAATTACTTGCATACATGAATTGTGACCAAGCATAACAATTTTGGTCAACCGAATAATCTGTAACAGGTTTGTTTACGACAATCTATGACCTGTTGTTTCCTGAATCATTCTGCACAGTGTATGTCCAACTATCTAGCTTACATACACTAGTATGTGTTATAAAAAAAAAAAATTTGATTAAAAATAACTTTGTTAATAATAATAAAGTAATTAAGTAGAAGTTCGTGATTTAAAACTTGAGAACAAAATAAGTAATTATTTAATTGAGAAAAGTTTATGAATGAACGGAGCCAAAGTGTTGCCAAGCGTAGTAATAATAAATGTGTTGCATAAGATTGCGCTCCCCTTCTCTCGTGTTAATTCCGGTTTAGAGTACGTATAAAGTAGTTGTGTTATTCAGTCACATTGTGGAGAACAATAAGAGTGAAACCCCATTGTCACACACGCGCAACCCTCCTTTGTTAACTAAATATGTAGGCCACCCTCTGACCTACATTCCAGTAAACAGCTGATCGGCTATTTAACATTGAAAAATATGTGTGTGTGATTTCTGTCTCTCCCTTAGAAGAGAAATTGTTCTTTTCTAATTTGTGTAAATTGATTACTTATGAATTTATTATATGTATATGTAATATATGTGTAATATACTAGTATTAATTTTAAGTACGTGCTAATGTGTTAGAACAAAATGGCCCAATTTAACCCGGATTTGTTATTAAAAGACGAGCTGTCTTACGAAGCCATTTTGCGTGGACTACCCCATGCTGATGTAACAGTCGCGGAATTACGAAGTTCAATTCGCGAATGTGGATTTGATGCGCCCGTGGAATTAAACAATCTAAGCCAACTCGATTATGAAAGCGAGAAAGAAATTTGTAATGCCAAGTATAGTGAACTATACTTATTGTCTCAAACACTCCAAGACGAGAAATCTCCGGCAAAACTTTTGCGGACTACCCAGAGAATAGAGCATTTAACCAGGCGAATAAAAAATTTGTCGATCTGGCCGAATCTCACAGAAATACCCGTTGATGTACAAAAGCTAGCAGACGAAGCTCTACGCCGCTTACCTTCAATTATCAACGATTTAAGACGAAAATCCGACTCATTCAGGATGGACGAAATAGAGAAATCATTAATGAAATTACACATCTCCCCAGTACAATCCCCCACCACTGGTTTACCTCCGCCTAACTCGGATCGGAACTCACCTATCGTATCGCAAGTGCAAGCGAACCCAGAACAAAAAACTGATACAGATGTAAATGTCCCTCCTCCCGAGCATTTTCAGTTTCGTCCCGGAAATAATGAATTGACCAACACCCCCAATGAATCTAATCACCCTCATCGAGGAATTACCCCTATGAACTATAACGCAGATCTATACGGAAAAATGACTCACCCTGTGGAGAAGATTTTAACCGAAATCCCTTATACAGATGGTTTAAATGTTTCCAAGTTACTAACATTTATTAGTTATCTTCTTCAGATAAAGGATCTACAGCAGCTGAATGACTGGCAAATTTTACAAGTTCTGTTACCAAAGTGTAAACCCCCGTTAAAAAATCGTGTGCTAGAAGCCCTAACCTCTACTTTCCCAGTAGAAGAGCTACATAGCTCTTTAATAAAATACTTTATTCCCACCGGCATCTATGAAGAAATAAAAAGGAAGACAGTACTCCGAGTACAAGGACATCAGGAGAGATTAGCTCACTACATCTCCGATATTAGGGAGTCCTCCCGACTACTACGTGTAAGCTGGAATGAAACACAACTGGTGGACACCATTTTAATAGGAGTGTCACCTGAAGAAAGATCTCGACTATCATTGATGAATAGACCCAATACAATTGCTGATCTAGAACAGTGCAGTATCCATTCTTCAAATGTATGGTACTCAGATCAAAATAGAGAAGCAATGAAAACCTCTGGAACTAATAGACATCAATTGCGAGCACTACTGCCTGATGTAACAACCTCGTATGAAAGACAAGTTTCTAGTAGACCTCACCATGTGCGCAAAGCTGGTAAGTTAACTGTAAACCCAGATAAAGCGGAAACCAAGTACCCACCTCGCAGAAAACCCACCTGTTATAATTGTGGCAAATATGGGCACATAAGAAGAGAGTGCAAAAGTAAGCCATTGGAACGGAATAACCCCAATTCAAAAAACATGTAAGGCAGGGAGACCCGAAAACCTGTGTCTTCCGCAGCTACTCAAAATTGGGTAAACTAAAAGAAACCAGTAATAATAATAAGTATGAATTATTCTGTAACCAAGTGAAAAACAAAAAAGGTGCGAAAGATATCGACCCCTATGTGCAAGAATTTCGTGAAAAGTGTAATGCGATTAATAGATGTAAATGGAAAAAAAATCTACTACCATTAATACGAGTCGACTTAGGCGTTACATCCCCCATCGCCTTAATTGATTCGGGATCTAGTAGAAGCTTAATCAGCCAAGAATTAGCGGACATGTTAGCTAAACATCATCTAGTAAAACGGAACCAACCTGTGAATATAAAGTGTGCTACCGCTGATAAACGTAAAATAAATATAAACCTGAGCATTACCGTTAAGGTTAAAATAAAAAACCTAAGTTGGATATTTACAATGTTAGTATGTAAAGAATTAGGACCTGCTTTAATATTAGGTGCAGATTTTATTAGTAAGACTGGAATGATTCTTGACATCTACGAGCAAGTATTTTATTTCAGATTTGACCGTACAAGAAAACATAAATTTGATAGTAATGAAGATAAACGTTGTTCATCTACTGCACATGTAATACACCAAGATTCAGATTTATCTCACCTAGAACGAAGAGATAGTCAAAATAGTAAAACTAATAAAAGAATTTTCCTCGGTTCTTACACCAAAACTAGGACTTACGGACCTAATAGAGTACAAAATTAATCTGAGTGATCAGAAAGTAATACGACTACCCCCGTACAAGTTGTCGCCCCCCAAGATGGAAGTCATGCGAAACCATATCAATAAGTTATTGGATCAAGGAGTCATAGAACCCTCTACGTCCCCATATTCTTCACCCTCCTTTTTAGTACCGAAAGGACCAGATAAACACCGACTAGTTGTAGACTACAGGCAATTAAATAAAAGAATATAATTTGAATCAATCCCTCTTCCAGACATCCATAGTGCGTTTCATTATTTTACTAACGCAATGGTTTTTACGGTAATGGATCTAAATCAAGCTTTTCACCAAATACCTCTTTCAGAAGAATCCAAACGTCTAACCGCGTTTGCAGTTCCTTTTAACTTGTACCAATTTACTAGGGTACCCTTTGGAATATCTCAAGGAAGTTCCGTATGTAGTAGACTATTGGAAAAGATATTTCACGACATTAAATTTAAATATGTGTACCACTATTTGGACGACATCGTAATATACAGTGAATCAATGGAACAACATCTCAGACATTTGCGTGAAGTGTTATCTCGTTTACTAAGAGCAGGATTAACGGTGAACCCAAATAAGGTAAGTTTTGCTGTCCCTCAGTTTTCTTTCTTAGGACACATAGTGAAAGCGAATGGAAAGGTAAGCATTGACCCCGAACGTACCCGTGCTATTAGAGAATTTGCACCCCCACGAGATGCAAAAGGTATAGCCCGATTTTTAGGTATGGTGAATTATTTCCACAAATATATTCCCCATCTTGCCGAAATAGCAGCACCCTTACGAACGAAGGGAACAAAGTTCGAATGGAGCTCAATACATCAAAACGCGTTTGAGCAACTTAAAGAAAGCATTATATCTCCCCCAGTTTTGCAGTTAGCTGATTTCACAAAACCATTCGTCGTGCAAACCGACAGTTCCAGTGTAGCGTTAGGTGCAGTGATATACCAAGAGATAGATAACTGTAGACTACCAATTAGTTATGCATCACGAACACTGAGCGATCAAGAAAGAAAGTATTCTGCATATGAATTGGAATGTTTAGCAATTGTTTTTGCATTCGAAAAGTTTAAACCCTTCCTAGAACATAAAGAATTTCTTTTAGAAACCGACAATCAGGCGTTATCATGGTTATTGAATCACCCTAAACAATTAGGACGAATTGGCAGATGGATATTGAAATTAAACTGCTACAAATTCAGAGTGCAGCATATTAAAGGTACTCAAAATGTAGTCGCCGATACCCTGTCCCGTATGTTCCAGTCACCCACTAAAACTTCCGAAAACGTAGTGAAGCCGGAAATAGCAAGTGCGAACGCCGTAATTACTGAATTCCCCCTTGCCTTTACAAACATTGCCCTATATCAACAACAAGACCCCTTACTGAAGCCTATTATAGAACAACTTACCCAAGGTATTAAATCCGAGAAGTACGTATTGAGTAAGAATGTACTGTGTCTAAAAATAAGAGACGGAAAGGAATTAAGAATAATAGCCCCGGATGTAATTAAGCCCATGCTAATGGAATACTTCCATTCATCTACCATAGGAGCCCATATGGGAATCAATAAGACGATACATCGTATTCGAAAGGAATATCATTGGAACAATATGAACTGCGAAATAGCTACCTTCGTAAAGAAATGTTCATTATGCGCCCTTAGCAAACCCGCCAGAAATACTCAAGTAAGCCAATTGATATCGGAAATCCCAAAGACCCCTTTTTCGAAACTTTATCTAGATTTCTCAGGTCCGTATCCACGATCCAAATCAGGAAATACCATGTTACTGATATGTGTAGATTCGTTCACCAAATTTGTTTGGATGTATCCCATGCGACGAGCATTAGCGTCGACAACAGTTAAAATACTACAGGAAAGATTATTTAAAGATTACGGTACTCCAGTACGTATAGTATCTGATAACGGCCCGCAGTTTAAAGCAAAAGAATTTAGGAATATGTGTTTCAAGTTAGGGATAGACCATATAACCACCACAGAGTATCGACCGCAAGGCAATATAGCTGAAAGGTATCTACGAAACCTCAAATCTGCGCTAATTGCCTATCATGCGAACGATCACACGTCGTGGGACCAAAATCTATCCTGGATTCAATACGCTTTTAATTCAGCTTACCACGAAGGTCACAAGTCGACCCCGTTCGAGTTACTATACAAGTATCGACCAAACCACCCTTTGTCCACAAGATGGAATATACACGATCTGCTGCCTCCGCAAATAACGGATAAGCAGATAAAGCGAATATGGAACAAAGCCCGCTCTAACTTAAGAGCAAGCTTGGAAAAATCCAGAAGATACCACGAGAAAGGTAATCATAGCAACTCAGTCAGGTACCAAGTAGGTGACTTAGTAATGTACAAGACTCACCCCATTAGTAGTGCGATTGATAAGACCACCTCGAAACTATCATTCAGATGGTGTGGCCCTTACCAAATCCAAAAGTACCTAACTCCAGTTACAGTAGCCCTGTGCGAACCTGCAACTCAGAAATATGTGCGGAGAACGCATATTCCGCAACTAAAGTTGTATAAGAAGAAGTGACGGTATAGTATAACCCAAAAAAGAAAAGGGAATACTAGGCAGTAAAGAAAATTATATTTCTGAATCCACGTAAGAAATGTAAAACGTAGAGTTTGGAAACGAGGCCTGATCAACCTGAGTTCCAGTTCTGCGAAGCATGCATTAATGAATAATCATTAACCAGATGGGTACTAACACTCATTAACTACATGAGTTATATAGGACTCACAGAAGAAAAGATAGAATTCTAAATAGTAAAGATTTAGAAAGTTACTCTATAGAAGAGAGAGTAAGACAAACAAAAAACCGGTAGTAAAATTAAGTGATAGAGATAAGAAAGAGTTTTGTGTTTTAATTGTGTAAATATTCAGTGTAAATAGTATGTAAAAAAAAAAAAGGTAGTTCATAAGAATATAAAGTGTACTGTGTTGTAACTATAGGTAAGAACTATGTGGACAACGTTGTAAAGTGTACAACAACTATGTGAAAGAAATTACACACACTAACCCCATTCAATATCCCAGTGCCCAATAGTGAGTTAGACTCAAAAAAGCTTAACCGTAGCGTGCAATTTAAGCGGTGGAGTATGTGACGATTTAAATAAAAGAAATAATCAAGAAAATAAAATTTTAAAAAAATTAAGGTTGCGAGCTCTTAAGCCATTTAAATCTCACTGTATTAATATAAAATACCTGTATGTACTCAGTATGAGAGGAAGTAGTAATTAATTAGTTATAAGATACTCTAATAAAAAGATAAATTGTAAAGAGTTATTAATATCGTATTTAACCCTTTGCTTGTAAGCAGGCGCTGTCCTGTTGATTCCAGACTCGACATGCTTTCTGAGTCTTGTGTGAGTTAGAATAAGATAAAAAAAATTAATGTTAATAATAAAAAAATCTGAAGACATAAATAGTCGCTAAAACAACTGATTTAAATTATGTATATTTGTTTAGGGATAGTTTGTATAAATAAAAAATGTTAACTTAAATATAGTTAGGAACTATATTCTCGCGCGGAAATTGTCCCACTCACTTTTGCCCAGTACCAGGCGAAGGGAGCGGAATTTCTCTCTCTTGCAATGGTGACTTCGTACAGTATAGACGTAGGAGCTGTGCGCTTAAAATATGTTAACTAGATTTTGTCTCACCTTAAGATGGTGTACCAGATGTAGCTGTTTAAAGCATCTGGATGTGTTAATTAATATAGTCATGTAAATAGACAAGAAATTTAAAGTAAAAATCGAAACGTAAGAAAAAGGAGTGTAACACAAGATGACTACGTGCTTCAACAAATAACAACAATTCCAAAGTCATACCCGGAGATGTGAACTATCAGAAGCCACAAACTCTACTGCACGTGACAGAATATGCAGATCAGGACATCCGAGAATCTACCAGATCATCGTAGATATCTACACGACATATTGTTCAACCTGCGAACTTTTGGAGCCCTTTACAGAGGAAGGCCAGACCGAGATGACGACGTAGCTGTTCCTGGTTCCCAAGACGGATACCCCAGGACGAGTCTTCTGCATACCAATTAAAAGGTGACTCGATAGCCTGTCTATCGAGGGTTACTAATATTTGTCACACAACACTTCTTGAAAGAGACTTTTCAGAACTTATTAACTTTGTAAAGACTTATAAATTAAATCTAAGAATTTCATGTAACTATTCTAACTTCATACGTTGTAACAGTTTATATGCTAATGTAGAGTAATATAATTCAAGCAATAATACCATTCTTCCAATGGTTGAATAAAAGAAAGTCTTGCAAGCTAATATCATGAAATGAGTATAATTAAAAGTCTTATTTACAGAAATACAGAAAGTTGACCCGGATCCGAGGTATAGCTATATAAAATCAACTTTGATCTCAAAGTTTAAAGAAACCTTTCAAATAACTTAATAATTGAATTAGTAATGTCATGGGATCTGTCAGTAGATGTTTTTTTAAATGTTAAATAAAGAGAAGTCTTCTTGTTACACACATATGAGGAGTGCTTAAATCAATTGTATACCTTGCCATTGTTTCCTTACACAGTTAGTAAGTAATTTGTTACATTAATTATTTGTGATCTATTCTGTTACAACGTAGGCAGCCCATCTAATTAACGGAGTTTAATTACGAGGGGTTCCCTGGATTTGTAACGCCGGGAAAAAGACGTTACAGAAATCTGACACTTGTGCGGCTCTTTGTTTCAAATTGGGGAATCCCGGGCATGCACACGTTTATTAAGCATTCAGTTCAGTTCAGAGAGGCCATAAAGATTGGTGGGCACTTTAATATTGTCTATGCTCGGGATTAATTTTATAAAACAAAATGTTATCCGTTATAATAATGTATATTCTCTGAATTAAAAAGTTGACGTGAGATTTTCATTGGCCCCCCCCTTTAAATGAGATTTGGTGAGATTTTGCCGGACCCCTCCCCCCCCCCATTTTGAGCTCACGTAATTAATGGACGTCCCCTTACTATCTTTAAAGTGATTGAAAAACTTGTGACAGTATCCTGAAATCAAGCCCATTAAAATAAACGGCAAAAACACAATAAAAGTACACGTTATTGAAACACTGTTTAGAAGACACTTATTTACTGAATTGATTTTCTATGTTTCATATTTCAAAGTTTACGCAAATGCTATGTAGTAAACCTGTTCGATATTTAGGAAGCAGTGAATATTATACCAACGTACACAGATGAAAAAGTAATAAAATGGTCTAAAAAGAGATTAACAAATTCATCAATTTTCTTCGATCCTCTGGGAGTGGTGGTCAGGCCCCGTTCCCGGCCCCGGGGGTCCCAACATTAAGTATGTCCCTGTCCTTGGCTTTTTCTACATTGTTGTAGTCTGGTATTCTATTTTGTATTTCATTTTTGTTATTGTGAATACAGGATTTAAATTTAGGTTTTATTTTAACAAACATCATTTTATCCACGATATAAGATACTCTTACGTCTGTATCATTGAATAATTTATTTTCTGTGTCATGTAAGTAGAAGTAAGTCCCGAGTGGGTACCTATTTACTCACGTATCCAAACACCACGACATCGTCAGGCAAATAAAATTAATACAATTCCTAATATTTTGATTAAAGTTTGTTAACCTAAGTAAATTTAAAAAAAAAACTTAATATAACTTCAAAAATAGGTAAATTTATTAACGGAGAAAGTTAATAAATTAATAAGATGTTAAGCAGTAGGATATTGTAATATTTCCCACGACGAAGTAAATAGAAATCGTTTTTTCACAATTAGGACAAATTGATGTAATAAAAATTTTAATTTGCCAGTTGTTATCGTACATTTTATCATGTGGCGATGACTCACATTTATCTGGCACAGGAAGTACATTGCGTGCAATAGATACTGACCAGCTCAGCATTTATCTTCTACTTCTGGATGAACTATGTTTGAACACTAACAAGCAGTATATTATTATTATTAGTAGTAGTAGTAGTAGTAGTAGTAGTAGTATTTACTTATACTATACTTACTTATTAGTACTGACATATGAGCGTGCGTGCATGCCTCTGTGTGTGTGTGTGTGTGTGTGTGTGTGTGTGTGTGTGTGTGTGTGTGTGTGTGTGTGTGTGTGTGTGTGTGTGTGTGTGTGTGTGTGTGTGTGTGTGTGTGTGTGTGTGTGTGTGTGTGTGTGTGTGTGTGTGTGTGTGTGTGTGTGTGTGTGTGTGTGTGTGTGTGTGTGTGTGTGTGTGTGTGTTGTATATTGCAACGTTACGTTCGTGTACGTGTTACACGTATGTGTTGAACATATCTGTTATATATTTATGTGCCGATCAGGTCGTGAGGTTTGAGTTTAACTTACGTCCAAGCACTGTCACATATTAAAATTACAAAGATGTTACAGACAGACGAGAGTATCGTGAAATGAAGTAATAACTATAAAAAAGAAAAAAATTATCTTTTATTAAAAAAAAAACAATAAAATTATTTCCGTTCTTATAAATGTGCGTGTACATAGAATAAATATCATATTAATGTCTGATGAAAGAGTTGATTAAATTCGTGAGTAGTAATATCGTAGTAAGAATATCGTATTAATATACAATTACAGTTACAACAGCATACAATTAATTTACTTAGGGGACTGACGAAAAAATTAATCAAATAATTTAAAATGATCGAATAAAACATTTTGAAAATTAAAACTATAGGCCCACTAAAGAAAAAAATACGAATATTTAAATTCCTAGCGGTTTTACGTATGTGTATGTTGACTTCCTAAACGTCTATTTATGTATGGACCTCTATATAAATTTCTTGACTTTCATTCTTTAAAAAGTTTGTTGGATTAGCTATTTACAAAGTCACTTTAAAAGTTGGCAGATTTCATTTTTATAATTCATTATTTTGTACTTATTGTTTCTTCTCTTTTCCTTTCTTTTTATAAGCAAATCAGTTATCTGATGTCGATTGCTTTCTACCGTGGCATATGTGTGTCCACGTTGGAGAACATGAAGGATATATGGTTTGTTGTTTGTTGTGTGCACTGCTTAGCAAACAAGTCGTTATCTTTAGTGGTGGCTATTCTTTTTAGCATATGACATTATCAAGAATTGGAAGCAATTATTTTATGAAAGTTTGTTGTTCCTAAATATATTTTAAAGGTTTTACTTTATGCAAAGGACGTTTAATACAAAAAACAGAAGAGGACTTTCAACGTGTACTGTATTGCTTAAATCAAGAGTGTAAGCAATACGATGTTGAAATCATAAAAGATAAAACAAAAGAAATTGCGTTTTGTGGCAACGAACGTCTAAAATTTGCTTAGACGGTATTAATCTGCAGCAGGTCTCGACTTTTAGCTAATTGGATTGTCAAATAGGTTATCAGTATATCAATAACATTGACCAAGCTAGCCTAAGATTTCCACTGATCAATAAACAAAGGAGACTGACCACTGACCAAAGACTTCAAACTGTCTGAGAAACGATCCTAACGAAAGAAGTTAACGAACAATCTTAAAAAGAACAAAACTAACAGACATGAGTAAAGCTTTATAAGACAGTGTCTCTTCCAGTACCTACTTCTGTATGACAGTGAATGTTGGGTACCTAAAATATACTTCAAGTAATATATAAATGCGCAGATAAGGTTCCTGACAAAAAACATTTACGGTTGCACAAGAATACCTGCAACTACAAGTCGGAAATAAAATAAGCGAATACCGCCGGAATTATTTGAGCATCTATTTGAGTTAACAATATACCGTATTCTCGCGTATATAATGCGCCCTCATGTGTAACGAGCACTCCCATTTTATCGTACTAACGACAACAAATACATACAGAACAGAATGCTACAAGAGAGTACCGTTATAAGTTTATGTCGTGAACAAATGGAGGAGTGAAAATTATGAGAAATGAAACTTATGGAGTGAAAACTTACGGAGGAGTAAAAATTGCAGACGAAATTACCGGTAAATGTCATTTTATTATTACTAGACTCAAGCCTCCCAGTTTTAAGTAACGGTGTCAACTGTGCTCAATCTGACCATACATGTGCAGATCTACAATGTAGCTCGTAAATTATATTATTCGTGTATAATGCGCTCCCACATTTTTGGAAAGAAAATCTTGAGAAACAAAATGTGCATTGTACATGAGAAAATACGGTATAACTAACATCTAGTAATACCAATACATCTACAAGAAGAGGAGTCAACTTATGAAGACACGACGGCCCAGATTCTACCCTGTGAAGTGAGAAAGAAGATTTAGAGGACTAGCCTAAAAAGTTTTGAAAAAGAATAATCTACTTTTTAAAAAACGCTACCAGCTTTTACCCACCATGTACTTATAAACGATTAAAAGAAAATATCCGTATGAGTTTTTTATTACATCATTTTCCAAGAATAAAATAGGCGTAACTGATCGTTTGGTCCAGTTTCTAACTGTGCCTTCGTCGATTACAATTCGCTAATAGTAGACACGATTTGAATTTCATCCCATTTTTTTATACATTTCATAGGGTTCAGGGTTAATTTCACATTGAAAACATACTTAGTTGTTACGTCTGTCATGTAACAATTATCGCTGACTTACCGAGCCTTGTAAAGACGAGGCGGAGCTGGTTAAAAGAAGGAAACGTATGAAGGTTACGAAGGCAAGACGTGAAGGCGTATTTTATCGTGATTGCAGGATGTTCTCTGTTACACCGTACCAAAGCAATTACGGAAATGTTACATATGACAGCCTATAAAAATAACTGAAATGAAAAGGAGTAAACAGGCGATTAGACAGCCTTGTTACCGTGTCATAACTGTACAACTGTATGGGGTAGGCCTACATTATGCGGTTTCTGTACTTGTACATTGTGCATCTAAAGTACCCATAAATTTTTCACACATTTAAATAGATTTTAAACCTCCGTACGGTTTTAAGCTCTTACGGAGATCGGTCTGAGGACAAATATGGAAAAGACCAGAATAACGTTTAATGGGGCTGTTCCAATTGTGAATGAGAAAACTATTATATACTACGAATCTGGCGGTTGTGAACAAACTGAAATAATGATATTAATTTATGACTCGTTGGGCACTTGGTGAAACATACAAAGGTTTTAAAAAAATATATAAACACTTGGTACGTTTCACAGATTTTATTTAACTCTGACAGCTGTTTCGACTTCTTAAGCCATTGTCAAAGAGATGAGTGAACACTAAACAGAGGATGTAAGACTGTGGTTGACATCTGTTTAGGGCGTGTATTGGAACATGTGTGAGGTGTGAAGATGGGGAGGAGGTTGCAGGAGCTAAGGGAAGGTCAAGTGTCTGTAAAAACTATATATAATCTGAATGTAAAGTATAAAATTAACTAAACTAAATAACAGCTTTTAATAAATGGGACACACAGAATTCAGGTTGTTCATTTGTTAAATTTTTGTTATTTTTTATTGTTTTTTTAATTTCTAGAATTTCTAACAAATCAATTTTTTAACCTTTTTGTATGTTGTGGAGTAGTGTTATGTTTTTTGTATCTATGAAGTGATTGTGTTGTAAGCAATGATCTGCAAAACCTGTATTGGCTGTATTGGTTAAAATCGCCTTCTTATGTTCAGAAATGCGATGTTTCAGAGCACGGCCACATTGTCCGTCGTATTCTGCACAGTGTATTTCATAAACTCCATTTTTCTCCAGTGTATTTGATTTGTCTTTATTGTTGATTAGTAATGAAAACTTTGGAATAAATGAAATAAATATGGATAAATTGGTAAAACACAATACTGAATGGATTGAGTAAGGTCGTATGGGATTGCCTTCGCAAATACGTTCAATATTATGAAGAATAAAACTGCTCTTGCGTTTATGCTTCCATGCAATGCGGACTGCACAGAGTAAAATGGAAATAACTGACGGGTAGGGACAAGAAACAATTAGACGAAACGCAAATAAACAAGAATAGATTAAATCACTTACAAAATTAGAAATGTTTATTAAAATAAAGTATTCGGCTTGACGACAGAACGTAAGACCATAAATAAGAGTGGTCTGTTTACATAAATTACGTAAGTATAATGCTTCGAATTTATGTTTTAGTAAACAATCCGAAGGCACCATAAAATATTTAATGCTTTTTACAGTAAGCATTCGTAGAATATTCTGTTCACCAACACGTCGACGAGTAAGCATCATAAAACATGCGCACCCATATACATACATTTGATTTACATTGCGAGACTAGAATTTTCTTATTGTTTTTTTATTTTGATCTTGTATAGCCAAAAAGAACAAGCGGCAAATTGAATTTATCAAGTGTGACATGACGATGTGTTTGAAAGCGAAGAACGACAAAAAAATCATGTTGCATAAAACACAAGCAAAAGACAATATCCTTTTAAATGTTCTAGTCGATTTTACCTTACTGGCGAACGATATTTACAGTAAGGTATTATAAGATGGTAAAAGAAGACACGGGGAACAACCGTGTGTAATAAGTGAGGTTTCAGCTCACTAAAAACCCCTGGTTGAGTGCAATTCCCATCTTGATCAAAAATGTAATTGAACGATTACTCGCCTAACGAACGGAATCCAGATATAGAAATCTACAGTGAGAAATCTACAGCGTGTACCTGCAGAGAAGTTCCCAACGCTTGAAAGAGAAGCGTCTTTCTAGGATTACTGTAGTTAACCGTACAAAAATTGATGATTAAGCAACTCCTGTCTCATAAAATTGGCAATGTTTGCGATTGTCAAATACCAGATAAATCGACAAAGTTGTTTATAAGAGGTAAACATAACAGAAGTACCGGTAATTCAAAGAAAGGCGGAAGCAAAGTGATCTCAAGAAAGTTTCCTGAACGGACAGACGGAGCGCATGACGAACCTGGCCTTGCCTAAGAAAACACTAACATATCATTAAAGCCTAACACAGAAGTCGCTTGGGGGCTAAAAGGCATTGGATGCCGATGCATATTCTACCATATCACACACACACACACACACACACACACACACACACACACACACACACACACACACACGCACGCACGCACACACACCATATAGGTAACAAGTATTGCACACACTTATTTGGCGAGAATTCCTGTGATGACGGCAAGTTCATCTCTTCTGTGATGTGGATAGTCAAGGCTAAATTGGATTTCGGCTTTCGTGTGGTTTCCAATATCTGATTATTAATCTTTAATTTATTGCTCTATTAACGTGCTCACTTCAATATTATCTGCTCTGTTTATCCAATGACTGTCGCTTGTCAAACTTCCTAACCTCTTGGTTTCTTTCTTTTCCAGTGTTTGTTTTTTTTTTTAAGATAACCGCCTTGAGAGAAAGCATTTTGGTCGGCTTCAACAGTTGTTTTACTTTTCTGGTGTCAAGCCTTGCCACAGCTCCGTAGATATAGGTTTTACAATTGTACTATGCCTTTCAAGTTTACTGTTGATGTTGTTGATGTATCTGTCTAAACAGTAGCTTCTCCAAATATTAGGTAGCCAGAAACTTTCCCTCCATTACAAGATTCTCTGAATCTTCGTAATACAGATTCCCTAATTTCGACGATTCCGCTCCCATCACTATGAAGAAAATATTTTTAATAGTCAGTAATTGCGTGATATTAAAGTAGTTGAAAAACGTAGTAGCCTAAACTTAGATAAATAAAAATGTTTGAACTAAAAACAAATTGGCATAATCTAATATAAAGGAATATTATTCATACAGTAGAAGCATAAGGAGCGTTTCACAAAATAAGGTAATATTTTAAGAATATGTTCTACGAGTTAAACAAAATAGAGAAAAATTTAGGTGTGAAACTTTTTCCAAAGTTTCAACCCAAATTCAACATTCTTGGGATTAAAATTTTTGCATATGTAGGCCTATACTAGTTTTATGAAAAATTATAATTTTGTTTTTTTTTAAGACAGCAGGAAGTTCAGATAAAACGGTTTTAAAACTATAGTTTAATAATTTCTCAAAACATCGCACTTTTAAAAAGTTTTAAAAGGTCATTTTAATGTTTAACATAGAATAACTGAAAATCTTCTCCCCGAAATACGGAATTCTCTCCTACAAATAATAGAAACGCCAATGTTTGTTTACTACTACACTAGTACATGTAAATAAACTGAATGAAACAAACGTGCGTCTGGAAAAATGCGGTTTTTATTTGTAACAATAAAGTATAAAAGTTCATACTATCAAGGGACACGATACTGTGCGCTAAGTTTTTAGAGGCTGACACTTGGAAACAAAGCGTTTGCAGACCTATGTTTGTACGATTTTTGTCTTTCTTTTCGTCTCTAGTACATTATTCAACTCCACGTAAATTTGAACATTCATCGCATCTACGTTTAAACTATAGATGCATTTTTTGTTTTAACTTAAGTAATACAAATTTTGAAAACCTTAATTATCGTCATTCTGGAAGATAATACTTTCGACTTACTAACAACTTCAATACGTTCAAAATATTCAAATTAAATCCTGAATAATTGCAAAAAAGCTGTTAACACATCTTTGATTTGTTTAATTACGTTTAGTGTTGTCAGTTTTGTTAGTTTTATTAACACCCATCTTAACACCAACTTTGTCACTACTTATTGCCACACTTCTAAATACTTCGTTCCTGACGAGGCCTTTCGGTGTCTAGTTATATTGTCGTTTGAGACCTGAAGATGGTGTAGACACCGAAAAGCCTCGTCAATAACGAAGTATTTAGCAGTGTGGCAATAAGTAGTGACAAAGTTGGCTTTAGTGTTGGTATACTTCCACCCCACTAAAGGACGCTATCTACTAACCAGTTGCATTCGATTTCGCGTAAATCGTAGTATTAACGCAATGTAACCGGAAACAAAAGCCCAAGAGGGAAGAAGACGGTCGTCGGCGTCGTGAATTAGTTTTGAGAAGCAATTAAAAAACAATTGAAAGCGGTAAACAAATCCCTGTGGAACCTATCACTATCACGACCGACCGCAAAGCTATTCTGGCACTGTTCTGCGGTTTTCCAGCCGGAGTCGAGTTACAGCAACGCGGCCAGATAGAGATCACCTAAACGAATCAGTTTACTGTTGTTCCGTGCATCGTTTTCATCACCAGCTGCGACGAAAACCCGTTTGTTTCCTCCTTGTTTCTAGTAACAAAACAATAACAGCCAATTGATCGCGTCGCCAACGCTTTCCGTTCGCTTGGCTGCAATGCGTTCGGCTCCCGCCCAGAAGATCACTTACTGAAACGGCAACTACTGTTACGATCACTACTATTTCTGCTGATGCTTCCACTACCACCACTACTACTACTATTAGTACAATGTCATAACGTAATAAAGGTAGGAAGTGTTCCGCAACCTTTGCGGAGTGTCCCATAGTGTTCTTCACTTAACGTTAATCACCTCAGTGTTTACTCGCTCGTTTGTAATCTTTTAAATAAAGTGGGTGTGTCGTGGGACACACGCCAAAAGTGAGAACTTCAGTGTCAAGTGGCGGATGAACGGCCAATGAACTGATTCTACGTGTAAAAGGTTGCTTGTATGTTTCTGAAGTAAGAGAGCTATAATTTTGATTTGCTGTAAAGAATTTGCTATAAAGAATTAAGATTCAGATAAGTGTTACCGGATAATTACATGAGACGAGGACATAGTAGTGGTTATATGTATTTTATTATAGGAAATCCGATATTTACAATGAACATAAATAGAATCATATGACACGTCTTATTTTCAGTATACACACATATACAAATAATATGTAACAAATTTTTTTTCAGTGTAACATTATGTCTTACGCAATATTTAGTTGAACATACTAAGGCTACGGAAAATCTAGTCCCACAAAAATATAAATTTTAAATTACAGAGAGCTAAAAGAGAAAAAAGGAAAAGGGAAAAATATGGTATAGAAAATTAGCGCGTATACAAAAATCTGCGCATACAAAGTTTTAGTTTTCGTTAAAACTGAATCTACTTAAAACGTTATAATATTTATAATTATATATATATATATAATTACGAAAACATTTACCTTTAAACGTTCTCTTTGTTCCGTAATAGTTTCGTCGCAACAAATCACATTGAAGTGAAAGAAATCTGCTCACTTAACTAAATGAAATGTTCGATCAAATCAAAAATGTAACTAAATTCAACCGTCTTACGGACGAGAGCAAACATGGCTGATGGTTTAATACGCAAATCTCTGTGGTGTCGAATACACTGACTCATTAGTCGCATAGGTTGTTGACCGGCCACGGAACCGACCCCTACACAACATTCTTGGAAACGATAGCATTGTAAAGACAAACATCAGGGCAATACTCTGTATTAAACAAACATAAAAATAAATGAATATTAAGCAAATACGTCGAATCATATTGAACATTTAAAAAATAATGAACTAAGTACAAGAAAAGGATTTTAAATGTATTCAGCTCGATCTCTAAGGATGTGAGTACATTTTCTTTCGTCATAAATAAAATTATTTGTAATATTCACGTTATTCTTGGAATAATATTTAGAATACGCTCACATTCTTTAAAATTTTATCCTTTGCTTAAGCACACATATTTGTGGCAGCAGAGAAATTTTTGGTAGTTATGTGGAGTAAAGGGGTTTGATTGACCTGGCAACACTGCTTTTTCGTTTCATCTGTTTGTTACGCTTTGAATCAATTTGCTGCCATAGGCGCGAGGTTAAGGGAATAAGCCGGGCACAGTGCCGTATATGAAATTCTCACTTCAAAAATAATTCAACTCATTCCTTGTTCCACATCTCATAAGAAACAACTTTACAGTATCAACAGTATCTTACTGCGTAAGTAATAACACTTAAAGGACGTCCATCATCGCTTATCTGTACTAGCTACTAGCGCTTCAGTTATGTAAAATTATCTGGCGAATGTTTTCTTGCACGTCCTGTATTTCAGTATACGT
The DNA here is from genome assembly GCA_034769895.1 of Magicicada septendecula. Taxonomy (NCBI): domain Eukaryota; kingdom Metazoa; phylum Arthropoda; class Insecta; order Hemiptera; family Cicadidae; genus Magicicada; species Magicicada septendecula. Next base: position 141,901,827 of record CM068375.1, on the reverse strand, counting down.
AAGTGCAGAATAAAATGGAGAAAATGTCCTTCGCTCATCATCGAGACGTGATTAATGTAGGCCAGCTACTTCGGCCGTCGTCGTCGTCTGCCATTCAAAGATTAGGCAATACTGCCTGTTCCGGCTTTATCATTTATTAATTCTCTGTCTTTCAACACTTCTCTTACTATCGGTTGCTATTTCAAGTCTTGTTTTGGAATCTTTTTGTCTTACGTTCTTCTCGGATGATCTTTCTTTGAACATTTCTGTATGGTGCGTTATTAGACAAACATTCATTTCACCTCTAATTACCTCATTATTTATTCCGTCTCCTCTAATGCAACCCTCGACCAACGTAAGAAAAACTTCATTTCAGAAGTTTTCTAACTCCCTGCGATACAGTCTTTAGTAACAAATTATATAATAGTTTAATATGTATAATACACGACATGTTTCATCTTCAACGTGTAAATTTATTTCGTCTGGCTATAATTTTGTCGAATAGAGCCGACTCATATCCACGTAACGGTTTCGGCAGAACCATCAACTCCTGAAGTTACACGAGTCGTTCATTTTTTGATTTATTCAAAAGAGAAAAACTTATAGTTCATAGTGTCACGAAAGCTCTGGAAATACAAGTCGTCTTTCAACGTCTCCGCTTTCAGGTGGCGTGATTAGTAACCTTTGTACTTAAAACAGTGTTTCTCCTCTATCTCCTCCGTCGGTAAAGTTTTGCTCATATCATAGCCCTTCGGTATTCCTTTCATTGTACCTGGATCCACACCTTCACTTTGTTAGTTTTCATCCTGTTAAGATTAACCATATTGTTCGATGTTTTTTAACCAGACGTTTCACGGCTGTCTTCGTCATATCATCAAAGGTGAAAAGGGAATGAGGAAAACTGTAGCGAACATCTGACTGAAGGAAACACATCTGGCTGAATGAACTATGCATCCGGAAAAACCCAAAGCGAAAAGTAAACTCCGGCCGTGAAAAACTTAAAATACATGTATAAACCTGTGATACATCGTCATTCCTAACAGACTGTATGCCTCTTTCCCTTCCCTCTTCTTATTTCTTATTTTTGAATTTTTAAAAACTTTTATGGCAAGTAATTTTAGTAATATGTTATTTTGAAACAAGAAACGGAAGACAACAGAAAAATATTAAAAATTTTTCTATGCTGTGAATAAAAAATTTGAATAAAAAACAGTGATACCAACGCGAAACACGAAGATTTTAGATAATTTTCAGACCTATTCTAACATTTGATTGTGAGTACTGGGTACTGACTAAAAAAACTCAAAACACAAGTAGTTGAGATAAAGCAACAGAGAACAGTAAGAAAAGTTATAAGGAAAAGCAAATCGAGAAATATAGAACTTAGAAGAGATTTTGAGATAAAGTCACGATTTCGACTTATAAAAACAAGATAATAAAGTTGTTGAAAAACAATCAACCAAAGGTAGTGACAAGAATATTTACGAAATACGTAAAGCTGAAACTGAGAAGAATAAGAAATTGAGAAACCTAAAAAAGCCTAAATAAAAATTCCGAGAGTTCTAGAAAGTAAATATGAAACAAAATGAGACGGCAATCCTTATCTTGGTATAATGTTATTAACATTATTAATGTTATTTATGATCTGCTAATCAAGATGTATTCTCATTCACTTGAGGTGCGCTTCAAACGTTCACCTGTATGCTAACTGCCAGCCAAATTGATTTGTCTTTCAGTTTCTGCTAAAGAACCGACACAAAACTACTTCACCAAACGCTTTGGCTGACAATGGACTGGTTAACTAGCAAACTACTTAACGACTCTCAAGTAACAAACCAGAATACGTTTTGTTTAATATATTATAAATAATATCAATAGCTTTTATAGAATTTAATTTATGTTCTGTCGATAGCACCCATCTAATGATGGTTACAGTACTTCGTGACACTGGCATACGTGTATGTCAGAGATGGAGAATGTTTGTCACCTAGTTTCGCAATCGCTAGGTGTCGCTATTACGTCATCAGCCCCGCTTCATTAACTAAATCACACTGTACTGTACGCATGTGTATTCAAGATGCAAATGAAATTTTTTATTTAAACTGTTGTTGTTTATTATTCCGGTCTTGTGAAACGCGCTGTTCGCGGTACGTCGACTGGTAAGGAGGCGGTTGCGTCACAGGATAACGCTTTTAAATAGAGCCGAGCGCGGCGGGTATTTACGAGATTAAGCAGCCACCTGTTTGCAATAGTCGTCGACGACGTCTTCTCCTCTTATCAGACACAAAAATGCCTATTGCCACACGGCTTGAGTGCGTTCACGCATAATTTTATTCAAAGCCGTAAAGATAATGACGCTCACTCTCGCAGTCAGTCTTTGTTTTAACGACACACAAACGCCTCGTTTTTACTCTCTAGTCCTTCAAAAACACATAATCTTTTCACGTTCCTAAACGAAACGCCAAACAATAGGTTTTAAGTATAAAACCGCGTATGTAAATGTGTTACCTGATTGAGACGTATACGGACTTCTGTGTGCCGTCGGAAACTTTGTCTCTTATTGCCTATTTACTTTCGTTGCTGTTTACAGAAATAACAGCGTACTGACACCAGTTAAAAAGAAAAACACTGTTTGTGCCGATAGTTACTGTTTCGTAAACTAAAACGGTTCTTTTATGTTCTCTATTGCGCTGTAGGCCTATAACTTAATATATTACTTCAGCACACGGCAAATCGTCAGTTTGAGGACGGTTTTGTCTATATACGGTAATCAAATTTGCTCGGCCACATTTCGGAACGTTTGAGCTAGTTATAGAACGAAATCATCACATAGGGCTGATTTCATTAAAACATTTCTTAATTCTTTTATAATAATTATTATAAATTTATTAAATGTTCCAAATTAATAATTTTGCTTTACATATCAAATTATTTTACGTAGTTTAACAAAATAGTACAGATAATAAATAAAAATACATAAGAATATGCATACGAAATTAAATATATTAAAATTAGTAACATCAATTATTAAAAGTAACGTTTGTAGTTGAAAATGTCTATTTCTATAGGATATTAATTTTATTATTGTTTTGAAGTAGAAGGAGAGTATTCAATTGAGAGACATAAAGTAGAATCAGGCATAGTAACAGAGACTGACACTGACATTGTCGAAGTATTATTGATAAAATTGGTTTTATCAATCACTAGATAAAGTCTAGTAATCACAAGAAATATTAAACTGAAAGAAAAGGAAAAGTTCATGAAACTGTTTTGTGTGAATTGTAGCTGAGAATATGACAATTTTGTTCGCGGACGATCAGATACTTATTCAAGTAAGCGAAGCTGAACTGCTGTGCTCAATCTATAAAATGCATAAAATACGTGAAGACTACAGTATAAAAATGTTCACAAATAATACTGAAACTGACTTTCAAGGGAGATGAACCTGTTAAAATTTAAAGTAATAATTAACAACAATCAAACATTAGAGGAAGGAAATCACTTATCATTTTAACTAAATGAGTAATTTTCTAAGTTCTGATACAGACAGGACATAAACGATCGGATACTAAAATAAAATTTAAAGAATTGTAACGGTTTGATCGGATACTAAAATTAAAATTTAAAGAATTGTAACTGCTTTTGTCTTGTTGTAGGGTAGTGGCCATGTAGGAGGGTTTTTGTTTCTTTATTATTACATTGAAGTAATATAGGCCTACTTTACATAAGTGGGTAAGTTATAGTTTTGGCTATAATGTGGACATATTATAAACTCTCAGAATGGTCGGAAAGATTGCAAAAAGTATGAAACAGTTCAGACTACGAAATATCCGCCTGGTACATCTAGTGACGGATCAATGCACTTCGCCGCCCGTGTGGTAAGACACGTACGCTGCCCGTCAGGAATCTCGAAAAAGTGGAGAGTGTCTGTGCCTCTGGTGCTCAAAACGGGCAGTATTAATAAAGTCCGATGTCGGAATGTCAAGAAGAAAAAGGAGAACGACGTCATCAATGCAACGAGAATGACGGTTGAAAGTATAGAACCATCCGATGGTTGGTATAGTTTCAGACGGTTGATCAGAGTTGGAATTAAAAACAAGACTGATAAAAGAGCTTTCGTTTACAATGAAACATTTTTTTCACTGTAAGGCAGAACAGGATTTGAATAAGATTTAATTTGTAAACTAGTGTACAGATGATGTGCCAAACAGATAATAAATAGTGTGTGGATTTTTCAAGGTCTTAAAGCTAAAAATTCCAAGCAAAATTTTCCAAGTTCTACGAAAACCCTTAAATTAAACATGCAAAGATCATGAGGCCTCTGATTCAGTGTCTTGTTTACCCTCTTACTCGCAGTAAACAGGATAAACGTTTCAAGGCTGCCGAACTGTCACTAAGGGTGGCGTTTTGGAACCGAAGGTTGTTGATCTGGCTGTATAACTCTTATTTTGGCTCTTATCTTACGAGGTTTTTAGAACAGCAACACAGGCCTACTCACAACTCGAGTACTACATGTCGACATTAAAGTAATGCGCTCACACTTGTTTGCCGGAAGCTTTTCTCAGACGCCTTTACATTAAATAAGTGATTCTAATGGGCGAAGCAAAATAGGCCTACAACGGTGTACGCATACTACACTCCACCTAAAACAACGTTACGAGTAATAAACTCTGGGAGGTCTTTGAGGATGGCCACAAGTCAGTAGATCTGTAACTGTCGCAAAGAAATAGCACAACGTGTGCATGCTGAGATCGCGTTAATCATGCTGCCTTGCAATTATGAAGCGTAGCGAAACTCGGCTGCCGCATATTTACTCATAGATTCGGCATGGTTGTCTACGCTAATGGCTGTGGCAGGCATACCTCGTGCTTCACTCTGTGTCAATGTTCTCTTAGATGTCACGGGTCGTTACAGCCGTCAAACAACCGTTCTAACGACCGTTTAAGTTGGAATAAGCTGATAATTTGTTTTATGACGAACGTCCATATGTAAGATTACACGTTACTAATGTTATATTTTATATACACCGAAGGCGTATTACTAATTAGTAACAAATCTGCCGTGAAACATGGATAATTTGCCTATCGATTCCCCTCCCACCGTGTTAAAACCTATCTGATATTAAAATTAAGTGATAGCCTATAATACGACGGCGATTATTCAGAACAAACTATGTAAGAACCTATCCGGATAAATATGAATTTTTCTGTTAGTCAACAGACACATCTTTTGTCAGTATTTACTATATATTTTCTGAATATTGACAGCTCCATTTTTTCCTAGACCTCTTACGATTCTGCTTCTCGATGAATTGCTCCGCAGGTGTTCTTGCAACTCTTTTTAAAAACAAGTTTTTATTTTTTCTCGCTGTCTTCATCAGCCAGTCCTACTTTTATTTATCTCGTAACACCACTCTCCATTTCTTAGGCTCCAGCTTTCACGCTTACTTTAGCATCGATTCTGGTCCCCTCTTGGTGTATTATTCCATTATGGCCACTCATTGCCTTCCTCACTTTGCTTCCGATACTCTTCTCTGCAGGGGCGTATTTCCGGGGGGGATGAACGGGACTGGACCCCCCCCCCCGCAGTTGGTCGAAAATGTTGACAAATTTTGTTAATCTCCTAATGTTTAGGCTGTTTCATTAATTTTTCAGCTGAGAGTACTATAATAACTACGTTAATAATATAGTAGTAACTCTTTTTTAAGTATGCAAACAGGTTTATTACACAGCACCTGCACATGCGTTTGAAATCTGAAATATAGGAAAATCAATTCAATCAATAAATACCTTGCAAAGAATGTTTCAATAACGTGTAGGTTTATTGTGTTGTTACCGTTTACTTTAATTGGACTGAGTTAAGCCACTTTAAAGATAGTAATGTTCATTAGTCTTAACTTGTTTTTCTTCTTTTGTATGAACGCGACACGACCACCTCAAGCCAAATTCTAAACACACCACTGATTTCTCTGCAAGTGTTCAAACCATCTTGCACCTCTGCTTTCTCGTTTTTCAGTCAACTATATTGTCTATCGTGCATTTCCTTCCGCTCTGTAATTTTATTTCTTATCACACCGTACTTGTAAGGGTCTTATTGCTGCCCTGTGTATTCTCGTCTTTGTCGTCGTTGTTAACTTCAAGGATTAGGCTTTGCGACCTGTTCCGGCTTCATAACCTGTTGGTCGACACAATTCCAAAACGTGTATACTTTGGCGACCTGTCGACGTCGGTTATTTTTAACACATGATTATGCCATCGCTTACGATGAACATAAACTCAAGTATGGAGAAAATGACAAGCTTCTCGCGAACAAAGTCATTCCTAAGTTGGCTTCGTTTAATGGAACCCTCAACATATCGAAGGAACTTCATTTTTGCTGGACTCTCTTCATCATTCTACCTAATCGCTCATGTCAGTACCCGTGTAATAACTCTGGTACCGGCATCATCTTATAATATTTCAGTCGTGTCTCCTTTCTACAATGCCTGCTCAAAATCCTCTTTATCCTGCCACACGTTCTAGATAATATAACTAACTTATAACCAGTGTCTCTGTCAAACCAGTAATATTACAATCCACGTATTTCAAGTGATTTAGTCGAACGACATGCTTCCACAAAACTCACTTTTGTTCGATTAATAGTTCTGTCTCTCATATATCGCTAATAATTCCACCTCATATTAAAGAAGATTATTTGTCAGAAATTTTCAGAAATACTCTACATATAACACAGAAATGTGAAAAATTATGTTACACGGTGTAGTATAGTATTTGTACTACATATTAAAATAATATTTTATACTATAAAATAGTACTACAGTTGTACTAAGTAAAAAGCAAGGATCATTTCAGCTTTCCCTTGCAATAATTGTTTAATATAATTATTGCATTTTTACCTCTCTCTCTCTCTCTCTCTCTCTCTCTCTCTCTCTCTCTCTCTCTCTCTCTCTCTCTCTCTCTCTCTCTCTCTCTCTCTCTCTCTCTCTCCCCCCCCTCTCTCTCTCTCTCTCTCTCTCTCTAATATACGATGTTGAAACTGCCACAAAAACTTTAGCCATATTGTAATCATAATGTTTTGAGAAGATATTTGTGTATTCCGTGTGACGAGTAGTGTCAGCTTTGGTATACACGCTACGTAAATCTATGAAAATATGAATGACATAAGGAACAAACGACGCTCAAACTACAACTCCAGAATAATAACAAATAAAATTTGTTCGTTTGCTCTCGTTCCGTAATTATAAAATGATAAATGTGTGAACTGTAGCAGTTAAATTTTATACAGCAATAATTTTCTATCATTTTACATAACTTTCGTCTGAAAATATAACCTGAAAGTAAAAATAAAGGAAACGTATAACCCTTAAATTAATTTTTAAAAACTATAATCCTATAATTTTAATATGCTTTTTAATTTGTTCGCATGTAATAGTAGTGTAACAAGAACAAAATACCAGCAATTTTTTCAGGAACTACTCAAGTATTTTGTCAATATTGTGACCAAATATTTTAGCAAGTGATGTTTAAAATTCTAAAAGTTAAAAGTAATTTTAATGCGTATTCTCTTAAATAAATGATTTTATTAACAAATATATTTCATGACAAGCATGAAATCTTATTTTATATGATAACTTATGTTTTATATAATTGCAATACTTTTTACAGACGTTAGGCCTATTATATTTCTGGTGCACCAGTAACCATGAATTTTGATAGTAAACTTGATTTTCTTGCTGCTGTGTGTTGATACGAACAGAATGTATCCAGTCATATTTTACGCGAAAACCTTTACGCCTAGGAAATTCTTGTTACAACCATTTTTGCATAAACTTTTATGCCCTACGAATTGGACAGTACTTTTTTTTATTGTACTTGTCCTGTTTACTTTGATATTTATGTACAATAATTTTTTTAAGATCCAATGTTTTCAGTCCTTCGCTGTCGACGACTATGAAAATCGTTTATCTTGTTTACGATACACGTTAAGTTTTATTCTATAGCTGTTAAAATATTTAATGCCTATACGAGATTGTAGATTAAACTTTCTAAAAATGGACTACTTTGTCTTGCCGTTGCATACTGCATAAACTAAGTTACAATAAATCTCACCGCGAGATTATCGTTAATTGTAGAAAATCAAATGGTCGAGAATTCAGAGAAAGTTCATTTTAATCACAAAACTCGTGTTCTCAGAAAGCTTTCGTGCATTACACTGTTAACAAACGTTCTTGGTTATATTACATATTTTATTTTTGTTAATATCAAACGTTTCGTTTATTTTATGATGAGACACCTTCAGTTGACAGTCGGAGGAATCACCATATTAAACGCCAAAACAATTTGGTTGTTAACCAATTTGGTTCTTTAGTTTCTGCATTCGTTTACTAATCCACACGATCTAGTGTTTTTATTGAGGACAGCGAAATCAATTTTATTTGTCTATGTGATAACATAACACAGCGAGGAAATGCAGAATTTCATCTTTCACTGTGAACAAAGATAAAAAAGAAAGAACAACAAAGTAAAATCAGATGCGAAAGAAATTGGCGTGTTGCGAAAGTTTCGACCGAGTTGCGCGTTTATTGAGGGGATATCGGAACCCGTGGCATCA